>CM072884.1:2223872-2969361 GCA_037013685.1 Acridotheres tristis
ACACAGCAATGGGGCAAAGGCCAGGGAACTGTCTCAGGCAAGGTGGGGACAGGGCTTGTTGGCACTTGTTGCTTTATCTCTGGCTGCAAAGCCTGTCAGTGTGACTGTGCATGGAGACAAACACTGCATCTTTCTGCTTTATGTGGCCTCAGCTGGGAACATTATTAAAGCTTGAGTTAAACTGCATCCCATTCCCAACCTCCCCTCTGTCAAATTGTACTCGGGTAAATATTGACTATTTGTATATTATTTGCATTTGATGATGATGATGATGATGATGATGATGATGATGAATGTGTATTTGTGTTTTATGAGCCCTTCCCACTCTTAAAATGCACAATAATAACTGCCCTTGCTGTAGGCAAAACCTCTTGGAAGAGAATGCTCAGCAGCTCCCCTGTCCCATGCAACCCCTCCAAAAAAACCCCCCACCAAAAAAACCCCAAAGCAAGAAAAAAACTAACCCAAACCAACAAAACATGCAGACACCCAAAGCAAAGATTGTGAAATAATGGTAAGAAAAGTAAGAATGTAAGAAACTTGGAGAGGAAAGCTCAGTAAAGAAAGCAATAAAGGAATTGTGGATTATGTCAGGGCAGATGCAATCAGTATAATTTGTGTAAGAAATAAGGAATTCCAGCACTCTTTTATGTCGCCAGCATCAAAATGACCTACAATAATTGTTTGGGAGACTTGTACAGAAAAAATTTAATCAATAATTTGTAACTCCTTAGGACTCAAATCTCAAGGTTTTGCATTTGCTTTAGTTGCATTACTGGTAGTTAACTGTAAAAGCATTTATGGCATAAATCACAGATTTATATTTCTTATGGTACATGTAAACCATCCTGAAAAGTCATGTCATAGGTTTTATTTATTTGACCCAATTTCTAACACTGTTCAGTAAAATGCACTTTTAGTAGTCTACGACTAAAAATCAAGCTCTCAAGTAATCAAAAGAGAGACAGAAATGCTGCTTAGAGCAGTTTAGAATATTGAATTTAAAGTCTATCTCTATTAATAAGATATGGACCTGAAATTTAGCTGTCTGAAGATAGATCATCCATCATACAAGTGCCAAATAAAAGGAAAAAGGCCTCATTTTAGTTCTTTAAAAATTGAAATGAATAAAATACCCGTTAGTATTTTCCTTTATGTAGTGACTTCTCTAGCCAATGAGGGTGAGTGCTGCTCAATGAAAACTCCCACCTTTCTCAGCCTGTCTTTGTAGGGATGGTGAAGTCCATGCTTTCCAGCAATGATTCAGGATTGAACTGTGGAGGGGCTCTTTCAAAACTCTTTATCTCCAGTAAGTTATGATCACTTTTACATATCCTTCAATACAGATAAATATTCCTCCTGGATTTGTAAGTGAATATTATACTCAAGGACTGAATGAAATCAAATTAACCCTTGAATGTTTCTAATCTATCAGGATAAATTTTATTTTCCCCCCAAACCACAAGAAAAAAATCAGGGATGCAGGACCATTCCTCATCAATTCTCAACCTCAAGAAATCCAGCATCTTGCTCTTGGGATAAATTTTTGGTTCAGTGCCTAGCCTTGATTGTGTGATTCTGAAATCTGTAATCTATGGACAGAGCACATTACCTCAGAAATGTGCTGCAAAACTCACAGTGCCAATCCATGTAGTTATAAATGTACCTTTATAAAGATATAAGTGAGAAAGAATTGTGAACTCAAAAGGAGAAAGTGAGTCCCAGCCTGTGTGTCCAACTCAGAGCAGCAGCAAAAGCTGAAATTGCCAGAATTAGAAGATGCAAGATTAATGCAGGTTTGCTTCTCAGGATCAAATGGTCTCATTGAGAAGGAGTCACATGGATTAATAGCAAGTTAAAAAATCCTGGGAATTTGGATACATTGGGTAGGTTTTTTTCTCTCCAGGGTGTTTTTGGACTATCTGGCAGAAAGTTTGATGGTACAAAGGCACAGCTTTGCCAGGCACCAGCACCTCAGATATTGCAAGGAGCAAGCAGAAAACAAACGTTTGAGACTTTCAGCAGCAAACCCCCGTGACTGCCACGTCTCAACACGTGAGGAATTCTGTGGAAGGGGTGACGAGGGGAGAGGACAAATATTCCCCTGCCTGGGAGGGGGAATGTCACAGCTGCACTCACTGTTCCATGGCAGCTGTGATGAAGTGGTTGTGGCAGGGCAGAGCAGCAGAGTGATCCAGGATGCCTGTGGGCTCTGCAGGGATGGCAAGGAAAGGCTGCTGAGATGGATCCAGGTTCCTGCCTGTGCCAGCGGAGACGAGAAGAATGGAGGGGAATACCTGCAGCTCCCTGAACTCCAATAGGTTCCATCTCGAGAGAGATGTTTCTCATGGATAAAAAAATGTTTGGGGCTCTGCTACAATTTGAGCATGGAAATAATTTTTTAAGAGAAATCAACAAATAGGAGCAGTTCTAAAGAAATCTAGTATTTCCATTGCCTCCACAAGTACTTGAGAATAGCAGGTATAGCAATTTCCAGTGTCAGGAAAATCCACAAATGCCAGAGGTTTATGTCCAAAAAGGAGATAGAGGAGTCCTGCAGCTTTACTGGAATAAAAGGGAGAGAGTCCACCACTATCTAAGCTCTGTAACAAACCTGCTGCTTGAGGTCAGTAGAGACATTCACACCCATCCCCTCACCCATCAAATTGTAAATGCACGAGCTTTCCTCTCAATCCCTCCTCTTCTTATTTCTCACTTTACAAACCCTGGTTATTCCCCTAACCCTTTTTAACAGCCTGGAACATCTGAAACACTCCCTCCTGACTCTCCACTTCTATACCAGGTGTGGCAAGTAAATCCAGGGAATAAAGCAGACACAGGCAGTTTGGATTAACCCATTAATCACGGGAGGTCCTTGCCCATGGCTACTCATATCTGAGGTCTTCCAGCCCAGAACTCCAAATCCCTGGCACTTTAGAGACCTTGACCCGAGTGTGATGAGTCCACTGGTGTCCAGCTGTCCTGGCTGCTGTCCCTGCAGGCCTGGCTGGACGTTATGGACAGCAAAGTCCAAAAGCAGATCTGTGCTAACTGGGCTTCCCATTCCAGTAATTCCAAATGAAATCAAGTATCTCTAGCAGGGCCTCCAATGACCTCAAGTAACCCCTGGATCAATTAACAAAGACTCAAATGACCTCAAATAACCCCAATGACCTGAAGTAACCCTCCGATCATGAACTCAAATGACCCCAATGACCTGAAGTAACCCCAACCATGAACTCAAATGACCCCGATGAGGGTCTCAAATGACCTAAAGCAACCCCTGGAGAAATCCAAAAATTCTCAAATGACCTCAAGTAACCCCTGTGACCTGAAATAACCCCAATGACCTGAAGTAACCCCGATCATGAACTCAAATGACCCCAATGACCTGAAGTAACCCCGGCCATGAACTCAAATGACCCCGATGAGGGTCTCAAATGACCCAAAGTAACCCCTGGAGAAATCCAAAAATTCTCAAATGACCTGAAGTAACCCCTGTGACCTGAAATAACCCCAATGACCTGAAGTAACCCCGATCATGAACTCAAATGACCCCAATGACCTGAAGTAACCCCCGGCCATGAACTCAAATGACCCCGATGAGGGTCTCAAATGACCTAAAGTAACCCCTGGAGAAATCCAAAAATTCTCAAATGACCTGAAGTAACCCCTGTGACCTGAAATAACCCCAATGACCTGAAGTAACCCAGATCATGAACTCAAATGACCCCAATGACCTGAAGTAACCCCGACCATGAACTCAAATGACCCCTATGAGGGTCCCAAATGACCTAAAGCAACCCCTGGAGAAACTAAAAATTCTTCAAATGACCTTAGTAACCCCTGTGACCTGAAATAACCCCAATGACCTGAAGTAACCCCGATCATGAACTCAAATGACCCCAATGACCTGAAGTAACCTCTGACCATGAACTCAAATGACCCCGATGAGGGTCTCAAATGACCTCAAGAACAAAAAAAAAAAAAAAAAAAAAAAGGGGGGGGGGGGGGGGGGGGGGGGGGGGGGGGGGGGGGGGGGGGGGGGGGGGGGCAATCCCTGAGAAATCCAAAATTCCTCAAATGACCTGAAGAAACCCCTCCGCCCTGAAATAACCCCCATGACCCGAAGTACCCCCCATCATGAACTCAAATGACCCCAATGACCTGAAGTAACCCCCGACCATGAACTCAAATGACCCCGATGAGGGTCTCAAATGACCTAAAGTAACCCCTGGAGAAATCCAAAAATTCTCAAATGACCTGAAGTAACCCCTGTGACCTGAAATAACCCCAATGACCTGGAAGTAACCCCGGGATCATGAACTCAAATGACCCCAATGACCTGAAGTAACCTCGACCATGAACTCAAATGACCCCGATGAGGGTCTCAAATGACCTAAAGTAACCCCTGGAGAAATCCAAAAATTCCCAAATGACCTGAAGTAACCCCTGTGACCTGAAATAACCCCAATGACCTGAAGTAACCCCGATCATGAACTCAAATGACCCCAATGACCTGAAGTAACCCCGACCATGAACTCAAATGACCCCGAAGAGGGTCTCAAATGACCTAAAGTAACCCCTGGAGAAATCCAAAAATTCTCAAATGACCTCAAGTAACCCCTGTAACCTGAAATAACCCCAATGACCTGAAGTAACCCCGATCAGGACCTCAAATGACCTCAAATGACCCCTGTGACCTAAAGTAACCCCCAACTGGGGCCTCAAATGACCTCAAATAACCCCTCACAGGGAATTAAATGACCTGAAGTAACCTGTACTACTCTGAAAAATAATCCAACATATTTAGTACAGCTCCCCAGTTCTGAAATCAACTCATGGAAGGGAATGAATCACAGAGACAAGTTGAGAGAAGTTTTATTTAGGTTTTTATTTTGTTTTCATTAAGGGGAAAAAATAAACAAACCACTTTGGCCTTTTTGAAATGTTCTACAGCAAAATTGTATTATGATGAAGAATTGCTGATGGTGCACTGTTGTGTGGTGGCTGGTACCTGCTGCCCTTCAGCTCTCAGCAGTCCCACAGCAGAGGGGTCATCTGAGAGAGCAGCCAGAGCATTCAGTTGTCTGATGTCTTCTGTCTTTGCAGCAGCCATCCCAAAAGCCCAGCGCTGTCCTTTTGGGTCTCTGAAATACTCATTTCTGAGCTCCTCCATGCTGAGGAGGCAGGGGCCTCTGGGCCAGTCACGCTGGGGTGTTGGTGCCACTCGTTCCCAGTTAAACTCAGTGCAGCTGCTGGGATCCTCCTGTCAGCAACAGAAATGGATTCTGCTCCCACATACCTTGGTGGCATCGGGGTACACTGAGCACCAGTGTCCCCCACAGCTGGAATATCTCTGTGGGTCAGATGTGCCAGGCCATGGGATCCACACAGTCCAACAGATCCATTTGTCCCTTTCCTCCACCTGGCTAGAGCCAGGGTCCCTCTATTCCTGGTCTTGGTACACGTTGGTCTCCTCCTGTAAATATAAATATGTAAATATAAATAAAATAAATATGTTCCTGAGGTCCCTTTAAGAGAATCAGTCATATTTTCATTCCTATACAGTCCAGAGCTCTGTCCATGAGAGACCAGAGCAGAGGTGACACTAAACATCTCCTCGTAGATGTTCCTCTTTTCAGTCCACGTACCTGGGCTGCCAAGGAGGAGGTGGGTTTTCCATCCCATGTTCCTGAAGGAAAAAGCAGAGGTTACCTTGTGGAGTGTCCTCTCTCCTTGGCTGGGGACATCTGCTCCTAAGGCAGAGACTCTGGTTGGTTCTGGTGAGATGTGGTGAATTCCTTCCTTAAGCTCCTTTCTCTGTTTCTGACAGCCCTCCTCAATTTCCTCTTCCCAGCTCCGCAGGGCTCAGCCAGATGTTTCCAAGGATGACAATGGGTGCATAAAGGGGCAGTGACTGTCCTGGGAAATTCCCAGTTTGCTGGCCAGTGCTCCCACCTTGTGCTGTCCTTCCCCCATCTCCAGGTGACGGGAGGAAATCTCTGCTCCAAGCTGTGCAAATCTCAGCCACACCTGCAACACGCACTGCACACCATCAGGGTTCTTAGGGAAAAACGATCTCCAGCACAGGCAATTCCCTCAGGCATCAAATACCTTGTTCCACTGTGCTCCATTTCCCTTGGTGCACCTGGAGCTCTTCTTCACAAAGGTATCCATCCCTTACACTCACCAGCACTCACTGCCACAGGCTGAGCCTTTCCTGGGTTCTCTGGATCCCCTGGTCAGCGAGCACATCCCAGGACAGGGATCCCAGCTGCCTGGCCCCTCTTCCATCCAGAATGGTGTCATTGGCTGTGGTGTCCCAGATGTGCAGCAGCCAGCTCAGGATGGACTTGTTTATCTGGCGAGTGAAGTCCCTCCACAGCTCACCCAGGGCCAGGGAGTGATGGATGATCTCTGGTTCTGTCCCTTCTGCTGGGTGGGAGGGTCCAGCCACCTCCTCCTTGGTCACTATGAGGACAGATTTGCTCTTTGATTTCTTCTTCTGAACTGGGGCAGCTGCTGCTGGCTTGGGCTGTCCTGGCTCAGTGATGGTTTGTGTGGAAGCATTGGCTGCTCTTTTGGTTCCTTTTCTCTCTGTCAGTCTCTGTAGCCACGGTTCCTGTTTGGTTTTGGTTCCTTTTCTCTCTGTCAGTCTCTGTAGCCACGGTTCCTGTTTGGTTTTGGTTCCTTTTCTCTCTGTCAGTCTCTGTAGCCACGGTTCCTGCTGATTTGCTGCTTCTCTGCTCCTGGAGAAGCTGCTGTGCCACACTCAGCCCTGTTCTGTTCATGGTGCACACGGTGCAGGCTGTGCAGAGAAGACAAAGAAGAACAAGATTATGCCATCCTTAACACCCAGAGGGAACTCAGTATTTTCAAACACTGCTGTGCCAGGTCTGAAAGGCTGGAAGGAACCACTCTCTGCTCTTCCTGCCAGGGGCTGGGTGTGATTGTTGAGGAGAACCCAGACGTGGCAGCCCAGCCTAGAACAAGCAAACAAAACTGAATGTATGTTCCAAATGATGTTCACTGCCTCAGAGCTTATCAGGCAACAGACACAATAAACCAATAAAGCAATTTTCACACCATTGCCTGGTCTCAACAGGAGCATTATAACAGGCAGGTAAATCCCCTGTGCAGAAAAATAGAGCAAGGCACAAGACCCATGTAAGCATGTTGAGCATCATGGTGAATAGGAGGTTTCTGTAATACCAAATTGTAATTCTGACTTTGTTCAGGACTGGCCTCACATTGGGTGCCAAAATATGTACTAGTCTCAAAATAAAACAGTGTGAGATCCCAAGTCAGAACTACAATTTGATAAGAAAATTAAAATAAATGCCATAGCACAGAATCTGACAGAGTCAGGATACCACCTGGCACCCTGTTGGTCAGGGGGGTGGCAGCAGTTCCATTCAGTGGTGGCTGCAGTCCTCCAGAGGTGACAGATGTGGTTCTGTTGAGGCAGTGATCCTGCAGAAGGGTCTGCTCTTCCTCTGAAGGTCCAGTAGTGGATGTGTACCCCTGGGAATCCAGTAGAAAAGGCCCCGTGGTGTTCCAAGTCTCAGTTTATATCCAGGCAGGGCTGCTTGGCTCCTCCCCCTGGGCGGGGCATCTCACAATGGGATGACGTCATTTGTGAGCCACGCAGGGAGATCTGGTGGCCATTGACATAGAGAGAGCCCTTGGAGAGAGTTATCAGAGATGAGTCATGGAAGAGACAAAGAACACTGCTTTAACAGCCTAAGGAGATGTGATAGAATTCATACTTTCAGTTTCATTTCTTATTGTAACCTGAGACATAACCCTGCCCCATAACCCCCCTGGGGTTCCCCCAGGAAATGCAATAACCTCAAAGTACCCCAAATGACTTCAAGAAACCCCTACCAGAGCCTCCAATGACCTTGAGAAACCCCAAATGACCTCAAGCAGCCCCTGGGGTTCTGCACCCTCAGCTCCCAGGGGGATGCAGCCTGCACCATCCCAGAGCAGCACATCAGAACCATCTCTGAGCCTGCACCATCCCAGAGCAGCACATCAGAACCATCTCATACTGCACCATCCCAGAGCAGCACATCAGAACCATCCCATACTGCACCATCCCAGAGCAGCACATCAGAACCATCTCTGAGCCTGCACCATCCCAGAGCAGCACATCAGAACCATCTCTGAGCCTGCACCATCCCAGAGCAGCACATCAGAACCATCTCATACTGCACCATCCCAGAACAGCACATCAGAACCATCTCTGAGCCTGCACCATCCCAGAACAGCACATCAGAACCATCTCATACTGCACCATCCCAGAACAGCACATCAGAACCATCTCTGACCCTGCACCATCCCAGAACAGCACATCAGAACCATCTCTGAGCCTGCACCATCCCAGAGCAGCACATCAGAACCATCTCATACTGCACCATCCCAGAACAGCACATCAGAACCATCTCTGACCCTGCACCATCCCAGAACAGCACATCAGAACCATCTCTGACCCTGCACCATCCCAGAGCAGCACATCAGAACCATCTCATACTGCACCATCCCAGAACAGCACATCAGAACCATCTCTGAGCCTGCACCATCCCAGAGCAGCACATCAGAACCATCTCTGACCCTGCACCATCCCAGAGCAGCACATCAGAACCATCTCATACTGCACCATCCCAGAACAGCACATCAGAACCATCTCTGAGCCTGCACCATCCCAGAACAGCACATCAGAACCATCTCATACTGCACCATCCCAGAGCAGCACATCAGAACCATCTCATACTGCACCATCCCAGAACAGCACATCAGAACCATCTCATACTGCACCATCCCAGAGCAGCACATCAGAACCATCTCTGAGCCTGCACCATCCCAGAACAGCACATCAGAACCATCTCTCAGCCTGCACCATCCCAGAGCAGCTCATCAGAACCAGGCTGGCAGGGACAGAGATTCAGAGCAGACTCTCCCACAGCTTCCCTCCCAGCCTGGTCCCTCCATCCATCTTCTCCTCGAGGAGTTGGCTCCTCAGCAGCAGGATCTGAGCAAGCCCAGAACTCACCTGGCTCATGGCAGCCCTTCAGTTTTGCTGCACACAGTCAGTACAGAGTCTTAAAATGGACTAAAAAACCCAAAACGATGAATATTGTTCCACAGAGAAAAAGTACAAAACAAGTCTGTGGACACAAGCCAGCTGACTGCTCATGTCTCCTTCTTCCTGGCCTCTCCCAGCCCTGTGCAATGTTTGAAGGGAATGGCAGAGGCAGCTATAGGTATAACACACACTGTGGTAATTCCCATGCACACACCTACACTCAACAAGAGTGCTTGAATCAAATGCACCTACTCATCTTTAGCAAAAGAACATCTCAACAATTGTTCCCCCTTTGGCAAAAAATTCAAATCAGACAGAGAAGTTCCCGTGTCTACCAGGAAACACAACACTTACAACACAGGTACAACAGCAGATCCTGACACCCTTAACAATTCATTTCTAATGTCCTGTTTTACCAATGGCACATTCATTCCTTCCCAGTCACTGTCCTGGGGCTCCCTGCACTTCCCCATCGGGTGTTGTAAAAACTGTGCCATTATCCTTGCCTGTACCCTCAGCTTCTCCTCATCCCTTCTTTCACATCTTTCACATACCTGAGATCCCTTTGTGACCAATTCCTGGAAGGTCCCACTCTGCCACCTTGCTCCCACCACATGTGGGATATCACCCACCCACAGCCACCAAATTCTTTGCAAACTCACTCACCTCCCCAGTGACTCAAACAAAATCCCTTCGGCAACCAGGCCAGGCTTTGGTGACACATTGTCCCTTATATGACACACCAGACCTGTCCCTGTGCCTTACAGGACACACCAAACCCTGTCCCTGTGCCTTACAGGACACACCAAACCTGTCCCTGTGCCTTACAGGACACACCAAACCCTGTCCCTGTGCCTTACATGGCACACCAAACCTGTCCCTGTGCCTTACATGCCACACCAAACCTGTCCCTGTGCCTTACAGGACACACCAGACCTGTCCCTGTACCTTACAGGGCACACCAAACCCTGTCCCAGTGCCTTACAGGGCACACCAAACCCTGTCCTTGTACCTTACATGACACACCAAACCTGTCCCTGTGCCTTACAGGACACACCAAACCCTGTCCCTGTGCCTTACAGGACACACCAAACCCTGTCCCTGTGCCTTACAGGACACACCAAACCTGTCCCTGTGCCTTACAGGACACACCAAACCCTGTCCCTGTGCCTTACAGGACACACCAAACCTGTCCCCGTTCCCCTGCAGTGCCCAGACACCCCAGCACACCCTCCAGCCCCACGCTGGCCGGGCTGGGGCTGTAGGAGCCAAACCCGAGCGCTTTCCCTCTCCTGGCAGCCGGGAACACAAAGCACTTGCAGCTGGCCCTCTGTGACCCTATTGGCAGCGCTCTGCCCGACCGCAGAGCAGCTCCCGCTTCTCCCTGTTCGTTCCTTGCCACGCCGCTGTGCCTCCACCACATTCCTGCCCGCTGCCCTCCGGCCGATCCTTTCCCGAGCCAGCCCCTCGCTGCCCCTCTGGCCGTGGGTTACCGAGGAATTCCCCCGGTGCCTCTCCCTGCCCCTCTCGGTGCCCATCGGCTGAAAAGCCGGGACGGCACGGCCTTCCCGATCCTCCTACCTTGAATAATCCCCCCTCGAACCTGCTGTTTTACCCCAAAGTTCGGGTTTGTGCAGACCCACTTACCTGTTTCGGGAGCCGAGCTGTCTGGGCTCTGCAGCAAACCCTCTGCTTGAAGCTATTAGAGACATCAAGACCCATTTCACACCCGTACCTTCACCCATGGAATTGTTTGTAAATATATTTTAGCTTTCCTCCCACCAGCAAGCAGCTCCTGGAGTTTATTATGGAGCTCCTTATTTATTTTGTGAGCTTATTACAATGCGCGTGGGCTGGAAAGTTAAATGGCAATTAGCCTTTCCACCAAATACAACATTTCTGTGCATGGCATGAGTCTCCTTATTTTTTATTTTTTGTGTGTGTGTGTTTAATGCTTCTCCAGCCCCCAAAAGGTAGAGCCGGGGCAGAGGCATGGCAGGAACGCTCCCGGCTGTGCTGCGTGTCTCCACAGAATCCCCTGGAGCTGCCCCTTCTGCACAAAGGGAACTCCTGGGAGAGCAGCCCCGCTCCTGGCCCTGCTGCTCGGGGCCCTTCATCCCCGGCAGGGCAGGAGCACAGGGAGGCACTGACAGATGGGCGAGCACAAAAGCTGTGAAAAGTCACCCGTGCTCAGAGGTTTTGCAAGTGTGACAATGACCTGGAGATGATCTGAGTTTTGTAAAGAGAGGCTTGCTCTGCAAGTGTCACCACCACAGTGTCACATCAGAAAAGACTTGCTTTTTATTTATGCGTCTCCTCTGCCTTTCTTGTGTTCTGCCAGTCACTTTGCCCACACTTCTAAACGACACAGAGTGCAAACACTAATTCTAATTCCCAATGTGTCCAGCAATCAGAGTAGGATGTGTTGGGAGCAAGTTTTAGTCCAGACTTTTCTGCTGTGAAATCTAATTTCTATTTCTACTTCTGTAAAACAGCCAAGGTTCATCATTGCAGATTATTTTAAAATGAATGGTGACGTACAGGTTGGCAGTAGAAATAATATTTATCTGAAAGATGAAGTTTGTTTGTACTTTTAAGTTTTGCCTTTTAATGTGAATGCCATTATTTTGTATGCTTAGAAAGCTCTCAAAAAACCCCATCCTTTTTTCATGCAAATTTATTTAATACATCTGAGTCAGTGCCAAATACCTTTAAGAAAGCTTTAGCTCTTCCAGTTTGACTTTTTTTTGTCTGAAAATAATTTTAAAACTACTATTACCTTGCATTTTGTGTTCATTTGATTGGAAAACAAACAAGCTTTAAACAAATATGTAAACCAGTTCAAGTAATTTAATAAGTCACCAGCAGCCCTTTTAAAATCTGCTGCCAATTTTGGTTATTTTGCAGTTGAGATGAACATGGAGGAAATACTTCATGCAAGAAGTTACCTGTGGTTTGACTTAGGTACTGCCTCTACTGTATTTCAGACTGAGCTCCTTTTCTTTATCCCAGACACATTAGGCCAGGGTCCTAAAAATTTTCTTGCTGGTGTCCACATTAATTTTGTGCTGTTTTATTTCCCAGCTTAATACCTGTAACTTCACTCAAAGACTAAAAAATCCATCTGAAGCTGAAGAAATATCTTAGAAACTATTTTAGGCTTTCATTTTCTTCTATCATGCTGATTTATGGATACTGAATAGAGTTCAGAATATGAAATAGTCATATCAATAGAGTAGTAGTGAGAAAAATAAGTAAAAAGGGAGGAAAAAAAGCACACCTGTGTTCTGAAGCAAAGATTTGAAGTTTTTGAGATATATCAATAAATTACCTTCACTGAATAATTTAAACCTTATCTCCCAACATATTACAGTTAGTGTGGATGTTTAATTTTATGTAAAGTGAGCACAGCACCCTTGTCTTCTCTCTAGGAGGGATTTTTCATGGCACTACAGCACTCAGCATTAGAGCAGTGGAGATCACAGGATCCCAGGGTGGGCCATGTTGGAAGGGACCCACACAGCACAGGATTATGTCCAGAAAGTTCTGGGATGTCTCCAGTGAAGGGAAATCTTCACCTCTCTGGGCAACCTGTCCCAGTGCTCAGTCACTGCACAGCAAAATCCTTCCTCATCCTCAGGTGGAACCTCCTGTGCATCAGTTTCTACCTTTTCCTCTTGTCCTTGCTTGGCTCCTGACATCCTCCTGACACCCTCCCTTCTGATCCTGGCGGACACTGAAGAGGTTCCCTCTCAGTCACCCTGATGTCCTGAGCTCTGAGAGAACTTGCAGTCCTAACTGCTTGCATCACCCACCAGGATGTGTGTTAGGGAACAATCCAACACACTGCGTGTAAAAGCACACGGTCTTGGCCACTTTCACTGACCTTTGGGTTGTGCTGTCATCTCATACAGAAGGTTGGAAATGGTATTTAGCAGCCAGAGCTTCCAAAAATCATTAAAATTTAATTTGCTTTTGGGGAGGGAGGCGTAAAGCACAGGAGATTATGTTCAGTTTATGAGCCCTGACCTTTCCTGCTTAGCCATTTCTCCAGTTTAATTTTGGTTCATGAAGTGCATATTTCATATGGCTCTGGTTATTATTACCTACTTCTTATTTTATTATTACTTGAATGTATATGGGAGGCTATCATTTCCTTTATTGCTGTGGGAGACAGCATCCTGTATCAGGCAGGAAGTGCATGGGGGAAACAGTTAAATGTTCTCCGTGCTGAGACTGCAGCCAGCTTCAGGAGAGGGAGCTGAACAGATGCTCTGCACCTTCAGACGTGTTCCTGCCATCAGTGCTGAGAGGACATCAAGGTTTTTAATAGCAAAATGTCTGGGCTCCCTCAAGCCCTGCTGATTTCCCAACCATCTGAGCGGATGTTCAGTTTGCCACAGGACCAGTCACTTAAAGACTCTATTGCAGCTGAGTGATGTTTCCCTTTTTCCCAGTGCTTTTGTAGCTGCTCAGTAATGATCATCATGGGTCACTGTTTATTATCCCAGCTTCACAGCAATGTTGTTTTTCACAGCCCCCCACATGACTGTTTTCATTCCATTCTCTCTTTCCTTTTTGGCTTTGAATCCTTCTTAATCCAGGACAGAGGAAAAAGCGCAAAACAATCAAAAAATGCAATCGTCCTCTGCTAAAATAATGTGTCTGGCTAGTAGTCAGATCCCTAAAACTGAGTGGAAAGATGTGGCCCTATCTCTTAATGTATCCAATTTCTTCCAAACTTTCTCCCCCTAACCAGAACTGAGCAAGCAAACAAAGAAAAAGCACCTGATTAAAGGTGCTTTAAGCTGTGAAGTCCTTGTACCTGCAACCATAGTCAAACCCCCTAAGATAAAAAGAGCCAGAGAGGGGTCAAGACTAATGAGCAGCTCTAAAACATGCAGCTGGAAGAACACTGAGTAGTGTTGAATAATATCTAGATAGTGCCACGACTGCTCTGTTCATTGTGCACAGGGTGTGTATGTGTGGCAGGGTCTCCTTTAAGCAGAAAAATAGAGGGGAAGAGTATCAGAACCAGCAGTGCTTGCAACAACAACTGTTCTTTAGACAACAGGCTCCCATCTCTCCATTTAGCATTTCCTAGCAAATTAATGAAGGGGGAAAAGGTGAAAGGAACTCAGTAAATAAGTCTGAAATCAACTCTTGCAGTGCCTCATGGAGCTGCAGGCAGGTGATTAAAGGCCTCTTTTCATCAATATTTGATTTGCACCAGGGATTCTTCATTTTAAGCAATTTCTCTCCCTGTGTCTTGACAGGTGGGTTGGCTGCACAGCAGCCATCAGCACAAAACCCTTCAGTGCTGGAATTGTGATTGGCAAACTGCATGCCTGCACACGGATTTCTGCTGGGTTTGACCACCTTCACTCACAACAGAACACACAAAGCTCTTCAAAGCAGCAGCACCTATAGAGGTGCAGATATTTGGAGTTACATCAGGACAAACTGCACCAAAATCCCTTGGAAAACACGCTTCTTTGGGAACTGCTGTTATGATGTTCTAAGATCAGCCAAAACTCATCTTTAGTAAGTTTCTGTGTGCCTGAGCTAGCCAAGGATGGTGAGAGTACAGAGCTTAGATAGCTTGGTTGAAAGGATTTTAATCAGGAATAAGCACAACAGACAAATAGTTGGTGCCCTGTGAGCTCTGCAGCCCCTAGGATCTAAATTTCTTTTTCTTAAAAATCTCCCTGTTTCAAATGTGTCAGGAGTTCATTCTCACTCAGAAAAAAAAAAAAAAATTAAGCTTTGTGTAAAATAGGAGTGGTTTATAGTCCTTAAGCAAATGTCTGAACTGGGAGCTGACAGTGGAAAATTTGTAAGGAGCTAGAGGGCTTTGCTTTTCTAATCTAGTTTAGTGAATTCCACAGCACATTATAACGATGTTTCTGGACATTTTATTGACACCTAGCTGCTGTGCAAGGCTTGTGATGATGAAGCATGAAGCAGCAGTGCCTTATTAATAGGAGTTCTTTTGGAGAAACTCAGAAACTGAGGAGGCCACACAGGACTTTAAATTAGCCACTGATCACCATTTATCTGTGAGAATGTTACAGGTGAACCCTAAGGATGATTCTTTCCCACTGGTTCTGGCTGAGGCTGTCCAGGAGTAGGAGGAGAGCATGAACTTGTTTAACTCACTCAGTGTTGTTTGGTTTGAGCTGAGAGACTCCGTGAGGGGCACAGGACAGAGAACAAAGCATTCCTCTTCCCGTGACACTGAGAATGTGCTGCTTCCCTCTGCAGCCAAGTTCAACTTCAGCACAGATGTCCTCTGTAAATATAACCAAGTGTCCTTCTGCCTCTTACTCCCTGAGCATCTATGTCAACTGTGCTCATCATTTCTGATGTAGAAATCTCTTTGTTTAAGCAAGCAGTGGAAATAAATGTCTAGGAAGTTAGCAGAGTCCCTATCAGTGAAATTCTGCAGATAAGTTCAAACAAACTTCTGTGAGGAATGACACAGCTCAGTCTGATTTTGCAGATTTCTCTGATTTCACAGAAAGGATTCTTTCAACCAGTGCAACTGAGCAAGCAGGCAGTGTCAAAACTTGTGATTGCTATAACCATATTATATATTATATTTAGGATTTAAAATTGCCCTCAGCTCTATTAACTGCAGTAGCATTGCCACAGCAGTGCAAAACTTCTAAAAGCAAGCAAATAAACAAAACAGTGCTACCTGGAAATTGACTTCATTTAAACTAACTTTTTAACATTGCTTTTCAAAGTTGTTCTCATCCTCCACTGCCAGTGTGCAGCCTCAGAGACTGGGTCAATGAAGGGGCACATTGTGTATCTTCAAAAGAAATCAATTGCAATCCCCTGAAGACTGGGCTGCATTTCCATTACAGAAGATTACTAATCAGCAGCAACTTGCTATCCTGCATTGGACATGTGTAACTTATCTCCCTGCATTAGCCCCTCTTTCAAAAATCCCACCAATCTCCAGCTACCTATGTGGAGGATTGAATCAGATTATGTTTTTACCCTGCTGAACCTGGGGTAAAATGTGACTCAGACACTGGGGGATGCTGGAGTCTGAAATAAGGAGGAATTTTTCTCTTTTTTTCTCATTTTGCAAAGGAAATAGAAGTTGTGAAAACTAAACCAGCTTTTATTAGACGCAGAAATTTGAGTGATAAAATTTATCCACATTCAAAGTGTTGTTCATATTACTATTAAACAACATTTTCAGGCAGCTGGCTAGTGTAAGTACCGTGTACTTATTTGACTTTTAGTTTAGTTATTAGATGCCCACTTGTGGTGACATTTTGCTACCTGCTTGCTAAATATATTTACATTCAGTCATTTCTTTTGTAAATAAGAAGAGAGAAAAATGGGAGGAGTACAAAACACACTGACTTTTCAAGATGGCTGGGTTTAAAATACAAACTTTGTTAATCAGATGATTTGTTGCAGTCACCACAGGGACAACTGCACTTCCAGCTCACCCTGGCATGCTCAGGAATAAATAACCTCCAGAATCCATCACCCCTCAGCTGACTCACACTGTTCCCACCACACACAGGCTGGGCTTCCCTGTGATTTATAACAGTTGCCTTAGCAGCCCTAGGCTCATAGTCTATAGCCCTAGAAACAATATTCATGATAACTAACTCCTAAATTACCTCCACAAAGTAAAACATGGATGTAGAAGAGAACCTCAAAGAAGCAGATACAATTCCAACTAAGGTACGGGCTGTATCCATGCCAGCTTTGTTTCCCCTCTGATTTGTCATTTCTTTTTAATTTCTTCTTGTCTCTTGTCCCTGTGGTTTGCCTTCTTGGTCAGGCTGCCTCTGCAAAAAGCTGCTGCCTGCGTCCACCTGGAGAGCCCCCAAGGTTTAACCCACCCCCTTTCCACGGCCTCATCTCCTCACCACCTCTGAGACAGCTTTTAATTAATCTCGGGAGCCTTTCCATCCCTGAACTACCACTCGGAAAAAAGAGGGAAACCCTGGAAGCACGTTCCCCTAACAGCAGCATGGAAACAAGATCCCCTACACTACCAGACCACATATTCATAAAATAGTTACACAGCAACGCTGCACTGAGCCCTAGATCAATAATGTTTCTCTTAGCAGACTCCTTGATCAAAAGAATAAATGGTTTCAGGTACAGCACTGATTCAAATTTCTATTTTCATCTACTTGGATACGTGTGTTGTATTCTACAGTGGATAAATGCAGTGTTGAACTGCTGTGACCAGCAGAAATATTGTTTGTCTGTCATGGTGATGATACCAGCAGATATCAAGTGGTTAGCAGTATGCAAAGTCCATCAGTACTAATCTGTCATCTTGCAGCAAATGTGGCCTCAATACCGTATGTAAAGATTGTATTATAATAATTTCCTCTGTTTTCCCAGGTGTATGAGTGATTTTAATACCACTTGTTCTAAAAGTTAGGGAATTTGCTAATAAAAAGTAATCTTTATGCATTTATTCATAAGTCAGATACGGCACAGAAATTTAAATTCTATAGGAAAAAGTGTTTCTAGAAAAAGATAATAATGACTAAAAGAAATCCACAGTTATATCATTTTCTCAGTGAGGAAGGTGTGTTTGAAAGTCAAAAGCTTGCTTCTGCAAGTTGGAAATTCTCTTCCTACCTCCATTGCCCTTAGGCTGTGGAAAGTCTTTTCCTGCTTAAAATAGATGATTTTGAGAAAAGGTTTGGCCAGCCTCCTTAAGACCCTTAAGATCTTCTGGGCTGAAGTTTATGAGTTAAGGAATGGATGCAGTGATCTCTTTTAGACAGAGACAAGGTGTTCTGCCTTGGGTAGAGTATTGGTTTTTTAAATTTTATTTTAAGTATAGAATCCTTTTTCAAACTCAGGCTGTGAGGTAACTTTGATAAAGTAAAGGTTCTGGGATTTTTTCATCCTGCCCTTGTAGCCACTGTTCATTGCACAGAGAACTTTCTGCAGTGCACAGCTGGGAACTGTGTCCTGTTTCTTGATTCTGTCTCACTTTACTCTGTCTTGTTGAAATGAGGGGTTTGTATTTTGTTACCACATATGGAAGATACGAATCCTAATTGCTTTGCAATTAGAATGGGAATAGGGAAGCTATAAATATATTAATGTCCACCAGTTAGTTTTTACAAACATGTTCCAACATCCCACATAGCACAGGCACCCAGCTGCACTGCTGTGTTCAGGGCTGCTGAAAAACGAGGCTGTGCTGTAGCTGATGTGGTCAGAGCAGGTTTGGTGTGCAGTGTCTGGACAAATGGAAGGCCCAAAGCAGACATAAAACAGGTTTAAAGCTCAGTAACATCTGAACACTGTTTCCTGCCTCTACTTCTCATTTTTATATTTGGCATAAGCTGCCATGACCTCTGCTGCTATCCTTTAACGGGATAACTTTACAGCAGTGGGGCTGATTTGGCCTCAGATGTCTCAAACTTCTACTGAATTCCACTTGCACCATATGTGCCTGTGACTGTGTGTGTTGATTTAGTGCTGTGGGCTCTAATCCCACTCTCTCCACCTTCCCATCCCAAAAGAGCTCACAGAGTTCACTTGCACTACTTAATTAAAGACTTTATTACACATAGCTGGCTGTAACCAGGGCTGTTAGAACCTCTCTCCCTTCCCCCTCACCCTGATTCTTCTAGCAGTAAATGTCCAGAAGTTTCTGTTGCAAGTGCCTAGAATAATTAATCCTAGCTTGAACATTCCATACTAAAGAAATGTATATTTTAAAATCAGATAAGTAGCCTTAGAGACATGTGGACTTAGCCTAGTAGCAAGTCACTTGGAAAATCAATCATATTTCAATGGGCTTAGTACACAGAAGCGCCTTTTTCCATTGCAAAATTATTAGGAACCTTCAAGTTTTGAAACTTGAAAGCCCCTGAATTAAAGGCAGGTTCCACAAGAAGAGTACCAGGAAATACTTTGTTCCTCTGTTTTTTTGTTTGAGATGATGATGGACCTCTCCTTCCTCACTTCATCCCCACATTTCTGCAAACACAGACCCTGACTAGACCCTGACTCTTAAAATTTGATTTTAAAACAAATACTTTTGTCAGAAGGAAAAAAATCATTACTCATCTTCATATTTCACTTGTTTGAGGTGAATACAAATATTCCCTTTCCTTGTAGTGAGGAGGAAAAATGTTACATCTACATTTGGTATTCTGGCACCTTCAAAACACACTCATCAGAATTAATCTCTGTATAATTACCAGTTGCATTTTAAGCTGTAGAAATGTCTTGTCGCTACAAATTCTGCAATACAAAATTTATTGTATTAATTATTCACTTTGTCAAGGAATGGGTGGAGACTAGCTTTCTGTACCAAACAAAATTAACCAGCTGTCTGTAAAAACTCTGTTTGCTTATTTGTTCTTTCACTACTTATTGCTCATTGCTTCTTTTGCTGCCTTAACTATCAATCCATTTGTGAACTTTCACTGTCATAGGAGCATCATTAATGTTGAGACAAGATAACCATAATAATCAGTGAGGTTATTTCCCTGAAACAAAGAAAAAAAAAATATGAGGGGTTCAGTCTACAAGATGCAGCTTTGTATTGATCCTTCGCCATAAATAAAAAGAAAAAAAAAAAAGAAAATATTTTAAACACTGGCTGTGCTGAATGTTTCAGTTCTATACATATTCAGTTATTGACATACTCTTGAGGCACATCGTCAATCATGGCTTTCTGTATTAAAAAGGTGGGATAGTGACACAATTTCTGTAGGTAAACACCTTCAACAGATTAATAGGGGAGTCTATAGAGAAAAAGTGTCTGCTGGTATATAAAAGAAAGGGTTAAACATGGAGGAATTTGGTTTATTCTCTAATGCTATATGTGGTCTCTGAAAATCAAAGCAGGAAGCATCATGGAGCTTGGAAAATGATGAAACCACAAGTCATTTTTAACTAATTCCTCTATGCCCTGTCACTGAATTTTACAAGATACAGCAGAAAAAACCCACCATGTGGTTTCATTTAAACATGTGTTGGCTCTCCTAAGGGAATCCCACGAAGCAAATGAGTGCAAAGAGGACAGGATTTGGAGTCTTGCTTGGTACTGATGTATCCCATGTCCCTTTCTGTGCTGGAACCCAAAATCCAGAAGTTCAGGGGGACCCACAGAGGCTGCAGGGAAATGGAAATGTAATTCCATGCTAATAAAAATATGGAGGAAGAATTGGTGTTCCCTTTACTTTCATGCCCCTACAGTCACCTCTGGCTGCTGTCAAGACCTAGATCTAGGTTAGAAGGTACCCTGGAGGTCTTGGCTAATCATTTTTTTTCCTCTCCTTTAAATTAAAATATCTGTCTGCCTTGCCACACTTCTGTTTCATATCTCAGTGATGAAAATATGAGCTTGTTCAGAGCACTTATCACATAGATAAGCAGGTAATTTGTATCAAGATCATGACAGCTTCTGGAGGTGTTTGTGTACAGAGCCTTTTGTAGGGGGGGTCCTCATTTCTGGGTGGGCCTTTGTGTGTGGTAATGATTTTCAAAGCTGGAGCACAGCTCTAAGTCAGTTTGGGTTTTTGGGTTTTTTTTTTGGTTGGTTGGGTTTTTTTGTGGTATATGTCCATTTAAGTTTGATTGGCTCTTGAGCTATTCAGGATTTGAGTCTTTTTTTCAGTTACTTGTCCAGCATTTTGCTAGTATGAACCTTGAGTAAATAAGATAATTAACCTTCTGAGGAAAATGTTCGATAGCAAACAACATTTTAATAGTAATTTTTGAATAAAATAGAGCTGAGATAGATTATGAATTAAAAAATGCTATTTTCCATAATATACATAATCCTATTACATTTTTTGCCATTATTTTTTCCCAAGAATTTAACAGAACAATTTAAGAACAGTTATGAGAAATTAAGTAAGAAACGATGTTCTTGACAATGATGCAAATGTTAATGACAACATAAAGCCCTTCCTTGGTTCTTAAAGATCACTGATAGCATTTTCCTTCTGCCTGTGCTAAATTATCCTGCTGAATTATGGCATGGACATCCAAATATGCTGCTGAGAAAGAATGTGTTTCTTTTTAAAAAATTACTAATTCAAAGATACTGAAAGTGTCACTGAAGTTAGTTAAATATTTTGAAACAAGAATTTGGGCAGTTAGTCCTCTTCTAGAAGAACTGTTTCAGGTACAGGCATTTCCAAGTATATTCAGTCCTAAAATCTTACAATATTAATTTAGAAATAATGCAATTGCCTTTTCATCACCAACTTCTGTAGGATCTTTGCACTGAAATATTTTCTAAAGGGAATATTTAACAAAAGTATTTTCTTTACCCTTAAAATAGCACAAAATATGAATATCTTTGTCAACATGAATAGTTCTGAATGTAACAAACAGGCTTTCCAGAAGAGCAAAAGCCACTTGCAGCCTTCCCTGTCATAAATGAGAGTCTCTCCTTTCTATATTTTGCTCAGGTCCAGTTTAACTGATGTAGGACTGACACACTCTGAACACCCTCTAAAAGCAAGAATTCAAGTGTCGTAGAGCAAGTCTGTCAGGGCAAAAAAAGGATGGAGCACACCCTGATAAACGCATGCCCTGGTTCATTTCCAATAATTCCAGGGGCTGGTGAATTCTATTGCCAAGGGATTTCGCTATGTAAATCTCCCTGCCTAAAGCTTTGCTGAATTTTATAAGAACAGAGCGTTGGCTTTGTGTTGCTAAACACAATAGTTAGTGGGTCTTGTGACCTTACTCTCCAGGGATTGGACCTTTAAAAAAAAAAAAACCAAACCACACCACGATGAAGAAAAGCTCCACAATGCACTGTGGAGCATAAATGACGCCCTAGAGATGCCCTAAACCAACGCAGGAGCTCACAATAAAAAAATTTGCAAATGCAAGAGGAGTTTTGACAGAGCGTGAATAGCTGCCGGCTGGCTGTGGGTATAAAAGGAGCAGGGTTTGCTGGGGAAGGTCCCGTTCAGGGGGCTGGAGGTGACAGTTCAGCAGTGACATGCTGTCCTACCAGCACAGTGCCTGGCCCTCAATGGAAGAGTCAGGGGACAGCAAGAGCTGAGGGCTTCGAGGAGTTCATGCAGCAAAGGGGTGAGGTCAGCCAGGCACGCTGTAGGGTTATTTCTGAAGCAAGACACGGGATGAATCACCAGTTTCTTTGTGTGGCTCTTCCTCTCCTCCTCATGGCTGGAGCTCGTTCATTCCTGAACAAAACGTCGCGGGTTTGGTGGGAATGAATCTCCCTGTGGCTGCTCAGATGCTGGCCATGGCTCCTCCTTTGGGTTTGCCTTTCCTGACAGCAGCAAGTCCAAGTCCTGCTGGCTGCAGAGACCAAATCTCGGAAGCTGAAGCTGAGCCTTGAAATTTGAAAGATGAAGGTGGCTCACTTTCGTAAAAATGTTAAAAAAGATGCAATTACTATAAGCTAAAATTTCAGCTATTTCTTGTTTAACTTGAAAAACTCGTATTGCTTTGCAGAATAATTAAAGCTTGCCTATCTTATTTTTTATTTCCTTTTTGTTGTTGTTTTGGGGTTTTTTGTGTTGTTTTTTCTCTTTTCCCTTTTTTCCCTACATGTCTTTCCAGCTAGAGAAATGTAGGAGATTGGCAGAGCTGATAGGAGAAGGGAGTCCTGGACAGAGGCAGAAGGAGATGCTGCTGGAGAATCTATTTGCAGACAATTTTGAACTCACAGTTTGAGAGGTATCTGCTTCTGTTAACTCCTGTCTCAATTCTTAGAAGTGCTGATTTTGAAAGGCTGGAAAACAACACTTGTTTTCCTGCAGTCTAGGACAGAAGAAGTAGTGACCAAACTCCTTTCCAGCCCAAGAATTACTTCCAAGTCAGTATTAGGTTAAATATAAATCAAATTACTCTCAAATAGCACATATTTGCATAAAACAAATGTATATTCTCTGAAAGTGTTGCAAAGTCTAATGGATTTGTTTTTCTTGCCTTTTTCTTTGCTCTTAAAAGTCTGTCATTGGGTGACTATAAGGGGAAGAAAAAGATTTTTCAGTCTAGAAGGTTGTCTCCCAAATAACCATATGAAAAGAGATGAAAAATTACTTTAAAGGTAGAAGAGCAGCTCAGATGTTCCACAAAAAAAGTAATAAAAAGCCTTATAATAAAATCCCTAAAATAAAACCAAACCCTTTTGTTTGTTTTCTTTTTCTTTGAAATTTTTTTCCTCATGAAAAAAATTACAAGAATATTGTGTAAGATGGTTTATATGTTAATTTTTAAAAAGCTGAAGCAAGCTTTTTTAATTCATAGGGACGTTTAACTCACCCTGGGTCTCCTCAGCCCATTTTTTTCCTGAGGTTTCAGCCCCTTTTTCTGAAGTGTTCAGCTAAATGCACAGAACTGATTTGCCTTTTATTTTTATCCCCATTTATAGCAATATTTGCTGAAGAGGCATTAGTATTTATCATGACAGATTCAGTCATCAGAGTAAATATCTGCTGTCTGCCTCATTCTGCTTTTGACTTGATTTATGATGTTGTGGGAACACTAATATTAGTCTTTTAAAGATTAAAACAATGCTTAGACAGAATGGACAGTAATCACTTTTGAAAAGGTTGAATACTGTGATTCATAGGATTCCTTGAATATAAAGATTTAATCTTTGAATGTTTTTATCCAGATGCCATGTCTTATGAATGGCCAAAATTAAGCTGACAATATTAGCATATGACTGACATTACAAAGAAATTAAATATATTACATATAGAGATACATTAAGCTGTCCTGCACATGAATAGATTATAGGAGCAGGATTAGTCTTCACAGCACCTCTTTAATTTTATTAAAGGTATTGTACATCCAGTCCTTTATTGCAGTGTGAATTTAGAATTCATGAGTCTTGCTAGATTAACAGAAAAATAGCTTCTCACTGCCCATTCTGCCAAAGTCTTGCATAATTTATTGCAGAAGAAACCAGTATAAATACATTTATCAATGCAATTTTTTCTATAGGTTTTATGAACCAATGGGTGTAATGCAGTACTTCTCAGTGCTGGAATTCAGGTTATTATCTTATCTAGTTCATTGAAATTCTTCTTGAGAGGGCCTAACACAACTAACCCAGGGAGTCCATTTGAAAATGGACAATAAATTGCTGCCTGAAGTTATTGTGATAATTAATCTGCGGTTGGTGTTCCCCATGATGTACCACTTGTCCTTGCCAATTGTCACGGTGTCTTTGATTTGGCCAGATCCCTTTGGCTGCTCATAACCTGAACAAATCCAGAAAGGTTCATGGACCAGTACAGCTTTGCTCCAACAGCTGTGGCTTTCTGGGCTGGCAAGTATGATTTGGGGTTGAAGCCTTTTTCAGTTGCCTGATAAAAGTATCAGAAGGCAACAATTTTCAGTCTTGCATTTGTAGCGGCCTTAACTTTCACTTTTTAGATTTGACAACTACTGTTTAAACTGACATTTTGTGAAGAGTTTCTCTGTGGTGTGAAGGGCTTCATCTGTTATCCCTGTCCCTATTCCTGTATTAGTTACTTGCTTGTACTGGAAGAGTAATTTCTGCTATTAATTATCTGTATCACACTGGTATCTAAAGACACTGGTGAGGACTGAGCCTGTGCTGCACTAAATGCAGTGCAAATGCATGCAAGGTCTCTACCCTTGCCCTGGAGATAATAGCTCTCATTTATTTTTGTATCTGAGATGTTATCACCCCGTTATCTGAACAAATGTTTATCTCTGGGCACCTCTGTGAAGCAGTGGGATATAATCCCCAAGTCAGAGATAAGGAACTGAAAGATTGTGACTTGTCCAAGGTCACATGAAAAAAATCTGTGGCAGAGCTAAGAGAACGTAAATGTCTGATCCTGGCTCTTGTGCTAAGTACATGGCTTCATTCTGGTTCCAATAAGAAATAGATTATCTCATATTGGCTTTAAATGAGGAAATCTTTAAATTGCAGAGCAGCGAATAAAGTGACCTGGGCATTTGTCTATTATAATTAGCTACTAATTTCTACTTTTCATGGATGCCTGAATCTTTTCCCTTGTCTTGACAGCTACTTTCCTTCCCAGCACATTTTTAGCTGGTTTCAATTACTGTAACTCCACCCATCTCAGGATCTTCCCTTAGACTTTCACTTTTCTTAGCCCTCAGAAGCCCCTCAAAGTTTACCAAATCCACACACCGTGAACTGTGACTCACTGTACCTCCAGTGTCTCACTTTTATTATATGTCTGTGGGCCAGATTTTCTTGGAAGAATTCAATATTGTTAATTTGCTTGAGATTTTTTTTTTTTTTTTGGCTTTTTTTGTTTGTTTTTTTTTACTTCGTAATGTCTGTTTTCATTACAGATAATGCAGAGTCCTTATTTTTGTTGTTAGTTTGGTTTTTTTTTTAAATTGACCTGCTCTTGTGTCACTATTTTTTAATCCTCCTATTCTGACTACTCCAAGAAGTTTAAAAAAGCATGCAGCAGTCCTGGCAATATTTTTCAACTGAGTTTTTTTCTAAGCAGTACCAAGACTTGATGAGCACAGAGTGATGGCACACACACACAGCAATGTGGGGCACACTATGTCATTGATAGAATTATATTCTCTCAAAATAAGAACTTCCATGGAAAGCCACGAGTTTCAGCTGAAGTGAAGCACAAAGGTGCTCATGGACGTTTCTGAGAGAAAGGTGTAGAAAGCTCTGAGGCAGTGAAAGTTAAAGAGAGTGAGGTTAAAGGCTCAAAGAGCAGGATGCTATTCCTGCTGCTGTGCCTGACCTGGCCTGTGACATTGGAAAAGTCACCTCTCTTTGCTCCTGTTCATTCTTTTCAGCTTTGATGTGTTCTGTGTTCAGCTGGGACTTTTGGGCAACATAACCCACATTCACACCATGATAAATTTCTTGATCATCCTCTAGACAATTATACAGGAAGTCCACCAGACTGAAGCACCAAAAAAAAAAAAAGAAAATCAGTTTTCAATTTAACAGCAAATAAACCCAACAAATTCTGGCTCACTTTTAGTAGAAACAACCTTTTCTAAAATTATAGACTGTAGAGAAAGGATCATACTGTGGAGAGGCTGATTTCTTTTATCACTTCAAACATATATTTGCAGATTATTTTGGCTTATATTTGTCTCTAGGGACAGGCATGCTTGGAAAAGTATCATTCTTACCTTGTCTTTTCTTAACATCTGTCCCCCAAATAACATTTCCAATATATGAATATATATTTATGGGATTAACTTTAACCCAGGACTATTGGATTTTCCTGCAGATGATTATGCTCTACTGCTTTGGGTTTTTCCTGCAAAATACTACGGTCTCTCTGTAAACCATAATAATTGTGCTGTGGAAATTATTTTTTGTATTTTTCAGCAGAATACTTCATATATTCATCAGAGTCCAAGTGGTAGTTTGAGGAAACAGGATCATCTCAAAGTAAGAATTGAACATGTGTAATTTTATGTTGTTTGCCTCAACTACTAATGTATCCAAGCTCCCCATATCCTCTGGAACTTTTTCTCTTTGGCTGTGCTGCACTTGGTCACAATTTTATTAGTTTTTTATTAGTTTTCCTATTTGTGCCATGAATACAGCAATCATCTTTTCCAATACTCATGTGCTCTTTGCCTCACAGCCATTAGAAAGCTCCTGTAAGCAACAGGCAGGGCAGGGGTTTTGGGGTTGGCTTTATAAAAATGTAAATATTCTTCCCTGATTTTTTTTTTCTTACAAATACTGCCTCTTGCAACTTTCTACTTAGGATTGGGGTTTGTACCTTTAATAGGAATTTTCTCACAGCAGCAAACCCTGACTTACATCCTTTTACTTTTGATTGTTTAAAAATGAATAACATTGTCTTGCTTTCTCACATCAAACAGCATGAAAAATATGCTGTAACACACCCCACTTCTCCCAGAAATTCCTCTGGGCTGATTCTGCTGTGCTCATTCCCTCTGCTTTCCTTTGCAAGCTCTTCCAAAGTATTGTTGTCATTGTAATTCTTACATCTTATTCAAAATGTTGGCATTGGCTTGGTTTCCAGTGATGTTTGCTATTCCCTGTAATATAACTTACTCTTTCAAACTTGGGCCATCACAGATTCTGTTTTAAAATCCCAATTCTTTCTGGAAATAATTAAAGTTCTCTGTCACATCACAGTGCTGGAGTAGCCCGAGGAACAAAGTCCTTTGTTTAGATAAATCAATATGAATATGTTGAAACAAATTTTGTCTCTTTCAGTAGAGTTTGAGTGTTTTCTCTGTTTCTCTAAATCCTTGTTGTTTTCTTTTTAACAGTTAACTCCATCAATTGCTTTCATCCTTCGACTGGTCTGTAGTGTTCAGAAACATTTTCCACTTTACCTTCTGTTAATAGAAATGTGTGTGTTTTATATTCAATGCCACATGTTAATCACTACCAAAGAGAGTGACAGAGCTGCCTTTTATTTGGTGTCTGAGATTTAAAGGGGTTGCTATTCTGTGAAATGAGGTTTATGGCTCATACCAAAGTCTATTTCTCCACAGTACTATAAAAGTGGCTTCTACTCATCCTTTCTCTGCACAAGTCCTTTCTCTCAACTGCTGGCTGACACTGCAATGGAAAAGAAAAAAAGAATGGACATCTTCTGCTGGGTTGTAATATAGAATAATAAAAAGAACCCTAACATCTGTCAGCACCTGCTCTGCCTAGAAATTGTATCCCAATCCACAGATGCTTGGTTACCAGGCTTTGTAATCTGAATTGGTAATTTTGTGTTTCCCAGAAGAACAAGGAGACTCTGTACCTTTCACTTGTACTTTTATTTTGTGTTTGTCAACTCTGAGAATGGACGTGATCTGTTGTTGTTATGGAATCTTTCCTCCTGTGCTGGGCATTGTTTTACTTTGTGTTTTTAAGAGTGCTATCCCATTTCTTCTTGATTTCTCTGCTCATTTCACACTGACCTTGCCAATTTATTTCATCCTGTGTGTCAGTTACCCTTTGTGTACTGAAAAACACATTCCACCTAAATTGCTTATAGGTTAATCCCCTCCTTATAACTTCAGTCACTGACATCTTGCTTTTGAATTAGTTACTATCATTTTGTTGACCTTATCAATCTCGACAGTGTCCTTCCTTCTTCTAAACCAGCAATCAGAACTCAATGTTCCAGCTTCACTATAATCTCAAATGCACCTCAAAACCTAACGATAATAATTCTGTTTTCTCGCCAGACTCCAAAATAAATGTTTGTGATGTTTTAGACTTTCTTACTGTGCTGCAGAGCAAGCTGCATACGCCAATTAATCAGTCTTGGATACTTGAGAGATTTTGAGAGGCGGGAGCAAAGGGTTTCTAAGTCATGTATGGCTTGGTTATACTATTAAAGTTCTATCCTCCTATTGCAAAGCCACAGAATATAAGAGGGAACAATTTCTAAGTCTCAGACACCTCTTTACTGGGCTTTTGAGGTCTGTGAATGTTATACAAGCAGTTCACTTAACCTTTGGGAGGGGGACTGTCTTCTGGTGCTTTACAGTGCGTGATTTCATGAGCAGAATTTATTTATAGGATCTGAAAAAGCAATTTCCTCTTCAGCCCATGATAGGGGGTTCAAAAGTAAAGAAAAAAAGAAGATCCCTACAGATCCCTACAGGGTTGTCAGAGATAAGGCACAGACCTTTCCTTCTAGAAGTCAAAACAAAGCATGTTTCAGCTCATGGCTGTCACTTTTGCACAGGTCTCTTTATATTACCAAACCCCAGCCTTGGCTTCCTGTCTTCAGATTTGCCTTGCTGTTTTATTTTTTTTTTATTTTAAAAAAGTTAAAAGTTGGCATTATAGTTGTAGAGAATAAATTCTATTGCTAGCAGACACTTTTATTTTAAAAGTCTCAACATATTTAACTCCCCTCCCTGTCACAAACTACATTTAATTGAAAGTGGCCCATCTCAGATCTTTACATTTATGTGTAGTTAGCAGCTGACAGTATTGCAGGTTATTTTACTGTATTCTGTGCTGGGTTCCTATCTACCAAAATCAGTGTGACAACTGTGACCCTCCTCCCACAGGAATAGCACTAATCTGAAAATTTCAGTCCAGTGATCGCTGCCTCCCAAATTTTAACGCCTGCAAAGCGATGAAGGTGTGACAGTAACAGTCACAGTGCTACCTGATGATTATCAGGGGCATCATAAGGGAGGTGTTGGCAGAATTTCAAAGCAGCCCTTTTCACAAGATGAAGTTGCAAGTGTTTATAAAATAAGACTGATAAAATCCTAAATTGTAAAGGAGGCAGAAGAGGACAGAGACTAGAATTGAAACACTTGTTCCAAATACTCCTACATTTCCAGTCTTACATCCATGCACTTTTAATAACATTTCTATCATCTCATGGTAATGAATGCTATTAAAAAAGTTTCAAATATGAGAGTCACTGTTTAGATGCATTTTTAAAGGATTTTTCACTGAATTATTCTGAGTTGAAATCCATCTAAAATATGGAAGCAATAATTTTTCTGGCAGATTATATTCACTGTTCAGTGAAATTATAATACTTCATGAAATAAATTGTAGAGAGAAAAATAATTCAATGGCTCAAACCCTTCTATATTTGCAACTTCAGCAGTCCTCTGTAAAAAATCACTTCTTCTATCCATGCTGCTCTCTCTTTAGACAAAAGGGAGTAATAGTCCCTTTCCCACATGAGGTATGTTGCAATGATGAAACTTTTTATAGTATGTGATGTTGATTGTGATAGGGATTGATGAATTAGGAGATAAACAAAGATGAATGTGTGGGGAAAAGATGCACTAGTTAAAATAGTATACATTTCTTCTTTTAATAATTTGTTCATGCAATGAGAAAAAAGCTGGAGTTGGTACAAGATCAATATATGAAGATGAAGAGGCATTGACAGACACAAAGAAAAAAAACATACAAAAGGAAACTTTACATTTCAAACTGAAAAATACGTTTGCCATTGGCTAGCCTGATATTAAAATAGGATTTTTTGGTGAATAGAGAGGGACAAGATCTTTCCACCAGTTACAGCAAACAACCAGATTCTGTCACATTTGCTCCAGTTCTTCCCAGCAAAGTCCTGATACTTCAGAGACTTCCTTCTCCAAATCAGATGTCCCTTCCAATAACAAGTATGAGAAAACATCTTTTCAGTGCATGATTACAGCCTCCTTCCCAGAATGACAAGATAAAAGGACATTCTCAGACATTATGATACATCTGAGGTGACAAATGCTTAATTCTGGGGAATTACATCTTATGTGAAGAATCATATGTGAAAACTCTGGAAAATCTACTAAGATAGGTAAGGTCCTGCCAACATGAGAGATTCCTTAGAGGCTGCTAAGGGACAGGAAGCCCAGAGTCCATCCAGCAAAAAAAAAAAAAAAAGCTTTGCAAGAATGTCTGGCTATGTGACCCCATCCCTGGCAAAGCTGTAAAAAATGAGCCTCCTAATATACTTAAGTTATTGTTTTCAGACAGCTTTAGATGAATAATTGCCTCATGACACAAACCTACTTAGCAAATTGTGCAGCATCCTGCGTATCAGTTCAGCGCGGGCCCCACAGCGTGCTCAGCCTCATCAAGGACTCGCTCACCTTTCACCACAGTTGCTTTGGGATAATGAAAGAACATCATCAACACAGCTTCCTGGAGGCAGAGATAAGGATGCTGGAAAAGTGCTAACATGATGGATACAGAGTACATGAGATCCTGCTGGCGATTGTTTTGTTCAGAGGACAAAATACCACTCAGCAGCCAGACACAAGCTGAACTCTGACCTTAACATCTGACACTGGGGGGCTGGCAAAGTACACAGTGGGGCTGAAAGTGTGAGCATCAATGAGCTCTCTCTGCATTGTGGTTGGAGCCTTGAAAAGTGGGGAAAAGCCACAAAATCTATGACACGAGGATTAAATGCTAGCCACACAATGTTTCCCTCGGGATGAGAAAACAAAAAAAGCTCAGAGGATAACATTTGTTACAGGTTTTGCACTGGAGAGACTGTTTTGAACAAAGTCAGATGTAAACCACCAGGAAGTTTTACAAATTTTGGCCACACACATAATTTGGGAAATTTAACACCAAAAAATGCAGGACTCGAGAGTAAACTGCACTGTTGGACAGCAAGGAATGGAAAAGCTGGATTTTTGGGGACTCTGTTTTGGAAAATGAATTCTATCTCAGTTTATGACACTTGATAAATTACATAAAAGAAAGAAGACTGGAAAGAAGAAAAGGCAGGCATTAATAGCATTAACAGACTTTTCCAAATGAAATGCTACAGAGCAAGATGTTCTAAACCGAGCTCAAAGTTTGACAGGGTAACAAGTATAACAATTGTCCAGTATTGAAAGTTAACAATATTTTCTATTTAACTGGACAAGGAGTGACCATGGTTTTGTTCAAAAGCTATAGATTTCAGCCTTGTAGCAGCCAGAATAGGATGCCAGCCAGCAGAATTGGCATGGCACAGATCAAGACTCAACTGCAGTAAGAGTGAAAATATGTGTTTTTCATTGGTGATGCCCTAGGTTATAATGTGAAAAAGTAATAAGTGAAAATCTCCATGTTATGTCCATGTAAACTCCAGAGTAACTCAAATAATTTGCTTCTTTTTCACCCATTTGCTGCCCTTCTTTATAGTAACAGCTTTGACACGTTGCTCCACATACAGTGAAAGAAAACCTTTGAAATCTGATGATCAATGTGCTATTTGTGTCTGGGATGAGAATTCCACTGGGCTGAGCACACACCAAATTTCTATGGAATGGTAACCCTGCTCCTTAAATTGCTGGTACTTTCTGCTTCACAGTCTGCCCCCACACATCTCATGTATTTAAACAGATCTAAATGGCTCTTTATCTTCTTAGCCTACAGAGAAAATAAATCTCATGCCTTGAGCATGATACCTTTGCATTCTACAGAGCTAAAAACTGTGGGGAGGTAGTTTTTTAGTGAGAAGAAGGTTCTAGGAACTACTTTGGAGCTGCTGTCTGGGACTATAATTCTTCCCTTGACATCCTTTTGCCTCAGTAACCTTGTCTCTCTTAATGTCTGCATTTTTTAACTTGATATTCTCTTCTTTATTTGTTTTCCAATTGACTCACTTTGTCTAGCAGAATAATCTCTAGCTCCACATAGTCCACAGAATTTAAGAGCCCAGGCAAAACTAATTGGAAAGATAATATAAACACTGTGCTCAGAAGGGGAGACATGACACATAAATTACCAGATGCCTGTGAGCTTGTGCCATTCTCAGCCACTGCTTCTTTTCCCTCTCTGTAATTGCTGCTGGGGAATGGATGTAGAGCTGGGAAGACAGAGGTAGTTTACAAATAACTGTGCATAAACATGGAAATCCTCTGATAGGAAAGGCCACAGAGTTCATTGCTTAAATATTCTTCTGACAATAGTGTTCCTGAACTTTTTTTGTAAATACTGAAACCTTAAGCAATTAGGGAATAAGCAACGATTCAGCTGAAAAGTTCTGTGTAAAGTGATTTCCTGATACTGTTGGATGCTTTCCTATTAGAAGAAAAGTCTTCATGGTTTTATTTGACAAAGAGGATTAAAACCATGTAAGATGGACAGTCAGTACCCAATGTAGCAAACTTAGCAAATATAATTGAATGCACCTTTGTCTTAGTCTTTGTTAACAAAGGTTTTATAAGGGATTAAGAAATTCTTAAAAACTGCTACAGACATGATAAACTTTGACTTGACTCTCACAATGATAATTTTTTTGCCCAATTGTCTGATAAATTATTAATAGAATTCTCAGTATGAAATGAGTATTTATCAATGAACAACAAAAATGGACTACATTTGTTGGCCACAAATATGAAAACCTGGGCAAATTGTCTATATTACTGTGAATTATTTTGTGGGCTTAAAGTGGATCTTACCCTCAAGCTGTCAATCAAATGAAAGGATTTAGGGGGCTCAGAAATTCTATGGCTGCAAAGGAAAGGGTTAATTGATAAAGATTAGCATCTGCAAGTTCTAAGTTTGATCAGAGAGGGAGAATTAGCTGCGGATGAAAAGTCACCTCAGGTGTAGGGAAGGAAATTGCAGCTTCATTGGTCGTTTGGTCTTTATTTCTTGAAGGAAAGGTAAAATGGTAGAGAGGTGCTTTCTCTCCAAGCACCTTGAAAAATGGTTTCATTTTCGTCTCTACATAGTATCACTTTTTTACACATTTGAAAGAATTCTTGCTTAAAAGATATATTGGTGGGGGTTCCCTTTCCTGTTAAAAGAACAGAATTGTTATTCGGGGTGGATATTTTCATTAATTTGAGTAAGACATGGCTTGGTCTGCCTCTGAATTCATGGAGCATAAGGGTACTTAAACAAGAGATCCATGGGGAAAAGAGCTTGCACTCTTGTAGTATTTAGGTAATGGGAAAAGGTTTTATAGCTCCTGGTGTCTCGTTGAAAAGCCAAGAGAAGCAAAGGAAGATGCAACACTTTTTTTTTTATTTAGCTGTCATGCTACTCAGGTTTTACTACTGATTCCTTCATACTGCTAAAAATAGCTAAGTCCAGCATACATGTTACCTGTTAGTTGACTGCTAGAAGTGCTGTCACCAGTCAGAAATAGTGATTATTTATCTCCTCTTAAATTATTGTCTGCTGCATTTGTAGAAAACCCATGAACTCCTATTGTCAACTGCAACTTGATTTATTTAGTGATGAACAAACCAGGCTAAGCTGAAAACTGCAGGTTTTGCTAGGGTTTTCTGTGGTTTTGGATTTTTAAAAAAAATTACTTGTTTCATTGTTTTTCTCCCCTCTCTGTGCCTTCTATTGACACCATGACAGAGTCAGTGGTTTACAGTATATCTGAAGTGGTATCATCAGGCCAGGCTTCAGTTCTTTGTTTTGACAAATACTGTGAGATACTTCATTGAAAATAAGAAGTAAGCTGACATTTGCAAGTGGAAAACTACTTTCATTAAAACTTTTCCTTCTAATTTAAAACCCTCTTACTATTAAATGAAGGTGGCAGGAAATATCTCTGTATATTAGAGTACTATGAAGTGCAATTTGAAAGTGACACGGATGAAAAATTGTTCCTGTAATAAACTATTGATTTTGTTCATGATCAGGACTGAAAGAACAGGATATGTAAGAATAAGTGTCTCTGATTCTGAGCAAGAGCAAACACAGGGTTTAGTGCTTCAATAATTATATACATTGTAGAAAACCCTGAGAAGGTGACTGGCGAGGTAGGAAAAAATACAGATGGCTTTTAGAAGGAAAAGAAATTGGAAGAATGCCTTCCAGTCCTTGAAATACATTCACTCATAGATTAGTAAACAGAGCTGAACATCTGCTACAAGCAAACCACCTCTGGAGCAATGAGGTGTCACTGTGACAAAAGTGCATTTTCAAGACATTAGAATTAACTTGACTAAAGTAAATGGACCAACTGGTTTTAAATAGTAGACAGAACAGTTTGTCATGAAACATGTGAGATCTTGCTCATACAGCAACATTTAAAAACTGTATGGGCAGCAGTTCTTCAGCAAATAATAGATTTTAAAAGAGCGCTGCTCAGACCCTCCATCAGGCCCTGTTACACTGAAATGCAAATAAATTCTCAGTGGATACCTCTTTATAAAGTTACTTTATCTGTGTTCCTAGAGGTTCTTAGAGCAAAACATTAAGAGGATTATCTCTTTTCCTTTGGATGAGCTTGCTGTCTTAAGGGGGAAAATCAATAATTAGTTTACATGTTGTTCAGAGTCCCCACTCTTAAGCTTCCAATATCTGCTGAAATTCAAAACCGAACTTTTAAAGAGTACCTGGAGAAAAAGGCTTGTAACTTGAAAGTACAAGACAATTATTTGGAGTTTGGGGTTGATTTCTGGTTTTGTGTTTATCTGTGACCTTTACTGAAAGGTATATGTTAAATATGTACACTTCAGGTGGCCCCCATGTCCCTTAACCTCACTTCACCCCATCTCCACTCTCAAAAACCCCTCCTAAAGCACAGATAAATTTTAATAAATTTAAAATGGAGGAAAGTCACACTCCCTACAGTCAGCTGTTATTCTCCCACTGTTGCCATTTATTTTAAATGAAAAGCTCAGTATCAGCAGCCTGTTTCTTTCAGGCTATTTCAAGTGATAAGCTGTGTGTGGAAGCATAAGGTAAAAAAATGGGGCAGGACAGACAAGGGAAAGAAAATTCTGGAGCAGGGGCATTTTGAGTTGGATGTCTACCTTTGGAGCAAGGGAGTTGTAGTTGTTCCTGCCACAAGGGACTGATCAAGGGTTACACCTCTAAGGAGGTTGAACTTGTCATGCTGGATCTGGAAGTGCTCCTAGCACTGCGTTTTCACCTCGAATAGCTCCTGAGAAATGGAGTATTCTGGAGAATGATTCTTTAAGGCAGAATAAATAACAGGAACTTCTTTCAAATATTTAGGGAACCAGGAATATAAACGGAGATCTGAGGATTACTCCTCTTCCTGAGAGACAACAGAATCCATCAGGAGCTAACTTGGGTGGTAACAAACCATTCAAAACCCAAGCTTCTCTGAGGAAGTGAGAACTGCTTAAGAACTAAATAATGAAAATATGCAGAAGTACATAGGTTCACATCTGCTGAGCTGTCCATCCCCCAGACTGATCCCATCTATGATTTCTTTATCCTCCTAGGACAAGGAAGGCAGATCCCTGACTCATTACAGAATCTCAGCACAAGATTTGTTTATACATGTGTTTTTAGAAGGAAGTGCCTAAAGTTTCCAAGTGACAAAAATGTGGTCTGCACTTTGTTTTGTTTCACTTTTTCAGGGTTTTTTAATATACTTTTTTATTGTTCTCCAGCTATGTGGTGTCTTGTGATACTTAAAACAATACATCTTGTGATTGTGAACAAATGAAGGCTGAAAGTTTGGAAAAGTGTTCTAGTCATCCAAAGAGTAAGTGATAGCATGGATTTGTTTTCCAGGTGGGCAGTGGTGATGGGAAACAAAAATTATTTAAGGTAGCAGTTGGTAGCCTGTAAGAGTAGATTGTACAATAAACTAGGAGAAGTTTCAGACACAAAGCTGGTCTTTGTCCAAAGTGCTGATATAGTTAAGGAGATCTGTTTCCTAGTGCTATAACTATATTGTGTTGATGCCCATGATTTATGGGAAAAGAGGGTTTGTGTCATCCCTCCCTCTCCCTTGATGCATATTTTGTCATTATATGTGTGTGTGGCTGTCACTTCTCTCCAAATCTTAGGGCTGCACCCTAAGAAAAGCTGTTGTGGTATTCAGAGGGAAATTAAGTTTTCCTGCTTTGGTTTGTATAACACTGACATCCCAAAGACTGCAAAATGACAACCAAGTATTAAAAGTGAGCAGCCAGAAAACACAAGGAAAAAAACCTAAATGAACACCTATGAATGAGGATCTCCATGGCATTAGCTCAAAAAACTGTAGCATATTAAGGATACTTCCTATCTGCCTTGGAGATGACTGTTCACGTTGGAGGAGAAGAGGGCCCTTCACTCATGGAGTCAAGAAATTTGGTGGAAAAAAAAAAAAGAAAGCTAGGCTTTGTTTATTTTGAGTTCAGCACTGGAAGTACAAGGGATTGAGCTGGATTGTCAGAGTAGCTGTTAATATTGCTAGCCATTAACCATTTTGCTCAGTTTTTTACCTCACCTTTCTTCCTTCAAAACCCAGAAGCTTCAGGTCTCCACTCACAGAAACAAAATCTAGATCAGAATTTGGGAGCTGGCATTTGACAGATGTAGATACACCTACAGGCTTGTCAGGTTATTCAATAAGCTCTTCTGTCACAAACCAGTTTCAGTTTACCCAACTGCACGTTGCCAAAGTGTTCTGGTTTGCTGGGGATTTTGTCTGTTTAATTGACTTTCCCGTAATTTAGTCATTCCTTTCTGTAAAGAACAGACAACTGCCCTTTTTACAAAATTTGAAAAGAAATAGTAACTGTGTATGAGACAACTTTTGCTTTGTCTTCAAGTGACGCAGGAGAGTGCAAACTTTGGCTCTAATACATATTTCAGGAATTGAATAAATGTGGATTCCAGATTCCTTGAAGAATGTACTTGAGTTTGTCAAAGCTTGCAATGCTGGAGATAGTGCTAATAGAGAACATTTTGGAACAGAGAGGGGGAAAAGGAAGCACACGACTGGGGTGATAACAGCAGATGCAATTGTGGGCTAAGAAGGGAGGAGGAACTATTTTATGGGGGTGGGGGGTCTACATAATTGTGATTTGGGAGCTTTAACAGGGCATCAGGAATACAGTAGGAAGGAAATGTAACTTGCCTTAAGCTACCTGGAAGAAGTGCATCTCATCTTTAGAAATTAAACTGTCAAAGTTAATCAGGTGACAGTTTTCAGCACATAGGTCCTGTTAAGAATGTGAAACAAGCTGACTGTCAACTTTCTTGGTGATAGATGTTGTTTAACAACCTATGACTAGACCTGAGAAATATTTATGGCACAATGAAGTAATAAACTCTGATTAGAATGGAGTAATAAACTCTGATTAGAATACCTATTTACCTAAATAAATAAAATAAAAAAGTACTCTGAAAATTACTTGAGAGTGTTTCACAAAGAGCACAGCCAGGATTAACCTCTTTGACAAGTGTGACAGAATTTGTTTGTGAGCTTGTTTGCTTGGTAGTTCTGCCAGTAAGATGGGAAATGAACCAAGTTGGCTCCTACAACTTGCAGTTGTAGGGGGTGGGACAGGTGGGTGGATGTTTTTTGTTTTAATTCAATTATGGTTGACTGGTGCCTGTTCTCATAAAAACCTCCACATGAAGGTTTTGTATTGTTAATGCAAAACAAAATGGATCATTAATGAATAACAACTGCCTGAACCAGTCCTGTTCTATGTAAAGACTTATCCAGTTACTCAGTTCCTATCTTTGCCAAACCATTTTTAAAAAGGCTTGGATAAGAGTTGCTGCTTTCAAGTATATATATTTCATATAGTTCAGAAAAAAAATAAAAATGAAAGGAACACGGCAAAGAGAAATGCTTGAACAACTCCTATTTATTTTTCAGCATAGTTTTCGAATTTTCACTGCCTACTGCATGTAATAACCGTAGAGAAACTGAGGTGACTAACAGATGATCAAGAGAAGGGTGATTACTTATTTAATGGGTATTGAGCCACCTTGCCTGTACTTCAGTAGCCAGCTTTGATATCTACCTGATGTAAATAAATCCTCTCAGTAATGTTTTTTCTGTTCCAAGTGAAAAGAGAAGCTGTACATATCTGCAAAGTCTGGAAGAATGACTTGAATTAATCAGTAGATATCTGATCCAAAACCCCAGATTTCATGATGTAGGATCTCTTGGAAAGGAATCAGGGCCGAAAGAATGTCTGACCTTGCGTGTGCCAAAGGGTGTTGGATTTTTTGCTAATGGTCTTTTGTGGTAGAAATGATCCATCTAATACACAGCTACTACTTGTTAAAGAAAAGACTGCAGTAGCACTCCTGCTGGGGTCTACCTTGTACATATTTCTGACCCTCATAGACATAAATAACAACATTCCAGCATTTATTCAAGCATATCCATGAAAACAGCCCATTGTGCCTATCACTTGATTCTTAAAAGCCTGATTCCCCCTACAGTCTAGAGCAAGTCCTGTACTACTGCAATAACATTTCAAATGGATGTCTTTGCTGTGTAGGTAGCTTTTAGCAGTGGTCATTCACATTTCAGAATTCTGCCATTTTATTTTGCTCAAAGAAATCGCTTATGTACATACTTGTCTCTGTAATGAATCAAGTAACTTCACAGAATCAAAGAATGGATTGGAACCTTAAAGATCAACTCATCCCAACCCCTCTGCCATGGGCAGGGAACCTTCCACTGGACCAGGTTACCCAGAGCCCCATCTGGCCTGGTCTTGAGCACTTCCAGGAATGCAGAGTCCACAACAAGGCAACCTGTTCCAATGCCTCACCAGGCTTAAAGAACTTCTTCCTAATAAATAATCTAAACCTGTCATCCTTCAGCCTTGTGCTGCCACTCCATGCCCTTGTAACAAGTCTCTGCCCAGTTTATATAGCCCCCTTTAGGCACTGGGACTTGTGGGGGAACAGGCAGTGGAAGATTAGGAATGGGGCTGGGGCCAAGCCTCATCCCTAGTGGGGTGCAGCTGTATAAGACAAGTGAACAGCACTGTAGGAGAAACATGGAATGCTGATGTGTATTGACCAACCATAAAAAAGTAAAAGAGCACACGAGAAAGAAAAGGATAAAGGCTTAGGAGGAGAGAGGAGAAAAGAAGAGAGTTTGCTGGCTGTGCTGGGAGGAGAAAGAGTCAGGTAGTCATGTAAGGGACAGGAAGGGTTTGGATGTCATGCAGAAGGAAGAGGGAAGGAGTCAATATTGTGTGGAGCTGCCTGGGAAGCTTCCAGATAAAAGTTATGCAGGTGTAGTAATTATGTTGAGATGGACACAACTGGCACCAACACCAGTCTTTCATTAAAAACTTCTCACACCTTCTCTCAGGCAGCTCCACACAGCACTGACTCCTTTTCTCCTCTCTGCAAGTTTCTGTCTTCCTTCTGCATGACTGGCTGACCCCAACCTGTCCCTTACCCAGCCACCTGACCCTGTCTGTCCCTCACACAGCATCTTCTTACCTTGTCTGTCCCCTGCACAGCCACATGTCCCTTCCTCCTCACAGCACAGCCAGCAACTCCATCCCAAACTGCAGCACACTCTGGGTCTCCAACTCAACTGCAACTTACTTGTGGCTACCTAGCCCACTCTTTTATAACCCCCATCCTCACTGGGCAGGCAAGGCTGTCTCCACTACTGGGTAATCAGTACAGCTGTAATTCATTGGCAAAGATTGCCTTCTGCACTATCCTTACAAACTATCTTCCCACATGCAGGTTTTTACTACAGGGTAATAAACTGGTGGTGTCAGCCAGTTTGAGACCACTGTGCAGCAGTGCCAAGCAACCACACCAACAGGGACTCTGCTCTAAGGTCTCTCCACAATCTTTCTTCTTGGACTGAACAACCCTCAGCCTATCTTCATAGTAGAGGTGTTTCAGCCCTGTGATCAACTCAGTGACTCTCCTCGGGGCTCATTCCAACAGATGATTAGTCTGTGTCAGGTGATCTGTTTAATCTATCTGCTTATTACCAGATGTTGATGGCAGAAATGAACAAAAACTCTGCTCTTTGGAAATATTAATTTCCAACATAAAGAAATGCCCATGATTAAGAAACAGTATAAAAGCTGCTTTAAAATCTCATTGGTTTGCCTTTGCTATTGATTTTTTTTTCCTCCACATGTATCCACTGTGTTTCAGTTTGGGGTACTTTGCATGATAGGAAGGGAAAGCATATATGCCCGATTTTTGAGGGTAAGATTTAGCCCTACCCAGTTTGGAAAAGAATTGCATCCCATGTATATTTTTTGTTTTGATTTAATGTCAATATAAATTTTCTTTTGATTTGAAAACTTTGAAATTAATGCTTATTATTTCTACTGTTACCTCCACCATTTTACAGACTTATTTACTTATCTCTTCTCATTGCATTGTTTTAGTGCCAATTACACAAAATATGATCCATATGTGGATTGTGGTTCACATTTGTAAACTATGTAAACACTGTCAAGCCTTATGAGTTTAAACAGCAGAGTTTACTTCTGCTAAGAAGTATTCTTAAGTCCATTATAAACAACACAGATGTAGATTGATAGTGATTTTTGCAGACAAACTAAAAATAAAAATCTTCAAATACTATTTCAAAATGTAATTGATAGAAGGTACAGAAATAGGAACATGGTTTTTTGGCTTTTGGATGCGAAGTAATTTTGAAAAAGAGCAACACTTAAGCCTATAAAGAGGCTTAAAAGCTGCAGAAGATGTTGAGTGGAATCAGGCCGATTTGAGTTGTGCAGTTTGAGCACAGCTATTTCCTTAGAAGTGTGCTGCACAGCATGTCGGGACCTGGAAATATGTTGCCCGTGTAATGTCAGGACCTGACTCAATCACCAGTTTATCTTTTGGCCAAGAACAGTAGGATCAAAACATCAGGGTAGTGCACCCTGGCACCTTTAGGATGTTTCAAAGCGAGCTGCTATTGAATAAGCTAAATCTCCTGTGCCCTTCTTTCTCCTGGCTACAGAGCACAGCCTGACAGGACCTGGGTGCATCCACCTCCGCCTATCTCTTTAATGCCATGGAAGGATGCAGTGGGAGAATCAGCACAATTTGTCCCCATCTTGTATTAAGCTGTCAGTGAATATCTAAATCACTTCCTTTCCTGTCACTTCATCCCTTGACTACATCCTTCGAGACACAACACCATTCAGCAAGAACCACCAGAAATACCCCCTGAAATGATATGTAAATCCGGCAATTCATCATGCTCTGTGTAGTACAGGTTTAATTCTTCCTGCTAGGCCTCAATCTGCTGAAACATTACTCTGATATACAGTACAAAAGCAGTAACAAAGATGTTCATATCAGCCCATTGTGAGCTGGTGGCAGGGAGAGAAATCAATGAAGCCATGGGGACAATGGCTGGGGTTTAAACAGGCTGCAGAAATTTGCTAAGGCGAGGACAAAAGCCCAGGCGCTGAAAAGCGGGCTGCCCAGGAATTCCTCAGGCTCCATTATCCCGCCAAACAATCCTCACTCAGAGAGTGGATTTGCATCTCTAATAGGGTTCAGGGTCTGTTTGTGAAGGGCTTTCGCTGGGCTGACCCCATCTCTCAAGATCACATTGATACCCGGGCCTCGCTGCTGCCCCGGCCGCTCCGGGCAGGGCAGTATCATGGGAAAATGCACCCGCTTAAAAGGGAGCCGGGGAAGGCAAGAAAAATTAAAGGCTTGAGGCAGTTTTGGTGGTACTTAGCAGGGAAAATTACTCTGGCAAATAATAGAACCTACTGCTGGTAATTACTGCTAACAAGCTTCCCCCAACCCAAATGTGACACTTGGACTGATGTGAGAAAAGCTGATATAGGCCAAGCTTATTAAGCCTGAAAGAAAGGAGGTTCTTCCCTATGAAAATACAGCACTTGGAACCTGCAAATCCTGTAATCTAGTGTTACCAATTATCCATTAAAATAGAAAATAGAGCTGTAATATTTTAGGTCCTTTCTAGTGTATGTAGTGCCAGATGCTCTAATCTGAAGTGATTTTAAATGGAAAAATATTTTGTGTCCTTCGTGTGCTCCTGTTTAAACCAAGCTTGGCTTTACTTACTCCATCTTCTTCTGGAGATAAGTGACAATCTGTCTTTTAATACTGCTATGGTAATTTTATTGTTCTAAGTTTTCTGAAAACACAACTGTCTTTACTCTTCGAAAAAATACTTTGAGTCAATTGAAACCCTCTTCAGACCTTCCTGGGTGTAGGTTCCATATGTGGTTCTCCCTGTTCTCTTCAAGTGCGTTGCTTTGTTTACATAAAATATTTTTTTCTTGCAAAAATAATAATTAAAAAAAATAGAGCTATATCAATATCCTCTTCAATTTATCTAGATTATTTAAAATAATTTCCCCAAATTCAAGGGAAACATTTCCAGGCTGGCTATGTATTTAAAGAAGACTATCTAGAAATAGGATTTAAATCCTACTTAACCTCAGTATCCCTCATTTCTTAACAACAGCAGGCTATAAGTATTTTTTCCCCGTGCTCTAGGTACAAGCATCTTTACACTAAGATCAGCTCATCTGCATTATTTCTGTTTTTTCTAGAGGTCCTCTTCTACTGTGGTGCTTACACTGAGTGAGGTTCAGTTAATTTCAGCAACAGTCAAAAAAACCCTACAGTAGTAAAGAAGGCAATGTATGAGGTGCAAGGCACGACTACAAGGAACAACAGTTACAGACTGCCACTAGGGAAACTCCAGCTGAAAAAAAAAAAAAAATAGGAGCAAATAATTCTTTGCTATAAGCAAGGTGATGCCCTGAAATAAGCTCAAATAGGCTGAAGAATCTGCATCCTTGTAGAAGTCAATAGCTTGGTTACATTGGACACTGGGCTTCCTGACTCTGAAGTTGGTTCTGCTTGAGCAGGAGGTGGTGCTAAGAGTCCTCCAGCTAACCTTTCTGTACACCTATGAAGTTTACCTTTGTGATGTGCTCTTTATTCCCATCTCCTCTCCTGTTGTGACAATCTCCAATCAGGGAGGTGACATCTTTGAATACCTGTTACATCTTTGGGTAGAACAAAACAGAATCGATAACTGAGAACTCACGGTGTGAACATTTGCAACTAAAACTTGCTGAAAACAACCTGTAACCCACTGAATAAAATATCTTGTTGCTACAAAAAAAACTACCGACAGATTGAAGGATGGGTATGTTTGTTTCCTTGTTTGTATTTTAAGAACATAGTTTGTAGTCTATCATTTGAAGGCTTAAATATCAGGAACTTTGAGACTGACATCATAGGGCTGTACATATAGACTCTTTCTGGATCAAAGTGAGCAAGCTGAATCTTCAGGATTTTTTTTGTTTTGCTGAAAAACCATTTGGAAACTTTCAGTCCACATGGTCTTTATGAATTTGTGAAGCTGCACTCACATCATCAGCAAACACCCTGGATAAATTCAGGCAACCTTGTGCATCTTTACAAAGTTTGACATTGATTACGGGAAGAAAATTGTAGATTGCAGGGTCTTTCCTTAAATAAAAAGGAAAATAATGCTCTGTTAGAGGATTTCAACAAAATAATGGGTGTCTGAATTATTAGCATGCAGAATAAATAGAATATTTGTATCTATATGGCATTTGGATAGGTTTTTACTTACAGTACATGCAGCAACATTAACTGTTATTTTGCAGAATGTTTTCTTTTAAGGATTAGATTTGCAGATCTGCTCCTTTCCTTTGTGTTTGGGGAAGCTGTTATATCTACAAGATGGAATCTCATTACTGTGTATAATTGTAATTATGTAAATCAGGTTATTTCTGCCTGTCTTATGTTTAAAAAGCCAAAGGAAATTGTTGATGATCTAGTTAGCGTGATACATTCAAAGTGATTGTGGATACAGCTGCTGAACTTTTCCATAACATTTCTAAAAACCTTCCTTTTCTAAAAGTGTGACTAAAGCTCATCCTGACCAGCTGCTATTTCTGAATTTATTCACCTCAGACTTTAGGAGAAGAGGAATCTGTTTTGCCATCTAATTAAATTTAGATTTAAAGTCTGTAAATTTAGTCTGCAAATTTAGTTGCTTCCGTGAGGAAATTTCATTCCAGCTGAGTTATGTCACCTGGGTACAGACGTTAAATTGGTTTCCAATAATGCCTTGATCTCCCAGTACGTTGTGAAGTGGAGTCGGCATCGTTGTTTGCTTATGCAGATGAGGAGCCAGATGCACAGAGAGGAGAACTCACTTCTCAAGGTCATTTGAATGAAGCTGTGGTTGGATTTGGGTATAAACTCTTATCTTCTAACTCCTAGCTCAATATCTCTCTCTCCATTCATACTGCTATTTTATTTGTGTCCCTGCCTAAGACGTTAACAAGGCTCCTGTATTTTCTGCTGTGGCTCTATGCCCACAAAACTGTCTTCCTTAGAATTTTACATGGAAAAGAAATAAATCAAGTTTACTTGAACTAAAGCAACGTTTTCCCTGGTGCTAATTAAAGGGGGAAGTAACAGGGCTGCAGCTTCTTTTTGGTACAGCAGTAGATTAAGTTATCCTTGCTGATATCTCAAGTCCAGGGGATGCCTGTGTGTTCACTGGGGGCTGGTGCAGCATACTGAGGTGGAATTTGATACTTGTATTAATGCTCTGAGCTAACTTTGCACTGAGCTAACCCTGGGACAAATCACACGTTATTTAAAAAAATCCCTTTCTTTTATGTCCCATAAACCATGAGCAGTTGCTCATCCTCCCCAGTTGCTCTAGGAGGATGCTGTGGGTGATGTGTCAAAAGCTTTACTGAAGTCTATCTAGACAGTATCCATGGCCCCTCTCTTGTTTTCTCCATGCAAAAACTAATTAATCTCATTTTCACCCATGCACCCTAATGTGCAGGTTTACAATAGTTGGTCACTTCCTGAATACACGAATTTTCATTTTTTGATGAAGCATTTAGAGTTGTCCGGGACAACATAAATTGGAATGGCCTAGAATCAGTGTAGAGCTGCCTGGCAACAGCAATTAGTATTTAATTCTGCAGTGGAAGTAGTTACTTAACCTTCATTCTAACACAGAGATATTTCTGCCACAGAGAAACATATTCAGATGCCCATTAAATTAATTCAATGAAGCCTCATGTATCCTTAGGAACAAGCTAAAGGTAAAAGAATTATCTCTTGGAACTTTCCCCACATGAGCACCTTGAATTAAAAATGGGCTCAGATATTATTCTAGCTAATGGGTTTGGTTTTTGTGGGTTTGGTTTTATTTCTCATTAAAGCCATTAAGCTCTGGAGTTGGATTTTACTTGTCTGGTGGACACTGAAGTCCAAGACAGAGGCTTTTCTGAGAACTCTGAACTTCTGGTGAAGTGAGTGTCTTGTTTTCAACTGTGCTTTGAAGTGCTTTTATTCTTCAGTATCTTAACTGTGTTTGATTTTCTTTTCTGTACTAAGGCTTTTTCATAATCGTGGCATGAAGAACTGGTGATGGCTCCTAGAGGTACAGCTAGAAGTTTTGTTCTCATAAATGCAAGCAAATATATAATGATTTACTTGAATGATTCCTGGCTACGAAGACTGCTAATCTTATTAATGAAAAAGCAACATAAAAGGTGTGCACTGTAGGTTTGGAGGGAATGTTCATCAACTTTGTAATGGAGCTGGTTTACATCAAGTGTTCTAAGACATCAGTGAAGTTACCTGCAAAGTTAGTCTTCAGCAGCACTATAGTTTTGGTGACAGAAAATAAAAATTAATGTTTTGATGGGGTATTATTAGTATTTATTGTATATTAGTATTTAATGCATAATGTGACTTGCATATGCTGTGCCTAACTAGTACCTATGAATTATAGGTCCATAAGTGAGTTATATAATTTGAGGATTTAAAGCAAAAGGAAACAAACTGTCTTCTGAAGGAGAGATCTCTCACATCTGTCTCTTCCTCTTATTAAGTTTCTGTGAAAGATTGCAACCACCAAACTAGTGAAAGTGTGCTTTGGCTTTGGGTGTTGTGATTGATGGCCCAGCATGAAAAGGAGCCCTGTGAAACTGCTGAATTAAGGATAGCTCCGTGCTCTTTCTCTTCAAATTGGAGAATATTGAAATGACTGAGCTCAAACAGCTCCTGTGTTTCTGAATTCGACTCAGTTATTGAGCTTGCAGTTTCTCTGCAGATTCTGACTTCACAGCACAGTTGATGCTAATTATATTAGCTCAGTCATACACAGGAGCGCTGCCTGCAGTCACTGGAACTCTGGCAAGGAAAGAGCTTCATCAGAAAAGGCATGTTTGGGTTTAGGTTAGTTGTGTGTAAAAATTATTTTGACAGGAGGTAGAATACAGCAGGTAAAACTATTTTTGAGAGGTTTCTTGCCTAACTGGCAACTCTGTGATGTTCATAAAGTACTGTCAGTTTCAGAGGGGGTTCTCTCCTCTGGTATCTGTGGCACAATGCTAAAAGCCATCCTGAGCCCACATTTCTTCTGCCTTGTTCCCCAATTGGGTTCTGGGTCAGCAAAGCAACTCTCAGCCATCAGCTGGAGAGAGCTGTGGGGACACAAGGGATGCCACCTCTCAGCCAGTTCAGCCAGTATCTGTGACAACAACCTGGAACTCAATGTGCAATCCTGCTTTAGCAGCCTTGGACATTTTGCATTCATAGGAGTAAACATTAAAAGCTTCAGCTAAGCAGACTTCTAGAGCTGTTTTTGTGGTCTTGGTGAGGTTAAGGCTGACTTATTAGTTGCTGACCCTATGTATCTGTGGTTAAAACTTGAGCAAGGGCAGGCTATGTAATTTTTAAAGTAGTTTTCTGTAATTGTTTAGGAATAGAGGTTTTGGTTCAGGGTTCATAACCAAAATGGGCTTGTCCTGGCTACCAAAAAGACTTGTCTTGTTAGATGGAATCAGGATAGGTTATGCAGAGGGAAAAAAGAACATTTCCCTTTGTGCTCATTATCTCTAGAGATACTTGGAGATATCATTATCAGTAAGTGCTACTGGGTTTTGACCAGTTCAAGCAATATATTGTTGAGATGGGTAATACTGACTAGCTGACAGGTTACTACTCCATGAAATACTCTTAGCCCACCTCCTGGATTCTTCCTCCTCCAGCTCTTGTCCCTTTGCCCTTTTTAGTTCATCTTGTCAGAAATGAGAAATGGCTGCACTTGGTTTAGTTTGTGGCAAACAAGAAAGGCAGTCTACATCTGAACTTGAATTTTAGGTCATCATAACATTTCTTCACTTTGAGGATTTTGTTTTATGAACTGGACACCTTTGTTGAAGGGAATAAAAGGAGAGGGCTTCACACCGAGCAGAGACTGATATCATTGGAGAACAATGCTCTCTACAAACCACATATTGTACAGGCAGGCACAAAATGAGCTTTCATGCAGGGTTCTGTCAGTGCCACTCAGTCCTGCCTGAATGGACAGAGCTCTTGTGATTTATCTTCCATTCATCAGTCAATACTCAGTACTTTTTCGCAGTGATGGATAAGATCTCTTGCTAAATATACTGCTGCTGCCTGCTGAGTATTGTTGAGCCTGAGAACTGAATGGGAAGGCGAAGCTTAATCAATCTCACACACGGAGCTGCAGGTTAAGAAAGTTAAAGGTTTCTGAGCAGCTTAGAAACGCACCTGATTAATTTTGGATTCTGTGCATGGAGAGAATATGACTATCCTATTCTTTTTGTATTATATATTTGTGTTTTAGCTGGTGTCTGTGTAAGAAGGATGTATCTGGGTTTCAAAGCTGTTCTGATTTCCTAAACCCTTCCAAAGCTGCTGTATTTGCAGGACATTCAACATACACAGTGTAGCCCTCTATATTTTCATATTTCAAGATACTGAGATATTTTAAAACCTTTTATGTACTTTATGTGTAAACAGATACAGACAGTATTTTACAGCAGTGCCCATTCCCCCAGCACAGGGATGCTCAGCAAGCCACTGAGGCTTCACTCCTTCACATCACCTGGCTTCTCAAATCCAGGATCCTGTGCTTTTTAAACTCAATCCACAAAGCAAAGGTCTCCACCTTTTCAGAGCAACCGGTTTATCTCACATACTTGTGGCCTCCAGGGTGCAATATGGGGGAAGTGGAAATACCTGTGGGCAGAAACTTTTCTCTCTCCTTTTATAGAGACTCTATACTCATATTTTTGCGGTGAGGTCACATATCTTTACATGACAGTAGGATTATGATCAAACTAAGGATGTTCTGAGCAACACAAATTACTTTTCAGATGTAAGGATGGGCATGCAAATGGAAACATAAGTGTCAGAGGGTTGAGGGAAATGCACAAAAATACTTTCTGGCTCAGCTCTGGTGCCTCTTATTAACATCTTGAGTAACAGCGGCTCTTTTAATTATTTAAATAGAGAGTCTCATCTTTCTATGGAGGAAAATAGCAGTTCAGTTTGAAAAAAAATGGAATTTAATAGGTGTATCCTCTGTTGAGGGACTAGATAGCCTCAGGGTGCTGAGAATGATGCAAAGGGAAAGCTGCATCCCTACAGAAACTTCATTTTCACCTGATTATCAGTGCCCTTGAAATGCCATCTTTCCCAAACAACCTAGGATTTTATTCCTTAATTGTGTGCCTCAGTTGATTTTGCTGTTCATAAATAATGCCAGCATCCAAGCACCACCCCATCACCTAAAACTGTGGACAGAAGCTGCTGAATTTAGAGCAGCTTGTTCCACACCAGTTAATATATCTAAGAACAAAGGCCCATGCAGAAGAAATCCCCAGTCAATGTGGGTAAAGAGATCAAGCTGTGTTCTGGGTGAATCTCTCCCTTGGCTTTTTTTTTTTTCTTTCCAGGAAACTTGAACAACAGTGTCAGCAGTCTGCTAAGAATTTCAAGGTAGTCAGTAGAATGTGCATTGAACACAATTTTTTAAGGTACATAAATGATCTGAGAAACTCAGATTCATGGGCTCTAGGTATTTATTGCCAATTTTAAGAGTTCATTTCCAGCATTTTATCACAGGACATAGGACACTGAGGTAACTCTAATAACCTCTTGTATGGAAAAGAAGGGAGAAAGGTTTAAAAAATTTCTGCTGACAGTAATGTCTATTTCAGATACTTAAATATAATGATGCCAGTAGGTGCTGCTTTAATATTGCCAGCTATAGTCATTTTGGAAGATGTTCTTTTGTTTCAGGAAGATCATAAGTATGGTGACATGTGATATATTTAGTGCAAATGAGTACTTAAAGAAGCAGCTGTTAAAAGATTAAACAGTCACATAAAAACTTCTTACAGTTTTGTAGAAATTAAAGCTGTCTCCAGGTAATCTAATTTTATATGCACTTCTTGTTCAATTTTTTTATATTCTTTTTTTTTTTACCTTGAAAAATCAGCCAGAAATGTTTAATGGTTAAAAAAAAAAGAAAAAAAAAAGGTTTCTTGCCAGAATAGTAAGATTTTCTGCTTCAAGTCTTTTCTTGTCACTGACTCGGTGGAAGACAGCCAAAACCCACATTCTGTTTGGTCTTTCTCCTGGGCTTAGGGCAGATTGTGATCTCTTCATCAGCTCTTTATATGGACAAAAGGGAGGCCTCAGATAAGAGGGAGCCACTGGTGGCACTGTCAGGATTCTTTTTAAAGCCTGTTTTTGTCTAAATTGTGTTGTAGAGAAATGCCACATGTAATAATCTCCTACTCCAGCCAACTTAACTTCAGAGAGCCTGTCTGATGAGTAGTAAAATAGTCTGAGTTTTTTAAGTCTGAACATCTTTGGGTGAACTTCCAGTATCATCTTCCCAGACAAAAATTCCCCGAGTCTTTCTGAATTTCTACCATTTGTCAGAGCCTCCACAGCATGGGGCTTTCCAGGTGGGAAAAAGAAAGTGGGAAAAGTCCAGGAAGGATTTTTCAGTGCTTTCAAGGTTTACTGATTATTCATATTCACCATCTTGAGGGTAAATTTCATTCGAAAAATTCAGAGTTTTGATTGAGTGTGGAAAATGGATAAGATTTATTAGTTAGCCATATCACGATTCCCAAATGGAATTTTAAGTTCTTGGATATGTTTCAATGTTTTGTTTGGAACTGGCGAGCCACATATTTCTAAAACAACAGAATAGGAAAAAAAAAAAAAAAGAGAGAGAGAAGATGGATATTTTTAACTGCTTCCTCAAGAGATAACATCTTCATAAATCTGCATGGGACATTTTCACTGAAGTTGGGACTATCATGCACATCCCCTCATATGCAGGGCACTTTAGTGGACAGCAGACTTTCACGGGCTCAGTATTTGAATCTAAAATGTGCTTTATATAATATATTCTTATGCTTTTCCTTCATGGATGCAGCAAAGGGGTTCTAGCTGTTTTCTGGTTGTGGGTTTGGCTTTTTTTTTTCCACTCTGGATTATCCATCTGCTTAATTGGATGAGGGTTGTGCATGTTGTTTCAGTGAGTTAATTTCTGGAGCATTAATTATTTGATAAGCTCTAATGAGGATTTAGGCTTGAAGACTCCCATAAATTTGAATATTCAAAGTTTAATAAAATAAATCCAAAAAGTTAGCTTTTCTTTTTTTTTGACAGCTTTGGCAAGAAGGTGGGTAATTAAGAGGAAAGCACTCCATGCCATTTGCATGAGAATAGAGTAGACAGAAAGAAGGATGACATATTTGTCCTCTGCCTTCAGAAATTAAAATCTCTGGGAAGGGAGATTGCACGGCTATTGAAGCCACCTCTTGGATCTGATTTCCCAAATTACCCCAGTGTAAATGAGAGGACAAATCTGTTCTAATTTCCTGGGCCTCTTGGGTGTTGCCTACCCCATCTTTTGAACTGCTCCAATCCCAGCCATATTCCTGGCAGACTAGTGCTGAGGGCTGGCCAGAAACCTGCACAGGGCTAAATAAATAGCCACGTCCCAACTTATTTCAGAGTGTTTCAAGATGAATATCTGCACCTTTATTTTTTGTGGCCTTGGTCCTGCTGGAATCCTTGTCAGGATTTCCACGAATGTACTTTAAACTGAGATGACAAAGACTTGGGTAGGAGATTTATTCCCTCTAGGTCTCCTGTAGGCAGAAGTTTGCAGACTGTTTGCAATCATTTCCCTTTGAAGTTCTGGGCTCTTTTTGCTGAAATGGGGAGAAACAACAATTGCAGGACTGCACGTTGCTGTAACGACCTCTGCCAAATATGCTGAAGAAATAATGCCAAAACCTGAAAGTTTAAGGAGGGTTCAGTTTTGCAGCAGTGTGAGTTTGTAAATAAAGTTTTATTTCATGGTGTTTTCCTGTTTAGATAAGTGTTAACAGTTTCAAGGCTCCTTGGAATGAACAGCTGTGTTGGAACCATTCCAGCAATTAAGCTCTTCAGAGTAGCTCCTATGCCTTGATATTGAAATGGTTTGATTTGGAATATGGCACAAGACATTATTATTTAGTGGCATGGAAGTTCCACACTTTGACTTGAAGTAAATATCTGCCATTGAGATGGCACATTCTCAGCTATGATTATTAATGAATTAACACAGTGTTCCAGGTTTCTTCTTATTGCTTTTATTGTGTTGTGTTCTCATGTGGGTCACCATCCCAATCAGCTACGGAGTGGCTCAGAAGAAATAGGTGGTAACACTGAATCTTTGCAGATGGACATAGCTGATGAGTTTCCTGAGTTCTTTCTGTTTCCTGGCAATTGATGATAACTTTACAAAACCAGACCACTGCAGCATTAATCACAAAGGTACTGCTGTGTTTGCTTTTTTTCCAAAAAGAAGTTTGTAGAGCCACGTTTCAGTGCTCATGTTAATTCTTAATTTATTTTAGTTGGTCTTACGTATTTAATGTTTGGTGCACAAGATGATTCACAAGGTGTACAGGTTTATCCTTAAACATCCAAACTCCCAAAAATGGGTCAAAAAGAGAGAAATGAAAGAAATCTTTCTTCTCTGAGACATAGATTGTCTGCATTGCTTTTATATTTTTATGTGATGGAAAATTGGATTTGGCCTCAATGAAAATAGCTGTCCTGTAAATATTACTGGGTTTGGATGTGACCTTACAGATTAAAATTATCACCCTCTCTGTCAATTATTTTTCAGCTATTCTGTTGGTTTTAATTTTTCTCTCTCCTGAGTTTCTACTTGATCCAAAGAAGACACTAAAATTAAATTATAAACTAAACAGTGTTTACTTTACAGACCCCCTACACTATAGAAATGGCTGTCATGAAGTGGCCATGCCAAATATTAATAAGAAAAGAGTTGCTCAATGTCTTTCCCAATGCACCTTCTGGAGTTTTGAGGGTTCTAACTTAACAACTGAACTTTTATGAGGATTTTTCCTAGTACAAGAACAATGCAAATTTACTTCTGTTCTAAAGATGATTGTGAAAAGATTCATTACAGAAAAGCCCAAGACATCCTTTCAGGGGATGTGCACTTGCTGCCCTGGTTTCTGTTGCTGTTCTGGCTGTAAGGTTTGGAAGAGATGATCACAGACACATGGAAAATGAACTTGACATGCAAGTGTCTCTAATGTTTATTAGGCATATCTGTTTATAATCTTTTCACTTTTAAGGTTTATGTTGCTCAGGAAAAAAATCACAATCAGGTCAATAGCAATTGTACATTTGGAGCACTGTACAACTCTGCTTTTAATCATGAAGTAATTGCAAGAAATAAACATTTATAAGTAAGCTTGGAGTGACTCCTCTATCATTGATATGCCTTTTGATGTATCTGACCTCCCTTATGAAGAAAATATCTGAGTCTCCCTTGTTATGTTCCATCTATTATGACTAATTTCTGCTATTTGAGTTCAGCATCCACACTGCTTATTCAAAACCTTTGGTGTTTTGGCAGCAAAATCTGAACTATCTTTGCGAGTTCAAATTGTGGCCACCAACCCACCAGCCTAAACTATGTGGGACTCTGTGCAACGTTAATTTTCAACAGGAACAAGGCTGCACAAGGACTCCATTTTCCTCCCTCTCTCAGCTTTTTGGAGGGTCTGATAACCAATTCTTGAATTTAGTTTAAACTTACCTCCAGCTGCTGTTCATGTGAAACAGTGCATGTTAGGAGAATACTCTGAAATTTCATTTAGAACATAATCTATCAATACTCACATATCAGTCTCTAATCATTCAGGTTTTCAAAAATACTGATCTTTCTAATCTATTTCTAGTTTTTGGTTCCAGCTCATCGACCCCTTCTCTTCTGCCTTTATTTAAACATCATCTACTGATGTGACCACATATATCTACTCATTTTGTTAGAGATGGTGATGTATGGAAGACAAAATCTCTTTTCAGTGTAAGAAATATGAGTCTACCCCCTCCTTATGTGCAGGGATTCTGAAGGGAGGAAAGTCTTGTTTTGAGGGAACAATATACTCAGCAGTCAAGACTTGGCTTTATTTGCTTCTGTAGCTTCATTACAAAATCAAGGAAGTGCTATGCTTACCTTTTAAATGTTAATTTAAAAGGGTAATAAGAGTCTTTCATAAATATCACTTTTATTCTCTTGAAGCTCATCATCAAATATAAATATTTTTGGAAAAAAATCTTCCATGAAAATAAAGTTTCTGCCACAGAAGCGTTTTTTTAAAATTATATATTTCAATTTCCTCCAATCAGATTTAACTTTAATAGTTATATTTGGATTGAGTACATGGTGCTAGAATTCTGCAGAGACAGCTACTGGTTTTCTAATCACTACTTACTCTGATTTTCAGCAAGAATGTGATCCAAGTCATTCAGGGGTATATTTTCTCTGCTGTGCTCAGTTCTGAAAGTACAGTTTCCCTCACTCCATTGATAACAATGAAGCATGTGAAAGGAAAGGCCTGTGGAGTAGAAAAGATTTCATTAATCATGAATCATTAAATTTGTCAGTTGGCAAAGGGAGACTTCCTCATTTATCCCTTGAATGAAATTAGGTCTGGCCTAGCTGCAGTTAGAAATTCTAAATTACCTTGGCATCTCTCTGTTGCTGTTTATATGTGCACCATAAAATGGCAGATGGCATTTTATTAATAGCAGATGAGCTGAGCCTTTCAAGCTACCTTTTTTTCCTGAGATTTGGTTTCTTTGAGTTTGAAATGACACCTACCTACATAATTTTTTGGTGCTTCTGCATGGTCTCCTTATTTTAAAAAATAGAAAAGCTTAATGTGGTTTTAACTGCACCTGCCACTCTCTTCCTTCATCTGAGGTGCCTAATAAAATACATCATCAAGATGAAGCTCGAAGAATTCATCGTTTTTTACCTCCTGCCTACTTTCATTTCTTTCTCAGTAGCTGAAAAGAAAAAGAAACTGACTTGATGCACAAATTCTGGTTTTAATTGTAGATCTAAGTTTAAACACTACCTTGGTCAAACCATTGCAAAATATTACTGAAGTTTCCAGGATGTTCTCTTTGGAAAACCTGAATGTCAATCAAAATAAATACATGGAGAGAATCTTATATCCATAGTATTTGTTTTCTCCTTTTTTTTTTTTCCATCTCTCTTGATTAATATGCACACAGCAGACACTTCTAAAGGAACAGGCCATGCATACAAAAAATATACATTAGTTTTGAGTGACAACCACTTAGGATTTACCCACTGGAGAGACTACCACTAGTCATAAATAGTTACACCCATTAGATGAAGTTAAATCTGTCCCTGTGATAGCCACATCAAATACTGTAGAAGACAAATTTCCCCTCCCACAGACAGCTTATTGACACTAGAAGTTGTAGCATCCTTTTTTTCACAGCATATATTTGGAATGATGTTAATTGAAAATCTTACTGCTCCCCAGGCCTACTGTAGATGTTCTCAAGTCTACCCATATCTGGAAGGTCTCTATGTTGCATAAGTGAGAAAATGATTTTGTATTGATTTTTTTCGAATTTCCAGTTTCATACTGCTTTGAAAAGTGAAGCGTCAGTTCTGCTTTTTTTTTTTTTATTTTCCCCTTGCTATTCCTGCAGCAGCTCAGATAGAACTTGGCCGTTCCAGGACTCAAAAATCAATAATTATCTCTCTTTGAGCTGAAGTGCTCTCTTCTATTCAAAGTCCTGTAAGGAAATAAAACCCAATACTTAAGAGAAATTTATGAAGAAATTATTGAAAGAGGGAGAACTTGAAAAGAAAAATAATTACATTGTTTGGTTCAGCATATCAGAGCCTGAGAGATATTTTTTAGTGTGTTTATTAAGGCAGATGGCATCAGGGCAATATACATGTGGAAAACTTTACTGTCACATTTGTCAAAATGTGTCACATGAGTCAAAATTGAGTGTGCAAAGTAACCAGGATACATTGGAAATGCTGCTTTCATTCCTGGAAGTATTTCCTAAAAATAGAAGGCATTTAAAATCAGAGGATTCCAAGACTCCTAGGCCTTTGGAGAAGAGCAAAACAATTTTATTATTAAATGCTGAAAAGATCCCAAAAAATCCATCAAATTTCAGAATGTTGCCATGAGATTTGTTTAATAAGACTCTTCATTATCAATACTGTTTTTGCTGCTTCTTCTACCACAGAAAGAGGGAGGCCAGCCCCCTCTGACAAGTTTTGGATAATGAAATAATGAAGTAGCTAGTTAGGATTTTGTGAGATATTTTCTTGCCTTATGGAAATCTTACATTAGTAAATGAATAACCTTGACTGTGCTGCTCTTCCTTTCTAATATTTTTGGATTCACTAGTATTATATAATTGTTTTTCTGTTTTTATTATCATCATCATCAGCTCATTTTCCTCCTGTGGGTGCAATCTATTCCTATTAAGTGACCCATTATTTTGAATTAATATTTTATTGTCTACACACTGCTTTCACGGCCATCTGCCAAACCTATAAGGTACCATCCTATATCCTAAAGTGCTTTAAATCATTGATTTTTTCGGGTCATTAACAAACTAATAAGCAGACTATTTAACATTGATGCTAAATGTGAATTGTCAATGACAGCAGCCAGTGGTATCCTGCTGACAAGTGATAATGTCATTTCAACAGTGTCCTCAGAGCATGGTAATTACTGCTCTATTCATGAATGTATATGGCTTGATGTTTACCTGATTTGAATATGAAAGGCTTCCTGAAAACTTCATACGTGGTCTCTGCATGCTGAATGCACTGGATGAAACAGATTAGGCCTAACAATCTGCAGAAAACAATTAATTCAGATCCCACTGACCTGAGGCCTTCTATTGTGGTCTCCAGACAGCATCAGCAAATCAGGCAAGGCAGAATTGGTCTGCATTGTTAAAATGTTGCTCTGGATTCTGTGTCTCAAAGATTAAATTGATATTGAGCAGGAATGGCAAAAGAAATTAGGCAATACATAGATTGCAAAGAGACCAATAACCCTTAAGTTATTTCCTTCACACTCTACAGAAACATGTCCCACGTGACTGGTGGTCAAAAATCAGTGGTTTTAAAAAACAATTTCAAAATATGCACATGAAAGTCAGCATTTCTCACTGTGGTGCTAGATAAGCACTAGTTCTGTACCAGTGTTGGCTCTATTGAAACAGAAGAAAATATTTCAAATGGTTTATAAACAAGGACAGAAAAAACAGAGAACTGGCAAATTTGGCATTCAAATTTTAGCAGACAGGGGTTGGGAGGACTCTTGAGGCCTTAGGATCTGAAGGAATGAAACGTGGATGCAGTAGGACTGTAAGATTTTCCTTTTTTATCATTCGGGATTTATTTTTGCATCATTCTGGAGTGCTAGAATTTCTTGTAGCCTCTCCATGGCAGCTATTAGAAATACTTCAAGCTGTACAAATGCAACTTTTACTATCTATGCTTGATTTCTGATTAAGACCTGCTGGAGAGACAATAAAAACATTTCATCCAAAATATATGTGACTGACATTAAGATAAACTCCCAAAATACTCAAAGCTTTTCCAGTGTTGAAATAATCAGAACTTTCCTAAGCAAACAAGGAAACAGCAGAAATTAAATCAATTACAGTCCGTATCCTATTTTTGCTTCACTAGGAAAAAAAAAAAAAAGGCCTGAGGAAGCAGATTAAAATCTAGTAAACATCAATTTATTTTTTAATTGCATTCAGAAAGGATGCCTTAGAAACAGATCTAATTTGCTTCCTTGGAAAGCTGTTCAAACCTCATTACCTAGTGGTTATATACCTTCTTTTAATTTCTGTTTTGAATATGCTCATGACATCCTTTGTTCTTGTGTTGGCTTTGTCCTTTTACACCCTGGCTTTATACTCCTTGCTTTGCCCTTATAATATGTAGGGAAAGAAGTCTCGTTCCCTGTCAGCTTTTCACAAGGCTGAACAAACCAGCTCGTTTCACCTCTTCACACAAAAATCACCGTAGCCTTTTCCTGCAGCTCTTGCCCTCCCTGTGCATGGCTGGCTGTGATTTATCTCTCACTGGGCCCACGGATGGCTTTCAATTCCTCCTCAGACATGTCACGCTCGTGGTTCATAATGTCATGTGATTGAGGAGCATGCACAGGCTTGTCTTCATTGTTTTGTGCTGATGGCCAAATTTGTTGGTCCCCAAAGGCACAGCCCTTCACTTTGTTTTATGCAGTTCCTTTTATTCTCTTCCTTAAGACCATGCAGCGCTTCCTGCAGGCCCCTGGTAGATAGCATTTCCAAATGTGGAGGTGCTGCCATGCCCTTGCTTAACATGTAATTAATGATCTCAGCAAAATGTGCCCCCACATTGCTCCCAGAGCTCAGCTCCCTCCAGTCAGTACTCTTCCCTTTCACGTTATGGGGGGCACAATCCTCCTCTTGTTCTCTTAAGTTTCAGCCTAGCCAGTAACTTTGATGTGCCAATAAGTCAAGATGCTTTGCTAAATCCCAATAGAGGATCTCTTTGTTCTCTGTTCCTTCTAGGAAGGCAGGTATGCTATGAAAGAAAATACACAAGGTCAGTTAGGATCAAACTCTTTCTTTTAAATTTGGCTGTATTCTACCCTTTCTCCTTTAAGGCCTGAGCCAGAGTTTTATGTGTTATTAAAACTTCAGTCATCAAAGCGTTTCCTTTCCAAAGTTACTGCATTTGCAGATTTCTAATTACAGGCAACTCCATGCATTGTAATAGATTACTTAAACATCCTTGCTACTGTACATACAACTTCATATGCAGCTTGTTCCAATCTTCTAGACTGGATATTTTCCAGTCCCTCTGGCTCACATCAAGTGATGCTGTTACCAGTTTGTATCTCTCTAACTCTGCTTCCTCTTCATCTTCTCCTTTATGCAGTCTGGCACTGATAATAGCTCTTCTTGCTTTATTGTTACATGTCTTGATGTCCAAGGCAGCTTTGTCTGCCTGTGGAACATTTTCTTCCATTCTGTGTAGGGTCTCAGTCTGTTCCCAGTTTTCTTCTTGAGATTTCCCATCTTTTCCATCTTTCCCCAGTCCTTCCTCACTTTACAAATTCCTCATAACTGCAGCATCTTTCCCTAATGAGAACCAAATCCTCCTGGAGATTCATATACCTCAACTACTCCAGCCTGGATTCAGCTGAATTCAGAGCTTGGTTAATTTTTAGTCTTTTCTTTTCAGGACCAGACCAATAAAGCCTAATTCTGATCCTTTTTCTGTTTAGGATGAACTAATTTGCAAGAGCTTCATTCAGGGGTTGTTCTATAAACCCTTAGAGGAAGTGCTCAGCTACTTATCAAGACAAGATGTCATCTCTTCACACTTCTTTTGGCATAATATTTCCCAGCTGAGCTCTGCTTTTGTGGGCATGCATCTGGGGGAGCTGAAAATTTCCTTTTATGAGGCAGAACTTGGTGCTGTTCCTCTCTGCCACAGCCTGCCCATATCCAAACCTGGCTCTGACACAATTTGTTCCAGGTCTACCACAATGACACCACCATTATCAAAGTGTCCTTAATCTAAATGGATTATTTTATTCATTTTATTACAAATGAATAAACTCGCAGGAAACTCAAACTTAAACAAGAACAAGCTTTTCAAATTTTTTTCTTACTATTTTTACTGGAACTCATTTTAATTTTTTATAATTCTATTTATTTGACATAAAGATGTGTATTTTTCAGCAGTGTTCTGAATTGCAGGTTATATTTGTCTCTTCTAGATCATTGCAATGTTCTCAGAAAAAAAAAATGGTTTTCATTTTATTTTAATTTTTTCTGGTTTTAATTCCATACAATATTTCTTGTTGCCAAAACAAGATATTGTGAAAACAGGAGTTACAATTTTCTTTCTCTACCTTTCTCTTCCTTTCTTCCCTCAGCTCTCAAGTCTGGACTCTAAGGAAAGAAAATGCTTCTTTGTACTCTGTTTTTAGGTGGATGTGTAGCCCATTATAATCTGATCCTGTATGATCAGCCCATCTTCTGAAATACTCTGTTTATTCCAGATGCCAGCTAATATTTTGTCCTGGCTCTTACTTAAGTCTCTGTCATTCTTCCCATTATAACAAGTTCAATCACATATTTAAATACCAAATCTGCTGAGAGGAACAGCTCCTGCAGTGGGATGTACTGGCACACTCCAGTTATTTAAACAGAACTGTTAAGGCCTCTTTTCCTCTCAAAAACTGTCTAGTGCATCTAAATAATTAGGGACTGATATATATATATTTTTAATTAAATCATGGAGAAAGGGGCACTGAAAAAGCCTGCAAGGTAAGATGTGATTTCCATAGGCAAGACAGGGTAGAGAAAGAAGGAATGGGAAAAAAAAAACCCTAAAAATTTCAAGAACAGTGCACCAAAGTTTGTTCACGAACATTTGTTTAAACACTGAGAAATGCCTGGATTCCAGGTGTCATTATTACAGGCCCAGATACTACTCTTAAGAGTTAGAGCTTACTTTTAGGGGCAGGAGGAAAGAAAAAAAAAAAAATCTCCTAAGGTTCTATCTGGCAAATAGTTTTATAATCCTGTTCCCGGTGAAACACAGATGGCCTTTCAGCAGCAATCCAGATGCTCCTGCAGGAAGCTCAGGCTCTCAGTGGAGCCATTTGGAGGGTATCCGTGGGTGCTGCTGCCTTGTAACAATGCAGCATTTCTTCTTGGAGAGATGAGCTGAAAAAAGCAGGAATACATTCCTGTATCGATGGGGAATTAACTTCTGACATGGGAAATAAATTCTGTTTACACCTGGAGCGGTGGCTGGGTCCACCTATGCAGGAGGAGGATGATACACGTGGATTTTGGGATATAACCTTTGGTGTTTCAGGCACTCAGCAGCCAAAATAATGCATTGAAATGTGGATTTTAGCCCGATATTGTATCACTTTGCACAGAATATGGAGCAGAATGCTGCACAAAAGGCCTCAGTTTATACTAAATATAATAAGTTACAGCCTATTGAAGAAAGCAATGCTTAAATTTACAACATGGATAGCTAAAGGCATCTCTTGGAAAACACATGTAGGAAATATGCTCATTTTGCCCTAGATGCTAAAATCCAGAAGGAAGCAAAAGGAGTAAAAGAGCAAAGTAGACAGATAATAGAATTCAGTATCATTGCTTCAATGAGACTACTTAGAAGCATGAAATTGAACATCTGCTTAAGTGCATGTCTGGGTTAGAGCATAAAGATAACTCTCATAATTGTACCCTGATATTTCCATAGCAGAGATTGGAGTGGATGATAACCAGCATAATGCAAATATAAATGTTATACTCTGGAAGAAGCTGTATATTTATCTTTTTACCTGTGATTGATGGGAATGAAATAAAAAAATCAAGGGTCCCATAGTTTATTTTTTTTTTTAAGAAAATCCTTTGAATATATTAAATATTTGGAGGAAATGCTATAATGAGCTGAACGCTAAAAATCATCTGTCAAAAACGTATTTTCTAATCCCATAGTGACTTGTGGTGTTGGTTAGTCTCTGAGTATTTCTTTTCAATGAAAAAAATATTATGCTGCCAGGTTAGTCTCCATGCTGTAGAAAATGTCTTCTACAACAAAAGAAAGAAATAACAATGATAACAGAACCAAATATTGTACTGGGTGACTATTTTTGCAGTCATAAATTAAATAAACTTTTGTAACAAATCTTCCAGATGAGACAAGATGTCAGGTAAGCTTCTGTTGCTCAGATGGGAAAGACCTGCATTGAAAATCAAAATGTTCTGGCAGAAAGAGACTTTGTGCATGGGAAAATGAAATGTCAGTGTTGTAAAGCAACTCCGTAGGTAGATTTAAATCCTTTTTTTCCCTCAATATGCTGGTTTTGTATTAATCTATAGAGATTATGATGCTTTACAATTTGAATTTCAGGTCCTGAGCTTCAAATGAGTGAAATGTTCCTTACCTTTTTGGAACAACTTTGTTTGAAATTCCTTAGGCTTTGTGGCTACACCGAGTACATAATGCAAGATAGGGTCTTTTATTTGTTTTCTCCCAGTAGAATGCTGCTAAAAAGGGCTGTGTCTGTGTGAGACCTCATTGTCATTCTGCCATGTATTGCTTTGGGGCAGCTGCTCTATTATAAGCCCACATAGTTATGAGTGAGAGACTGAAAATTTATTCTTCTAAGGAAGATGCATTGTTTCTGACAGATACAATTAATAACTCTGGCTTTTGAGATGGGGGTTTTTTTGTCTGCTATTGGGGGTGGTTTTTGAGGGGGGTTGTTTGTTTGTAGTGGGGGATTTTTTGTTTTAATTGAAAGGTTGGTTAAGGTCTGTGAAAATATTGTGTGTTTTTATATGAGTTTTATCACGCAGTAGCCCTCAGACTTCTCAGAATGCTATGGATAAATGTGGGAATGACACTTCAGGAAGAAAACTGCTCTTAATAAAAATAATCTAAATTAATCAAAATTAGTGGTCTGGCATTGTTCTTAACAATCAATAGACCATCCTCAATATACATTTCTCCTTTAATTTTTATTTTTTAATAAATTATTCTAATATAGTATTTGATGGCGAGGTAATCGCCGGACTCAAAAGGAAAAGCTATACTGTACAAATTAACATGCTCTGCTTGGGAAAGCAATGTCTGCTAAATAACTGTCCACAGGACACAACAGAAGTGAATATTGCATTCACTAAATGCAGACAGAATCTTAGTTTGCACAGAAAAATAACTTCATCTCTGTTTACCACAGATCCTGGTTAGTAATACATTGAAATGACTATTCAAAAGGTTTCCAGGTAAAAACTTTTGTTAAAAAATCACATGCTTGTATTTTAAGGAAAAATTGCTTTGAAGACTGAGTTGCCTCATTTTTTTGAGAGAAATAAACTCAAGAAATACAAGGTTAGGATCACCTGAGCTAATTGTAATGGGGAAATAAACTCATATTTTAATGCTCTTGGCATCAGGTTAATTTCTTTGGCTCTTCTCTGGGTATTCCTGACCTTCATCCAAAACCCAATTACTTCTTTATCTCTTCGTGGTGGGACTACCCTCAGGGCATGGAACAAAATGTGTTAAATTGTATACAGAGAGACTCTTTTCATGGTGACCATCCTTTGTAAACTCAGCTTCTGATTTTATGGTAGCAGTTAAAGGAGAACCCCAGATGCTCTCTGACCCTCTTAGGTGGCTTATGGGGTTTTAATAGGACAGCTGAGAATTAACTCCCCAGTAATCATCACAGGCACATTATAGAGTCAGAATCATGCAGGATTAGACCTTAGGTCACCTCTCTATTGGTAATATTTTCCCTTAAGTGTCAGAGAAGTGATAGGAGTAACACTTGGGCGTACTTCAGAGAGAGGGCTGCAGCTGTTCTCAGAAAGCTCTTTGTCGTCACTGTAATTAGCTCCAAAAGCTGAATGCTCTGAACCCAGTTCTTCCCAAGACTGTGACTTATTTGAGTTTTATCCAGGCTAAATCTAATAATTAGCTATTTGTAGTGTGTTGGCCCTGTCTGGGCACCAAGTGCCCACCAAAGCCATGCTATCACTTCCCTCCTCAGATGGACAGTGGGAGAAAATAAAATGCTTGTGAATCATGGCATAAGGACCATGAGAGATCACTCACCAGCTGCCACCATGGGCAAAACAGGCTTGATTTGGGGAAATGAGTTAACTTTTTACCAACTAAAGCAGAGTAAGGTAATGAGAAACAAAATCTTACAAATATCTTCCCTGCACTCCTCCCTCCTTCATAGGCTGAGGAGTGAGCAAGTTCACAATGAAATCTTGATCTTCACCGTGTTTACCAAATTTGCCTTTGTAGCTTTATAAATAGAAGAATATTCAAGTTTTCTCAGAGCTGACTGAAACTCTTATGCAGCTGATCTGTGCTTCTGTCCTGAAGTTACTGACACTAGCAGTGTTTAGAAGAGCTGTATGTTGCAAATTTATCCCACTGCTGTGACAACAGATTTTGGTGTGGGTTTACAAAGCCAATTAAAGGACTTACAAATCCTTTTTGCATTAAAACTTTTCTTTGCCTTGGCTTTCAGCTAGAAAAGCAGAAGCAAACCATGGGTTTTCCCTCATAGATACTTCTAGATTAGACAGCCATGTAATGCAGTCTGTGTGGTTTACCTTGGAGTGCTCAAATGTCCTAAAAGTCCCTCAAAACAGTGGTTTTTCAAGGGAGATGTCTCAAATCCATACCCAGTGGTCCAAAAACTTCCTTGCATTGCTGGAGTGGGAAAGGGAGAAGGGATGAAGAAGCAACTTAAGGGCTGTTCTGAGCTTTCCTTAAGTAAAGCTCTGACTCTGCAGCCTATGCACCTCTAGGGATTTGTATTGTGTGGAATACACATCTCCTAAACCTCAATATTTACAAAGATCTCAAGATCCTATTTGCAATAAATTGCATTCCTCCTTCTTATTCCTTCCCTCTCCATTCAGAGTGTCAGCTGAAATAAGGTTCAGTAATTCACGTTTAAAATAAATAAAGAATACAATTGGGACTAGAGAGAGTGTCTTGACGTTGTTCAGGTAAATCTGGATGGTTTGGAGGTAGACTGAGGACCTCCTGATATGATTTGAAATATGCAAGAAAAGGAGTTCACAATCAGAAAGGCTCTCTTTCCATTTTTGTCCTTTGGAAAAGGTCATCAGTCTCATGATGGCCTAAATGGCACTACAATTATTTTATTGAGCAAAAATCCTCTTAAAATGCACTCTAACTCACATTTTCTCCAGTATATGGAATGGGGAATGGCATAAACAAAGCATGGCTAACCTTGCCCACATTTGGGCAAAGTGGATGTTTGTCTCTCACTTTTAGTTTATCAGCCTTCAACAACATCACAAAGTGTGTAGAGATTATTCATTTACTTTTAAAAAATGCTTTGGGTTTCTAAAAACTTTAAAAATCTCCTAAAAAAACTGCATTACACCACCACCGTCCCCACCCTATTTTTTTTCCCCAAATAAATTTCTTCATGTTTTCTCAGGTAGAGTGCTTATTTCAATTCCCAGGGAAAATCAGCAATCTTGTGTTCATGGATGTGTGGAAAGCATACATTTATCACAATCAAAGGAGAAAGGGGAGGAAGGGAGGATATTTTCACTTTATTTTTCCTTCACCATTAACCTCTTAAGTCCTTAGTAAATTGGCTGTACTTTAATCACATCCTTAACAACCCCTGATGAGCTATTAATTGTATGTGCACTTGATCACTTGCAAAATCCCCCTGTACTCTTTTAGCACCCCTTCTCTCAGATTATAGAAGCAAGAATTTATCTGGAAATACTTGATTATTTCACTATTTCTCATTAGGAGTCCAAAGGTCATATCCCTAGACCAATATGAAGTTGATTTTTCCATTTACCCAAGGCAACTTCAATTTAATTTAGCACATGAGCTCCAAAGATGACAATTTGTTCCAATATATTCTTCTTGTTCCCCAGAAGTTTTTCTTTTTCTTCTGAAAACAGAAATAAAGATAATAGCTGACAAAGGTTTATGTTTTTGTTCTTCTTCTTTGGATCTTCATATTCTATTTATGGAAATTTTATTTTATGTCATTTTTTTACTAAGAAATAATAATACCTTATTACTTGTATCTGGTTTGCCTAAATCTATGGAGATGACGGTAATTCCTCAAAGTTCATGTCAATAGAAACCACTGTTTAAAACAGCAGCTTTCTGCCTGCTCAGGTTTGTTCCAAAGGCTCAATTTTTTCTTTAATTGCCAATTTAATAATGCCCAGAGAAAAAAGTCTATCAATTTGCATGGCCAACTGCTACCTCCATATTTAATTGCTATATAATATTTAATCAATTTGTGTTTTCTCCCTTTTACTTCCTTAGGACTGAAGTGGAACAAATCCAGTTTATTCCCTCTTTGAGCAGATCCCATACTGCATTTTTAGTGCTGTAGAAAACAATGATTTATTATTACTTTTATTTTTAAAAATCTTCTTCTTTGCTAAATATATCATTTGACTTTAATCTAAAATTAATTTATCCAGAGCTTTTTCATAAATTGGTAGTATGTGGAAAAAGAGGCCTGCCTGTGGTGCTGGTAGTTTGTGTTGTTCTATTTTCTAGATTCTTGTGGAAAAACGACAAAAGAAGCAAAAGGAAAGCCGTGCTGATTTACTGAGAGACAGCCAGAAATGGTTTGATATGAAAATTCATTTGATCTGCATCAAAACCTTGTCTGGATGAAAAGGATGTACTTTGTACACCACCAAAAGTAAACTCCTTGTAGGATGCATTATTGCCTGCTGTGCCCATCAAATTGAATTAACACTCAGTGATCTGGTGAAAAATGGGGCCTGGATCAATTGTTTTGGGGATGGTTGTAGGAAAACTGATGTGCATTCCACCCACTTCCCAAAAAATCAATGAGACGTAGCTGACCGTGCATGTGTGCTGTCATCAAAGCAGCTCAAATTCAGATTCATGTTTCGTGTGCACAGAGGAGTCAGCACCTCCAGGACAATAACAGCTATTTTTAGCCAAGATTAGCTGTTTCCACACCTGCTTCAGCCATGCAAACAGATCACCTGCTGCACAGTGTCCTCTCAAAAATAAATTGATAAATAAATTTTAAAATTTTAGTAATCAGGAGTTTGTGTGAGTGATATTCCATGAGTTTTGGCAGGAAGCTCATTCTCACAAGTACCATTTGTCATAGCCAAGCTCTAAAATAGTCCTGAAACCTCTCAAGAAATGAGAAAGGGGGAAATGAAGCAACAACATGAGACACAATTTGCAAAGAAATAGCAAATGCTTAAAAATTGAAAGTTGGATATATCCATAACTTAAATGAAACTGTCTATGACAACATAATTTAAAGTTTCAGCCTCAAATAATAAATAATTGTTTATAGAATCTAGTGAAAAAACCCCAAACCAAACCATCCCATCATCCTATATATGAGAAACGCTTTCTTCAAAATCTCTGCATAAACAAGATATTTGCCATAATTTAGAGGGACAAAAAAAAATATCCCAGAAAAATGGATTCCTCTTAAATTAGGGTGGGAATTTTTGAATTTTTGAATCTTCCTTTAAGCTACAGAAATGAATATTATTCTCTGCCTGCATCAGGAAAGTTTTTCTGCTCTTTCTTCAGTTTTCTCAACAAGGTCTTGTACAACGACATCATTTTGATATAGAGTTCTACAATTAAACTTAAGGAGTAAGCATTCAAAAATTTTATACTATAGAAATCTGGGAATTGAAATCCCTGGAGCAGATCTGCCATATTTTTTAAAGATAAAGGATTGGGTTTTTTAGGAGGAATAATCTCTTATTAGCCAATTAAGCAAATGACTGATATTGAGTGCACAAGGTACAAGCTCTCCTTTTTCACTGATGAGGGAAATACTTTATCACCCAATTGATTGTGACTGAATGGATGAGGCTGTGCACTGAGCAACTGCAAAAAGGAGGAAAGATGATTACACCACTTGAACCAGGCTCCATTTGCAAAAATCAATTCTCCCACGAGGAAAAAATATTTGTTGCTTTTTATCCTGGTGAAGGATTGATACTTAATATTGCAGAAAGCACCCAGTCCCTGGCTGGCACTCAGAAAATATGCTACATTTGCTTCAGCTGTTGTGCCATTCCAATATTGCATGTAAACAGAAACAAATTATGCACATTAATTTCTTAGAGGTGAGAAATTATAACACGGGGTGATGATTACTCTGCTAATGTGTACTTATTTATTAGACATGTCAGAATGTCCTTACAAGTGGTATCAGCAGGTAAAAATAGTTTTTGTACCTCAAATCCAAGGTTGCTAAAGCAGGCAGTACATCTCCCTGTTTAAGCTGGTTTTGGAGTGTACTATAAGAAAATTTTCCTCAGTTATGCAACCTGTGGACAGGAATTGTGGCCTTGCTTCCAGTGATTTCTCTACTCTAGTGTTGCAATCACTGTTCAGTATTTTATCCTGCAGTAAATGCAAGGTAACTTTTTTTTGTTCCAATTAAGAGGTAGGGCATCAAAATATATTCCTAGCACGATGATTGAAAAATCAGTTAATTAGGGGAGTCTGAACTCCTGTGATTTGAAACCACTTGTTACCGACTAAAGTGGTATCAAATCAAAATTTTCGAGCCCCTCCCTGCCATTAAGAGGAAACACTGCAGATAATGCAGGAGTCCGCCCCGTGCTTTTGTTCATTCACCTGTCAGATAACCAGAAGAGTAATCACACCTTTTCAGTCTCTTCAAAGCAAGCAAACAAAACCTTCTCAGGCAGCAAACACACAGAGCATTTCCCCTTTCTGGCTGAACACTAAGCACTATCTTCTTCACAGACACCTTGAAACAGGAGGGGAGTTTCTGGTGTGTTGAAAGGCAGTAGAAGAGGCAGACCCAGCTTAGCCAGACTGGTTCACCTTTTTCCCTTCCAAATCGTTTTGATCCACCTCTAACCTCACCCCTGCACACAGGAGTGTGGATATCTTTAAACTCTCCTCCTCCAGATGTAACAGCCAGCCTGGGTTTTCCTTCCCTGCTTCCCCAAAAATAAAACTCATCCTGGTTTCCTAAGTACCAGCAGGAATAACTCTCCCTTCTTCCACCTCTAGAGATTAGAGCAACAAATAGAAGAGACAGAAAACCAAGAAAGGCCAGGAGTACCTGGGATGAGAAGGTTTTTATTTCTTGTAGGGAAAAACTGTTTAAAAAGTCAACAAATATAAGAGAGGTTTTCTACTATGGGCAAGTTAAATGTATTTAATTGTGAAGCACTTTAATAGTTATGTGTGTTTAGTGTATTTGAACTGGAAAGAGCTATTATGCTTGGCCATAATATAAAAGTAAATTCTAACTTTTTTAATCCAGTAAAACAGCTTGAGCTATTAATATTGGTCTTTATGGACCCCAGCAGAGGTGTGGAAATCTCATTAGGAATGTAAATGTCAGATAGGACACTTAAAAACCTCATTATGGAGAAGAACCCAAGTACCAAAAGTGACATCAATTACTGCCCAACCTGAATATTGCAGAAGAGAAATCCTGCAGAGCTCTGTTACGTGGTTTGATTGGAAGGACAAGCTTTATCTTGATATAATGAAGATGAAATGTACATTTAACTAGATTTGTGCTTAAACTGACTGACTAAAAAGAAAGTAAGGTAGATAAAGGTAATAAGTCTCTTTAAATATTGAATAAATCTCTTAGGGCAATGAAACGCTTTTGTAGGACTTTTGTGTACTTTAATGGTTTATCTGTTCATAATAATGCTTCAGATTCACATGTGGTAGAGAATTACCTAGACATGTCTATTTCAAATCTGAAATTTAGCATTACTCAGCAATAGCTCCTTTCCTAATATAAAGTTAGCTATTAATTTCCTTGGTTTCCATACTTTTGGTTGTCCAGCACTTCCCTTGACTTTGTGATGGAGAAGATGGGCTCTGCCTGGCAAGAACATGAACCAGTGCCAGGTGAGAGTCACGATGTCTTGTCACTGTGCAGAGAGTTGGGCTAGGACCATCTTTAAGTGATTTCAAAGCCAAATTGGAAGAAATGAAATGTTGATGTTGGAAGTTGAACACCCATAACCTGCTGCTGTAGTCACGAAGCTTGGACGGTTTGGCAGGAGGAAAGATAAAATCAGGAATTCACAGAAGGTATGAGTCCAACAAAACTGCTTTTGGCTGCTCTGTACCTTTCAGCTGCATCCTTGCTCTGTCCTGCCCTCTTTTCACACCTTTCCCCATTACCAAGGAATCTTTGGAGTACAGAAGGTTTGGCTCTTTGCTTCGATGTAAATAAAATTAATCCGGACTGCTTGCAGGTGATCAGTTTTGATTACTTTGAGTTCTCTTTATTTAAAACACACCCAGAAGTCTCATCATGTCAGAGGCTAATCAGAATACGGACGTTTATTTACTCCACCATATCAACATTAGCCACAAAGTGATAAGGAAGAAGCTACCCAGGTTCAAGATTTCTGCCTAACAGAGGCATAAATATCCAGGAAGCATCCTTGCACGTTCAGCAGCTGAGCTGTTCTATACAATCAATGGCATGCATTTGTTTTTTTGTCTTTAACTCAGTGTCAGAAAATCTGTCCAAACAAGGCATAGTAAGTATGTTTGGTGGGGGAGTTTGTGGGGGTTTTTTCAGTTTGTTTCTTTCAGTGTTTATGTGTCGTTGGTTTTGTGGGGTATTTTTAGGAAAGAAAGCAGAACCAACAGGAGATGTAACTAATGAAGGTGCTGGGTTGAGTTTGTTATACCCATAAAGCATAAATTAGTCTGGATTTAGCTTTAAATCTCCATTGGATTTGCTCATTCACTGCTGTCCATAAAAACCCATCACATTGTTTAGCACAATTAGGCTTGATTGTTCAAACAGTCTGGACTGAAATAGCATTAATTAGCTATGTCATGCTATTATTCATTGTCCATAAACTTGCTGTTACCATTCAGATCATGCTTGGATTTACTGGCAGAGCAGAACCTGGGAAAACATAGCAGACAGTAGACTTTATAAAGCTGTTCTATTTTTTGCTTATTCAGTTTTCTGAGGGAGGACATACTGCAGTGTTAGGAAAAGATCTTTAAACCTAAAATGGAGGGAGAGATGGAGATGGGACCTAGTTTTATCTCTTTTTGTTAACATAATCAGGAAGCCTTTCTATTTTTCCTTTTTTAGTAGTCCATATTAAAATTTCAAAATTAACTTTCTGGGTGCACAAAGTTGGTCTTTGTCTTTTCCAAAGATTCTAATCCAGCAATTTACAGGTACAAAATTTACCTTCCTTCTCAAAGATGCCTTGCTTTTACATTCACTTTTCCTTTTTAGCACTTGTACACAAACAAGCGCCTGTTTGTGTACAATAGGCTGGGTTTTTTTAAAAAAAATTTAAATAAAAGGTAATTTTCTAGTTGTAAACCCCAGGCATTATCAGATCCTTACCCTCATCTAATGGCAATATCTCTTTGTGCTTGGATGGAGCACCAGCTCGCTCCTTTGGTGTGAGCAATTACTGTCATAAGCCATAAATCTACCTCAAGAAGTGACAGTTTCAGCTCAGGATTCTTAATGCTGGCTCTCTTAGAATAATGGTTGCTTAACATAACACTTGCAGCATTACCCATGTGGATCAAAAAGAGGGTTTTGAGTGGAAAAAATTGTTCTGTCTTCCAGATGAGTCTTTGGCATTATGCTGCATATAAACTGCAGTTATTTCACTCAGCTTCTACTGAACTCATATCAGGACTTCATTTGAAGACACCAAGAAGACAGGAAGAAGGAATTTTTGTAGTTTCAGGCAGTCTTCTCCTCTCTCACAATGTTTTTATATATAAAAGACCAAACAACAATGGAGAGGCATAATGGTTGAACAATAAATTCCTCTTTTAGGAAATGAGCCTTCTGCATTTGCTGGGAAAGCTTTCTTGTGTTGATACATTTAAAGAATACATCCATTTATGCTGGAATTTTCTAGTATTTCAATATGGGGGAAAAATATTCAAAGGACCCCAGTTAAAAGCAGACATCATTGAGAAAATTCATCAGTCCTTATGCAGATGCTACAGTGAGGGCAGATAGAGTGTTTACTGCTCTGGTTTTTGGTCAGGACTCTGCGACATGCAGATTTTTATGTAACTGTCATTACTGAATCCTGTGGAAATTTCCAGCTGACTGGATGTCATAGTCCTCAAATTCTAGCCCCAGTTTGTTTTTTGACTATCTGATAAGCTTGGCAACCTTCACTGTCCTTCTCTAATCACAAAGGAGAAATATTGGCCTCTTGAGTAGCTGGTAGAATTAATGCCTGATGATTTCACGATTAATGTAATCTTTATGCAGCAATTTCCACTGTTGTCCAATATCCACGATGAATCTCTTCGCAGCAGCCATGAAATATTTTAGAGAAATTGTAACTTAGTGGAGAACACGAGATACACATCTAATCAGAACTTTCTGAATGTAAATCATATTCATGCAACGCAGGCAGATTTTATTGGTAGGAGAAGTCAATAACACTAACGAGGAAAAATTCATTCTGTTGAACTTGTAGTACTTTTAATGTGCCCAATTTTTGCTCGATGATCTTAGGCTCCCTTTTTAATTTAAATTTCCAGACACATCTAAACCACATCCTGGATGCAAACCCTACCACAGCTATATGTAATTTTAAATCAGAAAAATCCCTCACAACCATAAAGGGCTACAAAGAGATCTTTCTTTCATTTCCTTTCAATACTATTGACATCCAAGTAAGTCTCAGCAAATGTGGTTTAGTCAATAATTCCTACTGGCATTACTGGTATGATTTAGATACCTACCAGACAAAATAACTGTGTTAGGAAGGATGCTATTTGTCACACTGGGCTTTGCCTGCCTGCACAGCAGGAGATGAGAAGGCAGCTTGCCTGACTTTAGGATTTTTTCTCCCCTTTCTCTGATTTTTCTAAACCTAGCTCTACTGAAGGCAGTGGAAATACTCAGCTCTTCACATAGTCCTCACTCACATAACCTTCCACAATTGTCTATTTTACTTCTGTATCTAAGACTTCTCTTCATTCAGGAACCCCAGAAAATATTGTAATATCTCTAGAATTTGAACTCATTTATAAGGAAAACCCTCCAGCACCTCAAAAGCCTTCAAAACCTGTAATATGTATCTGAATAGCATAAAGCCAACATCTCAGAAGGAGATTTTTGAAAATCTGGATCAGTAAAAGGCTCAAAAACAGTAAGCTGGTGTTAAGGCTGATAGCAAGAATGTCTTATTTCCTCCTCTCCACAGTCTTTCTTGCTGGTTTGGTGTGGATTAGCTTTTGCAGACTGGTATATAAATTCACAGCTTCACCTCATTGAGAGTTAGTTTTTTATATCTCTAGGATAATTTAAAATTAGAATTCCGAACTCTTTTCTCAAAATCTTTTCTCCCGTTTGTGCTTTAACATTCCAAATCAACTACAAAAAAAAATCACCACAAACTCGTGCTTTGATGAATCATCATCACCTTGATGCTGGAATATAGGATGGGATGAGATAAACAAGGGATGAGCTGCCACATTTCTACAGCTGAACGTCAGTACGATGGAGAATTTCCTGCCTCAAGGTCTCAGCATTAGCTAAAAAAGAAATTTCCTTTAAAGTCACAGAGGAGTTAGAGCAGTATAAACAGTGAGGCTGCCAATTCATTGCTCTAGACTTCTGTCAGGAATCTGAGTGAGCTTGGTACTTGATTTTGACATGCATGTTTATTTTACACCACAAGGTTTGCTTTTTCCAATCATACTTCTCCTCAGGGTTTATTTAGTTTTGCCAATACTAACAAAACTATTTGTGTGGTACCTGCTGAAATATTATTGAAGACATCTAGCAAGTCATTCTACACCCTCTTCTTAACGTATTTTTAACTCTACTGCATAAACAGTTAACTTATTCCTGAAGTAACTGCCTTCCAAATCCCAAGTCACTTAAGCACTCTCTGATTATGTATTTGCTGGATGTCACTTGTTAGATTCTGTTTTCTCAACATTATTAGAGTAAAATGCTCTGGCTATCAGAACATAATAGGGGTGTTTCATGTACTGCAGTCATCCTACACTTGTCCGGGCCTTTCATCCTTCTGGCACTGCTTTTCCTTGTCAAAATGTTGGTCGAAGGCAGTCATTTGGTAAACACTTCATTTGGTAATTGCTTTTTGGGGGTGGGTGTGTGAGGAGACTGGTAACTGGCCACTAACTTTAAAACTGAGGGCTTCTGAGGTGGACAAGCAGGGTGTTGTTTCAGTTTGATAAAGCAGAAAGACTAGCTCAGTGCAGAGTGGCTCTGCATGCTTCTTCTGCTTTAGGGTACTCTAAATTTACCAGATCTGGAAAGTAATCTCATTTTGAGCTTAATATTCCTAACAGTTTATACTCTCTCTGCTTTCTTTTCTTCTGGCTATCATTGATCACTGCTGAAAATTCCTGTAGACCCTTGTGTGCTTCAGCGTTTTTCTGCCACAACTGTTATTATGCATTGTGTTTTCCAGGGACAGATTTCACATGGGATTGGTGAATCAATGTCTTCTGCCAAATTTCATGAGGGTTTGGCAAAGTGACAGTATTAATTGAAAAAACCTGCTGGTAGTTCAAGCCTGTTTATGTAAACAGGAGCACTTTTTGTTTCCAGCCATGTATCCCAGTCACTTCGTGGTGGGATTTTAGTTCCTGGCCACTTGAAAACTCTCATTCTGAACATCAGGTAAGTCTTTCTTCAGGAAGAGTATTAGTGCCATACCAGGTGAAAACATTAATCTGAAAGAGGCCAACAGAAGTCACTCCTTTTGATTTTTTGATTTGGGAGCAATCTTGGAGAAAGGAGAATAGGTAAGTTTTCCCTTGAGGTGAAATATTCCCAGGAGAATGGAATAGGTGAGGAGATACATAATTTTTCATCACCAGCCTTATACAGGGATTTCCAATTCTGTGTATTTGCATTCTAGGATCATCTGCTTAGAGGACAAGTACAGGTCTATGAAATATTTCAGCTTAAGTAATCTACGAGCTATATGTTACAAAACTGTAGGTGAAATTCACTTGAGTAAAAACGGAGTCTATCTTTAAACTGATAAAGAGACTTCTCCTGTAAAGCTGTGCTGTTTTTTCCTTTTTTTCCTTTTTTTCTTTTTTTCCTTTCTTTTTTTTTTTCTTTTTTTGCCATTGGATAAAATATTCAAATTCAGGTTTGAAAACATCAGAAGAGCGTTTATTGTGAGGAGCCCTGACCTTCACACATGAATATTTAACAGAGAGCCTGTGTAAATACTGTGGTATCTCCTTTGCTACACAGGTGAATTCTCATCTGCTTGGATCTGATGTCTTTTCTGGGACAGATGTGCAGCTCCAATGGGGTTTTTTTGTCCTCTGCAGTTCTAGGAAGAAAGAATCACATCTGGGATGAGCCCAGAACATCCTTTTTTACCTGCTTTGGCTCTGATAACCCAAAGCCCTGATGCTTGGACTCTGCCCTCCAGCTGAGTTGACTTTCTTGCAGTGAGCTGCAACATTTGAATCCAAGCCACCTGGTCAGAATATTTTAATATTTAGCACTGAAAAGCTATTTCTGGTTCAGGCCAGGCTCCTAATTTAAAGTAGCCCTGCTGGTTTTGATGGGACATGGAAAACACTGAAGTTCTGCATCAATCCAGTCAATCCAGATATCAACAAGGAGGTTCCAGCCAGAAACTCAGGGTAATTAGGCTGTGTATTTATGTGCTGGTGGTTTGTTTTATTTTCTTTTCTCTTGCCAATACCTGAGCTTGATGTCTACAATTTATCCATGTAAGGACACATTTGCTGCAGTCATGCTGCTGACTGTGGTGTAGACATAGCCTGGGTCTCGTTTTGCATGGGAAATAGGCACATTTTCCTGGCATAAATAGGATAAAAACTAATGACTGCATCTACTTTTCTTCATTATCTTCATCATTTTGCTGCTGCTCTTAGGCAACATGTCAGCATTTAGTCATAACCATCTCTGTAAAAAATGTGTGCTGACAAACATCACATTATACTGCAAGTACACGTCAGATTTCTGAGCGGGTTTTTTTTGTTTCATTTTGTTTTTCCCATGACTGCAGGATTTTTTTCTGTAGGTGACATTACTTATTGATCTCTATCCTTACGTTTTTCCAAATTTATTAATTTGGCCCTTGCTTTAGAAGTAAATCAATCTGCACAGATTTGTTTTGGGTATAAATATTGGCGGTGTCTGGAAAAGAAAGTTACTCTTTGTGAACTCACTTGTTTAAAAGGAAAGAAACACAGAGCTGGTATTTTGTCCATTTTATTTGATGGGAATAAATGTGAATACAAGTTTTACTAAGAGAAAAGGAAGATCACAAGACTAGTTTGTATAAAATCCCTATTTGCGGATAAATTTTCAAAAATTTGATCCTTTTTAATTAAGCTGCAACTTGGCAATTGAAGGGGAAAAAATGGTTTTGACTAAATTGATTAAAAACATAGAAAGGGCTCTTATGGAATTTTCCCTGAATTTAAACCTCTTGATGTATTTGAGTCAAGTCATTATGTGCCATATTCACAATTTATACCAGCTGACTTTAAGGGTACTTCATTAGTGTAATGCCAGTGAGAATTTTCCACTTACTGAAAACCTAATGAATTCAAAAGATTTAACAACCTTTGAATCCCCATTAGTCTAAAACATGAAGAATCAAAAATAACAATGAAATTCTCACTTATAATGCAATTTATCGTGTTAGTGAACACATAGACTAGAATCATTACACCTTTTTTTGTTATCTTGGAAACAGTTAATGAAGAAAATTTATATATAATGTACTCCTTGCACACCTACTGTTATTGCACTGGAATGCCTACTGGAATTCACCCTAAAATCAACAGCAAATTTATCTAAAATAAAATCTAATCCTTACATACCTCAGTCCTTCAGATGAGTTTTACATCAGCTTGAATAAAATTTCACTTTATAGAGGCAGGGTGTCTTTATTATGCAATGCTTGTAGTAAGTTGCTCCTCTGTAAAATGTGAATGGATTCAGAGATTTTGTCTTATTGCTGGCTCTAGTAACGATTTTGTTTGTTAATGGGAGCAGTTGGAAGACTTCTCAAACTGAAATTCTTAAGCTGGAAATTTCTTTTTAACATTTCTAGATAAGTGATCTGATTCTGGTCTCCTACTTTTTATCCTTGAGTGACTCCAATGCTGCTGTTTTGGTTTTTATGCCATCCAAAGTCATGACTTGGCTCAGTGGGAAACTGAAGACCTAAAGTTTAAATAATTAGCACTAGTTGAACATTATTTGGGAATCAGTAATCTTTCAATATTTTTAATCTTTATATCCAATTAATTGAATTCTGTTAAGAACCACCATGACTGCAGGAGTTGTACTAATACTATTATGTTATGGGTCTGCATCCAGCTTTAAAGCCAAGTTTGAAATCAATTCCTGTCTGCAACATTTTTAGCAGTCAGACTGAGTTAAGATGGTTGAATAAACCCACAAATGTCAGTAAGTAATGACAGCTTACCATAATTTCTAAAAAAATCCTAATATTGCCAAAAAAGAAAGTCACGTGCTGTGGACACAGAAATCACAAAATTCTCGTTCTCTTCTAAAAGCATCTAAAGTTTCTGTGCAGCTCTCACACTACAGCTCCATGAATATGTAATCGAGTTTTTCATTAACATAAATCTTTATGTATTATGATGTCAAATGAGTGAAGGTTTCAGCACAAAAATTTTAAGCATTTTGGAAGGAGAGTGATTTAAAAAGAGATGACAGAGACGGGAATCTCAGCCTCCAGTCTATGCTCCATTAATCTTAGGCAGTAAAATAATACAAATATAGTGACAGGGAGAGCCAAATTTGGATTTCAGTTCCATGAAGGAATATTGAGAGTGTTTTCTGTCATAAGCTAGGCTAAAATATTGAAAATTTTGAGTCCTAACTATATTTGTAGAATATTGTATTGGTTTCCAATGTGTAGCATTACTGATTACATACACATATACATAGATGTATGTATATATGTATGTGCACACACTTCTAAAGACAAGTAGATTTTAGGGAGTGATTCAGCTGTCAAATCACACTGATCTGACATTTCTTTAGCAGCATTCAGGTGCTGCTCTGGAAGTGTGGAGCCTCAGCCATGTGTGCTGTCCCAATATACATCCAGAACATCTTGGGAGGATCTAAAACACCATTAAATGGATGTATTTAGGCAGCTGAATACCATTGTTGTAATCATATGCATAATATACTTACCATTTCTATCACTTTCCCTTTGTATCTCGTGGATTCAAGTTGTAAAATTAATTCCACGAAGAACTTACTGACGTAGAGCATTTAATTATTTAACTCAGTTGCTTTCACTTCATTTGCTGCAGAAAATTCCTTAATTTTTAGTAGCTCTTTGTAATGTCTTAGATATTTCCAACGGTAGAAAGGGTACCAAGTTAGGTGGTTTAAATTGCTGGGAATGTTAATACAAGCAGCAGTTCAAGAAATTAATTTCAGACACATTGAGAAAAACTCATGCTTAACTGTTTCAGGATATAATTTTTAGTACTGTAGAAATGATACTCTGCACTGAGCAGGTAAGACACACAGATATTTAGTTTCAAATAGTCAGGAAAATGAGGATGCTTGTGAAGAAAACTAACTGAAAATTAGTAAAATAATTAAAATGTGGTAAGTGAAAAAGATCTAGCAGACCTGTGGTCCCACAAAGAAGCCATGAGGAAACCCAAGGAAGAAGAAAATTAGAACTGGTTCTCTCCTGCAAGGAAGAGAAATATTGATAGAAGAAGGTGACAGAAGAAACAAGGCCAAGTCAGTAGTTATCAGTCATGAATCAAGGTATTTTTCTTAAAATTTTGGGCACTAGTTTTCCCAATTTTCCTAGTTAAAGCATTAAAATTAGAAAGGAGTAAATGCAGAGCAGGTAATTGTATGGGTATGTATAATTCCTGTATTTTCTCTTTCACATGGAGAACACATTGTGATGATATTTTTGTGAAGCATTTCTGATAGAAGCTGAGGCAAAGCCAATAAATTTACCATGCAAATAGAGGCTCTCATGAATCAGCCCAGTGTCCTGTTTGCCAGTGTAGGGGAAATACAGGAAATGCAGGATGGGAGACATAGGAAAACAATGCAACTACAACACCTTAAACACTCTGAGATTCTAAAGATCAAACCAGTCTGGGTTTTCTGCATTCACTTCTGCTACAGTCCTCCCTGATGAGGCTGTCTTTAAAAAAAGAGAAAATTCCTTAAACTTATACAATTTTAATTTTGTAACGCTGCAACTTATGGCAGCTCATTAAACAACTTTTTTTTCAGAAATAAGTGATGTGATCATTATTATTGCAAAGAGAAATCTTAGTATGGGCAAGAGTATTTAGAAAGGAAAATCATGATGTTCTAGAAAGGAGAGCATAAGAAATGTGATGTTAGCTTCCAGTTCACATATGAGACTGGTTCCACAATGGAAAATCACAGAAACATTGGCTGGAAGGGACCTGTAGAGGTCCAACCATATGCTCGGTGCAGGACTGTCACCAATGGGCAGATTAGCTCAGCTGTGGCTTTGTCTAGCTGAGCTTCAAAAACATTTGAGGTGGTGCCAACATCTTTCTGGACAGAAAAATGAAGAAAAAAGTTTTCCCATAAATCAAGCTGAAGCCAGGTTATGAGCTGCTCCTCATCAGCCATTTCTTTGTGCAGAGCTGAGAGAACACTGACAGCTAAAACTGATAATTTGCTTATTCTGTTTAATTTTCACAGCTATGCAGATCCGTATGATGTTAACGAAGAGCTGCATTATTTCAACACAACCCCACCTCTTCACTGGGTGATTTATACACAGCAGCAAAGGCATTGTCAATAAGCCAACGGTACAATTTGGATGAGTAGAGGAAATTTTGCTAGAGAGTAATCCTTTATGCACTAAACCACTATTTTTCAAAAGGGATTATTTTCATACACAGCTATGGGCTGCACAGAGTAGATGTCAATATACAGAAGAGAAATATGCCCATTTCTTGAACAAATGACACTTGTACCTTTCATGTGGACAACAGAGCTGAAGGAGCTGAGTACAGCAGGGTATGTTCCATATTGCAGCACTGCTGGATCTCTTCCCTCTTTCTCACTTATCTGGGTGGGTGAACACGTGCTGAGAGCGTAGCACCAAGACTTCAGTGATTGATGCTGCTGGGAAAAAGTAAAATGTGTCAGTTTTTTCCACACCTGGTGCAAAATAGATGAAGCATAAATGCCTCAACAGAAATTTACTGAGGACTTTAAAAATGGGATAGAATAGGAACATGGATGCTGCAATGTCACACAGCAGATATTTTTCAATCATATGACAGCTCTTCTCTCTTGGCTTATGTGTTTGTTTCTGTTTGCTGTTTCTGAATTTCTGAGATTTTGTTGCAGAACAAGAGAGTTCATTTAAATGGTGGTTAATATTTCTAGACAGTCTACTACAGGTTTTAAGAGCTACATGGATGCTGATCTCACATCATTCTTATGAGATGTGTGCAGTGAAAAGGTAAAGCCAAGTGTTTCCACAAGAGTAGAGCAGAGTTGTTGAATCAAATTATTAAAGCTGAGGTTTCCTGTTGTGTGTACTTTGTCTTGCTTTACTTTTGTGAACTTGAAAAAATACTTATCCAGGTGTTGACTCTGATGTTGTCTAGAAGAGGAATCCTCTAATTTCCACAGGATTAGGATGATACAGGAAGCAGAAAGAGACCAAATAATCACCAAAGAATTCAAATTCCCAACTTGGGGCTTCTGTGCCATCACATCTTGCAAACACTGCCTAGCAAACCACAATAACACCCTAACCAGTCTTGCTAAATTCTGGATAAAATAATCATTTGTACGTTTTCTCACATTTGTAAGTTTGTCAATACTCTCAGGACAATTGTAAGAGGCCAGGAGAAATACCGAGTTATTGATGCTATTAACAGTAACAAACACCACAATAAACAACAATTTAAAAAACCCTCCATGTCCATGGAGGATAAAATATATTAATTCTACTTTCTTTAGCATTTCTGTAATGTTTGTGAGTATCACAGGACATATGAAAATGAGAATGCTCTATTTTGTGGTAGTCAAGCCATCCTCAGTTGAAAGATGGAAAAAGTACAGAAGCTGCAATTTTGAACTACATTTGGTTTCTTTTTTATAGCAAACATTCAAGTCATAAGTGTATTTTGGAATTCCATTTTCAGTATTTCTGGAGTTGCCACTTTACAATCCAAGTTATCCCTTGGTGCTTGCAATTATGTAAATGTAAGGGTATTCTCACATCCCTGACTGCTTACTGACTGAAGTATTTTTTAAAAAAATGTATTTTATGCAGTTAAAGCTGGTATCATTTTTACAGAATTGCTACTCTAGAATAGTTTGAAAGTTGAAATCTATCACTGGAGTGATTTTCCCAAGTTGCTTTATATTTGTCTTTGTTAATAGGATTTTATAGAAGTGAATACTTGGAGCTCAGCCCTGTGTTTGCTTCAGGTTGGTCTAAAAGTCTCACATGAAAGGAACTGGATCTTCTCATGTTTTTTTCAGAGAGAGGAATGCATGTTTTTGCTTCATCTGGTTGCACTTAAGTTCATTAAGCTGAAAATGAAATCTGTCAAAGAGAGTCATGTGTAGCTTTGTTTGTTTATTTGTCTTTCTCCCAAAAATGCCTGTAGCAGGAGTTTGTGTTCATCTGCAACCCTCTCCAAACTGGGGTTTCTCTACAAAAGTGTGCAGAAGTTGTGGCTTTTTTCTTTCTTAGTTTTAGTTCTTAAGATTTTGCAGCATTCTCTCTGTTTGAATAGCTGAAGAGCAAAGCAGAAAGTCAGCCCTTTATAGCATGTAATCAAGCTCTTTATATGCTGAGCATTTTTCATTAGAATAGGGAAAACAATCTGCTTCCTTTGTGTGGTGTTTTGACAGTAAATACAGTGAATACATTTCTTTCATTATTCCAGGTAGATTTTTGGGAAACCAACACTTTAAACAGAGATTTGCCTTTCTTTGCAAAGGATGTGAAGAATAACAGAAAATTAGAGGTGATCTCTAATGCAAGGGACATGAACAAAGATCCCATTTTCATTGCACATCCTTGCAGAAGTCTGTGTGTGACAATTTCTGACAATCAGTGCAAATCAAGCAGCATGCACCACGCTGAGCCTGGAATCAGCATTCACCACACAACCCTCAGGAGAGAAATAGGTGGTGCTGATGGGGATGGAAACTGATGTGGATGCAAACTCTGAAAAGTAGAAAAAACAGATTCCCTGACGACAAAATCACACCTGGTGTTAAAGCCTAGGCTCTCATTAAGTAATGATTATTGCCTGCTGTGTATAAAAATAGCCAACACAAATAGCAGAGCTTAGCAGTGCTAATTTAATAGTTGACTGTGCTTACGGGTGTTCAGTGGAGCAGAGAGAATAATCTGCTGAGAGTTGTATATTGAGTGATTTTAGTCCCTCTTTTCTACTTCTGGAATAACCACAAACAGATCACAATTTCCTGGAGTTCATCTCTACAAATATCTTTCATTAACAACTTTTCCCAGATACAATTGACTGGGTTGATTGATCATGAATATTCTCAATTCAAACTGCTGTCTGTGCTCGTGGTTAATCAGATAAGTCACATTTTATCATTTTTGTTGACTGGCTGGGTAAATTCACAACAGCTTTCAGGGAGCTGAACCCAGCCATGTGTTAAAGGAAGCAAATGTACAAAAACCCACATACATCTAAAGTATATTTACCAAAACACATTTGCATTAGTTATATTGAAATTTGGTAGAAAAGGGTCTTCACAGTGTGCATAAACTCAGAGTAGAATGGGACCTGCAACTTTGCAGTTCATAAAAAGTTACATTTTGCTATTGCAGATGTGTATTCTAGGAGGTAATGTGTGTATATATTTCCTATAGTTCCTTCACAATTTAAGGTGAAATAAGACTTATCCATTGCCTTTTCAGTGTTGGAAGGAAATGTCATGCTGGAAAAGGCACAGAAGATTTAAATATTGTATCTTTAAAATGTAAAATGGTAACCAGCTGAAGCCACTAAAATATAGCACAGTTTGGGACTTTACAGATCACTCCAATGCCCTCATGTGATTTATGTATAGTCTGTATCACAGGGGAGCAAGACTTTTTATTTTAAATTTATTTTTTATCATTGCTTGGCCCAATGGGGAAGCCTGGGAGTGTTACCCTGTTGCAAATCCAATGTACCTCAATTATATTAAACTTGCATATAATCACTGCTGAATTTTATCTTGTGTAGCTGCTACTTCAAAACTCACCAGATTCTGTGATTCTATAGCTTATCCCATGGTCATGCATTTGTTTTTGGCTGCTGGAAGAAAACAATGACGAAATAAGAAGTGAAAATAATCTTGGAACATAGCTGCTGTTGATTGTTTCATTTAGTGTTTTTCTGAGTCTTTCTACACCTTGAAGTTGCTGGTGATTTTCATTACAAAAAACAGGAATTGAATTAGCAATTGGAAAAAATAAATGAAAAAGATGCTTGAGAAAATAAACTATCAGAATTTAAATACTAATTTGTAAAACTGGAAACTCTGAAATGAAGCTGAGCATCTTTTTCTGAGAGCATTTTGTAAATTGATAGCATTCACTTATGCTTTTCTCCATTTGCTTTCTCTTCCTCCTTTTAAAATGAAAAAAAATTAGATAAAATATTGCAAAAGAGCAGATGCATTTGCTGATCCAGTTTGCTGAGGAGGTAACTGTCAGCCCAGCAGGAAAGAACAAGCATGAGGAAATTCTTCTGCTGCTTTAAAGTTGTTCACGAGTCTTTGTCCCTAATCCATGAAACCACAGCTCTACACCTCTGACGTGAGGTAGCATAAGAAGGAGCGCCATCAAATGAGTAATTTGGACAAAAATTAAATTTTTATACCCAGAGGTGCTAAACATTTTCATCATTTAGTGATTCACTGACAAGTACCTGCATTCCACGCTGCCTAATCCCAAGCTGCTTTTATTTGCATGTTTAAACTTGAACATAACGTTTATTTGGCTTCAGAAATAAAAATTTACCCCAAAATAGATCTTCAGTTCCACTTATGGCAAGTGTGTCTAAAACACACCTTATCAGGGCCTTCTTTGCTTGGAGATTTAGCACATCAGCTTTATCTTGTTTATTTAGGCAACTCATATAGTTTTCAAAATATGAATAACAAGGTATGGACAGAATTGACTTTACTCTGATAGAAATGAAGGAATCTTCAGATTTTTTCTCTCTGTCAAAGGTACTGTTTGACATAAATAATAATATTCTGAGTTAAACAACAATAGTCAGAATTACTGTATGGTCTAAAATATAACCAGAGGTGTGGGTAAGCCTCTGTTTCAGTGAACTCAGCTACATTCATGTATCATCTTTTTTTTTTTCAGATGTCCTCCAGTAGTTCCCAGCTGGGTCTCCTTCAGCCAAAGCTGCTGGGAACTTGAGGAATGAACTGAAAATTGCTCTTTTCACTCCTATCCACCTGAACTGCAAATGATCCAAACCTGTTTTATTCAGCAAAATTTGCTCTCTCTCTTACCCCTAGGAGGAGCATGTTTTCTAAGGATGGGTGTTGGATGGTATCACTTATTTTCCGGGTTTGGAGAGACTTTTACTTTGTTTACATAGCTTTCCTTTAAAGCAGAAACACATCCAGGCATAGGCAGGGCCATTTCTAAATGAGTTCTTCAGAAGTAGATATTTGATACAACTGGGCCCGACTGAGTTTTTTTCCCCCCTCACTCTTCTGCCTTCCTTCTCCTTTATACACTCCTAAAATGTCCTCTCGTTCACAGGTACTAAATAACTTTAACTTGACTCAGTAAAATCCTGGCTTGTATCTGTGTCAGCTTTGTCTTGGCTCTTTTGACTCGCATTTACCTCTGAATCTGTTATGTTTATTAAAGACCAGAGCAAACCTGCCCGATTTTCTGAACTGCACCTGTTGGCTTTATAAAGATTTCACTTCAAATCACTTAAATTCACTTAAAGCAGTGAATTTATCCAGCAGAATTTGTGTCTTATTCATGTACTCTTCTACTCTTTTTCTTCAGGAAGATAACATCAAGGTTAAAGACACATCTTAAAAACTTAATTACAGGTACTAGGAGGAAGACAGAGTGATCCTGCCTTTCATCTTGCCAAGCCATAGGTAAGCTGTGATACATGACAAATATTGAAGCCAGAGATGACACACAGTTCACTGAGGAAGATTTAAACACTGTAGGGTGATGTAAACACTAATGCCTGTTTTAGAACTACAGGGGTGATTTATGAGGCCTATGATTTCTAAAATAAGATAAGAGAATGTTTCATGGAAAGCTGTCTTCTTTCCTCTAAATGAGTGACAAATGGAACAAACCAGAGAGGTCCCCTGTCACCACAGATATGGGCTTGCCTGAACTTTTGCTCTGTGGACATTTAAAAAAATTCCCAAATCTCTTCAATATTGTCTTAGAGTGCTTTATGTTACACTAGTTACATCACTACTATTTAATTTTCCTGAGCTAAGAGCTCTTTGGTGAAATTCTAAACCAGTGCTTCATTATATTTTCTAATTATCTATGTAGATAGTTGCTGTTATTTGGCTAAAAAATGAATTTCAGTATATGTGGAGGAATAACATTAATAGCAAAAAAAAGAATTCTTTTTTTTTTAAGTTATAAAATTTCTTGATTAGCCCAAGTGAATTGGGAAAAAAAAATCTGAAAATAGAGACTCATTTGACTCATTCTACTTGATCTGAAATGATCAGTTTATCCTGCTTCATAGACTTCTTATAATTTGACCTTGAGTGAAAGAGCTTTCATTTCTGATAGAAACTAATTGTATGTGTGGTGTTCAAACCACAGTGTTGAAATTAAATTAGTACTGCACAGGAGGGGATCATACAAGGAAAAACACACTGTCTTAATGGGCTATAAACCTGAGTGAAACACAATGAAATAGCTATCAAGACATCTTTGCTCTCTATGATTCAAATATACCCCTGAAAGTTATAATTTATACCTTAAATACAAAAACCATAGAGAGTGAAAGACTGCATGTTTCAGTAACATGACAATAAGCCCTCAACCGAGTTAAGATTTTTACCAAATATTTATGCTGAGAGTTGAAATGAAAAGTTTTCTGTATGTCATTTGAAGGGAAGTCAGGTTTCATCATATTTGTATGAGTCTTTGAGCTGTGCTTCTCTATTTTAGGAGCACGTATTTTAAATTAATGCAGTTTCCATCTCCCTTTTTCTGCAGCATGCTTCACTTTCACAGTGAGCACAGTGATCTGATCTCAGCTTGCTTGCTCTGAAGATCATGGAAGTTTTACCAATGACTTTGACAAAGAAAAGCACTTTACCCAGTAATTGCTTGTAATATGCAGATATAACTATCTATAATAATAAGTGCTGTATTTCAAAAACGGAAGGAACAAGAATTCTGGGGTTTCACTACACCCCCCTTTTATACTGGTGAGCTCTGGCAATGTACAGCACTCTTGAAATGCTGTAATTATCAACCTGGGTCATTTCAAAGTTGCTTTACACAATGTAAAGAAGACTTTGCATACCAGGTGCTTGGGTATTGTCTTCAAACTCTCTTCTGTAAAGAACAATGTGATATTGGGGACTGCTCCAGGGAAAGAAACACAGCACAGAAGTCCTGTGGCAGTGGGTCTGCTCTTGCATCTGGCTGGGATGGTCTGTGCAGTGACACATCCCACTGTGTCTGAGCTGGATATCATCCTGGACAGCACTCAAAGTCAACTGGAAACAAGCACTGGCTGAGATGCTCATAAACAACTGGCAGAAGTTTGTAAACTGAAATTATTGTTTGTTAAACCCCATCAATGAGTATGAAATCCTTGACTAGATTAGACTTGGGACGAAGAACCTAAAATGATATGCTCTTTGCCTTTTCCTTCCTCTGTTTTGGAAATATTATTCAGCAGAAGGTGATGAAACTTCATCATTGAAAGGTGTTGAAGCTTGTAGTGCTTCTAAAAACAAATTTATCTGTGCAGGGTGAAGGTAGCTTTCTAGAAATGCTGAAATCCAGTAATTTCTGCTATCCTGCCTTCAAAGACATTTATAAAGACACAAGAATTACACCTGCTGCCACTCCTGGGATACACATTTAGTAGGGATTCACACTCCACACACCCTTTTAAAGCCACATTTCTGAGTCTACTTGTCAAGTGAAAAAGTCTCAGCTTTTATTTTTTAACTAAACTTCTTTCTTCAGAGATAGACTTATAAGTGTAAAATCAAACTGAAGGAAGAAAAATAAACTTCCTGTCTTGGGCTTTTGTGTAGTTTAATGAAGGAGGGAATCTGTTCACCACTGAATAGTTTGGATGCCCTTCTTTACTTTGCTCAGGTAAAATTAATTTGTTTTCTGAGATTAAAAAAAGCACACAAAGTAAATGAAAGCACTTATGACATAAGATATCCATGCTCACTTACAGCCACTTTTTTAATAAATAAAACAAATCAGGATCCCCTTCTACTCTGTAGTGGAATTTTGATATCGCAAATGTATCTAAGAAAGAACTTTGAAAAAGCTTTGCTTATCGAAAAAGTCCTGATCTTGCAAATTCTTGTGAATGAACTAATCCTGTTGATTTTTTTGTAGCTGAGTAAACTTAATAAAAAAGGCTGGACCAGCCTTTAAAAAAGTTGTTTTTTAACTGTATACATTCCCATTCCTTTGGTTTTTATAGCTGAGGGGATTTGTACAGAGATTTTGATGAAAAATGTAAAATATTTGCTATTAACATACAGCATCCAACAGAAAAAATGTTACTGAAGCACAAACTGTACTGGTTCACACTTCTGGACTCTCATTTCTAATTTATTTCTTGTCAACAGAACAAAATGGATTTGGCATCTTTGTTTAATGTTCACACCTCTGGCTCTTTCCAGCAGGCACTGGAGTTATGCTCCAGTGAAATTAAAGGAATTTCATTTGCTTCTATCTTTGGCAACTGAACAAGGGAGTTGATAAGAGAAAGTCTTTGCCAATTGTCTCCCAGCTCAGTAGTGACACAAGGCAGTGTCTGTGAGGTGCATCTGTGAATCAGGAAATGATTGAATAGATTATATTTGTCTGCATTAGAGAAAAAAATAAACCCACATTTTTTCAAAAATTTCATTAAATTATACAGGACCTACTGGACAAAAATTCAATTCCATTTCTGTGTTGTGACTGTCATTTTTCAGTGGAAGGCCTGCTTTTTAGCAATGACTAATAAGTACACAAGACAAATTCAGCAAACATAATAATATTGGTTTTCTCTGCTATTTCTCTAAAAGCAAGGCCTAGTTTTTTAATTTACAGATGCAAAACCATCGCTGCCAGTAACCAAATCATTAACATCAAAAGCCACATTTTGAAAAGCCAGAAAAATCATGCATTCTTTGTTTCAAACTGAAGGTTTTCTTAACTTCCACACTGCTGTAAACTGTTGTTAACTCCAGTGGGATCTGAACGTGTATTTTTGCTGTTGGTTCCTGTTTCAGAGGGTTTGAAGTGAATTGTGATCAGTGTTCATGTTGAGAGGAAAGTTGGCTGGAAGTGAGGATGTGACTGAACCACTGTATTTTCAGACAATCTTGGGTTTTTTTCCATGGAAAGTACTGGAAGTATGTAATATTTAATTACATGTAAGAAATATTTTCACTTTTTCATCAGATAAGGACTACTGTGAAACCATTTAGGGGCTTGAAAATAAAATTGGCAATTTACAAAAAATATCTTTCAAGAAGCATATGGCAAAACCCCAATCCTAGTCCTTATAAAACAAACGAACTGCAAATATTGGGTTTGATGCAAATTGACAAATCACTTCAGCTGATCTGAACATGAATATCGGTGTGGACAAACAGCTTGGCTGGATAAAAATGAAAATGTGCATATTTTCAATTTATAATGAGATCTAGAGACTACAGATACCCTCCAGACTGAAGTGCATGAGCTGAAATTTGAAACACATTTGTGGAAAAATGCAAATATTTTGCGCATGAATTATAATGTGGCTGCAACTCTGTTGTTTATAGCTGAGAAGGAAGATACACGATATACCCAAAGTGAAAACACTTGCGAGTTAATGGCAAGTTTTTCTTCATTCTGCAAAAATATTACACAGATCCTGACAGTCCTTGGGATTCCAATCCATGCCCAGAGCCTTTGGTCCAATTCAGGTTTCACTGATCTGTTTCAACATGAGCAGGGGCCATGCAAAAAGTCCTTTCCAACAAAGGTTTCCATTGTATGGCATCAGCCCAAGGGTAATAAATTGCAGCACCAAAATCGTGAGCATTATTGGTGATGATTTTAGGAGGATCAAATGAATTGTACTTGAATTTAAAGGTGGGGTTGATGTAGCAGAGAATTCGAGCCCTGTTATTTTACACAGTTAATTTTGAATTAGTTGAAACCCAACAGTGGTAGAACTTTTTCGGTGACTCACAAATAGCAGTGCACAAAGAGAGGTTTTCTCCTTTTTTTTCAAACAGTGCTCTTGGCTAGAAATCTTAAAAAGAAAAGCTCTACACTTTTAACATGGTATTTTGATTTTTGTTTTTTCTTTTTTTTTTTTTTTTTGTTATGATCTGAGGGTAATCTGACATCTAGATTGGCTTCACACTTTTCTACAGGCAATGTGTGACAAGAGAGGAAACTGAGGAAATGGAAGCACTATCTAAATAATATGAGGAAAATCAGCAAGACATCCTAATAAACCACATTTATCCTCGTCAGAGCAGTAGCATTTATAATTGGCACAATGTTAACTCAGTTTCAGTGTAACTCAGCACACATTTTGTCTCTTTTCTAGAAGGAACAGAAAATCCTCACCAGTATTAATTTAGTTATAGCACATTATGAACATTTAGGCAGCGAAACATGTCCAGAACTTGGTGAGAGTCCTCAAAAGGGAAATATTCATGACAGTTCCAATTCTTTTTTTATATAATCCCATTATGTGAAAGTGAGAGATTGCTGGAAACATTTTCCCTTAAAGAAGGAAAAAAATCATAGTCACTTTCCTTTGCAGATGGGAGGTATCAGGGAAGCAGTTTTAACCATGGAAAGGGAATAATTTTGCTGCAAGGAGTAATATAAATCAGATGCATCTTCAAAATTAATTCCACTACAATTTTTTTTTTGCCACTAGTTTCAGAATCTAGGGAAAATAACACATAAATAAATGAAAATGTGGCTGCTTTCTACCTTAGGGATATAGAATGGATTAATTTAATTTAATTAGATGAATGTGCTGCTTAAGTAGAAAACATTTCCTTGGTGGAGTAAACAGACAAGAAGGCTGAACTTCTGAAACTTTGTTAAAGTTCAAGTTAAGCTCCCTCAAATAAGTTTTCCTTTGGTTCCTGTAGAAAGAAAAAACAAGAAAAAAAAAACCCAAACAGCAAAATATTTTATTCATGCTCAGAAATGAAGGGATTTTTCCTAATTTCATAGAGCTGTTTCCCTGTCACTCTTTTTTGTTTTCAAGTTCAGATTGTATCCAGTTTTAGAATCTACTTTTTCCCCATCATAGTCACGTCAACTATTTACTGTCCTTCTTTCCAGTGGAAACATGCAAGATGGTGATGAGTGTCAGTATTTGCCATGGCTTCAAGTTTTTCAGACAGGAGAAAATGCTATCACAATGTCTGTTATTCCCAGATCATAAAATTAATAGTTTTTCACAAAAGCAGATGGGGAGAAATGGGACTATAACGAAGATGTTGCTTTCAGTATGTATGGAACCTTCTTCTTTGCAAAACCTAATTATTTCTTATTTCTGGAGTTAAGGCATCATCCAGACTAAGAGTCCCAGATTGGCTAGAACTGTGTGTAACTGTGATTTAAAATTTCATGTTCTTTCAGTACTAACGAAAAACAAATGACAAAATAAGTTTTGTTCTCACACACACAAACAAAAAGATTTTTATCTCTGCAAGAAGAATTAGGGTGATTTTCATTCTCTTACCTACTTTACGTGTTTGGTTTGTTTATGTAGTTGATTTTGGCTGCTTGAAACCAGCTCTAAAAGAAACTTACTGTGTTCTGCCTTCCCTGTTAAATCTGGCACAGAGGATGGAATCAGTGCTGGGAAAGATTATTTCTTGCAGGAATAATGAAGCAATAGGAACATTGCTGCCCTTTTTTCCCCCTCCCCTCTTAGAGTGCATTTGGATATAGCCAGTGGTTTGAAAAAAATCATATCCTGTAATGTCCCATGAGGAATTACATGCCTATTCTTGGATTTATTTGTAAATGCAAGCTCAAATTCTTAAATTCAGTCTGTGGATAAGAAATCTCATCAAACGGGGAGTAATTCCACTCAGGACAACAGGAACTCTCCACACCTGACTCACTGTAGGAAACAAAAAGACATGCAGAGATTCAAAGTTATAATGTAGGGGTATTGATGGTACTGCCTGTCCAGGAAGAAGTTTTGAAACTTTCTCTGCGAATCATTTCAGGTCTAGCATTCCTTGATAGATTATTCACTGTATTAGTCACAGCTTCACTCTTGTTCCTGTGCCCATTATTTCATTTCTCTTTCCCCCCTTTTTAGTTGTCTGGTTCTCTGAGCAAGTGTCTCTTAGACTTCACTGTTCTAGTGAGAGTTCATTTATGTTCAGAATAATTAGAATGTTACACAACTTTATTTTAAAACACACCTGCCAAATCCCTACTACCTGTGTCAGGGCTTACAGTTACCTGTATCCACCGGAGGCTTTGAAGATCTTCACCCAAGTTACTGTGTAACTAAAAGTTCCTTTAAAATTGATTATCACAGAATAGAAAGCATTGTCGCTGTGGGAATGTGCAGCTCATCTGTTCTGACCAAAATGTTTTGATGTGGGGCACAAATTTTAAATCTGAAACCAGTTATTGATCAGCTCTGGGTGACTTAAACTTGCTGCCCTGTGAACCCTTCACCAGTGTTGTTAGATCATCATTATTCTAAGCTGTAAGTGGTATGTGATAGGGTTGGGTTGGCCTGTGATATCAGAAATAGTAATTAAATAACATTGTGATAACCTTTGCAAACGGGCTCGTTTGGATTCACAGAGCAAACAGCACCACTGCAGACATTGTTTGCATCTCACGTGGCTGGTGCTTTTCTGACTGAACCACACCGATTATCAAAATTCACTGTTTACCATTCTTTCCTCAAAAAATCTAAGTGTTATTTTGTATTTTTTTCAAGTTTAAATACTTGAAGTAAATTTATATTTAAAAAAAATTGTTGCTGGAAAAAAGTCTGGAAACTAATGTTAAAAAACCCAGAGAGATGTGTAGCAAGCTTCCACTTTTATTTATGAAAACTTGAAAATTAGCTAAGGAGAATGCAGAACTTTTGGAAGGTATCAGTGAGGTTAGAGAGGAACAAACCTTGCAGTTGCTCAAAGCAGACAAGAGATTTTGCAAATTTTCTTCAAGAAAAAAAAAAGTGGAGTCATAACACATAAAAAGTATTTGATTTCTCCGTCTCAGAACAAACTGACATTTTGATCCTTCACAGTCTTCCTTGTTGGTATTATTAGGACAAAAAAGTTCCTTAATTCTCTTCTCTGCATGGTGTGAAGAAGTCAGAGCTAATAACAAATGTGGTGCCTCTCTGGCAGACTCTAGGTGTAACATGTAAAATATGCTACTATCTATATATCTATATAAATCTATAACTATATATATCTATAACTATCTATATAGCTATAGATATATCTATCTATATATCTCCAAAGCATATATGCTTTCTAATTTCACTCTTGGCAGTTGCTAATGTAATTTTGAGCTAATAGTGGAAGGAGTATAATCACCTGAGGCTCAGGGAAAATGTGCATTTGAGTGACTAAATGCCCCAATTGGCTCAGGACTTGATTTTTCTGTGATCTATCCCGAGGTGCAGAAAGGCAAGTGAGGGTCATTCAGCTACTCAGGGCTCTTCAGTCCTGATGGGAGGTGCTTGGCTCTAAGGGCATGTTTGGCTTCACTGGGATGGCCACAAGGGTGGGAGAACGGCTGGTGGAAGATTAGGAATGGGATGCAGCTGCATAAAACAGATGAACAGCATGAAGGAGAAGCATGGAAGGCTGATGTGTATTGACCAACCAAAAAAAGTGTCGAAGGGCACACAGGTGTTCTGTGTGAGAGAGAAAAGGTATAAAGAGTTAGGAGGAGAGAGTTTGTTGTCAGAGCTCGTAGTTGGTGCTGTGGGAGGAAGGAACCAGTGTCGTGCAGTGCTGCCCTGCCCGTGGGATTGCAACAGAGAGCAGGTAAAAGGCGTTAATAAACTGCTGATGCTTGCTGCCATCTTTGGTGTCAGCCTTCAGAGCCCACTATCATTCAAGGGAAAGCTATGGAAGTTTTTAGATAAGGGACTGAGGCTTGTGTGAGTCCAGAGCCCACCGTGAAATCAATTACTATCCCGTGTAACAACACACAAGGGTGGTGGAGCCTTCCCTGTGAGCCAGCCTGGACTCACAGGTACTCTGTTCACCTGTGTGGAGCAGGAAACAAAGCACTCTTGTGAGGAGCCGATTTTGTTTTGTTTTTGCCTCAGTAATGGCTGTCAGAGGCACACGGGGGAGGGTTTGCACTTGTGCCAGGTGTTGTAAGTACATGACATGTTGGTGGCTTTTTGCAAATATTGGGATAAATGCTATATGTATAATGTTGAAATAGCTTTTCTGTACGAATATAGTTTTTTTTCTCTTTTTCTTTCTCTTCTAACAGCAAAAGTTAGACATAAGTTTTTTTTAGATGGTGTGCTTAAACTACCTGCTTAGTTGAAATAACAGCCCGTGAACGTGTGATGGGAACCCTGCAGCTGACACAATTATCAACACTCACCGGCTGCAAAAGGCCAGGACCACCACCCAAATTAAAAGGTGATAAGAAGATTAAAACCACAAGCCAAGAAACACGCATGCTCTAAAAAGGAGGGCCCAAGGAGTGGCCATGCTAAACGATTCCCAGAAAAAGCTGGACTATGCGTGAAGGACTATGGATATGCAGCAAGTTGATGTATTGTAAAACGTATTTAAAGGGGCGTTTCCAAAGCAGCCGTGTGCTCTCGGCAGCATGCCAAGCACCCGGCCGTTTTAACCCTTTGCTTTATGTTTGTCTCCTATTGTCTTTTTATTAAGCCTTTTAAACTTTAGCAGGACAGTGAAGCGTGTTTTTCACACAGGCACAGGAGGCAACTCGAAGCAGCCGTGTCTGTGGGATTTCCCTGGCAATAGCTCCCATGGCAGTGGCAGCAGGAGACGCTGAGCTGCCCACAGGGATGTTCCCATGGGGTGGGACAGGCTGGGCTGGGCTGGGCTGGTGCTGCCTGTCAGCCTGCGGGAGCGGCCAGGGCACAAAAACTAACAGCACAGGCCTGCGGGTGCTTGGGGCTTTTGTCTTTTTGGTGGTGTGATAAATGTGATTCGTGGTAATGAAATTGTAACTATATTAACAAAATTGTATTTAGATCAATAGAAGACAGTTGTTACAGAGTGAGGGGGGAGATGGGTGAGACAGGGCAAGGACATCTCCCAGATGTTGGGAGTCGAAGAAGGAGGTTGGGAGAAATTCAAGCAAGAATAGTAGAAGGATGTCGGTCTGACAAGCAGCATCTAGAAATAGAAAGCTGTGACCTTGAAATGGGCCAAAATGGGATGATTCCAAGCATGGGACTCAATTAAAGTCTTGTTATGGAAAACATCTGCTCAGTCACACAGGGCGCCTGTGCTACCTGCGGGTCACACCTTGGTCACTGATGAAGACGATGAGCCTTCATCAGAAATAAGACCCTCAAAAGGATGAGAGACTCCCTAACCCATTGGTTGAGCATGTGCCGTACACACAGTGACATAGATTTTAGGAATAGAAACTAGGAGGAGTTTTCTAGAAACTTCTGTAGCCTACAGTATATAAGTGGGATGTTTTGGTACATGAGGAATGGCGAGCCCCTCCCCGTATCCCCGGTCCCTCCCCGGTCGGTTTTGCTTATGTTTAATACGAACCTCAATTATACTAAATTACTTACTGCCAAATTTTGTATATTCTTAAATATATGCACTTTGATTGTATTCATCTCCAATACTTTAACTGTCCTCTCCAATACTTTAATTGTATTTATTTTTTTACTATTAAATTTAATCTTGTTGCTTGATAAGTTAAAAAAATAGAGCATCATTCATAAGAGGGGATTTTTGAGTTTTACGCTTTTTGCCCAGCCCCTTTACCTCTCAGCTCCCCAGCGCTCGCTGGCTCTTGGTCGGTCTTGGCGTCCGTGAAGCCTCGCTGTGTCCCTGACCAGCGCCCTGCCTGTTCTGTCCTTGTGTCCAGCCGTGTCCTCTCTGAGCCTGCCCCACACCGTGGTGGTCGCTGTGACCCTGTCGGGGCTCCTGGCCCTGCTGGCCGGTCCCCATCGCCTCACGGTGACGGCCGAGGGTCCCGGGCCGGCAGCGCGCCCGGCCCCGCCTGAGGGACGCTGAGGGCAAAGCCCGACCTCGGCCCGCTCAGCCCCGTTCCTATCCGCTTTTTCTTCCTCTTTCCCTGTCTCTTACAGCCCTCTTTAGTTGGTTAATTCCTTTTTACTTAGTTTTTTCCACTACCAGTGAACGGTTCTCAGATACAATGTTTGCCGCGGCTGGGTCAATTTCGTTCCGACCCATCTATTTTTATAAGAAGTCCTCGCCGTTCCCCGCACTGGAACACGACGCTCTGTGACAGCGTCAAAACCAACCTCGGCTCCCTTAGAGACTCTTGGTGCATTTGAGATTTTGCCTGCTTGGAAGGGCTGGGAGGACAAATCACACGGATCTTCTTCTACACCTGGTTTCTTGCATCTCACAGACAATGTCTGTATCCTGGTATGCAAATGTGGTAACTTGAGTTGCAGCTGATGGGAATTGCAAAGATAATTGTGGGCCCATGGCTCCAATTTTAAAAGTGAATCCTGACTTCATTGAACATAAAGTAACAGATCCCGGTTTCTCATTGCATCTACATCCTGATAGAAGATAACCAATTTTATGGTCACATTTCAGAACATGAGAATTCCCTTTTTCCCTTGGGGGAAGTTGGAGAGGCAAGAAGAGACCTGAAATCAGGAACAGGAGTGGCACAGCACCCCAGGTTCGTTTTAGGAGTGTGAATCAGCCTCCATGACCTGGCTGCTCACAGCTGCATCCTTTAAAGCTGGGGCAGCCTCTGCAAAGCTTGGCAAGCAGCTCCTTTTCTGGAGCTTGGGAGGAGCTGGGAGTCCTGCTTGCCTTGTGTTGCTGGGCTTCCTAGAAAATTTGGGATCTGTGGAAGGTGAGCTGTGCAGCTTTGTCACCTGACTGTGCTGGCCTCTGTGCTAGTTCTTTCCTTGTGTATCCACACTTTCACCTTGCCTTGCTGAGGAGGTAAGCATTGCAGTAACAGGGAATTGGGACTGCCAAGCTCTGTCACTTCCTTCACCTAACAAAACTTTTTATTGCAATCAGATGAAACGGAGAATTAAATGGCCAAGCAGTTTGTCAGCGGGTCAGGATAAATATGACAGCTCTGCCTGATTACATGGAGGTTAGAACTGCCCAGAATTGCTGTTCTACCAGAAGAATTCTGGTATTCTATTAGAAGAATAAGTGCAGTTGGTGGTTTGTTACCTGCCTGTGCTGTCTAGGAAGTGTCATAGCTGCAAAGAAGCACGGGTGGGACACTGCAGGAACATGAAGTAGAGGCAGAAGAAGCAAAGGACCTGATAACTGGAAACTAAAGAGCCTGGCAACTGCAGGTAAGCTGATGCTTATTACTTAATCTGTGAAGTTTCATGGGACAGGTAGTGGGGCTGACATGCTACAGAACTTAATGTGTCCTTTTTTGTTTTGCTTCTCGTTCCTCTTTGCAGCTTAGGGTTTTGCTTTTCCTGTTTGTACAGGAATGATTTCAGTGCACTGGTTCTAGAAAGCTTCCAGACTTTGCAGCTAGTGAGCTCTGTAATATCTGCAAATCAAACTGAAGGCACAAATGTTGGTTTTTTTGGATGCTGCAGGAAGGTACATCCTGAGCCACAACTCATTGTTGAACGGATCTCAGGGAAGAAATTCCACTTATTTCTACAAATCTGATTTTTTTCAGGACAGCTGCAATGTGAGCTGAAATAGAAATATTTGTGCCATAGAACTGGAATACAATGTTTAATAAAAGTCTCCTACAAAGTCTGCTGTTCTTAATAAATATACTGATAACAATAAAAAAGCTTGATGTAATTATACTTGATCCTGTTCAAAGCTTCTTTCTTATGTCAGAAACATGAAGGACTTTAAGAATGAAGAGGTTTAGAGGAGAAAGATTCCTTCAAAGACTGCAGAGGGAAAGAAATAAGTGAATAAAAAGGAAGACCCATTACAGATTTTAACCACAGAAGACACACTGGAGTATTCAGCCCCAGGAAATTCAAAGAAAGGGGATTTACTGCAAATTTAGGAACAATGTGGTTACACTCTAGTTTATATCTTGTGGCATTCAAGAAAAGTGGTTAGAAATTTTGTTTTCTGTGCTTAATAAGAAAAAAGGTTTTGCTTTGTGCTTTGTAATGTCGAAAGCATTAGGATCCATAAACAACAGCATAGTTTAATCAAGTTTTACCATTAACTCCTAGAATTATTGCAGAAGTTCCCAACGTTCTGGCAAAGTTTCCTCTCTGTCATCTGCACTCAGACTCTTCAATCTTCAATTCTCTTCTGATGCTCACAAGGAGTCACCACAGAGGTTGTCATTTCCCTGATCACAGTTCTGCCCTGGTGAAACTGCTTTTTAGTATGAACCAGTCTCAGCTGCAGCCTTGTGGTACCAACATCATCATTGCCCTAAAGTACGTCTGGAATGGTGTCTATTAAACTTGTTGTAATCTTGAAATCGTCCGAGTTTCTGCCTTTTATGTTTAAATTGTAAAGCAAATTTGTGTTTCATGTAGTACACATTTAATTCCAGTACAACTGATTGTCAAAATAACCACATTCTGAGGTTCATAGTTCAGTTTAGTCATGTTTTCCTTTGTTCAGTTGTCTTTATCATGCAGCATCTCTAGGGAGTACCTCCTCTAGAACCTTCTCAGGTCATTTGGAAACTTTGTCTGCATCATCATCAAAAGTGCTGATGTTAAAGAAATGCCATTTCACTGCTGAAATGCTGACAACTGCCCAAGATGTTGATGATAGTCTGTGTTTTACTGATTTTTTTGGGGGAGGGAAAGTTCCATTTATAAGTAAGGAATAAGAATGCTGGGGAGCTCACTGTCAGGCTTTGACTTGCACCATTTCCTGCAACACCTCAGTATCAAGGTTTGAAAAAAGTCAGTTCTGAATACTTTATCAAAGTTCTGACAATCCATGTAAAATGCTTTGCAACTCTTTCTTGGTCGCATGATTTGGTATTTTACATTTACACATAAACCACATTTTTCTAGTGTTGAAGAATCTGTCTACCAAAACAAACATTATGGGGAAATAAAAAAAAGTTGTGTATTTCTAGTAGAAAGTTTTTTTTTCCCCTCAGTGTTTGGTCCGGAGCAGGTGTTGTGAGAGGGTTTAATTCTTTGCTAAATGAGGATGGTAGTTATTATCTGCACAACCATAGCTTTAATTTTGCTGTGAGCGCTGGAGTTAAATGCTTCTTAAATGTTTTCATTTAGAGAGCAATTTAAATATTATTGTTAACAATTAGTGATTGCTTTATGTTCTTAAAAAAGTATTATTATTTTCATTTCTTTTTTTGAAGCAGTGAATATGGGAAGATGGTTTTGAACCTGACCAAGAACTTGTATTTTATACACAGGGTCAGAATAAGTTTGCTTTTGTGTTATTTCTGGGATAGTTGCTTGGCTGGAGATATGAAAATAAATATGATATTAAGATATAGGAATAAGGGTTTCTAAATCAAATTATTTTAGTATATGTGTTCTTTTAATATAAAATGGAAAATATCTGAAAATTTAATTATCCAAAATACACAGACAAAGTGTGCATGCCTTTGTGCCATCAAGTCCTTATATCTATGTCAGTGCATCCAGGATCTCCTTTCTTCCCAAATAAGCTTTCCAGCATCAGAACAAAGCAGCAAATGCCTTCCCTCTCATCTCTCTTCTTGCCCCCACTGTTTTTAATAATGTCTGTCTGACATGCCAACAATCAGGCACAGGCTCTGGTGCTGCTGTTGTCTCATCTCAGCTGCCTAAGAACGGCTTGAGAGGGATGAGGAGTGGAATTGCACATCAAGGATCTCTTTGGTCGCTGGAGAAACCAGGACAGCGTTTCCAAATTTGCAGTTTGGCACCGTTGCTTCAGAAGCACCATGGATGTTTGGTCCCCACTTGGTTGTCTGCCACCAAACTCGGGGATCAATCATTGCGTTTTGACAGGATGCAAAAGGAAAAAAAAGCAAAAAACCCAATCTTGGCACACATGTGCATAAAACAAACAAAAAAAGGAAAATAAAAAAAGCAGGAAAAACCTGATTTTTATTTTGAAAATAGTAGGGCATCTCACAGCTTGAGAATTTTATTGCAAAATGTGAAGGAGGAGCAAGTGTGTCTGTGAGTGTGAACATAAGTGTATGTGTTCCTCTTTCGTAATATCTCCCAGACAAAATACTTCATAATTTGATTCCTCTGACAGTTTTTGAGTTAAACCAGAGATTACACTGAGCCATTCTTAGGCAACCACTTCCAAGTTAGTCTAGGACTTCTTGTGGCAGATCTGCATTCTTCTTAATCACTTGCAGTCAATCAGATTTTAATTTGTCTTTGTCTTCATCCTTGCAAGGTTTGGGCCTGAAATTTTTTCTGCTTCAAGGATCAAAGAGTATTTTCCCTGTGTGTGTGAGGCACACTTATGGAATGCTCTTGTATGTTTATTTAGCTCCATAATTATTCCATATTAACAAAAGCAGATTGTTTCAGGAATGTTTTTCAGAAGAGCCTGTTTGAAATCAGGCTTTGTTGGAATTATGGCACCTCCAATTCTGCAATTTTCCTTTTGAAATACATTGTAGGAATTCACTAGAAAACTATAACAACCCCATTCAGGGATGAACGGCTTCTTCTGCTTCTTATCTTGTTAATCAATATTGTTAACTAACTGTGATGGACATAATTAATGGAATGACCCTAGCCTCTCCTAATTAGAGATAATTGCCTTGTTCAGTCACATTCACTCTCCAAAATGTAAGTGTGTGAGCATAAATGTCATAATTTATTTTAGACTCTGCCATGATCATTATGTATTCTGTTTTCTTGGTAACAACTCATTTTAATTCTCACTCACCCAGCAAAGTTGAAAGCCATGAAAGGGCCCTCTTACCTCTCTGGGCTGGATGGCCAAATAATACATTATTATATTGCACACTTACAGTCAGAAGGGTAAAACCAGAATTCCACTACTTGGCTCTGGCTTCAGTCCATTGCCCAACAGCTTCTCAAGATGAGAGATGTCTTAGCTTGAAGTTAAATGGTGCTTGCATGAGGAAAAAAACCTGTATTTTGGTATGCATTTCATGTATCCTTTTATCAGCTTTATTATTTGTTATGCTTTTGCTGAGCTTCCTTGAAGAAGAACAAAAGGGTACACTTATTATGCAGCTATTTCATGAGAGCTATTTAAAATAACATTTGAGGAGGAAAAAACAAATCAAAATGAATAAAAGCCTGGCAAACACATGATGAAACGGAATGAATATCAGAGCTATTAAATTAATAAGCTTGCAAAGCATTATTTATGGTATCTCAATGGAAGTTCAGAAATTGATAGTGACTTCTCCAAATTAATTGAGTACCTTTGTTGTATTTCAGGAATACAGATTCAAACTCACCCTGCCCATTCCTTGTGGGGAAAATTGTTCCAGCTGCCAAAAACCTCAGGAGTTTCATCTGATTTTCATCTTCTCAAGGTAAACAGTGGAGGTATTGACTCAGGGTGGCATTCATTCAGCAAAGCTGTGCAGTCTGAGATTGTCTGCAGACAGTTGTCCTTGCTGTCACAAGCTGCCCATTAAAAGAGTGGCTGAAGCAAAAGCCTGAAGCAGATTTGACCTCTCCATGGCCAAATCTGCACAAGTGCAGATGTAGGATGTGCTTTTAAGGACTGACATGCTCAGGATGGGCTCAAACCTCCTGCCAGCTCAAAGGCCAGAGCTGTTACCCCTGTGAGGAGCATCTCACATGCTTGGGGCTGGGGACATCCCTCAGGTGTGTCCCCAGAGCCCTGCAGAGAAGCACAGGATCAGAATCGGGCACATCTGCACACCAGTTGGTAGGACTGGAGGGGCAGAGGATGGAATGAACCGTCGTGGAACCTCCAAGTACAATTTTGTTGGATATTTACCTTTGCTGTGTTGCCTAATATTCACTGGTGAAAATCAGATGGAGATACAGATGTCCACTTCTCAAAAAAAAGGGTGTCAACAGGCCACTCCTCAGAATTAGCTGTCTGCTTCCTGATGGCTTTGAATTGTGGTGAGGGGCTGAAATTCCAGTCCTTTCTGCTATGGCTGGGAAATCTCCCAGAGTACCCACATTTCACTATTAAAAGTACATCTGCTAATTCTTCCAGGATAAACTATTTCTGTACGACACTAGTTTGCTCCAGATTTACTAAATTCGGTTATTTCTGTTACAGCTTCTCATGGAGGAATGACAGCTGGAGAGATCCACTGAGAAGTGAGCAAGGAAGATGGAGGAGCACTGACAGAAACAATCCCCCCCCGACATTGTTTGCTATTCCATTTCTCTTCCCTCATTTTTGCTTCCCCGTTTCTCTGATAAAGTTTTTCCTGCTGTTTAATTTTTTTCAGTGAGAAGTCTTTTCTTTTTCAGAACAACTTTCCTATGTTAAAAAATTTGTCTAAGCGATGTTTTCCAAGTCTCCAACAGCTCAAATTTTACAGTAAAATAAAAATCCCATGGTGGTGAAAGTTTTAACTTTGTAGTGTTTGGCTTATTATAAGGGTCCTTCTCTTGTAGTGTTCAGCTTACAACTGGTGTGATTTTGCAGAGAACCAGGTTCCCCCAATATGAGCTTTAAACAAGATATGGGATGAGAGCTCATGATTTCCAGAAAACATTCAGTGATATGTAAAAGAAGCAATGGATTGGATTGAATAATAGCACAGGAACAACCAGTTCTGTATTGAGTCTTTCTTGCAAATCTACTTCGGCAAGTAGATTTTCAATTCTGCCAATTGCTGCAAATGTTTGCCAGTACCATGCATCAGTTCATGGTAAGCAGTAAAAGTCTTGTTTATCAAACTGTTTGTTTTCCCCTCATTGTCCCACTTAGAATGCTGATATCTTATCAAGAAATAGTAAAATTTCCAACCAGAATTTCAAAGCTTTGCTTCTTTGACTGGCAGTCATCACCTGGAAGGTGCTGCACACCTTGTAGTGAGCAGGGCCATCCCCCATGTCCTCCTGTCTAACTGCACAACCTTGGGACCCTGCTATAGAGAGCAGCCAAAGCTTTGGGCCTCATTCCTTTCTTCTGAGGTATTATCAATGCAGTATTTTTCCTTTTCATATTGTCTCTGTTGGCATTTTTGTTTCCATTGAAATCTTCTTAACTTGAGCTTCTGAGAGGAGCAAGTGTTTCATCTGCTTAGGGTTGTTCTCCATCAGGGTGAAAGACTCAGTAATTTTTTGGACTGAAAGAGGCAGAGAAGGGATTTTTCCTGATCCAGTTTCTATCTGTACATAAGGTTTTGTTTCTCTTTAATTCCTTGCATATCTTATTGGGTTAATACCAAGGACTTTATGGCTCAGGACTGTATTCTCATAGAGCTTTAAAGGACATTGTTCTTGGCTGGTATTTCCAGACACTGCTAGAATGCAAAAATATAAACAAAAAAGAAAAGAAAAAAGGATAAGATTATATGTGCTGTTTATATGCATGTTTGTACCTGTAGGGACGTATTGATGGGGAGGTGTGGTGAAATGATAAAAAGGTTTATGAAAGGCAGTTATTCCTTCCTGTGAAATCAGGAACTCCTAATGGCACCAATTTAATTCTGAGAGTGCAGTGAAAAGGACCAGGACGATGTAAAGGTAGGCCCCCAAAAAAAATTTTGAAAAATTGTGATGGAAAAATCTATACTTCAAGCACTGGCAGAAATATATTTATGCATGGAGAGTATTCTCTGATTGATCTGCAATAAAACTGAGTGAAACACAGAAACAACACAGAGATGTTTGTGTCACTCTGCAACCTCCCCTGGAGATAAATATGAAATACACTCATATTTCTTGGGAGATCTATTTTAAGCCTTCCTCCTTCCAATGTGCCCTTAACTTTGGTAGTGGGTTTGTAATAAATTTCTTGCTTCTGATGGAGTCGTGTTCATCTTTTTGACCCATGAAATGGCTTCAGAGTTCTGTCCTCAATATTTAAATGGTTACCTTAAACCAAAAAGCCTACAGTTCCCAAAATACATGATAAGAGACAAGAGTCCTGATTTCTCTCAGTCAAATCTCTTTATCCCCTATTTTCTGTTACACAAAGAAAACCATCTGTCACGTTGTCATTAAACTTATTTTTCTATTAACCACAAAGTAGAAAAATGTCTGGTAAATTGAAATTGCCTCAGTCTTTCACTGGGTTTATTTTTTTTTAAATAATTGGACTTGGTGATGTTAAAGGTATTTTCTAACCTTAATGATTCCGTGAGTGTGGGGAGGGAGGGGGTGGAGAGGATTTATATTTTCTCATTATTAATATGCTTTGATTTGAATGCACAAAGAATTGACTGGAAAGAAGTACTGGAAAATATATTAAGCAAAACCACAAGGTTTCTGAAATGCAGAAACCAACATCCAAAGCTACTATTGTGTCTCCTAAGTTTGAAACACCAAAGTCACACTCCTGGCATCAAATTTTACATCACTTACCTTGAATTTGACGTACGATGTTTCTTTAGGGAACTCTTTAAACATTTCATTTCTTGATACAGACTTGAACTCAATGTTATTTAGTTAGAGTTGTTCTGATATTCTGCCAAAGAAAGAAAAAAAAATTATTTGAAGTTATTATTTTCCTAAGTTGGATTGTCTGTTCAGGTTAAGGTGGGTAAGGTCCAGAAAAGAGTCACAGGTCAAAGATAACTTTTCATCTCTTAATTTTCAGGGCCTTACATAATTCTTTAGTAGGAAGAAATTAGCATAATTTTCAGCACATGGAAGGGAGAGGAGATTAAAAATCAGGAAAAAAATCTTTCCCTCCTATCTTTCATGAATATCTGATATCACTTCAGTAATACCAGTATTTTCTTTTTCATATCAGAGCCTATAAAAAATTAATAATAACATAAAAAACAAAAGTGGCCAGGTGAGTTCAAGTGAGACTTGATATTTACACTCAAGATTGAAAGTCCAAAATGAAGAGCTGTGTAAGGTAGTAAATGGTATCCATGATTCATTGCCCAAAATAACACCTTGCAAAGGAGATGATGTCTGAGATCCCCCAGAGATAAAAGAAAAATCTTGTGTGATACGATTGGCCTCTGCCTCTAGAAAACAGTGTGATTTATAAAGTATTTTTTGCATTAAAGCAAGTGATGGAAGAATCAGATGAAATAGTGGCGAGGCTTTATGATAGAAATCTTATTTTCTGTCCTGGCTTTTAAGATTAAGCCTCAAATTTTGTAACACTTGTGTCACAGCACCACATAACAACTTTCAGAGGAAACTGAGTATTTGGCAATGCAGAAGGCAAACTGAATTCCCTTCTGAGAATATGCAAAAGTCATTGGGGTGTCTGCAGGCTGATAGACAGATTGAGGAGAGTCTCCAGAATCAAGTATTAGTTTAAAACCTTACATTGATTGCATCACAGTCTCCAAGATTCATGGATTTGTTCAGCATTTGGAGGAAAAAAAATCGCAAATGAGATAATTGTCCTGCAATTATTGACAGAATGGGATGCTCAGCAGTAGGAAAACTAATCTGGAATTCCAGTCAGGGTAAGGGAAAGTCATTAGCTATGCTGTGTAAAGCAGACATATACAATCAATGTGTGAATGTCACGTTTGTCAGGCCAAAGTGATGGGAAAAGACTTCTACTAAAAGAGAGAAAATTGAACACATCTATAACAGTGCAGGATAGTTCATATCCTGTTGTAATTGCAGCGCACTTCAAGCAGAATAAGAAGAGCAAGGGGGTGAAAAAAAAACCCCAAACCTCTCCCGAGCTTTACAACAGCTCTGGAATGTGTGACAAAGGTAAAGGCTTGGAAGGTGATGTAGGGAAGAAACCTGAGGACAGGCAAAGAAGATCAGGAAGATAGTGTGGGAAAAAAAAATTAAAAAAAGGAAAAAAACAAAGCTGAATTGAGCTTTAGGCAGCCAGGGAGAAAGTATCTGTAAAAGAACCCCAGATGGTGCCAGAAAGAACTGATGGTTCTGTTCCTTCTGTCTGTTAAAATGTGTCAAGTGTGCAAGATCAAAGTGCACATGGTGATTTGATGGCAAACAGAGACATGTTAAAAAATGAAACTACTGTGGGAGTTTGGATATGCATTATTGATAGCTGTGTATTGGGTAAGATATTTAAATATTGCTTATTAAGTATTGCTGCTCAGTCTGGTGGTGTGAGGTGACTGATGTGCCACCAAGGGCAATGCTTCATGGAGGAAAAAGCTGAAAAAAACTCCAAATCTGAGAATGGAAATAATATTACCTCATTACCAAGCCAGGAATCCCAGATTTATTTCGGGCTATGTCAGGTAAAAAGTCTGAAAGCTTCTGAGTGTGCACAGAAGAAGGGAAGTTTGAAGGTGTCACACAGTTCTTGCTTGAATTCCTGAGGTATTCTCGCTGCTATAGTCAAAGATCCCATTATACAGTAACAATAATGATGATAAATAAAAATCGTGAATTAAAACTCCAAAGCACCAGATCACTGCATATAAAGCAAGGGAAATAGCAGGTACAGACTTGCCAGCTCTGTGCAGTGCTTTGTGAGGTGACAGAGGTGGGGACAGTTTGCTCCAGGGCTAAATTTAAAGCTGCTGTTCTCCCCATCTCTGGTGCCGCTGTGAGTAATCTGAATGCTAAAGGAGCTGAAAAATGGTGTAAGAGAGAAGAGAATTCTGCAATCCTGCAGTCAGTTTGGGAAAACCTCTCCCTTCCCCCTCACAGGGTGCTCCAGAAACACAAGCAGCAGCTTCTGTGTGTTAAGGGATTGAAGCAGTAAATTTTACAGCACAATTCATCAGTGGCGTCAGTCAGATTTAAGAGAGAGAGAGAGAGAGCAGGTTTTAGCAAAGCTGCACAGATTGCTGTAGCTGAGGTCAACAGCAAGCTCCTGGTGCTTTTAAAAATTGATTTTACTGAAATCTTACTCAATTTTCTTAGTAATAAGGGCCTCCAAGGATTTAAACTGCTGTAAGCAAGAGCAATGTTTGGCCCAGCTCTCTAAGTAGGTGTGGCTTAGCTCCATTACAACTCCAACTCAAATAATAACATCCTTTAAAAATGGAGTGCCCTTCCTAACATTTTAGTGGGCAATTTTTTGTTTTATCTTGTAAAAGCTGGGAGGTCATAAGCTTAACCTCCTAAAGTCTCCGAGAAACCTATTTACCTCCTTTGCAAAATGGCTTAACATCAAGTCAGACAACATATGTGGAAGGAATATAAATATATTTGTTTATCTGACAAATCCAGTGCAGATTGCTTAATAAAAAAAACAAAAAGAAAGAAAAAAAACAACAAAAAAACTTGGCAAAATCAGCATGGCTTGGTTATTTAATTCTAGACAAAACATTTGAGACTGTATAAAATAATAGCAAATGCTCTCTTTGTTATTCTAGAGCTCACAAGAATCTTTTGCAGTCTTCTTAAGGAAAACTGAAGGGCAGGTGGCCCAGCATGAAACTGATATAACAGCAAATTCTTTAGAAGTAGATGATGTTATAACTTGGATTTTAATTTTAAAAAATTTTGAAAAAAAACAGAACCAAAAATTTTAAAAACCCACCCAAACAAACACACTAACAAAACTCCCAACAACAATCAGGATTCATAATATAAAATATCTGACCCTCTCTTCTATCCCCTCTGGGTCACAGAGCTCAGGCTTCTGCACTTTGCTGGAGGTGTTTGCAAGGTTCTCCATCCTTAAGCAGAGATGGAGGTTCCATTCCTCCTTCCACTTTGTGTGATTTATCTCAGAGGTTCTTAGTTCTGTAAATGCTGCAGTTTTTGGTCTCTCCTGGGCAATGGCAATAAGTCACTCAGCTGCCATCTTAAAGCAAAGCATTATTTAAAACAAAGTCCCATTAAAGGGAGCACATCCATAAACCCAGCAGAGTGCACTGGGTTTGCACAGATTGGGTTTCAGCAAAACCCTCCCCTCCACACATCTGACAAGTCCCTGGATTTTTTTCACAAATCCACTGCAAGACATCTTCTTTTTGTCATTTTATGTAAGGCTCTCATTTTATGTCACTTTTGATGAGTGTCCTCTTTTCTCAAGAAAAGATCTTTGATTCTAATGGGTTTTGGATTTTTTAATTTTGCAGCTTGCCATGCCAGTAGTGTAAGTTCAGCTTAGGATCTGAATGGGGACTATTATATTTTATTATGTGGTTTGTTTTTTTTATCCCTATGCATCTACAGCTGCCTTTTGTGCTAGAACCTTGCATTCATTTAGGAAAATCCTGCAACTCTTTGTAATAAATTTCCCCCACCATACTGTACAAATTTTTAAATTACTTCTTTCTTTTAATCTGCTGCTTCTTCCCAGTTCCAAAGCTGATGCATCCAAAGGAAACGATTGAGTACACACTGGTTTATTTCCCTCGTTAAAATCTCTAGAGAGATGACTAATTTCAATGCTGGTAAACCTTTCCCAGCAACTTTAGTTTGGTAACACAAATTACATAGGGTTTCTCCATTTCTGGTACCAGAAAAGTAATTCACACATTCTTCCAGGTTTTGGTGACAGCTCAAAGAAACGAGGAAATCTCTTTTAAGCAAATGTTAAAGCCAACATTTAAGTCATGAACTGTCTGTCTCGTGAAAAATAACCCTGGTGAAAAAGGGGGTTTTAAAAATTTAAAATTCATTTCAGATAACCCAATTTTGATATTGCAGTGGGAAAAACTTTTTTTGTGTGTTCAAGAAGACAGGAAATCTTTGTAATACATTCTCCTGACATAGACAGCACATCTCCAGCTCAGAAAAAGAAATGTTTGCATTTCTGACTCTTTGGTGAGTTAGAAAGTTTAAGGAGCTCCATCCTTCACTGCAAAGCTGCAGCTGGCTACAGGACTGGGGAGGAAAACCTAAATTATCATAAAATATCCCATTTAAAGGATAAGGTCTGCTTGACTCAAGGTTGATAGACTGTCCTGCTCTGGGTCATTTGGGCTGTTAGAATACTAATGAGGTATAATTATTTATTGCATGTGTTGTCTAATAATTACAAAGAATAATATTTAGATAATGTTAGCTTAGTCTTCTGCAGAAACTGCAATTCTTCATTGCCCAAGTGACCAAGGAGATTAATAAAAAGCTACCTCATGCTTTCTGGCAAAGTAATTAACTCATTATAATCAAGAAGAAAACACTGGAAAACTTGAGAGCTTCTCAGCACGCACAGGGTGAGCTGGGGTGATGGGTCAGGAGGATGGGGATATTTCCCAAAAGCTGAGCTCATCCAGCAGCACAGGTGTGACTCTGAGAACATGTTCTGCACCCAGCTGGGGCAAGGATGGTTTGGGGGGCTGTAATGATGGGCTACCTCGGCTTTTTTGGTTTATTTTTGCTGTGTTATTGTTGGAGGCTGAGAAATGTTGCTGCAAGCTGGGCAAGTGAAGAATTTGCCCATGGAGGAACTTATGAAGGACCTGTGTACCCTGACAAATTCTGAGCTTAGATAGCTCCTAATTAATAAATATTATGCTATTCTCAGTTTCCAAGTTAATTAATTTCTCCCCAAAGTCCTGAAAGAAGCAGCTTTTGAAGGAAACAGGAAATCTCTGTCTCCATGCAGGCATTAGAACTGGGAACAAGCCTTTGGAAAATGGTTGTCCCCTTCTGAATTCTGATTTTCCTCTTGAGTGGTAGCATTTAGTTGGGAATTAGTAACCATATGTACAGCGTGCAATCAAACACCCACCTTGGCATTACGAGCAAGGGTGTGAAATGATTTCATGCTTTGATGCTGGATGTGGAGTTGAGGGTTCTAAGATAATTCCACTTTATGGTCTTTTCCCCGTCTTCTTCTTTCCCCTGATGCTTCCTTCGATGTGGACAGAAGTTGTGATGCCAGTTCCATGAGACAGAAGAGGAGAAAACTTTGACTACCAGGGAGGAGGTGAGGTGATTTGAGAAAAAAGAGCAAATGACCAGAAAATATAAAAACACATCAGTCATTTGCAGAATCTCAGGTATTTTTTATAAAAAAATTATAAAATAAGATGATCAACTGTTAAATGCAAAAAGTTCCCCAGGGAAATGAAACTGTTAAGGAGTTCTCATATGTTGTGAACTCAGACTCTGATTCAGAGTATTTGCATTCTGCTGTTTAAAATTGCAGCTGGCCATGAGTGTTTCTCTGTTTTTTAGCTGGCAAAAATAAACCTATTTTGCTGTCAGTGTGCAAGCCTGGCTCTACAAAGACAAAGGAATTCTTCCAATCCAGCTCAGCCAGATTACGGATTTTTGCCTGTGTGCTCTCCAAGTGCATTCCCCGGATTGGATGTTGATCCCTGCTATTAGAAATACTGTCATATATTTATTTTAAAATGTGTCTGACTATTTTTTGTCCAACACTGCCTTGTACTTTCTTCTGGGGAAAAAAAATCAGTGAGTTGAAATACATGAGAATAAATACTTTCATTTCTTGGGTATCTTTTTAAAAATTTTTTTGGCCTTACAACAGAAATTTCTGAATATTTTTTGTGACCTGAAGAAAAGCAAACTGATCAAACTTATCATTATTCACCTTATTGGAGGTCTGCCAGTGTCTCCATAATACAGTCTGGTTTTACAGGATTCATGGATTTCTACTGTAAGTGCTCCATCCCAAAGCTAAAATTTGGCAAGCTCTTTCCTGGTAGCAATACTCTCTACTGCACATAAATGTTGCTTTTCTCTGAAAACTGGCAGTAATGCTGGTGAAGCTTTTCTTTTATGGCTTCTATAGATTTTTGTTTACAGATAGGTAAATTCAGTCTAAGTGCTTGGACTGTCACCTTTTTATTGCATATTTAACAAATGATTCAGACTTTATGAGGGAAACTTGCAGCTAAACTGCATTTGCATTTTGCTTTTCTACCCTCTTCTGTCTCCATACTTTTTTTCATTATGGGATTGGCGTGCAGTTGTTTCATAATTACAAGTTGAGCTTTGCTGCTGCTCAAAGCTGAGTTTTTTACGCTGTCTTGTTAATCCATTTATCTGGATTTTCACATAATGATTATGTAAGCATTGATTGGAAAGGGCTATAGCTTAGCTTTACATGACTTATTTAAAGTAACTTTTCACACTTCATTATCATTTGTTTTTATTGCATCCTGCCTTTTACTCTTCTACATCCTGCATTTCCTCATCTGCTTGCATTTTCAGGGCGACACTCTGCATTAGGAGACCTTTGAGTTATGTTTTAAAACCTCTCCCAAGGAATATTTAAACTAAGTAAATCTACTTGGAGGCTCGTGGGAGGGTTTTTCCTCCTTGGTCACCATCTCCAAGACTGGCCCATGTCAGACTTAGGATGAACTCAAGCAGCAATGCTTCCATTTATGATATTTTTTTACCTGAACACTAAATAGTTAATATTAAAATAGATGCACATATATATATATTATATATACTGAAGTGTATTTGTAGGCCTAACTGATTACTGAATGATTTAAAAAAGTCATCCCTGTTACGATTTATGTGGAAAAGTTCTGTCACTGCAGTGACAGAAGTCAGTGTGAAGGGAGGTGCATCCACATGACAAACAAGAACCTGCATAAATAAATCCCAGAAATTGAGGGGGAAATGTTCTCACGCCTCCCAACGATCCCATGGAGGCACAGGCGAGGCATCACTTGGGGACCATTGTTCTGCCTCCTCCCTGAATAAATGGGGGATTGTCCAGCCACCTTTCTTTATGAGTAGTGAACCTGTCATTAATTCTTTTTGTTTGTTTTTGAGGAAAAGACTTTAAATCTCTAAGATTAGAAGTTTTGTGTCATTCAATTAATTAAATGACGCCTCTCAAGAGCCATAAACATTAAAAAGCTTCTTGGAAGCAGGCTGTGGCCCAGTCCATTGGATAAATTGATTGATTACTTCTGTGGCTATTCCTAATAATCTGTAGCATTTTTTCATTAGGCAGAAAGTTGTTTTCCTATTTAGTATGCAAACGTGGGATCCGGAGCATTCTGCCCATGTGTTATGATTTCTTTTTTCCATTATACAATCACAGAATGTGTCACCTCCCTGTTTACAAAAGAAAAATGTAAGAGATAAAATTTGTGTTTAGTAAGGATTTTGATCTCCAATATATTAAAGAAATTAAAGCCCAGGCTTGGCAGAAAATCATAAATCATGGTTATGTGTTTCTCCAGAAGGATTTTATGGATGCTAGGGCAAAGATATTACCATGTGCACTCTGGTTATGTAGAAATGCCACTAGAGGCTATTTTCTTTCTTCAAAGGTGCCCTTTAAGCTCACAGAAAATTACTCTTAATAGAGTAAACATGCAATTTGCACAAAACTAACACAACGTGCGTCACAGAGAAAAAAGCCTAGTGAGAAATTTGTAATGAATTTAATCTTTCTTTCCTGCTGAGAATTTTCCCAGGTTTGTGGGCTTTTTTTTAGTGAAGTTGTTTAAAACTGCAGTCTTTGTTTTAAATTTTCCCAAGTATTTCTGCTATTTATTTTTTCACTTGAGAGGTTTTCTTTCTGGAAAGTTTGATTCTAAAATTTGCATTATGTGGTTTGTGTTGATAATTATACTTTTCTTCCTATATGAGATAGGTTCACTGATGCTGAGATATGTACAAATTCAGAAAGTGATTTCTATGAGTAACCTCAAAAACTCCCTTCTTTGTAAATACTTTTTTCCACTAACTGAAAACAGAAGTTTATTGGGTTTTGGGTTGATTGTCATCTTCTTTCTTCCCTACTCCCCACCCCCCATATTTGTTATCTTTCTTCACCCTTTTTCTTTCACCTTTTTCACACCTTCAAAAAAAATAATAATGAAATCATGAAAGAAAGGTACAGCTTCAGAGAGACCAGGACTAGTAGTCCTGAGAACTTAGTAGGGTTTTAAAGGCATATCTCTGTTGTATGACCTCAATGAAAACAGTTGTGTATTCTAAAAAAAGCTGAGGAAAATATTGGCAAAAAAAAACCCCTTCAAACTAAAGCAAAATAGTTTTTTACTGGGGAAAGTTATATTTTGAGGAATGTGAATTTCTGGCCTTGTAGCTGTGGGAAAACATCCTTGTCCAATGAATAGAAAGGTGTGGTGAAATGAGACTTGAGAAGGACAAAGGAAGACAGGAGATATTTTTCTCTGGACTGTTCATAGTTAAGTGCATGACCAGACCATCCTGCTCCTCCCTCTGCTCTTGGAGGTTTCTTGCTCTAGAGCTCTGGGCATTTTTTCCACCTTTTGGAAGTTTGACCACAGAGGAAATGGGGTGGATGGTAAATATGAGTGAAAGGAAGGCTTGGAGACATGAAACAAATGGTATTAAATTTGATGATTCTTTAATATGGTTGATTGAATAATCAAGCCTGGAAACAGGAAAGGAGATTAATAGCATGTTAATTTTTAGTGCTTATGTCTCCCCTGTACTCTGCTGAAACCTGTCTGAGCTGACTTCTCACAGCCTTGTCTCTCCTTGCCTTTGGCTTCCACACATTTCCAACCCCTTCAGTGCAGTGCAGGCCTGGCAGAGTTAGACCAGATGTTTGTGGGGTGCCAATACCGTGCAGGAGAGACCTTGGCACGGCTCCTGGCTTGCAACCAGTCCAGCACCTCCTCTTCTGCTCCCCTGTAAAACCTCCAGCATCACTGCTGGACCTAGCTGGGGATTCTGTATTGTTTGGTAAACCTGGAGCTCAGGTAGCAGGCAGCAGTTCCCAGCTGACCCTGAGGACACAAGGACACACAGGATGATGAAGAGGGAGGTTGTTCAGATTTGGTTTGAGAAACACTGGGGATTGCCTTCCCTGCTATCAAAGATTTTTGATAATTCTGCCATGTAGTTCCACATCTGTTGCCAAAGGCTCCTCTCCTCCCATCCTGTTGCTTGTTGTGTGTGCAGACAGCGCATGCATTCAGAGCTAGACCCTGTGCTATGAGCATGCATAACTTTGGTTTGGAGTGAAATATTTATTTGACCTCAGTATTATTCAGATATTTTCCCACTTTCCACGGAACCACGCTGGGTGGCTCTGGAGACCTGAGACGAGTCGCTTGGGAAGGAAGTTGTCCATATTGTGAAAAAACGGTCTAGAGAAGGGGAAGCTTGGGAAGCGCTGCTGTGCAGTGATTCCCCCTGGGAGCAGTGGAATAGCAGCATCGCACGCCTGTTTCTCTGCTCTGTGTTCTGACAGGTACCCTGGGGCCTCTGATGGGCTGCAAGCACTGAAGGAAAGGTGCAAGCACGAAGAGAACGCTTCTGAAAAATACTCATTTTACGTGCTAACTTGTAGAGTAGAGCTCTAGCTTTAGCGATGGCAAAGTCAGTCTGTTCTTGTGGCCCCGCTGGCGCAGGCTGCCCCAGAGCCACCGCGGGCAGCCGAGGATGAGCGATGTCATTGGCGTTTCTCCGGCTGCAGCCTGACACTCCGAGGTTTCACCGCTCCTTGGCCGCGGCATTCCGCCCGGGAGAGCCCGGTGATCGGACACGAGCGGGTCGTGGCTGGCTGCAGCTCCCACCCGAGGCTCCCGAGTTACGGGACCCGTGTCACCCCCTATTACAGAGCCCCCGCTCCGTGTGACGGACACCTCCGGGGCTGGGGTGGGCTCCGGGGCATCTCCCGGGGCTGGGGTGGGCCCCGGGGCATCTCCCGGGGCTGGGGGCATCTCCCGGGGCATCTCCTGGGGCTGAGCAGGGCTCAGGGGCACCTCCCGGGGCTGGGGCATCTCCAGGGGCTGGGGTGGGCTCAGGGCATCTCCCGGGACTGGGCCGGGCTCCGGGGCATCTCCTGGGGCTGGGGGCATCTCCCGGGGCTGGGGCGGATTCCAGGGCATCTCCCAGAGCTGGAGGAAGCTCCGGGGCATCTCCCGGGTCTGGGGGCGGACCCCGGGGCATTTCACAGGGCTGGAGGAGCTCGGTGTCCCGCCGGCGGGGCGGTGCGGTGGGCGGGGCGGTGCTCGGAGCGGGGCGGGGGCTGCGCGGCGGGGCCGGGCCGGGCCGGGCCGGGCGGGGCGGGGTGCGGGCGGCCCCTCCCGGGCGCAGCGCGGAGGCGGGCGCGGGGCATGGTCCCGGCGGCGGGGCCGGTGGCGGCGGCGCGGAGCGGGCGCGGAGCGGTGGCATGCGGCGCGGAGACATGCGGCTGTGCCTGCGCTCTGCCCCGCCGACATGGACCGCCGCCGCCGCCTGCCGCCACCGCCGCCGCCGCTGCTGCTGCTGCTCCTGCTGCTGCTCCGCGCCGCGCTCGGCGCTGCCGGCCGTCTGAGCGCCCGCCCTGCCAACGAAGGTGAGCCGCGGCACGGCCGGGTGACCCGTTTCTTCTTCGTTCTTCCTTTCCGCTATTCCCTCCTTTCTTTCGTTCTCTTCTTAATTTTCTTCCTTTTTTTTTTTTTTTTTCCTATATTTTTTTTCCCGTTATCCCTCCCCGCTCCCCGTTAAGGTGGTCCCGTGCGGCAGCGGCTCCTCGCCCCGGCAGCGCGGGGCTCGCCCTGGCACAGCGCGGCCGCGCTCATCGCCGTGCGGGGGATGGAGGGATGGAGGGATGGATGGATGGAGGGATGGAGGGGCGGGCGGGCAGCCGCCCTACCCTCCGTGCCCTCCCCCGAGCGGAGCTGGCGGGGGCAGCGCAGGCTGTGCCGCCCTCCGGCAGGGATGGGAGCCGGGAGCCGCAGCCCCGGGCGGGGAAGCCGGAGCGGCCGCGGAGCGCAGCCCCAGCTCGGCAGGTGCCCGGGGAGAGCCTCTGCCCCGGCCCGGGCATAACTCCGAGCCCTTTCTCGTCTGCAGGCGCGGTGCTTGCCTTAGTCTTCCAAAACTTTTAATTAATACACAAAAGCAGCTTGCTCCCCTGTGAAACCTCCACCTGGTTCCCGAGCGGATTTGTATCAGATCGTGTTGTTTGTATCGGATGTGAATCATAAAGTTCTGTGTGTGTATGCGTTTATATATGTGTGTAATTTTCCGGGAAAAAGAAGAGTGAGTGGTTTATTTTCTTTTGCTGTGTTAATTTTTAAGATGACATTAGCTGACAACCCATGCTAGGCTTCAGGGGAAAAAAAAATAGTGACAACCAGACACTGAGAAAGTGATTTAAATACTTGGAAAAAAACCTTAAAGAACCCTGTCCTTTCCCTATTAAGAAAAAAAAAAAGAAAAAATGGAGCTTTTGCTTGCTTGCACAGTGTAGGCACTCAGCATTACCAGGATGTCCAGTGTAATTATCTTTAGGGATAAAATCTGGAGGGCAAAGGTTGTGAAGAACTTCTAGCACCCAACAATCACGTAAAACTTGCACCTGCTTGAGTTGGATGGTTGTGTAGAGAAGCTCAGAAACCTGTCAGAGCAATTATTTCTCCCTCACAAATAATGCTGATGTACTTATTGGTATTCTGGGTGCTTGGGCGATAAGGCAGTGAGATAACAACTTTAAATGATTTCTGGAAGGAAAAAGAAATATATTAAAAAATAAATAAGGAAAGATGCAAACTTTACAAGTCTTGAGTGATCTTTAATCAGTTGCTTGCATTGCTAGGAAATAATTACAGCACCGTTATAGAAGAAGAGCAGTATGCCATCCGTTTGTATGTTTTATGTAAATTCGTTTTGTATGCAATGCTTTGTAGATTTTTTTTAAAATGAGCATGCTTTCAACAATCACTTTGAAACCTCCAGACAGAAGCTATTTTGTAAATATTGCCATCTCTCAGAAGTCATTTTCAGGACTGAAAGCAGGAGTGTGAGTAGGGGTTCCTGTTGTCTTATTAAGAGCTCTTAGGGAATGGTTGTGGTTCTGTCAGTCAGCGGAGCAGCTCTGCCTCCACGGCAGTGGCAGGCAGGCACACTGTGCAAACTGAGAGTGCCTCTGCCAGAAAGATGCTGGAGCATACCAGTTTGCAAAAAAAAAAAAAAAAACAAACAAAAAAAAACCAAACAAAAAACAACCCACTTTTTGTGTCTTTGTTTCGAGTCACTGGCGCCGAGAATTGATAAAGGAGGGAAAATATTGGTGTCATACGGAATGCATGTTAAGTACACTTGTCCAAGTCAGCTTTCAGCAAATGCTGCCTCCCTTCTTTCTTCTCAGCTTCAAGAGCTTGCACAAGATGAGCAATATTTGCAGAATTGGTAGTGAAAACAACAGTTAAAGTGCAGTTACTGGAGAGTAACCTGCTTTTAAGTAGCTTTTTTTTTTTTTTTTTGGAAGTGTATGTTTTGCTATGCTTTTCAAAAACAGGAATACTGTCAGTTTCTTTTAAAAAAAAAGATCGACTGTAAAAGGCTTTAAAAATTTTTTGAAACCCTCATTTAGGAAAGCTCAGTATTTTTAAAAATTTTTTACACTATACAGATTGATTGTGTGAATTTAGAAATCTTAATTATTGTAATTTGCTGATCCACTATTTGATGAACAAGTGTTAGCGTGCAGCTTTAAATCATGTCTGAAGATCATGTTTTTCTCTGTTAAATAATATTTTTCTAACCACTTCATTTACATTGTTCCCATAAATTTTCTCCCAAAACTAGAGATAAATGTTTCTACATTTCTCTGGAGTATTTAGAAAAGTTTTCTTTTTCCACTACTGAGAATAAAAAAAAAAGATATTTTGGACAGCATTTGTTAATGTAGGCATGTAGATAAAAAGGTCTACCTTTTTCCTTACCTTTTATATTAAAGCTACTGTTGAAATTCTCCCCACAAATTGTTTTAACAACGGATGGAACTCATTTTTGGTGTGTTTGTGTAGCTTAGTCTAACTTCTAGGGGATGTAAATGTTGCCGTGGGCACGTAACAATAGTGTGGGCAGAGCTATCAGAGAAATAGCTCCTAAATTTATTTGACTTGAAATAATTATTTTTCTTTTTTTAAATCCACCTTCACTTAACATTTGCAATTATGATGCAACTGATGACTGGTGGAGTAATGCTACAGTGGAAGTGGATGGGATGAAGGGAGAAAAGGAGGAAAGAGGGGCTGAAGACAAACTGCTGGCTTACTGCATTTTGTGGTGCTCAATGCATTCCTTTTTTTGTCTTTTTCTTGGAGAGCTTGTGATTTTCTTAATTTGCTTCATCCCATAGAAATTTCATTTAGGGTTTTTTCTCGCTGAAAGGTAAAACTTTCCTCTAAGTTTGTTTCCAAACTCTGTGCCGTGCTCCTGAGAAATCTTCCTGCATTTTCCCGTCGCAATCACAGGAGCTCAAGGAGGTTCTCTGCAGCTCAGATTTATCTGTGCTTACTGGGAAAAGGTGTGTGCTGTTTTCTGAGGGGCAGGAGAATGTCAGGAAGATTTAACATCCAACTTTTCCAGTTTGGAGTTTGCAGACTGACCCCCGTAGGTGCACAGAAACCATAGGTTCTCCTGCTCCACTCAGTTGGGTATTCTCTGCTTGGTGATGATTGTTTTTCTTTTTTCTTAGAAGGATGCAATTCTCTTTCTGAATAGTTCCTGTGGTATCAAGAAATCGAATGAGTTCTGACGTTCTTTAATTTAATAATTTCTCCTCAGTCTCTTCTGTAACTATATTGCCTGCCTGAGGGTACCAGCCACCTTAATTTCACTGTTTTATAACCCACAACAGTTAACACTTGACCTAGGTCATTAACAGGATTATCAGCAAATTTGTTTAAGCTTTTACTGACAACCTGAATTGCTTCAATAATATTTTGACTGTGCAGACAGGAAACTTCTTGTAACCTCTCAATCTAGCATAAAATTAATTTCTTGTGAACACAGCTACCAAAAGATCAATACGAGAAATCTGCTTACAGTCCTTGGCTTCAAACAGTGCCTGTTTTGGGTTTACAGTAAGAAGGTTCCAATCAGCCTCTCTTCTCAGTCTGTGTTGGATTTGGAGCTGCAGTTACATCTTTTGAGCATTGATTGCCATCTCAGAACTTTGCAGAACCACACAATTAAATGCACCATTTTTATCTGACCTGGTCTCTGTTAACACTTTAAATTGCTAAAAACAATTTACTGTGCCTTTGTAGTAGTGACAGCCCTTGGTGTGGTTTTGAAAAATGTGCTGCTTGCACATGGAACAAAATTCTTGCCCAAGCCTTGCATGTGATTTGGGGCAAGGCTGACAATATTGGGAGCTTCTGAATAGAATCAGAAGGGGGAAATGCTTTTTAAAAATCTTACTTTGCTCTATGTCATGTATCATTAGGTCAGGGTAAGTCTTCATTTCTCGTGACATTATTCCTGCTGCTGCCCCTGGCTTGCAGTTGAGTGTTTATCTGAAGAAGTTAAAAGTAGGTTTAGAAGTCTGGATGTGATACTTTTTAAAATGTAGTTGCAGAAAGCTCAGAGTCATGGGGGGCTAGAGGATTGTTTTTCATACAGCTGTGTTTTATTCAAAGCTTCTGTGCTTAATCCTAAATTGTACGAATACAAATAATTTGTTACAAATTTTTACAAATAATTTATTTGACTTTATTACAGATAATAAGCATGTTTTAAAATTGACACCATGATGGTTTTAAAACCAGAAGTTGGGTAAATGCATAATTTTTTGACAACATTTTTGATAGTAGAATGTAAAATGTGGATTAACTTATTTTCTTTACTGTCACTGGGCTTTTTCTTGGCTTACTGCTATTTCAGCATAGTGTATTAAAAAGAAAAAATCTCTCCATTTGCTGTAGCAAACTTAAAGCAGGTGTTTGAAACACAGAGATTTGCAAATTGGACACAGCAATTAAATCTTATTGCAGTTAATTTGGACACAATGTATTTGCTGCCCAGCGAAGCACTCAGGGCACAGAAATGGGTCAGAACTCTTCTTTCTGTACCCTCAGCTTCAGCAAAAAGGCACCACCAGATGGGCAAGCATGAAACAGATAATAGGCACACCAAGTTTAACAGTTGTTTACACAAAAGCTTTGCAAATCAGGAGTGAGTTCTGACTGAACTTAAATTTTTCATTCCCAGCTGGGAGGATGTACAAATTAGTTTTAATTTTTTTTTTTAATTATTCTCTGCTGGAGTTAGGTAAATTGCTATTAGTAAACTTACTTTTTGATTCTGTCAGAGAACTTGTGAGTTTTCCTCTAGGAAAATGTCTATAATTGCTCTTGTTCTTGTAATCCCCACTTGATGAAAGTTTAGAAATACAGATGCAGGTGTTCATTTTCTCGTTTTCAGAGCTCTGGATTTTATCACCAGTGAGGGTCACTACAGAGCTGTTACCAAATACCACAGTCCTGTTTGTGGAGTTTTATACAGAGCCTGACTTAGTGCCATAAGATACCTGGAACTCGTGTAGCTTTGTAGCTGCTCTTTGATTCTTCTGTGAAAGAAAATAAAAGTAAATAAGAAACTGGAGCAATAATCATGCCTTTCCTTATGGTGAAGTTCAAAGCTCTGCTTGGTGGAGCTGATATTGAAACCCAGAAGGTAATTTTGGTACCCTAAAGTACAAAGCTGGATGTTTCCAGAGTTGTTAGATGAATCTCCAGAGGTGGGGCAGAGGGTTTTCCCTAACGCCCTGCCTTTCTAAAACTTAATTCTAGCATCCAAAGAGTGATTTTTCTGGAATGGAACATTTCCTTTCTTTTGCATTGTTAGATTTGTTGAAGCATTGCTGAAAATACATTTGCGGGGAGGAAAAAAATTGCCATAAGAAATGATAGAGTGAAGTAGGAGAATTTTTTTTGTTTACAAAAGCATCTGACTACTGTTAATCATCCTTTTCCCTAAAAATTCATCACAGTGGGGTAACTCTTATTTCTGTAAACACTTTAGAGCACTAGCTTTTTTATTATTATTATTTTTTCAAGATTGAAACTGTTCTAAACAAGAACTAAAACTTTTAAACAAAAATAGGTTAATTCAGGAGATTAGATATGAACTCCCGGGAGTGTAATTTTGGAAACAGAGTGTGGTAGCAATCTGTGGGCTTAGGATTGTGTTCCCCAGCAGCAGCCTTGTGCTTTTTAGTTTCTTAGGCGCTCGCTAAATCCGAGCACAAATTCTCATTTTGCAGCGTGAAACAGATGCGAGATTAAAATTCAGCCCCTTAAACGGAAAGTTCCTTTCAAACTTCTGCAGTGAATGAATGAAAGAAATAAAGATGTAGAAATAAAGATAATCCTGCCTGAAAGAAACCTCGGGATGGTGACAGAAAAGTTCCAGTCGGCGAGGGTGACGGGGAGCCAGAGTAAAACACCAGCACGTAAAGCCTTGAATTTGCAGAGATGTTATTAAATCAGACATGTTGTAAGCAGCAACGTTTGTACCACTCTCCTTTTTTTTTTTTTTCTTTTTTTTTGTTCATTTAACTACCACGTCCTGCTGTTTCAGGCAAAATATGGAGGAAAATCCCATTAATCTACTGGAAAAATATTGATGAAAGAAGAATAGCAGACCAAACGAACAGTGGTTGAAACTTGCTAGCAATTAAGAGAACAATAGGTTGAATGTTAAGGTTCAGTCAGGGCAGTTTAGTGTAATATGGTGTGGGAATGGGGCTTTTTTTTAATTTCCAGCTGGTTTCTCATTATGTTTTTATATCTATATTTGGATAGAAAGATTTGCATGGCATTGGTTTTTTTTGTTTTTTTTTTTTAACAGTAATTAAACCTGCTCAAGTATAGCTGCCTCACATAAGAGGACGGTAATTAAAATCTGAAAGTTTTAAATTGGTGCTTAAGAATGGAGAGGTTTGTAGAAAATCTAGAGTGACATGTTACTCTTTCAATAAATTACAATTAAAGCACAAAAGTATATTTTGGTCCATGGTAGGCTTCCCACAAACTTTGTGCAGTAGCAAATAACAACAAGTGACATGGGATTGCTTAATTTAGTTGCTGAGAACTTAGAAGGCAGCTAGATTTGATTTTTTTTAAGAGGTAAGGCTTTTTATGAAATCCATTTTGGAGGGGGAGAGAAGGATTAAAGGAAAAGAATAAGTAGGCAGACATGAAGAAAATTGGATCTGAATATTCAAAAAAATTCCAAACTACCTCTGATTACTGACAAAGTTAGGAGCCCAGAATTCAGCCCTGACAGGGATCCGAACAGTGAGCAAAGCACAAATTAAGAAATTCCTTGCCTCCCTGAAAGTCTGAGCTTTGTTTACATTAGTAAGCTTGTGACTCTGATTTACCAGGGGTGAATTTCAACAGAGGCTGCAGTTAAGAAAGGGAAGAGGCATTTTTACTATTCTGTTTAATCCTGCTCTGACAGTGCTTTCTTTAAAAAAGCAAAAAAAAAGCAAGGTAAGTTATGTCTGCCCAGCCTTAAGGCCTTTATTTTGAGACAAGTTCTGAGATAGTGAGGGCCTTACCCTGAAAAAGCTTTTCTTCCCTGATTTCCCTTATTGAACAAATATCCTAGCAGTGCTTGAGCGTTCAGCGTTCCTGGAGTACGTGGTTCCAGCTGTGGAAAATGTTCTGTGCTCACCCAAAGTCTCCAGAGAAAACCCAGCTGTAGGGAAAACTCATCAGGTTCTTTATTCCCAGCCCACCTGCCCAGCCTTCCTCTCATGCCTGGGCCAGTTTTTCTGTCCCTTGCCTTTCAGAAATCAGTATTCAGCCAGAAGGAGTAGAAGGCAAAGATCATCTTTTTCTGATTTTGAGGGCTGTGTGCTCAGCCCTCTTTTTACTAAAGGCTGTTTACCAGAGTGGAGATGCTTTGACCCTGCAGATGCCCAGAAGAAAAGACAGAAGAATTAAATGTTTAATGGCATTGCTTTTCCTCAAAGACGACCTAGAGCTAGACAAAGGGTGTTCAAGAAATTAAGAGAGGAGTTTTCCATGCAAACCAAGGAAAGAAAGGCTGGAGAAGAGGCGTGAGGAACATGCTCAGTTTGTGGGATAGAATGGAAACCTGAGCCCTTTGTGGTCAGGTGGTGGAAGCAGAAGAATAAGCAGAAGACAGTGGTATGAAAGTGTCTTTTGGGTAGATGGGAATAGAGCAGTCATTTAGTCATTTACCTTTGTTATAAATATTTGTGTTTCTCACATATGGAAATAGTGAAAAAAGATGTTAGTGAGGTTTTGGTTGCAAAGGCAGCAGATGAAGTCGGGGCAATTCCATTTTTCATACGGATAGCTCAGCACACATGTTCTGCATTAATTACCTCCATAAATTCTCTTAACCTGGCAAACAATGAAAATATGTTGGTGACATCATTATATTGGAAAATAAAAATGGGTTCAGCATCTTGATTTTCTCAGCATGACATTTGAGGAGATTTCTTATGCTATTGGCATTTTTCTCCTGCAATTTGCACCATGGTGTTGAGTCATTTGCTGTGTGGGTTTATTTTATCTGTGGGGCAGCCACGTAAGGACCCAAGCATTCCATGCAAGCTGGAGATCTTTATTCATGAAGGTACAGAAGAAAAGCTTGACAAAATCATCAGGGCACACTTGTGCCTTTCCAAATGTAGTGCTTCAGGATTCTCAGAATTGTTTTACAATTTGTAAAAAAAAATCTGTGCTTTAAACTTAGGAAAAGAAAACTCAACCAAACCCAACCCAATTCTATTTTTGTTTTTCTGTGCCCCATGCAAAGAGTTCCTTAAAAGCAATTTTTTTTTTCCTGAGTTGTGGCATGCTGCCAGTTGATTCACTTGGGGGATATCACAGCCTTTTTAACAAATGAGCAGTCATTTCCTGGACTTATGCTCTGGTCCCTGTCTCAAAACATTCCTGTCCTCCAAAGGGGTATTGATCATCTGCTGTGGATTTTGTTGATTTCAGGACCTTGGATGTGTTTGAACTGCAATAAAATTTGTGAGAACCTTGGAACTTCTAGCTTTTAGTTGTGGGTGTTGTGTGTGCCCAAGAGTCTCTTCTGTGACACTTTTTTGGTGTCTGGGATTCTAGAAACTGAGTGTGCCATAGTAGGTTTGGACTTCTCAGCTTACCTTAAGTGAACTTGGACACTGACTCAACATTCATTTTCCCCTTTAAGCTGCAAAAAGTCTTCCCAAGGGGGATCTTTGTCACGCTCCAAATCTACCAGACCTTCAGAGAGCTCAATTCTGTAAAACTAGTGAATATTGGAAATTACTTTTTTTTTTTTCCCCCCAAGGGAATGTAGAAGTAAAAAGAGATGTGCAGCGTGGTTAAACCTTTCTGAGAAGTGCTTCAGAACTTACTAAAATGATTTGAGTAATGTTGAGTTTTGGCTAGACATAACATGTGGTGCCATTTGATGTGCCTCAGGGTTTGGGCACCTTGTGGGACTGACAAATATGACACATCCTACAAGAGACCCACTTCTGTTCTGGTATTCTGGGGTGATAAAAGGCAGGGTTTGGCAGGGTTTAGGTAACTCAATATCATCCGTAGTTTCTGGGGTTTTTTTTTCCTCTGAGAGGAGGGTTTTAAAGGGAATTTAAACTCCCTTTCAACACAGTAGCCCCCATTCCGCATTTGCATATTTAACATGGTGCCTCAGTGATATCAGATTTAATGCCAGAGTGGTGGAATGGAACAAGATCTGTGGGATTTGTATTTGAATGTGAGTTCAGCTAAACTCTAATTCAGGTATCCTGAAGCTTTCTGCCTCTTGGTTTTTGTAGGAGGTACTGGAAAAGGACCAGTTGGAACTGTTTAGAAAAGATGCAAAGAAGCGAAGGCGACACAGTAATTTGGAACCCATTAGGTTAATCCATTTTTAATTTTTATATCCTTGTCTTAATGAAAAGAACTGGCACATATCAACTTACAGGAAATAGCCTAATAAAACTGAAACCTTATTAGGCCCCTTTGATAAACAGTGCATTCCAGCCCACCACCAGTCATATGTTTTTGCATACTTGGAAATTGAGCTTTGTGCCACTTTAACAATATCAAGAGAGCGCTCACGTTTCAAAGTAATAAAAAAGAAATAAAAATCTGTTTTGCCTGTGTTCATCACTGAGAATGATGGTTGGATGGTTGTCCCTTTTCCACAGGCAGGCTCCATACTTAGCAAAAGGAAGAAGACCACTGGAGAGCTTCCACTTAGCATGGAGTGCAGGTGATGTTTTTATTTATAGGCATTCCCTCTTTCATGGCAGCCTTTTGAGAGAAACCTGCAGTGAGGGGTTGCTGCTTCTTCTTTTTCAGCTGTAGGAAAAGCTGAGGTATCTAAATCTAGCCTCAGACACTCTTGATAAGAAAAGAAAAATCTGTGAGGAAGAAAATGAAATTCTTCCTCTTCAAAAACTGCAGGAAGCCGCCATAAAATTAGAATTAGCCAAATCATCCAAATTGATGGTGGAAGCTTTTATGTTCTGCAGAAGCAATGATCTCTAGGGTAATTTGACATATTTTGCTAGCTTTTTGTCTGTTCATCTGATGTTTGTGACAAAATCTCTTAATTTTGGAAAGTTTTTACTGAACATTTAAATGAAAATAATGGAGGCTTGGTCTTTCCAGGCTTTTCTGCAGATTCCTGCGTTCAGCATTGCAGCAGCTGTTTTTTTAAAATTAATTTTGTTTTTTGTTTGCTTATTCATCCCTTGCCCCCACCCTGGTGGAGTGCTTCAGTCAGGAGTTTGACCACAGATTGAACATGACAGTTGCCAAATTTGGAATGTTCTGCACAAAATCATGTTTGCATTGTGCAGTGTCAGAGCACAAGCAAGGAGAGTTGAAAGTGCAGAACTCACAGGGCTGTGCCTCTCTCAGGGCAAGAGTTTTTTAGTAAATGGGCCAAACTATTGGCATGTGGGTTGGATAAGTGCTGCAAAGTTCTACAGACTGCTTCTTAGATCATTTTCCTCTGAGCAGTGCTAACATCTTCACTAAAATATTTGAGGGGAAATGCAGGACCATAAAAATCACAGGAGGCTTGACTTTTATTATTGTGCAAGCAGCAAATCAGGCTGCTTAAAACCAGGCTTCACTGTTGGACACCCTTTTTTATTTGTTGTTCCTTCCCAAAGGTTTCTTGGTCTGCCTTAGCTGGTTTCAGCATGGTTTTGGCAACATCAGTGTGATAGCAGATCCTAGCTGGAAATTAAAGTTGTGTCAAGGTGCAACTTTGGCCGTGCCTGAGTTCTGCCTGCCTGTCTGTAAATGTTGGTGCCCAGAATAATCCAAAATACAAAGGTGATCTGCTGCCACTGCTGGGGCAATGGAGAGTTGGGAAGACTCAGATGTGTGTTCACAGATGGGTGAAAATATAGGTGCAAGCCCCCTTTGTCAGGAAGGGTTCACCATTCCAAAAATGTACATCAGGCTTTGTGCTGACTCCACTCTGTCCCAGCCCAAAACCAAGCTCTGGCTGACTTTCTGCCACAGAGTATTTTCTTTGCTGCTTGGGATTATATGGCACATTTCAATTAGACATTCACCTTTTTTTTTTTTTTTGGTTGAATAGCAAATTTAATTTTTCCCATTTGTTGGCATTTTTCCAATAACTAACCAGGGTATTTCTAAACTGATAGTTTAGATGCCAAACAGGAAAAGACAACATGGTGATGTGAGGTTTTTTAATGCATTTTTAAAAAATATTAATGGAAAATGTTAATTAGCTGAAGAAAAAATAATATATATCTTTTGACACTGACTATTGCTCTGTATTTTCTTTGTAAAAAAGACTCTTTGGAATTGCTTTCCACTGGTTATTTGTTATTTGCTGTTTGTAGGTGGTTCTCTAAATATTGCAAGTTGCACGATAGTGTCTCCTAGCAGGCTTTCCTCCTCATTTCTTCAGCAGTGAGGGGAGTCCCAGAGTGATTCTACCTGGCCCAAGATTTGTTTATTTTCATTCTTGTGGGAGGTATTTATGCTGTATTCAGTTCATTGTAGCAGTTATTACTCTACGTGTTTCTGGAAATGCTGCAGCGTTCAGACTGTGTTCAGGAATCACTTCAGTTTTAGGGTTCTTTTCTTTCCCTGACATCACTCCTGATGAAACGTGCTGTTAGTGAGCCCTGGACCATCACCCCCAAATCTGGAAGCAGTTTTTGGTAGCACCAGTGTCATATTCCACCCAAGCCTCCATTCATCTTGGTGCTTGATGCCATGAGAGGGAGAGGGAGGGAGCTTTGTGTTCCACATCCCTACTCCAGTTCTGGGAGGAGATTTGTTTTATCCCCTGGAAATCCACATGGAAGGAGGTGATAATGCTTTCTCTTGTGGCTGTGCATGGGGAAGGCCACGAGAATCAGGCAGGAGAGAGTCTCTAGAACGGGAACATGTTATTAATTGGCATTTTAGGGGTGTGCTGCATTGGCAGAAATACTGCATTGTGGTGTGGGGAGCAGGGCTGTTGTACAGGAGGACCAAATCACTGAAATTCAGAGTCAGAAGTCATGGCTGCTCATCTTAATACCAGTAAAGTCTCCTTTAGGATTACCACTAGCTTTAAATCAAGGTAATTACATGATGGGAACCAATGCAAGACACCAAGATAATTAGACAGCACTTTATTTATCAACTTAAAGTTGCTTTATGAGAGCTCCTCTGTGTCTCCTCAGCACAACCAGGAATCCTTTCCAAGGCATTCTGTTGGAAAGAATTGTCAGTAGCAACGAAACTGTTCAGCTTTTTAAAGTTACCCCTGGTAACTGGCTGGGCAACCTCAGAGATTTTTGTAGGAACCAGCTGAGTGATGGTCACAGTTTTGCAGGAGGAGTTGGTACAAGGAGAGCAAATGAGTTATGTGGGAAACTCATAAACTTTTTAAATCTAGTAAATACATGGCTGTAGGTATTTGTAGGATATTTAAGTATTGGCTTTCATTTAACTTGAATTGTGAGGATCTGACTGAGTACATCTTCATGAAGCACTTCATGAATTGGTTCACAAAACTGACCAAGTGTTGTATTTTACACTGTTGTTACACTAAAGGATCTATTAGGATTAAAAGAAGTTGTAAAGAGTTAATGTAGGAATCAAGTGCTTGTGTGAAGTTTTACATTTTTACTTTTTACCTAACCATCTAAATCCATGAAAAAAAAATCAGACAATGAATTTCTAACCCATTCTTTTTGTATTTTTTGTGTCTTAGTGTAGGGAAATCCAGTTTCCAGATTAATATGTAGTCATTTTTGTCTAGAGACCAGGATTGCATCTTCTAAGTTCTGTACTATTGTTTCCTTTCTATCAAGGTGTGCAGCTCTCTTGAAGTCACAGGAAAAATGAATGTCCTAGAAGCTTTTATCAGGAAGAGGAAGGTTTGGTTTTTTTGAAGGTTACTACTTCAAAGGAAATAAGTTTTTTGCATTTTAGATATTATTAAAGAATAGCACAACGCATCTGAACCAGAAACCTCCTTTAGCTAGTGTGAAAACCTCCCTTGTGAGGACTTCTAAAATATAGTGAAACAGGTTTGAGCATGGAAAAATAATGGTTCCAGTCTGAAGGAGATGAGCAAAGTGGAACGAAGGAGAGGAGCTGCAAAATTATTCTTAACTTCATAGATTTGGTCCTGATGATGTCAAGTTGCCCCGTGGCTGAGGCACCTGCCTGTCGTGGGGGACACTGAATATTGAATTGTCACCCATGTCCTGTTGTGATGCTGTGAGAGCAAGCTGGACCTGCTGGGCAGGTCTGGAGAGGGGAAACCACCACCAAGCTGTGGGTCCATTGCCTGCTTATGGTTTGCAGATGAAACTGATGAGTTTGGACAGAATTCATCAGTTTCAGAGTTGTCAGTGGTTAACTTTTCTGCCTTCACTCAGAGTCAGGATTGAATCCTCAAGAGACGGATTTCTTGTTCAGACTTGGTTGTTTACTAAATCTTACCTAAGGTACAGAGAGTTCTTCAGCACTTCCATCTATCAAGCCAAAAGTGAGAAAATGGAGGTGAATCTAGCTAGTTACAGTCTTTTAAAGTCTAACTATCCAATTAAGAGCTAGCATCTATATTATTTATACTTTTGACCCAATAACCAAACCTGTGTGACCCGCAGTGCAGCACTGACTGTCCAACCAAAAAACCAAAACTACTACCTGAAAGCATGAAGGAGAAGGAACAAGAAGGAAGAAAGAGACAACACCCAAAATCATCCAAAATCTTGTCCCATACCTATATTCTAAAGCCCCAAATTCAAAACCCTTCTCCATATGAAATTACACAGTTCTAATTACACACCAGTGATTCTAACTTCATCATTCAATTTTGGAAGCCTTCTCCAAGGCCTCGAGTCAGAAACAGTGTTCCCTTGGGGGTCAGTACCAGAAAGCACAGAAAGCTTAAAACTCCCAGGCTTCGGGGTTCCAACCCAGAGTGGCTGCAATCATGTTTTCAAGAAGCTCGTTCTGAAAGGATAAATGCATCACTTAAGTTTGCTCCTGAGTGATTTGCCTCAGCCACTTCTTGCCAGGTGATTTTCCTCAGGAGTCGTGGTTCTTTCAGCACCAGGCAGTGCAGATCCATGGCAAACAGATCTGTCTCATCCCAGGAGATCCAGGATCTGTGGGAATTTCTACTAACCAAAACCAAAATTCCCTTTTGAATTTTTATTGCTGTTTGCTTTTTAGAGATGCAAACCTTGGTGCAGAGCAGCCTGCCTAGAGCCCTGTGCTCTCAATAAAGGACTGGCTGATTTCTCTTTGTGTACATGGCTGAGGACTTGATTCAGAACTAAGAAATATTTAGCACTGGATTATGTTCTTTCTGTAAGATTAGTAAAGATATTTTGTTTATTGATGTAGATAAAAATACTATTGCTTTCTTATCAGAGGGGGGATATAAGTGCAGGGGGAAACATTTTTCCCACATAGACAGTAGAGCAGCTCAGTCATGGCAGTGTAGCAGTGCAGATATATCCATACAAAACACAAATATGTCTGCACATAAATGTAGAAAATAGGTACATTTATGGTTCTTTACAGCACAATCTTATTTCTAATACTATACACCTGTGTCTCTTCTGTACATCCTAATTAACAGTAAAAATAATGTTTTCAGAGCTCTCTTTAAGTGTGTCCAAAATTAAACAGCAGTTAAAAGGAGAATGATGAAATAATGCAAATAGCTTAACTCAGCTGATTCATATTCTCCCTCATTTTTTTTTTTGCTTCCTAATCTTTTTACTTAGAGCACTGATACCCAGTCCTGCTTCTAGGGGCAGTGACAACCCTTCAGGTTATCAAACACAAGATGAAGCTGCTACAGTGGCCACCTCTAATAGATCTGTCATTGTCAGGTGTTAAAATGTCCTCGCATGTACTGAGATTTATTTCATTTCTCATTATCATTAATTTCCAAACTGAAGGGGAAAAAAAAAATAAAGGAGATGTGAGGGGTGATGAATACACCCAACAAAAGGAAGTTCAGATTGCAGATAATAAATATTGCAGTGTTGCCATACTGTGTATTAATACTTTATATTTATAGTCTGTTTTCTTTTATACAGTATTTTGTATAAATTCACCTGTTCTGCTTCATGTTGATAAAGAAGTGGTTACTTGGGGAAATGTGTGATCAAGCAGTTGGAGACTGTATGGCCAAGAAACTAATTTATTTTTGTGCTTGTAGGAAACAAATAAATGCCAAAAGAAGAATATCCTTTATTCTAGATGTCTTTATTTTAAATACCCGTTGTGTCTAAAAGTAGGTATAAACCCACTGAGATTTGATTGACTGGAAGATGCCTGTCAAAGTGTTTACAAATAAAATTTTCCTTCTCATACTGAAAATTACTGCAAGGCTCAAAAAAAACCAACAAAACCAACAAACCCCAGCAAGATTAGCAATCAATTGATGGCCCTCTTTAAAAGCAGGTTTGTCTGAACTTGTAACATTGTAAATAATTACTTTTGTATCTAATGTGTTACACATGACATTTAGAAAACGCTACTGCGAGACAATTTGGGAACAAATTAGATCAGAAGCAAGAAAGAGCTGCAGGAAAGACTTTAATCAGCTTTCATTATTTATTCCTGTATTCTGAGAAAATGATAGATGCCAAATACATGCGTTTAATCAAATAATGATTTAAATATTCAGCTCTCACCATTTCAGTTAGATGCAGTGACCCAAATTTCAGGCATCCGAAGGGAAATGCTGTGGATAGAAGAGTTCTGTTCCCACCCCCTGCTGCAATTAATTTTGCCACTGATCCATTGTTTGTTTTTTGTCACTTTTCTGGTTTTCAGAAGTTGCCCTGTCTACTGTTCATGGTGTTTTAAGCTAAACAAGACCATCCTTTTCATTTGTCTGTCTTCTGTGCAGCTTCACTGCCAGGCCACCTGAACAAATCAAATTGTCACAGAGTCCTCAGATAAATACAGCTCTGGGTATGGGTAACTGAGGTCAACTGGGCAGAGGCAAAAGAAACTCACTCCTCTTCGTTGTGTCTTCTTTTGTAGTTAATCTGCTGGATTCAAAAACAATTCAAGGGGAGCTGGGCTGGATCTCCTACCCGTCACATGGGGTGAGTTCACTGGAGTGTGAAATGCCAAAGTGCTGCTACAGACCGATGTGCTATTTAACCATTGTTTCCTCTTCAGAGGACACCGTGCAATAAGGCTGGAGATGCTAAAATAGCCTGCTCTGAACTTGCAAAATGTGGTTTACATAGTTGTGGAGACTTCTCTTTAGAACACCCATCCCACTGCAGGTAAACCTCAGGAAGGGCTCGTTCCTGGGGGAGAAACATCAAAGAAGGAGGTGCACTGAACATCAGCAGCAAAAAGTTCTCTTAAGGTGCTGCTCCTTCTAAAAGTGTGTTTCTAAAAGAGATCATTGCTCTGCTTCATGGTGTTACTTGCTAATTTGTTCAGATGGAAGTAGTGGAAGGTGAAAAATACATGGAGGTAAGCAGATGATTGTAAGTACTTGTTTGTAACTTCTGTGCTGAATTGTTGCTGAACCGTTCAAGTTATGAGTTAAAGTATTACTACAGAAATGTCCAAATAATGCTCTGGAGGTGGTTGGTGGTTGTTTTGTTTACTTTGTATTCTAGATCTAATGAAACCAGGCATTCTATTGGAAGATTTGGAATTGCAGTCTTAAAGCACCTGTGCTTTCCAATTTGCTAACTCCAACATTTGTACACAGTTTTTGCCAGCAGACTCCTTTTAAAAATTTCTTGGTAACATAATATTGATGATTAAGTAGTGCATATCTGTCTAGTGGTGCTGATATGTGTATACTCCCCACTTCCACGTCTCTGTGGAATGTGTATTTGTGTGTAGGAGCACCTCATTGTTCTCTTTCTGCATTACATCGTGCAGATATGCAGGATGGCTCTTGCATTCCTGCATTGTTTCCCCAAACACACACAAAAAAACCACTTGGCAGGTTGAAGCCCCATGTCCAGAGCTACTCTTGCTCTCAGAGAAGGCTGAGCCATCAAGTCTTTGCTATAAGAAAGCGCCTATGAGATTTTCTTTTGCTGTTTTTTCAGGTTTTTTTGTAGCTTTGGGCAAGTTGTTGATTCACCTTTATCAGTTTTACAGAATCAGTGTTAACAGTGCCTTTGAATCTCTGCCTCATGGAATTCCTTTGCTAATGTTTAACTTGTGCCTTCTTGATATTAAGCATTATGCAGGTGTGTAGCAGTATTTAAGGATGAAGGTTTGGTTCATTTTTTGAGTTGACTCATGGATCTCTCTCTGGATAAAATTGTTCCATTCTCATGGGAGAGAAGTGGGAGGAGGGTTCAGATTTTTTCCTAGTGGCTTTTTCTGCTGACTTTTCCCGACAAGAAATGTCTCTAAACAGGATGTCCAAGAGGGAACTCTCCAGAAATTTCTAGCTCATCAGGGATTTGTTTTTTTGTTGTTTTCACTTGCTTTTTTTTTTTTTTTTTTTTTTTTGGTGAAGCCTTTCTCTCCCAGCTCCCACTGCTGCTCTGCTTTGCTCTCCTGCTCCGTTCAGCTCCTTGCAGCTGTGCAGATCTGCTGCTCTGCTCCCTGCAGCTGTGTCTCTCCTGCCTTGGATGCCTAAAGCAGTTGGTAGGGAATGATGCAGGGTATCATGGGGGCTATAAGGAAAACAGATGTGCTGCTTTACCCCACCAAAAAGGGCCCCCGGATCTGTCAAGGCCAATTTTATTGGCTTCTGCAAGTTTTTGTCAGGTAAATCCAGCCCAGCTTGTTGTTTGCCTGTGTTTGTACATGCTGTTCCTATTTACTGCCATATCCTGGGATATGGAAGCCAAAGTAAATCATGGAATTTCACTGATGTTCTTACAAGTTAATGAAATTCTTAGTTAAAAATCGCATGGCAGTAAATTAATGTAGATCTTATGCTGTGACTTTTTTTGGAAGAGAACTGAGGCTCTAGACTGTAGCCTTCAAAATACCTTGAAGTATTTTCAGCTTACATATTGAAATATAAATGTAAAGTATAGAAATAACAATGTTTGTCCTATCCCAATTGGCATATTGCTGTAAAATGGTGACAACTCGAGTATCGTGTGAGAGAGGCGCCTTCGTCTTACAGCCCTTTATTTATAGTCAATTAATTAAACCTGGTAAATATGGCTGTGTCTGTCTCTGAGCTAACTAAAATATGAACTTAAACTTCAGTGGAAAAACATTATAATAAAGATGTCACATCATATTGAAAGATTGCTAATAGCAGAGCAGTGATTTACAGGGTAAAGCTGATAGAGCTGCACTGGAGGCTGTGACTCACAAATGAGAATATTGGTGTTGTGCCAGCTCCTCTCGAGCATGCAGCAGTGTTCACATAAATGTCAGTACACCAAAGCTGGTGACTTACAGAGTTTTTAAAAATAATTTAACTGAAGTGTTTAACAAACCTCTTACTAGGTTAATAATTTTGTCCTGTTGATACATGATATTGATTGATTTTCTGGCAAAATGACCCAAATTGATTAGCTCTTGTTTCCAGCATTCGAGGGTTCTTCTTTATTCCTTTAAGTTGGCCTCGACTTGGGCATATGTAATAATAGCTTTCCAGAAATTCCTGAATATTCATGTTAAGGTTTGTAGCTCATTTGTATTCAGGGGTTTGTGTGTCCCACATGAGCACACTGTAATGGCAGTGGTTTAGACTCTGGTGAGCAGTATCACCCTGGAAGAATGTGATCTCTCCTTGAACCATCCCATACAGCCACAGCCTTGGCTCCAGGAACACTGATCTGGTCAAGCTCATTAAAACCCCCTCAGCACAAAGCATTGGCCCCTCCACATAGCAAGGCACAAGAAGTAAAAAAAATATAATGGCAGGTTTTGCTGATGCTTGAGCATGATTGGCAGCAGCCACAAGGCCTGTGTCCTGTGCCACCATCCCCAGCACCTGCCCAGGCAACCTTTTTGTGATGCCAATCAGCCAAACCCCAGCTCCATTTCTATAGGTTTCATTAAAAGGGAAAGAAAGAAGAGCTACTTACTCTGTGCAGAGTATATTATTGATATGCTGATTAAGCATAATGCAAATGATCATTAACCGTAATTCACATAAATTACAGCAGCACAGATGTTGGGGGTTGGGAGGATAAAGCTAGTCACTTTAATAATATACAATAGAAATGTGATGGATAATTCATACAGGACAAAAGGAGTACAGTCTAAACGCTGCTCTGCATATTCATGGGAGGAATTGTATTGGTTTCAGCATCATTTTTTAAGGGAGAAAGATGTATCTGACTCCTGCTCCATGTCTTTTTTTGTGGAGTTTGAAAAAAATAAATATATTCATGACATAATCTGAGTCCATCGTTGTACAGTCACGCAGCTTGTGACTCAGTCTTTATGTGTTTATTAGTCAAATTTATGGACTTGAAATTTTTGGTCATTTTTTGTTTTCATGTAGTCAGTAGAAAAGTAACAGAGAAATCACTCTTATCTTGTTTTGTTTGTAGCCAGAGAAGGGAATGCTGTGGCATTTTTTTACTGTCATATAGAAGATAATTTTTAAAAAAAGAAACCAAACACACCACAACAGAAACAACTCTAACAAAAAAAAAATACCCAACCTCAATGAGTTCTGTACATGGCTAAAGTTAGTAAAAATGCAGACAATATTTAAAAGACTGACTGGAAAAAATGATTGGCAGCTTTTTAAATCCCTGAGGTTCTTCAGAAATACTAGGTTTCTTTGAGAGCTGGCCATACTCAGTGCCTTAAACTTTTGGGCACTTAGTTTGAAATCTGGTGTGGATAACTTGGCTTTTTCTTAGTGGTCACTCTGACGGTCATTTGAACAAATTGAGGTGATCATTCCAGTAATGGAAACGGGTTCATCAGTAATTGGGGAGAGAAGGGCAACATTCCCTGCTCCTGTAATAGCTGGTGTTGTGCTGGGCAGGCCAGAGCCTGCATGACTTAGATTAATGAGAGTTTTTCCATCAACCAAAAATTGGGTTAGAATAAAAAAAAAAAATCCAAGCAAAAGTGAGGAAAATGCCTCCTTTCTTATATTTCAAAAGCCTGAAAGTAGTTTGTCACATTAGCCTGCCTTGCTGCCTACCCAGGCTGCTGGCAGCCTCCTTGGTTTCATTTGTTCTGCTTTCTATGGTTGGCTAATGTGTGGCCCTATAAAAACTTCTGGGTCTTCTTCTTTTTGTGGGATATCATGGTCAGAGTGACTTCAGAAGAGCCTGACTTGTATAAGCATTTGGATGTGCCTTGTGACTAGGTGAAGGCAGAGTACAATTTGTGCAGGGTACATCCTGGCTCTGATGAGGGTACATTCAAATAAATGATGTTCAAGAATCAGTTTCTCAGGCCACTGTGGCTGGAAAGTTTCTCTGTTAAGGCAGAAGACATTTTGAAGATTAATAACTATTTCCACAAGGTTTGTTTTCCTGCAGCTTTGTGTCTTGCTGTTAATTACATCCTGTTCTGTGGAAGATTTGGATTTTTTTTTTTTTAGTAGGTCCTTAATGCTGGTGGGTTTCCTTGTGTCATGCTTCAGCCTTCCTCTTAGCTGAGCACACGCAGAGTTTTTCTTCTTTGCACAAGTCTCACATTTTCACACCACTGTGGAATCTTAGGGCAGCTGAACTGCCAAAGAAACCTCAAAACTGGACAACAAAAATTAAAAAAATTAATCAAACGCCTCATTTTAGGGTTTTTTTTGATGCTGATTGGCGTCTTAGACTGTCTTCACTTTTTTTTTTTATACCAAACTTGACAACTAAGCAGTACTGTATATAAACTGGGCAGTGTTGCTGAAATTACTAAGTGGTTGTGAAAATTAGTGTCTGAGTAAACCCAGTGCTATCAAACAATTGGTATGAGACAAAAGACTGAAACTTAAAGATATCTTTGTAAAATAAAAAATTAAGTCCTTGTTTTAAAAATGAAAACAACCATGTTAATGCTGTATACTTTTTTTCCTATCCATTAGCAGTGGAATTTCCTTAGTACTTCTCAAAACAATGTGTTCTGTTAAAATCAAGATTTATCTGTTTTGCCTGAGCTCTGGTCTCCTTACAAGCTCATACTGTTACCGTGCCTTCCACAATTTGTGTGTCATGTCTGAAATGCAGGCAGGCTACTGTGATGATTGCAAGTCAAATGAACCACTTGGGATTCTGGTTTTGTGATTCATAGACTTTGTTTCATCTTACAGTGAGTGGATGATTGGGAAAATAATTTTTTTTTTTTTTTTGCTAATGTGGTCATTTTTTTCACTTGAGTATGTGCTTTTGGGGTGCACTGAAAGTGTAGTTGTTTCATTTGATTCTCCTTCTTTCAAAATAGTGAAAATTTAAAAAAATAAGACCTTTCCTAAGTTTTACCTGCAGTTTTCTGTAATCAAACATGTGCTGTTTCTCATTCTTAGACTTCTTATTTTCTTCCTGCTGGAATAAAACTCTCCGAATGTTCTGCTGTAAAGTGAATGATTTTGCTTTTGAGAGGGACAATTAAAAATCCGCCTGATTTTTAATTTTTTTAAGGTCTTTTCATTCACACTCAGAACCTTGAATCAGAATGCAATGGTGGTTTCTTCAGTTTGTGGGTGCTGCTTTTACACAAAATTTGAATTAGTAAAAAGAAAATTATTTGTATTGTACTTTTTTCCCCTTTCTGATAGATCTTTCTTGTAGCAATATCAAGCTATGTGATAGGCCAGATACAGATGTTAATTCTGTGAATATTGTTCTATTCATGACTGATTTTGAATAAAAGTGAGTTTTGTTGTTATTTTCAGAAGCAGTGTGTAAGTAGTCAGTGACAGTGTATTTTTGGGGTATTTTAGCTGGTTTTGTCTTGTGTTTCATCTGTGTACTGTCTTCTTCTGCTTTTATTACTTACTTCTTTAAAAGGGAAGTTTAAATCAAAAAACTTAAGTGGAGTTGACTAAAGAAATAAGGGAAATGCTTTGGGGGAAAAAAAAGAGATTAAACTTATTACTTCAGAATTTGATGCATCCTTGGTCTTGTTAGGAATTGTTACCAGAGAGAAATGCCTTCCTTTTTAAAATGTGGAGCACTGTAATAGTCTCAAGATCTTTTTTTTTTTTTGATAATTGTAGTCTGCTTTGCATTCATTTGAAAAATTCAATGTAATCATAATGGTGCTGTGTTTTGGTACATTTTTAAAACAGCTTTTAAGTTGATCTAAAGTAGAAACTGTGCTAGTTTCAGTGATGATTATTATTAATGGAGGGAGGCTTTTCTTTTTTTCTACTTTTACTGTGTTACTTCAAATTATGATATTTCTATTAATAATTATATAATTACACCAAGAAGAAAAAGTACAATAAGGGCAATGTCCTTGTACCATATTTTATAATGGAAAATATGGACACTCTCCCTGTATTTCATTAGCCTCATCAGCCCTTTTATTTACTGGTAGTGAGGTTGCTGATGTTGGATATCAGTTTTCTGTGGTTTCAAATAAAAAAAAAAGAAAAAAAATGGAAAGAGCAAGTTTTGGCTTTTGTTCCAAGAGTTAAATAAAGATCTTATTTAAAATTGGAAATATAGATACTTCAGCTTCCAATTTTCCCTTTTAACTTTCAAAGCTTAGAAGCAGCATCATTCTCCTCGTGGGCAGAATTTTATTTCTGGCAGCATAAATCCAGGCCATTTGTGAGAAGTCCTCTCAAATGGTCTCATCACCACGAGGTATTTTTCATTTTGTAAAGAAACGCTTACTTCATAATTTTATTCTTTTGTGCTGAATTTATTTGCATAAACCAGAACAGAACAAAGCAAATACAGGAACTGTCATGAAATGCAATATTATTTATCACAGGGGCACACTGCAGTCTGTTTTAAGAGTGTTTTTATAACATCAAGTCCACAAGACAAGCAACTCCCATGTCCAGTTAAAAATGCCAATAAATGTTTTCTCCCGATAGCTTTACTGTGGTTATATTTATGGTCTTGGGTAGGTAGTTTATTCTGGCTTTTCATTATTTTTTGTCCCAATATCCGTAAGCATTCAGTGTGAGACTGAAAGGGTATTTTCTGCGGTATGGAGTGCTTTTAGAGGAATTGGGCACGGAGGGCGCTGGTGGCTGCGCAGGGGGATGGAGCGAAACCCGCTGGGTATTCCAAGGAGAGCTTGATCCCCCTCTTCCCCCCAGCCTTTTAGAGCTGTTGGTGAAAATACCAGAGGGTTGTGTTCATTAATTTCCAGGTTTCTGTAATTTCTCCGGGCTGTTCCCCAGCCTGGCCGCGGGCGGGGCAGGGGGAGCGCGGGCAGCGCCCAGCGCCGGCAGCGCTTCCCGGCCGGGAAAGGGACATTCCCTGTCCTGTCCCTGTCCTGTCCCTGCTCCGGACAGCCTCACCCCATGGCGGCCCGGGGCACCGCCAGCCCTGGGCACACCGCGGCACACGCAGGGCTCGGGCAGAGCGGTGTGCGGGGATGATGAGGATGATGATGAGGAGGAGGAGTATGATGAAGCGCCCCGCTGCTCCCGCTGGGTGCCCTGCGGGAGGCGGACAGGCTTGGCGGGGAGCTGGGACAGCGTCCCGAAATCGCAGTGCCCAGCGGGGCTGTTGGTGTTGGTGTCCTGCCCTGGCGGGGCTCAGTCCGCACTGCCCCGGCCCGGCTTTCCCGAGCCCTATCCCGGGCTTCCCGAGCCCCGTCCCGTCTCCATCCCCGCTCTGTGTCCCGCCAGGTGGCCGTGTCCCTGCGGCAGGGACCGGGATGCTGTCCCAGACCGGGATGCTGTCCCGCACCGCCACGATTTAGGCAGCTCTGTGTCCCTCGGGATAATCCGTCCAGCCGCAGAGCCCAGCCGGTGTGTTGGTTCTTGGTGCCGCTGGTTCGGTGTTTGGAGCAGAAGGTACCACAGCGAAACTCGTGTTTTATGTTCTGCTTTTAATCAGCGCTGGGCTGGGTGGGGTGCTCGGGGTGTAGGTACCACCTTACACATAATAAGGTGATGACATCTCAGAGTTTCACCCCGTGACATCTGGCCACTTCATGTGTGGGTTGGTTTGTCCCGCCTAGCTGCCATTCCCCAAACTTTATTTCCAGCTGTTGGGTTTCCAGAGGCCCCTAAGGGCAGCAGAGTGGTTGGGTTGCTGGTTGTCTGTTAGCACAGCACTGGGTATGGATAGATGGATGGATGGATGAGAGCTGTGGTTTGTCTGCTCTGACAGTACACAAGGAGGGCCAGTCAACACCATCCTTCCTCAAGAGCCTGACAATTGATTTTAGTTGGACTCTGGGGGGAAAAAAAAAATGGAATTGCTATGTGTTCGTGTTTTTAAACAAAATAAAAGCCTAACCCCAAAGTGAATCTCTTAAATCCAGAGGAAAGTTTCTGTTTGCAGAAGCTGAAACTTAGTTTCTAAATTGGATGTCTAGGTTAATATGCTGCGCTTTCTGAGTAGAAAGGTAGGAATTAGTATCCTATATCAGTTGTTTATCTTGGAATGTTAAAGGTAGATTTTGACCACTAATCCTTTAATTAGTGCCTGTTCAGACTTCATTGATATCAACAAAAGCATTAGGGTGAATTAAGCTGGTTTAAGTTAATTCACCCAAAAGTTATGACTGATGGGAGAGGGTGATAGTGTTGGTTATGAGTCAGGCTGCAGAATGGCATAAATCAGAATCTGCTTTTCACTTGGAATCTTCATATTAAAATGTTGTGCTGAAATGTGTCTTATTTGCAGAGTTGTAGATTACCAGAGGCAAATTAAAATGTTGTTTAGGGGGGTTGCCAGGAGACCATTTACTCCGTCCACTCTCCTGCTTGGTGCAGGATTATTGCTCAGGTTCTACCGGGTCAGCAGCTTTGGTTTTGGATAGTGGAATGTGAGGTTGGAGATAAAACAGCCCCTCCAGGCAGCCTGTTTCAGTGCTTCTAGTGGGTAGAATTCTGCCAGATACCTAACCTGAATTTCTCAAGACACGTTTTGTGGCTGCTTTCTCTTCTTACACCATCTGCTGTTACTGAGGAGACTTTGTGTTAACTCCCTTTCAAGTTGTTGCAGTCTGTAATGAGATCATCCCTAAGCTTTTTTCTTCTTACAAGACTGAACAATCCCTGTGTCTTTGTATTTGTCCTCTAACTTGGTATTGAACAATCCTGTTAGGTGTGATGCCATACTCACTGCTATCCTGGCTTCCTTAATGGGGAGGCTAATGTGGAAAACCTCTAGTAGGATGGTGGAAAAATATCCAGGGATGGGATGAAGTAAGGATGGAGGTGCTTTATCTGTGTAACTGATCGAGTGTTTCAGTCTAGAAACACCTCACAGCAACACTGCAGTTTAGTTTACATTCCTTTTACAACCCAGGGATTTAACAAGTATAAGTTAAATGGGTTCTGGAGGGATTTCTTGAAAAGAAAGATAACAGCACAGTGTGGCTTATTACTTCACAGCTCCTAAAATGAGAAGTCTGGCCTTAAACTTGTGATCAAAAAGCTCTTATAATAAGAGCTGTGTTTCTCTAAAATCAAGACTTTTCAAATAGCTCTTTCCATTATAGCAAAAAATCTTAAGATTGTATTTTCTGCTCAGAGGGGAGATTTTGTCTGTTTAAGATTCAGTAAGAGAAGTGCTTTTTGGAAATTGAGTGCTTTGGGGCTTATTTGTTTGTTTGAGTTGGGGTGGGTTTGTTCATTTGGATTTTTGTTTGTGGGAGTTTTGTTTGTTAAAAAAACCCAAACGTTTTCTGTGGGTAAACAGGATACAAAAAAAGAGCTGAGGAAATAATGGCAGCTGAACTGAAGGTGAGAGCTCTGGGTATTGTGATATTAAACATTCAGATCTGTGTGGAGAGATGTCAGATGTGAGGGTGAGTGAAGAATCAAAAAGTGAAGTCTCCAGAAAGCAACCTGGATTTAAATTGCTTATGGAGCTGTTTGTGCTGCCTTCCATCTGGAAGGCTTGGAGCTTCTTTCCCATGTGACAGCAGGGAATAAAGATGCCACAACAACCTTCATGTTCCAGAGAAAAGACAGGACCCTTTGGCTTCTTTGAGAGGGAGAGACCTTGGGTTAACTCCTGGTTTCCCTGAGACTCTGACTTCATATTTCAGAGGTTGATTCAGTGACATTTGAGCCTGTCACCTGTTCAAAACTCTGCCTTTGTGCACCTCTGTAAACACTCTCTCCGAGTCTAAACAAACAGGATTCTCACTTTTCTGCTTTTCATAAGAATTAAAACCCCAACCAGAGCTTCAGAAGTTAATTTTCTTCCCGGCTGTGTAGTTTGATACATCATGTGCAGTGCATTCCATCAGACTTATGGGATGTGTAACCTGGCAAAGCAAACACTGCTACTGGAACTTGAGCGTTTATGTTCCTTGATATCCTTGTGTTACCTGTTTAACTTTCACTAATATTTCTGTGACACTTTATTAATAAACATTATGTATCTGTGATGGTAATTTAATTTTATTCTGAAACCTGGTAATAAATGTTTGAACTGCAGAGCATTTCTGTAGAAGGGTTTTAGCCTGAAGAAATGTTTAGAGGAGAAGCTGAGCCGCACTTGTGCTGATGGCACCGTAATTCAGCGGTGTGTATTCAGAAGTAAATGGTTTTCAGATTAGAACATCCTCTTACAATGAAAACATCCAGAGGGTGAATGTTAATCAGATCTTGTAGAAAAGTGCTGTGTGGATGAAGGACAGGCAGAGGTGGTGAGGTAATGCACAAAATAAATGTGCAGCCCAGGTGGAAACCTCCCTTTACCACGGGGCTGGTTTGCCAGAACCACAGCAGTCCTGAATTGTTACTCCTGCAGACTGGGAACTAACTGGAGTATCGAAAAATTCTAAAGGCAGGTGTTGTTTTTAAAGCACAGAGGGTGAGGTGGGATGGGCAGATCTGGGGGAAAAAACCCCTACTGAACATCAGCACTGTCACGTTTTTAATTTAAATAGCGTTTTAAGAGCAAGTTGTGCATTGTCTGTCTTGTGCTGCAGCAAGCAGAGGGTGCATTGTGGGCTACACCACTGACTTCCTGAAGAGTTTGGGATTTTTGTGTTGAAGTATAGATATAGAAAATGGAAGCAGAAGCTGAGAGAATGGAAAACCTTTTGAAAATAGTAAATGCTGAATGTTGTTCTTAAGATTTTAGGAAAACTGACATATCTTGCATGCTACATTTTGAAAATTCAGTTGTTGCATGTGACTGCACTATTGCAATGTCTTGATTTAGAAGGTGGAGGGCAGCATTAAACCCATAGAGCTAATTTACTGGGGTAAACCACTATTAACAGAGACACAAAGTGAAAGGTCTGCAATCTGCTGTATTGGCTGAAATGTGGTGACTTTGAAGAAAGGCCAAAGAAAATACAAAAGGTTTTACTCGACTCAGAGTTGTGTTTTAATCTGAAGAATGGCATGTTCCTATATAGGAGGTGTAAAAGAGCAATATAATCTGTTATTAAGTATATAATTTGCATTAAATATATAATTGTTTGTGTTTATGTATTTTGAAAATAAAGAGGATTTAGCAGTGGAGTGAGGAAGTGTCTGAACTGAAGTTTCATGGATTCTTTTAATGGTGATGTACAAAAATTTTGCAGGGTTATATCTGCCACCCTATTTTATATTTAACCTAAAGTGTATATTTAATTGCCTCTGACATGTTTGGAACTGAACTTTTTTAAACCATATGCCTTTTAACTGATGCATGGTAGAGGTATTTACAAACACTGGCCAAATGTGATGTAGGTTTGTTTAACCTGCTTCCCTAGTTGAGTTCAAGGCAGTGCTGTGACCAAGTATAAACAGGTTTTGTCATGGGCACTTGCAATGTGTTGTATTTAGGAATCAAGTTCATTTAGTAACTTATGGCAGGGTTTTGTTTCTCTTTGTCTATGCCTTGTTCATACTCAAATTGGAATTGTGCTGAATTTCCATTGTAGCTAAGAGTAAAATATGACTTCATGTAGGTAATGCTCTTGCACTGAACATAACAAAGAGTCGAGTTAATGTAAAGGTTTTGTTTTTTGGTTTTTTTTCCCTTCCTCCGGCCTCCTAAATGTGAGTAACGTTTTGTAAATGCATCGACTAAAATGAATATAAATTATATTTTGGCATCACGATCTGTGCCAGACATTGTGGAACAAAGTCATGGCTGGAAAGGACAGGGGTGGAATGAGTGCCTGAAGAGGAATCATTAGTTCAATGTGACTATAAATGCCTTTGTTGTGAAGAGAAAATGAATGCAGAATTGTAATAAGTAACCACTGATGGCTGGTGTGAGCAATGGATATGGTATTCTGGGCAACTGGAAAGGTTATGGAATGGCTAATGGCATTATTAAAATGATAGTAAAGTAAGAATGCTAAAAGGTCAAAATAAATGATAAAGATATATTGTATTATCTGAGAGAGAATGGGCAAATAAAAAGAAGAAAAAGTAAAGAACTTAGAAGTAGCCCAGAATAATTTGATTAATGTGGAGTTGGCATAAAACCAAAATTAAGTTAAAAAACATTGTTTGAGTGTCCACAAATCTCTAAAAATGTGTAAACAAAGAATAATGCAAGAAAGATGTTATTGGGATAACTGACAGAGAATAGTTCAGAATTAGGGTTTTTTTGGTGCCACTTGACATTTTGTGCACAGAAATGAACAGGGATATAGGGGAAAACAGGAGATCACAATATAACAGATACTAAAAAGGGGAAAAAGAAGATGGAACTGAGGAAGAGACCAAGAGGAAATTCAGGAAGAAGGAGAAAAAAAGAAAAATGAAGGATACAATCTTTAAAATACATAATCATGTATGAACAAACTGCAAACTGAGAAAGAGACGTGCGTGGGTTGTAGGTTATATTTTTATTTCCTCTTGTTTATTAAACCAGGAAGAGAATCTCTGGGGTTTGCAGGGCAACATGATCCTTTCTCTCCAGAGGGCTGTGTGTTCCTGAAGCAGTGACTCCATAGCAGCATTTCCCCCTTTTTTCTTTTCTTTTTCTTTATAAGTCTCTATTTCCATGGTTTAGCAGATACCTTAATGGGTAAAATAAATTCAGAGTCCTGGTCAAAGATATTGTAGTATAAAGCAAAATTCTAATAGTTCTTTGCCTACAATTTTAGGGACAGAGTAGAAGTTCTCTATGTTCTTTTTTTTTTTTCTATGAAGGTCACACAAATGCAAATATCTTTATAGCCATGCACCCACTCATTCTTGCCTGATAAAGAAGTTGAAAAACAAAAAAGCTCTACAAATTTATATACATTTAATACTGTATGCAGCCTTTGCTGTGCATAAAAGCATATCTCATAGCCTTACAGTAGATACTTATTTTCTGTGAGTTGCATTAGGTCCTGACAGTTCAAGGTTTTTTATCACTCCTGTTGTACAAATCCTGTCTTTTCTTCTTGCAAACAAGTTGGTGTTTTTTAGTGTTTGTATGATAATTTCAAAAGATTTGTCCAAAAGACACTTATATTTATTAAACTAGAACTTCTGCTGCTGGTATATCACAGCAGCTAAATGCAGTGTATGTAAACGGAGGGGAACACTTGTGGAAATCAGATTTTTATTTTACTGGAAGTTAAAGAAACCCCAACCATTCACAAATCAAAGCCATGCCATTCCCAAAGAAAGCAGCCAGTATTAAAAAAAATGAGTTTAATTCAAATGAAGGCTATAGAGCAGATCATAGTATTGATATCAAGTTCTTTGTGATTGATGGTACAAGAGTGAATAAGAAACTAATTTTATAGTCATTGATTTTGTACTGCAGTGTATTGACAACGTGCAATGTGATATCTGCCTTACAGAACTTGATTACTTTCTTATTGCTCTTAAAGGTTATTCTTTATTTCTCTACTTCTTACCTTTTTATTAATATGGAGACATGAACATTCTAACCTTTCTGTTTTGAACAACTCACTTGATTTCATTGGCACAGGGTAATTTGGCCTGGATCACTTTCCTCCTTTTGAGAAATTCAGTCTTCATTAACTCTCTTGCTTCCAAAGTTTTCATAACAAAATAAGATTTAATGGCTGGCTACATGTACAAAAGTTTTACTGGGTATGCAGAGTTAAAGTCTAGGTTATAATTTCCTCTACCTTCTACCCTTTAATTTTTTCCTGTGTCTTCCTTAAAATCTATTGCCTTTATTCCACAAGTCTGAATAGTTTCAAACAGTTTCTTTGAAAAGTCATCAAGCCACATATATACAATTTATTGTTTAAACTTTGGAACTTGGAAAGCATTTGGACATTATTACTGAGGTCAGTCTCAGTTTTTGATTTCATCACCTCTGTCTTTTTGTGCTTGTAGGCATAGGAAATTTAGGAGGGTATTGGACCTACGGTTGCAGAAGAGTTTTGTGTAAGATATGTCATTAGACCTCTCCAAAGGTCTGTCAAAAGGGTAACTTGCAGCAAAAAATCCATATATTTTAAGTTTTTGTGACAAATTGGGTCCATTAGCCTGATTTGCATAAGAGTGTGCCATAGAATTTGCATAGAGTGGAATACTGGGATGGGTAGAAGTTGGGGACATGAAAAATAAGTTGCAATTTTCAAAAGGCACCATGCTACTTTAGCACCTGGAAGGGTAGCTGGAATTGACCCAAGCCAGAGTTTCAGTTTAGCAAATAGAATTGTTTGAGTTTGGTGGAATTATCTGAGAAAAGAGCTGGAAAAAGGAGCAAAAACTAAACATTTCAGTCAGTGAGCTGGGTGATTTTAAAATGGAGGATTAGTATAGTTTTAAAAATGTTATTATATGACACCTCAAGAAAACCTAATTTAGGTTTTATTCTAATTTGTGGCATAGGATCTGTAGGACATGTACCTGATGTGTTTATGGCTGATATATTTATCAGCTGTAAAAATGTCACATCACATTTTTGAGTTTTAGCATTTTAATTACACATATTTGACTTGAATTGCTTATGCACCTCCTTTAATGATCAAGACAATGTATATCATAAGTCAGAGGAAATCAGACAAAGAATCATCTTTGGTGTTGTGTCTTTTATGACTAAAATAATTTTATTCTGTTTTTAAATTTGCATGACCCAGATGTTACTTCTGTGTCAAGAACAAGTGTGAGCCTCCCTAGAATATTTTTGTCAGAACAAAATAGTCAACGTTGTTTTTCAATCATTTCCATAGCTGGTAAAATTCATAGAATTTGAAAAATTTATGGACAATATATTACAGGGGAGGACTGCAGCATGATAAGAGAGCACAGGATATTAAAAGGGATTATACATCCAAAGAAAAAAAAAAAAAGAGAGATTTCTGTTCTCAGGAACTGCAGTGTGGATGGGGAAAAATGAGAATGGAAAATTAGCTTGCAGATGAAAAACCCCAAACAGTTGAAGGTCAAACACTGACAAATTTTGTGTTCGAGTGGGGCTTTGTCCCTTTGCCCAGTGTTCTCCTGGCCCTGTGCTTGCTGCACAGGACAAATTGCCCCAGTCCCCTCCTGGGCTACCTTGGTCTGGTACATGGCTCATGGAGGCAGCAGAGCCATGCAGGATTGGAATTAAATTTTCCAGCTTTTCCTAGAAAAGAGAATCACACTCTGCTGTCCTACTATGAAATAAAACAGCTGGGTGGGGTGGGGTGAGGGGATGCTCTGCTTGTTTGTTTCTTTTCACCCTGAATTTATGTTTGTTGTGCTGTGTGTAATTGACACCACAGTTCACAGCATCTCTGAATTTGTTCCACTTTGTCATAAATACCTGATACTTCATTGTCCTGTGGTTTTAAGCTTCCTTCTGCAAATGCAATGAATAGGATTTTATCTTTTTTTTTTTCGTCTAGATGGTGTTTTGCTCAAAGCAGATGTTTTATGACAAATAATTTGAGGGTGTGACATGGAAGAGATATGAAATTAAGCTGCTTGAGTGCAGCATTGTCTGGAATGTGGAAGAGAAATAATGCAACAACATCTCTGCAATTGTAGTTGGAAAAATGAGCGTGTTTATTTTTGCTGAAATTTACGGAGAGAAATTTATTTAGGATGACTGTGATGTTACAGGGCAGTTTGTAGTATAATACATTATATCAATTTGTTTTGTGGTAAGATTTCATCAGTTTCTAAGCTATATCTGGATGCTGTTTACTTATCAGTTTTAGTTGTTGTGAAAACTTTGCTCATAGCAAAGCTTTTGAGCTGTTCATACTAAAAATACTTCTGCTTTGAGGAGCATTTAGCAGTCTATACCTCACATAGAAGGGGTGTGTGATGGACAGAAAAGAGCTGAAAGATGAGTTTGTGCCTTTGGTTTCTCCTTGTGGAAAATAGAAGTCAAAGAGGTCACTTGAATTCCAGAACTTATTTCGCCATGATTGTATTTAATTCAGTCGTGAAGGATCTGCAGATATCTATTGTGGAGATATCTATGTTGGAGATATCTATTCTGTAGATATTCATTCTACAAATGGCAAAGCACTTCCTTAGCCCTTAGAACAAAAATAGGGAGATTGGTAAATAACAAACTTCAGTGGCAGCAGGTCCATAACAGTGAGCTGGCCACAATGAAGTTGGACACAGAATTGAGATGAGACATTGCTGACATTTTTTCTTCTCCTGTTTAGGAAACTTAGTAAACACCACTTTAGGATGTGTTAGCTTCCTTTGTTTTGTGCCAGAAGTCTGGTGCTGATGCAGAATTGTGTGTATCAGCTTTAGAGCTGATCACACTGTGTATAATTCATTCATATTTTAAGAACATCTGATTTCAATAGCAGAGCTATTTTACGACTAATGTTTTAAGAAGCTGTCCAGAAGACAGCTTGACTTCATCTTTCCCTGTGTGTGTGTTTTCTTTTTAATAAGATCTTGCATTTTAACTGAACTTCTTTTTTTCCCTTTTAAATCTCTGCTCTGATATTTTTTGTTTTCTTTATTAAGGAAAGTCACAAAAGATGACATAAACATATTTTTAGCTCCAAAGGGTTCAGAACTTGGCTGGTTTGGTTCCTTCATGTCTTGCACTCTTTGCTGAGCAGTGGAGCATTTTTGTCCCTGAGAGGTCTGATGTTTGGGTGCCTCAATGGAGGAATTTGTAGATGGTTTTTCATAAGCAAGCAGCACTTGTAATTTTTTATTAATGTCTCTGGCTACTGTTACACACTTCTGCTCAAAATGCAGCATGTGCTGTGTTCCCAAACTGGAGAGTGCTTAGGAATTATCAGTGGTACATACCTTTTTTTTTTTTTTTTTGTCTGTTTCTATTTTAAACCTGTAATTTGAATAGTTAGAGCAGCACAAGAAGGTAGGAGATACATTCATTACCATGAATGGAATAAGGCTCTGGTTCTGCAAAAGCATCTACATTTTGGATCCCATTGGAATGAATGAGTTTGCTCTCTGTAAAATGAAACAGATACTTCTGAATTTGGGGTAGCAGGTGTTTTATCAATTTCTTCTGGTTATTGTTAGAAAAGTCAGTGTTGTGAAAGTTCTCTTCTTGCTTTAAGGAGTCAGAACTGTAATAGGGAAAGTTTTAGGGACTGAAACAGCTTTAGTTTTGGAGCATCAGGATTTACTTTGAGGTTGAGGAATTGTGCTTTTCTAAGAACCTTTCCAGCAGTCTCTTCAAGTGAGGTTGCTGACCTTGTCTCTGAAGTTTTTCCTGTTAGCAAACTTCTTGTCAGGCTGTGAAATACAAAGGCATCGTTAAAAAAAGAAGGAACCTTGTTGACATTTTATTGGGAATTTTTAAAGCATCAGAAAACTTTTAATAGGTAGGTTAAATGTGGGCATTGTATTAGGGGAAAAAAAAAAGTAATCTTGAACTAATTTGAAGTCCACAATTAGCCGGGATCACAGGTGGCAAGAAGAAGTTTTAATGATAGCCTGGCCCAGGCCTTGAGGTAAATGATGCATAATTATTCATAACTGCTATTTTTGGCTTGCTTGCATTTGTCCTAGACCTCTGCCTGAGGAAACAATTTGAAATAATTAGTGTGCTAGTGCACTGACAATGATGAATGAATCAAATGCATCTGGTGCCAAACATGGATCTTGATAAGAAGCAGATAACTTTGGCAACTGTGGACTTTTTGTTTTTAGGTTTCTGAGACTGGGAACAGTTTGTTCTTGTTTTTTTTTTTTTTTTTTTTTTTTAAGGCTGACATGTTCAACATAGAAAATTACCACTCAGTGGGCCATGATCAAAGTGCAGTGAGGAATTCCAGCATTGGGAACATGAAACAGGTCTGCACGCTGTGTGTGCAGCCATTCAGGGCTGAGAAAATGAAGGGGGGATTTAGGTGGAACTTCTTGAAAACTCAGGTCAGCAGAGCCAAAAGTTAATGTTGAACCAGCAAGATGCATTGCTTGTCTTAACACAGGTTGCAGGCACATTTTGTGTCAATATTCAGCAGCATAAATACAGCTGTGTGTCATTATTAGAGCAGAAGCAGGAAGGTTGTGTTCAGATTCCTGCACTGTAGATTAGTTAATGCTTCTGAAGTCCTCAGAGGTGTTTTCTTTCTCTGGCTTGAATGCTCATTTCTATTTATGCCATTCACTTTATATGGGTTTAGGCTCTTTTGGAATTAGATGTGTTTAATGAAGAGGGGAAAACGTTAATTTTAATTAATATGCCCTTATCTACACGTTTTTATCTTGGACTAGTAAAGAAATATTTAGTAGTTTTGAATTTGTTCCTGATAAATTGATTAAAACAGGGCACAAGGTAGTGCTCAGGTCAGTGACTCCATAACTGAGCTGAGAGCAGCAGTCTCTCAATCCAGAGATTATTTGGCTTCTACTCACAACCTTGAAATTATAACACTGTGAGTAAAGTTCTCTGCAACAAGGCTCTAAAGAAAGATTTTTCAGACTGAAATGCAAAGTATAAATTTAGTGGGAGGGCTGGCAGCCTGAGAGTTGATCTGTTTATTCACTTTTGTTTGTGCTTCAGGTAAAATTGTTACAATGAGGATTTCAATTTTTGAGCTTGTCCACTGCTGCTGCACGTGTTGTGTTTTAAAGGAGTTTCTTGGTGACAGGCATTTTATGGACCTTAAACTCTGTGCAAACTTCAGTGGAATGCATATAATAAGTTTTCCAGCTTCTAGCTAGTCTTTAACCTTCTGCTTCAAGATGTAATTAGTATTTTTCTAGTGATTTTTCCAATGCCAATCCTAATAACTGCACCAGAAACTTACACATCTTTGGGCAGTGAACTCTAATATGTTGAGGTTGCCGTGGCAGAATGTGGATTTAAAGGAGTTTTTAACCTATTCAAGCAAAAGCTCTGTTCCTCAGAGAAGTTCTGCTGTGATTATAAGTTTGCATGATCAGATATTTTTTCTTGTAAACATCTCTCAGGGCTGTGTCCAAATTGCCTAAAATCACTGAAGTTTTTTGCTTGTTTGTTTTTTCATCTCAGTGGTCTCTGGATTTGCTGCTTGGTGTTGATGTGGGAGGAGGCTGGAGAAGGAAAACATGGGGAATAACTGTATGTTCAGAGCCTGTAGTTCAGAAACTTTAAAAAAAGTCAATTCAGGTATCTAATGCTGACTCACTGCCTATACACCTTGCAGGTTGTTCACTCAGGCAAAATATTTAACTAGCATGGGTTATTTTTATCTCAAATGCTAAAGATGCCAGAAGGGAAATGGGAAATGAATGAATGCCTGAGCAATTCAGAGTCTCTGGAATTGCTGTCACAGTCAGACTGCTCAGAGCTGCTTCTTGTCTTCTTCGTTCTGGATTCTGCCTTGTCCCAGGACTGCCGAGCTCCTGAGCTGACCCAGGTGTTCTCTCTGCAGAGCAGGTGTCCTAAGGGAGGTCTAAGAGGATGCTGCATTCCACCCTGCAAAATCAAGGGGATTTTGATTACTTGTGGCCAGAATCTGGATTTCAGTTTCCAAACTCTCTCCAGAATCAGAATCCAGACCAGATCTTGCCATTCATCAGGATTTCACACTCTTCTTGAACTCGAAGGTCCTGTAGGAAAGAAGATGTATAATCACTGAATTAGGTGATATCACCATGTCTGTGCACCCTGGAGCACAGCTGGATTTCCACACCTCAAAGACATTTCAGTGGCTTTTTTTTTTTTTTTGGAGGATCTGGTGGGAATGATTTCTTTCAGTAGGTGCTCCAAACTTTTCAGTGAAGAGTTTTCAGCTTCAGAATCAACCTAACATTTGTTTTCCACAATGTCAAGAGCTTTTGACCTGTGGGGTGAACCCTCCTGATTTGTCCCTGCTTCCCATTTCTGTTGGATATTCCATAGGAGGTGGGGCAAGGACAGTGTTTTGTGGTAGCTGAAGGTGTTAGCTGATTAGTAAAATTAGTAAAAATTAGCAGTAATTTTTAAATAATGATGATTATTGGAGCACTGGAGGAATGCCCCTTTTCCAAACTGAAAGGAGTCAAATAATTTAAGAAATAGGTTTTGAGCTCCTGTAAGTTGTTCAAGCTGCACAGAATCACAAAGCCTGTTCCACCAGTGACAAAAATAAGTGATTTTTATTTTCCCTAGACTGACATCCTAACTACAGATTGCCAACCAGTATTCTGTGCCTTCTTTCCTTCAAAGCAGTGCCATCAGTCTAGTGCCTGCTTGTTCTGCTAAAATGAGCTTTGGGTTTGTAGCAGTTCAATTCTGCTGGTCTTTGTCCCAGCCCATAAAAAAGACATTTTTAAGAGATTTTTTGATCACATTCGAGTTGCTCTGTGCATATGTTCATAGCAGGCTCACTTGCCACCCAAGAGGTGAGTCCTGGTGAATACTGAACTTAAATAACTGAGGCTTCATTCTTGAGTATTCTTTCTTTGGTTTTTGGGGATTTTTTTTCCCTCTCATAGAAGCAGTGGTGCTGCAATGATTTGAGAACTTGGAGCTCTATAGGCCTAATTTTCTTTCTAGAGAAAAGAACTGAATCCTGAGCTCAGGGGAGAGAACTATTTCTCTTTTGCAGCCATTGAAGAAAACGTAGAATTTTCAATGTAATGAAATGGGAACCTTACCAGAGTTAAAAAAGTAAATAATTTAGCCTGGAAAGACTCTTTAGTGGTCCTAAAACTAACTGGATTTTTAGGTGGTCATAGGAACAAGAGCAATTTACTCTTTACCGATATAATTACTTTTCACAAATCATTTCAATATATTTGATGTGGGTTTTTTTGTGATAGAATCTAATCAGGGTGAATGATATTTTCTGAGGGAAAGAAGTGAGTGTTCTTGTGCTGAGTAAAAAGAGCAAGAATGTTTGTTTGGGGTTTTTTGGTATGTTTATTGAACAGTATTTCATGTGGGTTTTGTTTCACAATGGGAAAATACTTTGTGGTAAATTTTCATGTAATTTGGAGTTACTGGTTTTTTGGGGGTTTTTTTTTGTTTTTTTTTTCTTTTTTTTGCAGTGTAGTCCTTTCCCATAAAAAAACAAACTGAAAATGATAATTTCTCTGAGGCAACATGATGGAACAATGTATTGGTTTCTCCCAGATGGAAGCAGAGTGCAAATAAGAAGCTTTTTTTGAGGAGAAGAACATGTTCTTTGAAGTGGATAAACTTATTTATTGTTAGTATCTGAAGCTGTCACAGTCAGCCTATGGGCTGAGCATGATAATAGGTGCCTCAAAGGTTATCTTCCTGTGCATTCCAGCATTTACACAGAGGGTGGAGTGTGTGGGGAGGGTTAGGTAATAGATTTTCAGTTGGTTTGGCTTTTTTGCTTTCTGGAATTTTTTTTTTGTTGTTGTTTGATTTTGGTTTTTTTTGTTTTGGTTTTTGGGGGGGGCTTTTGGAGTGAGGTTTTTTTTTTTTTGTATTTTTAAATGTTGTTTTATATGACCTTAAGCAGAAAAACCAGGTTGTTTATCCTGTCTGTCTCCTGCTGAGTGCTGTGCCAGGGGCTCCTTCTGGGGTTACCCATCCTCAGCTGTTCTGAGTTTCCATGGCAAAGTTTCCTGCTGGGCAGGAGGGGAGCCTGGCACAGGTATTCAGGTGCTGCTCACACCCAAGTAAATAAAATGGAATTTTTAAATCTAATTCAGTGCTGGTCCTCAAGCCTGGACTACAAAAACCACTCACATGTGCTTCCTCAGGCTTCATTAACAGAACAGAGAGTGCTGCTTTGACACATTAATTAGCTGCCATGCTTTCTTTTTCTCCAAGTTAACCTTTACTTTGGTCACTTGATTGAAATTACTGATAATTGCAGGCCTGTTAGGGATCTGTTTGTGCAGAGTGGATTTAAAAAGGGGCTTTGCTGTCCAAGGGAGCAGGCAAATGGTTCCTATCACCTGAGAGCTGCTGGGCTGTGCTTGTTCCACACCCCTCCCCTTACAAAAAACCAAAGAGAAAAAAAGCAAAGATAAATCCAATAGAATGTCACTGGAAGTTACTTTCAAGGAAACCAGTTCTTCCTCGTTGGAAAAGAAATGGGATAGTGAGAGTGGGCTGACACAACAGCATAGGGAATATTTCTTTGCCCATTTCCTGCATTATGTTCCAATGTGTTGTGCTCAGCAGTTACCAACTTTCAGGAAGATCAATACATTTAATTTTTTTTTTAATGACTACTGAATAACATAGTATACTCCTGCAGGAAAAGAGTAAGATTTTGGATTGTTTGAAATTTTATGGCTAAGTAAAACAAAAAAAATTGCACAGCTTAACTTAAACTGGTGTACCTTCCTGGATCTCAGGGTTTTTTGTATAGATGTGTAACATTGTGCCATATTTAATAATTTCCTTTCCGGCTCTAAGACAAAGAATCTCACCAATTTTTTATTTTTTTTTCCCAGCAGACTTTGTTTTTTGTTTCTTAGCCAGTGAAAGCCAACAATGCTTTCCACTAAATGTTCTTATGACACTTTGTTTCAACTTTTCTCCACTACTTCAGTCCAAGGCTGGAATTTCTGTACAGTTTTGATTGCCCTTTTCTTAGCTAAGGTCTCTATTTTCAGAGAATAATGTCATTAAAGGATGACTCAGTCCGTTTGTGTGCTTAGACATTTGTATTCAAGTGGTACAGAAAAGTCCACTTGAATTTTCTGGTTTGTAGTTATTTTAAACCGGGACATTACAGATACTGTTTAGTCGGATAAAACATGAACTTCTGTTTTGAGAAATGTTGTATTCTTTCTGCTGTGATAATTCACTGTGGAGAGGCATGGGGCCCTCTCTCTCTCAAATCTGTGCTATAAAATAGCATCTGCTATTCAAACAAAACTTTTTATGGGCAGAGATGAGTCATTCTTATGTATTCCTATTATGCCTTTCACAATGGAATTGGTCCTTCTCAGTACTACCACTTTTCAGGTAATAAAGGTAGCAGTAAAAATACTTTCCTGAACTTGTCTGCTACAAGAAAAGTGCCATTACCTCACTTTCAGGAACATTGAACTTCCCTTTTTTTTTTTTTTTTTTTAACTTCAGATGACCTACTTTGTAGGGTAGATATTTCTGAGAGCCCTTCCTTTTCCCACAGCTAATCTGCCTTTATTGTGTAAATCTCAGTTTATTTGTCGTTTAGTGCATCTTAAATAATTCTAATTCTAGCTAAATCCTCAATTTTAAGTTAGTGCTGTATTTTGTAATCATAAACCAGAAACACTTGCATGGGTTTCAGGCTGTTTCTGTGACATAGGTTTGTTTGATCTCCTCCTTGGATCACACATGTGCAGTCGCCCCAGAACTGCTGTCTTGATTGAATTAACATTATTTAAATAAGTGGCTGCTGAGTGCAGCCTGGAATAGTTGACAGAATTCATGTTCCTGCTGTGGGGTGAGGACACCTTCCCTGCTGATGGAGGAGGCAGAGCCCTTAGGGGACAGACTTCGGGAACAGAAAATGTTCACTGGGTTGAGGAGTGACAGAAGGTGTCTGGGAAAGTGCTTTTGTGTAGGAACAAAAGGCCTCGCACAGGTATTGAGGGCACACTCTGCTCTCTCATGCCTGGCTGGAACGGGACTTCTCTCATCATAATTTAAAGCAGCAGCTCTGTGACCTGTGTGCATACACAGTCACTGATTTAACCTTAAATCACCTGCAGGCTGGGAATGTTTCGCTGCTGTTTGTGCTGTGCTGGCTGCCACTGCTGCTGAGATGGACAATTTCACCTGCGTGGCCAAATGCCTTGTGCTCTCCTGAGAGCTACTGTGAGGTGGCTGTAAATTATGCAGGAAAACAACTCCTTGCTGCAGTGTATTGAGGTACCATGCTGGGAGGGGGAACAAAGAAATTTAATAATTGAAATAGAAGGCAATAATGTGGCTCTAGATGTCTCTTTACCACAGTGATCATCTTTTGTTGGGGTCGTGGCGAGCTGATGAAGTGGCACAGGAATCTGGTTTTGCCAAGGACAAGTTCTGAGTGTGTCGTTCCTCCCATGCTCCAGGACTTTGCTCTTCCATTGCTGAAGCTCTTGCAGTTCCTCTGAGCCCATTTCTCCAGCCTGGCAAGGTCCTCCTGAGTACTAGCACAGCCCTCTTCCAGCAAACTGCTGAGGATGCTCTCAGCCCCATCACCCAGACTGTGGATGAAGAAGATGTGGGACAGGATTGGACTCTTGGGATGCCTCCAGCCAGACTTTGTGATCACAGCCGCCTGAACTTGGCTATTCTGCTTCAGTTCACCTCCCTGCCCACTCACTTGTCCGTGTTTTATCAGATTTTCTGTCAGCATATTATGGGAAGAAGAGGTGAAACTGTGCTGGCTCTCCCTGTCCTTTGTGTGCTGGGAAATGATTCCCAGGATTACTTTTTCAATGATCTTCACAGGGATGGAGGCTGACCAGACTGTGGCTCCCCAGGGTTTCCCTGCTCCCCATCCCTGTCTTCCTGTCCCAGCCTAGAAGCTGCCATTAGCACTTGATGATTGTTGATCATAGCAGCCACTTGTGTGCCTTTATTTAAGGCTGGCTGTCTGGTGTGTTTGTTTCCCTGTAAGTTCGGTGTGTTTTTGCCAGGTTGACTTGCAGATGGATTTTTCCTCATATCAGCTCCCAGTATGGGCACTTTGGAGCTGCTGCAGGGAGCAGAAGAGAAGGTGGGAGTAGCACAGAGCAGAACCAGCAATTAAGCTGTGTAGGACTCTTACTGTGCAAGTTCATTTTTCCATGTGGAAAAGCTTAGAGGTCAGATGCACATTTCTATACTCTTCATAAGAAAAAATACATCAGAGACAGAGTATTTGAGCCAGGTATTTTGCTTGTGCTGTTTTAATTTGCCTTACCCAGACAGTGGTTATTTCTTAAGGGCGGTGAATTTTAATTTATGCTTTAGAACATCACATTAGACCATCTTGAGAAATCTAAGCAATTTGAATCTTGCAAATTGTCACTCTTATTTAAACTGTCATGCTCTGCCAGTGGAGGTATCCAGTTTGCTGTAGTCAGACTGCAGCTTGGCTCCAACAACATGATTATATTGCCTCTATATTCTGTCACCTTCACAGCCTTCTGATTTAATTAGGAGTTGCCTTCCTAGCTTTTGGAAAGCTGCATGAATTTGCCTCTGTCTCTCTGGCCTCTGTTATATCTGCTTGCTGATCCAGATCTTGATCTTTCTGGTTCTTCCCCAGATTTCCAAGTGTCTGGGAATAGTTCTGGTACACACTTTCATGTTTACAGTGCCTGCTTTTTCCATTCTTTCTTTATATCTAAGTCTCTCACGTGATTCAATTTCTTTCTTTCCTTGATTCAGTTGTCCATAGTAGTTTCTGAATCATAGCCACTTTTGTATTGGGTTTTGAATACATTTTTATTCTTTTTTTCTGATTGCAGCAGCAGTTTTCTTCAGTTCTTGCTTGCCACTCACTATTCTCTTATTGCCTGGTCTTGGAAGTCTCACATCATTTTGTCCCCACTTTTCCTCTCCCTCCAATGTTTCTGATAATTTAAGCTTTTTTTTTTTTTTTTCTGCTTTATATTTCCCTAAAAGCTATATTTTTATTTTCTTCCTACTTGGAAAAATATCCTTGCCTTTTGAGACAGAGGAATACAAACTATTTATCATTTTATAAAGGTCAAGAATTCTTTAATTAAAGACAGAAATTGCAATACAATATAAGTATATATGGTATGTAGAGTATGGCCTTTACAATAAAAAGTTATGCCTTATTATTTTTTTAAAAAGAGTTCTTATATTTTTAACTTCTTGGATTCTCTGCCCACGTAATTATGTTTAGCAGAAGTTATAAGTCTAAGCAATTTCTTCTAAAACACTGGTATCAGTAGGCATGTAAATAGTGTTTTATTATTTTCTTTCCAAAATCTCTGTATATAGTGAATGAAATGTTAAATACGTTTAAATTATATCTAGATATGTGAAACATGATTCTTCAGGTTTTCCAGTGACTTTTTATATTCAATTTAAGTAAATAATTGCTGTCTTATCAATAATGGCAACAAAATGATTTTTCTGTTGGAAGTGTTCTCATTTGTGGAGTGAAATAGGTGCAGTGTAATAACAGCAGACACAATTTCTCATTTAGTAGGAAATAATATTGGATCTAAAATTAGCAGACTGGAATATTCCAGAATGTTTAAGGCATGAATTAGAAAACTCCTGGGCATAAAGTGTGTATTTTACATCACCTGCATGAAATACTCCTGTGAGTTCAAAGATATGTTTTGGTTTTTTTAGTTCGGGGTTTTTTTTGTTTGTTTTTCCTGACAATTGAAATGGATAAACAAATTTGCATTTATTGGTACGTTTGGAGCACAAATTGCTGTTTTCATGACAAAAATGTTAGTCTTTACACTTGGAATGTTGATATATGGAATATAAGGCTTAGTGTTGTCAATGACAATGTTTATTGAATGGTTTATTTGCTTGCCTGACTCCTTTGCTTTTGGATGCAGCACCACTGAGGTTCATCAGCAATAATTTCATTATCACTTCAAAAACAGAACTTCTCTTGTTATGGTTATCAGCTTCCTGTGTGCTCCATCTCTTTTTCTGCTGCTCTAAGTGGCATGTGGGCTCAGTTCAAGCTGGAGTTCTCATTTCCCAAAACATTCCCAGTTGGGATGTTGGCTCTGGGGCATGTGAATATGAAACAACTCTGAAATGCACTTCTGGACCTCATTGCCTATCAGTAAATCTGTGTTACTGGCTGTATTTCGTGGGTTATAAATCAGCAGTGGTACTCGATTTTTTCCTGTGGCTTGAAGCACATTCCAAGTGTTTTCATGTCCTGGGTTTCCCACTAGGTCCCATCTATCTTCTAGGGGAGAATTCTGATTCCAGCAATGGAAAGGACTCCTGACAGCTCAGGTTCTTTGAATTTCACTCTCACAACGTGTTCACTTGGACCCTGGGAAGCAAGGGACTGAAGCTGAAGGTCTGAAAGAGTGTTGCATACACGTGGTAGCTTTTCTAACCAAGTATATTAAAATGTAATTTTTATCTCTGGTTTATGGGACTTCAAAGACTCAACTCACCCAGAAAGTCTGTGATGGCTTTATCTCAGAGTCTTGAAACTTAGTCTTTATGAGAAACATAAACAATTTGACACAGTCTCTGACCTTGGGGCAGCAAAAGAGCAGAGATAGGGTGAAGGTTGATTTGTCTGTCCTCCTTTGGGTTGGGATTCATCTATTCTTGTGGAGATCATTGTCAGGACATCCTGGAAAACCATGTGCTTGCTCCTGCAACGCTACCTGGATGGAAAATACAGGGGCTCTTTGTATTCTGGTTCTGTGTAAACTTTCACCTCTGGAGCCACAATCCAGCAAAATAAATAAAACACTGAAATCCTTGTCTGATTTTATTTTTTTTTTTTTTCTCTCTGCAGTCCCAAATGCAGAGAACCGAGTCAAACACACATTTATTGATGCACATTCCCAGCAGGCTTCCATTTATATTTAGTGTGTTTTGTGTTAAAAAATAACAAACCACTCTCCTGTGCAGTTGTTTTCATTTTGAGCTTTTCATGTGCATGTAATCAGTGTCTTACTGAGAGCAGTGCAAGCATAACTTTCTCTTTTAACCACAGGACCTGGAAGTGAGGCAATTTTGAGTGCTTGAATACAAAACAGTGCAGTAGTATTGAGTGTGTTTATATCCAACATTATGACAAAGAAATGAAGCCTGAGTAAATAAAAATAATATATGGAAGTATTTTTGGCATTACAGCTAATGAACAGTCTTTATCTTTAGGGTAATTCTCTGAACCATATTTCATCTCTGCAGTAAGGTATTGATGCCACTGATAATAATTAGTGTACTGGATTTCTGGAAGCTCTTTGTGCTCCACTGTACCATAGTAAGCTAGAAAATGGAATTTAAGTCTCATATTTACATGCAAGGCTTAATGGAGGAATTTGGTGAATAGGATTATAGGTCAGGAGTTTCTGTTCCTGTTGATGTCTCTCAACCTCCCACAGAACAAGTACACAAATACACCTATTTAATGAGATTGCAATCTGAGGTTCTTTGTGAGCCTTCTCTAAAATATGACAATAACTTTTAGTATTGGATGTATCCTATTCCAAGGGATATTTGGCTCTTCCTTGGGCTTTCAATGACCTGTCACCAGATTGGTTTTTTCAAGTGTTTGTTTGTGTGTTTGCCAGTTTTTTTATCTAATGAGCTTCTGTTTACCAAAGGCTGGAATTGAATGAACCTGAAAGCTCTAAAAGTATGATTAACTCTTTGGGGTTTTTTAAATGGTTGGTTGATTTTGTTATTGTTTTGTTTGGTTGTTTGTTTGTTTCTGCAGGTAAAACAACATATTTTTGTGGCACACTTTTTTTGTAGTTCCCAGTGTGTACAATTTATCAAATAAGAAACAGAATTTTTAGAAAACTATATATCTCCAATTTACTGCTACACTATAGAACTGTGAAAATCAGCTAATGCCATTGCTCCTCAAGAATCTTTGGTTAAAATCCTGGTTGAGTTACTTCTGTTTATTTATCTCATATTAAATTAGGCTTAAGTTCTTCTTTCATCCCCAGCCTGACACAGGAAAAGTAATTGTTTAATAATGTTTTAGAGCCTTGAGAAATCAAGAATGTCTTAGCCAGGGGTTGAGAAGATATCTGGACTATCTCCAGAATTCCCAGTCTAATTACTTTCTTCTTGTTCAACTGAAACAAATTTATCTTTAGAAAATATGAAATGTCAATGAAATATGAGTTCCTGTATTAAACTTATTTTTCAATTAGAATAACTGGAAATATGTGCACAGAACTAACTTTTCCTAATTGTATGGTAAGGAAATTAATTTCCATTGAGTTACAGGAAAAATATAACAATTACCATTTCTCTTTTGACTCAGCAGTTGACAAAAGAATAATCACCTTTTTGGAGGTATTTTTAACTTAGCCTTTTAAGCATAATGACTCTTTAATTTTAGTGTGTGTTTAATTTTCAAGACCCTATATGATAGCTATATTTAAAAAGTCGTACGTGTGCTATTTTAATTCATTGCCTTTTTTTGCAGTACTTCCTAAGCAAGGAATTGGAGAAACAATATGAATATTATACTTTTCAGGTATATTCATAACTATTTTTGGCTTGTCCTCATTATAAAGGGAGGTGTGATGGCTGAGACAGGATTTCAGGTGTTTTCAGGTGTTTTCTTTAAGGTGTGTTACTTTCTACAGGAATAAAGAGGCAACCTCAGGAGGAAAAATGTATTTTATTGAAAACTTAGAAGAATATCAGAGTATAATTTAAATACCTCTGCTGAAGAATGTAGTTTTTAATGAAAGCATGAACTGGTGAGTGAAAAGGAAGCCTCTTCAAGTTGTTATTAAGAAATGATTCTAAAGATGGAAACATGGACATATGTGAGTGTGTAACTGCCCGGCTAAAGGATATAAAAAGAGAACATTGCCATATTAACAAAGTTAAAACCATAGCAACCCAAATACCCTTAAATTATGGTAATTCCTCTGAGCAGCCTTTTATAGGATTGGTTGTGGGCTCCAGCTGTAGTGGAAGTTTGAGTTTTCAAATTAAATTGTTGCCTCACAAGAAGTTATGTAGCATTAGCTGGGTGTCACTCACCCAAATTAAAAGTTTCCATCTCTAGATTAGCTCCCCATCTGGGTTGTGCCAGGGAGTTGGAGATGGCAGTGGAATCAAGGTCTTTCAGAAGGGGCAGAGTCACAGTTCTTGCCTTTATGTGCAGAATTACATCCAGTGCTGAGATCTTAAAGGTTTTATTGTGCTGGAGGCCAGAGATCCTGGAGTTTTTGCTCAGAATCCATGGACATGCCCAGCTCCTTGGAATTGGTGATGTCTGGAGCTGGAGGGAGGCTGCTGCATTCAGCAGGAACTGCTGCAGTGTCACTTTGGTAACCTTGTGGTGGCTGTGCCATCACCAAATCTGCTGCAAAGCTGGAAGGAGGGACACAAACTTTACAGCTTGTCCCCAGGGCAGCTCTGACATTTCCATGCTCAGCTGCACTGTGCTCACCTCCTGCTCCTGAGGGGTAAAATTGCCCTGCCCAAAATTGGGAATAAGTCTCACCTCTGGCCTGGCTGGTGTGGTGTGACTGTTTTCTGGATCCCACATTGCTGTTTCTTGTCTTTCTACCTTGCCAATTTATCTTTTTTCATGGCCTGTGCAAGGCACTGGTGAAGGACATGTTGCTCCAGGAGCAGCTGGAGTAAGGATGTCTGGTTTGCTTTTTATTTTTTTTCTCTTCAGTTTTGCACTCAGAAAACAACCAAATGTTGTTTGGATTAAGGAAAAAAAAAAAGTCTGCTATGTAAAATTTGCTCAGAACTCTGTATCCCTCTTTGGTTTAATCATCTAAGAACAAATGAGATTTTCTGTTGGGAAGTAGTTTTATATGTATTTGTGTTCCTTGCCCTTGTGCAGTAGTACTGCCAATTATATTTATTAGCCCTAAATATTAAACAGCTGGAAGGATTCCATTGTATATAAATAAGACATTTGAGACCTGGAAGGATGCCATTTCTAATACAGCCAGCTGGTGCTTTTTACAGTTACATTCAGCACAACACTACTGAATTTCACTGTACATTGAGTGTTGTGTTAATGACAATGGGAGAACGTGGGGTGGTTTGGGATTTCTCTAGGAAATGCCATTGTGTAAAAATACATTGTTCTGAAAGACTGGCTAGCAGGGAAATGCTATATTATGCACCTGTTTTTTTCATTTTGATGTAAATACTTTTTTTATTTATGTGTTTTGCTGGCAAATACAAAACAACAAACTGCAGGGGCTTTTCAAATGTGAATTTTTAAGTATTCTTGTGCCACAGATGTTTTTCACTTTCTCTGTTGTGGTGCTGCTTTCCCATTTAAGTAATGGTTTCATTTTAAAAAAATCCTTCTTGCTGATGCTTCTGAAAGCATTTGCTCATTCTTTGTTTTTTTGATTTTTTTATAAAGGCATCATTGTTATGGTACAAGAAATAACTAAAATAGTAACAAAAATATTTCCCCGCTATAAATTTGTTCTTAATCTATTTGTTAGAAAACTGAGATGTAAATATGGGTAAGGGATATCTTCCTATTGAGGTAGCTAGAAAACAGTGTGGAGAAGTGGATTCTTCCCACTTTTGATGGACTGTGTCCTGATTATTTCTTTGTAAAGGTTTGCCATCACTGCTACATCCAGTTTTAGGTGCTAGGTGGTGCTTTAGGTGAAGCAGAGGACAGTGCTGGACAACCTAATGGACAACTGAATACTCTTTATTTATGCTATTAAATATTTACAGGAGCTGACTGTCATGAGCTAAGTGTCATGTCTAACATTGTATGAAATAACTTCTGATTATGATTACTTGAAAATACATTTTTTTTTTTTTCCACCAGATTGCCACATCCACAGCTTTGTGTGAGATTCATCTTGGGTAGATTTCCATCTCAGAAACAGCTGCACTTAGAGGCTGAATCTTACCTGGTTTATTCAGTGCTTGTGGAGAAAGGTGCTTTTATAAAAATTATTGTCCCCTACAGATTTCAGCCATGGGGACTTTTGTGTTGAGAACTTCCCAGAAAATCTACTTAACCTGTGAGATAAATAAGATTGAAACCTGCTTCTCCAGGAGATACATAGCCTAGGGAAAAAAATATATTGAAGCTGTAAATGCTTTTCTTGTCCAAACTATGAAGGGGTGTTTGAATGCTGGATTCAGATGTCTTTTAGGAACTCAGATGTTTTCCTCCTTGTGTTGACCTTTTTACCTCACTGTGATTAAGAAGCTTTTGCTTGCTGAAGGGTGAGAATCAGCTGTCCTTACAAATTTGATGATGAGGTGCTCATCTGTCTGCCAATTAGAGATGGGGGGAAAAAAATATGGCTTTCCTTGTCTTTCTGCAGTTTGGTTTAATTATTAGTTTAGTATTCCCATGATAAGGTATGCACTCTTGCTTTCTCAATATTGTTTATGTGTGCTTAGCTTCTGTAAGACAGTTATTATTTGTATTTTATTTTATGTCATGGTTCTTAAAAACTCAGTAGCATAAGTGCATGGAACACAGATCTGACTGGTTTGGATAATTTGGGATAAATTTGGGGCTAGTTGTATGGTACAATGCTAGACCTCAGTTTTTCTTGGGGAAGTTTTGTATCTGGATACTCTTGATGAGTTTCTCATCTCACCTGAGCACTCAACAGACAAGATATTAATATTTTGCCTTGGTTTTAATTCTGAAACTGTTTTGCTCAGCTGTGAAGAGGCCCAGGTTTTAGGCTGAAGCTGTGAGTGTACCAAAGTCTGTGTCTTATGAAGGTTTATGTGATGGAAATGATAATTTCATTGTATGTATAATTTAATCAGAAAACTCTTGCAGTGTGACTTATTCTTTCATTTACAACTTAGAAGAAAACTAAAAAACTCTTGCTAGAGCTAGTGGCATGAGGTAATTTCATTGATTTTTGAATGTCAAATGTAGAAAAAAAAAATTTCCGTGGTACTTTTAAAGTTTCTTAAAATCCCAAATCAGATCATTTTCTGTCCTCTGATCTCAGCTGGTTGGTATTAATGGGCCTTGAATCAGCATCTTTGGTGATGTTACAAGGAAAGTTTTCATACTGATGAGCTCCCCTGGAATGCATTCTCCTATAATGTGGACATTACAGGGTTTTTGTTAATAGCCACCTTTCAGAGCTCTTGCATCCTGCTACTATATTTTGTTAAGCTTTTAAACAGTATGTGGGGAGGTTATTATTATTTTTTTTTATTTAGACTTGAATTATTTTAATGTTTATATGAAGTTGGAGTTCTATACATTGTAGTTTAAGAGTTTTATAGCAATGTGATGGTGACAGAAAAAATGGGGCTTTTTTTTGTAACCACACAGTTGCATATATGTTGTATTGTAAATCACAAAGTATCCCTCTGTTTCTTATTGTAATTCAGATTTTTTTTTTTATTATGATGGATAAAAAGACACAAAAAGTGATGTCAGAGGCAGGATGAAAGAATTGAGATCACTTATGTCCTAGATTCCCACATTGAGAGGAAGCTTTTCACTGAGACTGCTCATGACATCCTAGAAACGTCCTACATTCACTTCTGTACATTTCCTTTTGTACAGAAATTGCAAGAAATAAACCAAAGCCATACAGTGCCAGATCTTGGGGAAGAAAATCCTTTTTGGCCCAACTTTGTCAGTCAGAGGCATGAGTTAGACCCTCTCACTGGGGGTCTGGAGATTTTTCTACACCACTGAAAGCAATCTCTTGTTTCCTGTCATTACCAGCATCCAAAGATGATTTTAAAAAGTGAAAAGCAAACAAAAGAACATTTTCCAAAAGCCAAATTACACGCTGGGAAGGGAGTGGTGCTGTGGCACTTCTGGACATGCTTCAAAAGTATTGAAAGTGCCTGAAGGCGCCAGGGGAATAGGACAGAAATACTGTGTAATAATAGGAATTCAGAAATTGTGCCCCACATCATTCTGTCATAGAGTCCCTGACACGTTTTTATAAACATCTTCCTAAAAAATTCTGACTTTATCTTTCCTATTGGACTTGGAGGAGGATAGTCCTGTTATTCCATCATTGCAGAATTTAGGGCTTGCCTATTAATTTCCTCTCTAACAGTAGCCAAGACTGATAAATATCCATTAGTTTTGTACAGTATTGGAAGAAAGAAATTTCATCTGGGACACCTCTGCAGTGTAATGCTGCATGGACCAGAGCTACTCGAGATTTAGTTTTGTTTGTCACTACCTTGATCTCATTTGATTGATAATAAATTAGGCCAATGTCCCCTATTTTGTCCATGGCAGTAACAGGTGAGTGATCTTTGCCTCTCCTTGTCTCAACCCAAGTCTTTTGTTGTATTTTCTCTCCCCTGTCCATCTCTTTTATTATTTTCCCCATTTAATTCCATTCCTGGAATAAGAATTTATTTATTATTTAAAAATATTTTAGAAAGAATTTTTGTAACAATTGTAACTTTACGGAGCAAGTCGAACATGTGAATTGCAAGTGCCAAAATAAAAATTAAAACAAGTGCAAATACAGAGTTTTGAGAAACCTTATTTAATAGAAAAAGCTCAGTGTTCTTGATTTTCTGTTTGCCATTAAGATTCCTATGAAATGGCAATACAAAGGCTCACTGGGAAGAGTTGCAATGTATGAGCAATGCAAATGTACTGCTTGCTTTTTACTTTGATCATAATAATTATTGAATTCCCAATTGTACTTGAGCCTGGTACATGTTGTGATTTGAATGCTCTTCCTGTAGTTTTGGTGACTTATTTCATCTTTTTCTAATGAAATAGCTGCAGTCTCCACAGTTTTATAACTGTTAAAGGAATTTAGTTAAATTAGCACCAAGTGTGAGAGTGGCATTTCCCTTCAGCAATGTTTCAGCATTAAACGATAGATTTGAAATTTTGTTGTTCGTGTAAGTGGTCTGACACGGACTTCCAGACAATTTGATCTTCATTGCAAATTACTGAAATTTTAATTGCATGAAGTTATTAATTGAATATTATTATCTTCTGGAAGAAGAACATAGAAGCGATGCTGCCTTTGTTACACAAGCCTTGTATGTACATTCAAAAGTCTGTGTAAGAATGTTGGATACAAAACTTATGGCAAGAAAAAAATTGTCATGAGACTTGTACAGAAAACTAACATCTTGCTGTGGAGATGTTTTAAACTCTGCCAGTTCCTGGCCTTGTCTCTGTCTCCCACTGGACATTTAAAATAGAACTGATTAGAAATTATATGGGAATTGTAATCACTAGAGGACTTCTGAATCAGTGTGAGCTGCTTAAAATGTCTGTAAAATTTGGTTGCATTATATAATCCTGTCTAGTTTCATCCAGGTGTTGTTACTCCGTATTTATTTGTCCAGGTAAGAGCTGCAGATAAATCATGCAGCTTCACTGGAGGCAATTATGGCTCTTTGAGGCAGGGTTAGATCATTGGCTCAGGGCCTGTGCTTGTGCAAGGACATCTGTCAGAGTCCTTCACTCAGTTTTGGGAAGCTGGCAGGGGCTGGGAGCCAGGGTCCAGCTGCCTCTTCTGCAGGCAGCAGCTCATCCTTGTGTGGCTGGTGCCAAGCTCTCAAGTGGCCATGAGCTCCAGCGTGGCAATTTTGACTCAAAAAACGTCCCTGCACTGCTGGCTCTTTTTGGAAATAGATTCTGGTGTGGCATGCTGCAGCTTATCAGCTGCTGTAGACGCATCCAAGATTGTGTTTTAAACTCTGCTGAACGAGTCAGGAAGAGATAAAACTTGTGTATAGTCAGGTCTGTAAAGTGAACTGCAGTAAACTTGGTTTCAATTAAAGCAAAGAGTATTTACACTGCTTTTATCTGCTGGTTTAATAACATGGTTTAAAATCACATCTTCAGTGGTGTGTGGACAATTTCAATGTGCAGACCAGCTCTTTGATCAAAACTTCCTTAAATTAGTGGGTTGGGACTGAGAACTCTCAGATGCTGCTCTGATATGTCCATGTTTTTTTTCCTTTCTTTGTATATGTGTGTGATATACATGCATTGTAAACCCAAGAAACTCTAAACCCTTCTGCACCACGATTTTTGTCTTTATAGTGGGAATAGTTCTTTCCTTTCCTACTGTCTGCACTACACTAAAGTCCTGTAAGAAAAAGGTGCTTATGTAGAACAAGTAATTATTAGGCTGAAAACTTAAATAGGAAACTCATATGACTTGATTTTTGAGGGAAGATGTTTTTCTGGTAGAAATACTTCTTTGTCTCCCTTCCTCAGGAAGTGACAGTGACTTCTGGCAATATACTTGATTCTCCAGTTTTTGTTGTAGGGTTTTTTTTTTCAATTTTTTCCCTGTGGTTGTTAAATATTCCTCTTAAGTGTGACTTTGGAAACCAGGTAGGACTATTATGTGAATAATTCACAAGTAGGAAGCCCCTTCCTTCATGTTTTGGGTCAAGAGAGTTTGTCAGCTGATGGCTGCTGCAAAAGCAAATCATGACCCTGTGTTCTTCAAAACCATTCAAATATCACAGCCTATGTAGTCCACAGAAGAAACAACTAATCAGAATATGGTAAATTGGTAGTAATCCTTAGTCCAGCTCAACCTAGTTTCCGGAGTTATTGTTTGTCAGATACATATATCCCAAGGAAAATCAATTGTCATGCTTTGAATAAATGTAAAACTGTAACATTTTACTGTGTCTGTGTGGAATTTCAGTTAGAGCTGTTGGCTTTTGTTTAATCTTAGAAATAAAACTGTTTCTAACAGTGCAAATGTGTGTTGTCCTTGAGGGTCTCTTCTATTTGAGGTGAGTGTAGTTGTTTAAAGACATGGAATTGTGGAACTGCTTATTGTTTAGGAAATCACAGGTTTTTAGTAGTGCAAAACAGCTATAGAATTTTTGTCCACCTTGAAGTAACTTGGTAAAAACTGACTTTTTAATGGTGAATTCTATGTTCATTTAAGATGTTTCTGTTTTTTAATACGAAAAAGGTAAGAGGAGGTTCAACCAGACGTTGTTGCTTATTTTATAGTGATGTCCAAGCAAAGTTATTTTTGCTTTTTCACAGCTTTTGGTCTAAACGTTATTTTTGTGGATATAATAATTAATCTAAAAACGTTTCCCTTTCTTCTTTTTTACTTTTGAATCCAGTGGGAAGAGATTAGTGGTGTTGACGAGCACTACACCCCAATCAGAACTTACCAAGTGTGCAATGTCATGGACCACAGCCAGAACAACTGGCTGCGGACAAACTGGATCCCGCGCAACTCGGCTCAGAAGATCTACGTGGAGCTCAAGTTCACCCTGAGGGACTGCAACAGCATCCCCCTGGTGCTGGGCACCTGCAAGGAGACCTTCAACCTGTATTACATGGAGTCCGACGACGACCGCTCGGTCAAGTTCAAGGAGAGCCAGTTCGTGAAGATCGACACCATCGCGGCCGACGAGAGCTTCACGCAGATGGACCTGGGCGACCGCATCCTGAAGCTGAACACGGAGATCCGTGAGGTGGGGCCCATCAGCAGGAAAGGTTTCTACCTGGCCTTCCAGGACGTGGGCGCCTGCGTCGCCTTGGTGTCGGTGCGGGTGTACTTCAAGAAGTGCCCTTTCACCGTCAAGAACCTGGCCATGTTCCCCGACACGGTGCCCATGGACTCCCAGTCGCTGGTGGAGGTGCGGGGCTCCTGTGTCAACCACTCCAAGGAGGAGGAGCCCCCCAAGATGTACTGCAGCACGGAGGGGGAGTGGCTGGTGCCCATCGGGAAGTGCTTGTGCAACGCCGGCTACGAAGAGAGAGGCTTTGCTTGCCAAGGTAACGATGCCCTGCGCGCCCGTGGCTCTGCTCCCCGCGGGGGCTTCCCCCCCTGTCCCTGCTCCCTCTCCTGGGTCGTGCTCCTTTTCTCCAGCTCCTGGAGAGAAATCAGCCAGGCGGTGAAACTGCCCTGGAAATGGGGTTTGCTTAAGCTGTGTGAATAGCGTCGTTCGCTAAAAATGTTTGCTGAGAGTCAACAACTGATTTTTAAACACTAATTTTTTTAGTTGTCGTGTAACAAATCTAGCCTCTCTTACTGCTCTTGGACCTTCTTCCAGTTTGCAATGTCTGTGTCAAAAAAGTGATTTTTTTTTTTTGGTGTCTTTTTGTCTTTGAAACTTTGTGTCTCGATATATGACTTTTGCCACTTAGACATGTTGATCAATTGGGACTGGTTGGTAAAAAACATGTAGCATTGCTCCTGTAGCATAATTACTAAATGCAGATACATTTGGAAGATGAATAGTTGAAGTTTATTCATGAATACTCATGTGTTTTAACTCAATTTTCTCCAAACTTTTGATTTCTGCAAACGGTGGTTATGTGAATGCTCCCAAGAACAAGAGTACACTGGGGATTTGGATTTTTTTACAGAAATGGTCTTTTAAACCTTAGAGAAATGCATGTTGTATTTACTAATTTTAATACCAACTAAGATGATAGCAGCTAACATTTGAATGCTTTTTATAAAATTACATTTTGAAGTTTTGTGCTGATTCAATCTTTTTAACAGAATGCCTTGAAGGGTGCTGGCTGTTGCAAAGGGTCTTCCATTACTGTTTAATTTTTACTTATATATTTAATGTCTGGAAATCCCATGGTTGGAAGCAGAATAGCTGAGAGGTTTTCTGTGAGGGGTCTGTATGTGAAGAACAGAAATTTAAAGTATTCTGAACCTGGTTGGGACAGTGCCTACTCATTTTTAATCAGTCCTACAGCAATACTCAAACAAGTCCTGGGGAGTTACTGAGAACCCAACAAACCATAGCCATGACTTTTTCTCTGAAAATGACAGGGAAATGTCTGGGGGAAGGGGTAAGAGTGTTCCTGCTTTGATTTTTAAGTAGATTTTAAATAATTTTTTGCCCTTGAATAAATTGAGTAGCCAGGTCTGAGGATGCTTTTCTGGGATTAGATGCTCTTATTTATAAAAAAACCAAGTAAACTCTTCTGTTAAGAGCTGAATTCGGGGGAGGATTTTTTATTGTTCAGAAATGCTTTATCCAGTATCTCCTACAGCTGCACTTAGAAATGCTAAAACACAAGTGAATCTTTTATCCAGTGTGTATATTCCTGCTTGCTGCAGAGCCTGTGTTGCTGTAAATGGCTGAAAGCTGTTGGTTTAGAATTTCATTTACACGTGAGCACAGAGAGACAGGCACTCCAGAAAGCAACAGAAGTACAACTGAGCAAAAGTAAAGCTAAATCAATTACACTAAACTTCTATTAAAAACAAGTTCTCAAATGCTTGGGGCAGGCAAGGCAGCTCCTACTGAGTTCTGCATAGAAAATCAGTCCATAGAATGAATATGTTTTTCTGGTTTGTTTTTTTTTTCTCCCTCACTCACTCTTGATCAAGGGGGTTATATGTGATGAAGCCGTTAACAATAGCAGCAGGTCCTTCTGCTTTATTCTCATTTAACATAGAAGGTTCTGCTAGCTTTTATTTGAAGTCATATTGATCAGATTTTTTCAGTGTGCTGTGATTGAAGTGGCTCTTTAAAAGCAGGAACTGAAAACCTCACATTTTCAGCATCAGTGGCACAGAAAGAGCTGGAAAACTCAGAAAACCAGTTCGGCTTTGACCTCGGGAACAAGGCTGCTCCTGCATCTTTCCTTTTCTTTTTCTTCTCTCCTCCTCAGGGCTGTAAAATCAGGACTGTGGCAATGTAACCAAAATGGTGTTACAGGCATGGGCTGGAATAAAGGCATGATTTAGGAAAAATAAATTTCAGTTGAAGTCTGAAGGAGTAATTAGTAGCAGAGGTTATTCTCTTCCCAGGAGTTGAAAACATTTAAGAGCTTAGTGTCCATTGCTACTTGATCCTGTGTTCAGACTTTCTGATTTTGTTTGTTTCCATAATGCTGTTTTCATAAACAATGTCATTTTGCATTAACAGGAGATTATCACTGAGGATTAAAATGAAGGACCTTAATGCTATAAGATCAGCCTATTTAAATTTCATTCAGAACAGCTCTTCTTTGTACTTGGAAAACTAGGCACAGTCATGGCCTCCCAAATAACACAAATTTCACCAATCTCCTTGACAGCTTTCTTTTCTCTGCATAACCAGGATAAGATTACATAAACTCAGACCATTTTTAGTTATTGGTGCATGTTTTTGTAACATATTTGTATGTAAGCTGTGAAAAGCCAGCTCAGCTGATGGGTTCTTGCTGGGTGGAATATTATTCTCTTCTGGATCCTGTTGACTGATTTTTACATCTACAGCAGCAGCATCCCTACCTGTCAGCCAGTGAAAGAATTTCACTGTGACCATCCTTGTTCTCTTTATTGGGAATGTGTGGAGAAATGATTTCTTAAAAGTGAGTTTTAGACCTCACTTTGAGGAATTCTGGTATTTGTTAACACTTTAAGTTAACATCTTAAGATTTAATACCTCCTCTAGCAAGGGCTTGTGCTCCTGCTCAGTGTTTTGGAGGGATTAGGTTTGTCTGAAGTAAAGTAAGATGTGTTGGGGAGAAATTCTTTCTATAGCTGTTTTCCCCCTTAATTAATACATATGTTAGTTAATTAAAATGGTATATGTCATACACTGTAGGCTGTTTGTTATTACAGCTTTTTTAGTGGGCTGTTATTACAGCTTTTTTAGCATCATAGCAATCCTGTCTTATTTAATCTTATTTTAATATTTCATGGTTGAACAGCACTTCTTCCTCACAATGTCTTTTATAAATTATATTTTCCTGCCACTCTCACCAAACTACATCTCTATGGCATCTTCTCTCTTAGAATTAGTGTGTTTTAATTAGGGGAAAAAACCCCCAGCTGGCTGGAACTACACTCTAAGCTTAATGCTTTCTAGTGATCTCCATCCTGCTCCTCAGTCAACAAGGAAAATATCATATTTTCAATTTGTTCCCCATCAAATAGGCAGAATAGATCAGGTCAGATCTGTCTCAATATTCTTTCTCTGACAATGACTAATGGCATCTTCCTAAGGAAACCAAGGGAAAGTGTAAGAAACTATGTAATAAAAGTGCTGCTTTCCTGGGTAAAGCTTCTGCCAATCTACTGCTGACTATTTAAGATACATTTTGTAAGAAAGACTATGTGCAATAGGAATCAGTGACCAATCTCTTGCTAATTTGTCTGTGTTTTCACTCATATTTTTAGTCTCTGAATTTTTTATGGCAATGAATGCCTATCTTGCCTTGTGTGGAAAACACTTCTTGCTGTGTTTAACCCTTCTCTTTTAGAGTCACTGGCATAAGGTTTTCCACGTCTCTCTGTAGTGAGGAAATAACTGCTCCCTTTTCAGCTTCCATATTAACAAATTTAGAGACCCCTTTCATATTTAATATCTCATCTCTAATACCTCTTCTCTGAACTTTTCCTCTCTGCTAGTGCCTTCTTTTTTAGAGGACATACTAATTGCTCTGTACCTCATCCTTTGTGACTGCCTCTGTACATATTCAAAGTAAACAATGTGAATTTTTATGGAAAAGGCAATGAGTCTAATGTGTTTAAGTTTCAAATGCAGGAGGAGATTAGACAGTGGCTTGGAGTTTGGAACAGCCCAGAGATTGAGTTAAAAAAAGGAGCATTCACATCACCTGCCCAGTGAAAAGCTTGACTCAGTTTTATTTTGAACACTATAGAAGAAATAGATCTCATTATCTAAAGATTGGTTAGTTGGAGTATTGATACCAAAATGTAGGATAAATGGCAGAAAAACTGTCTGTAGTTCTGTAATGATCTAAAGGCTCCTCAGGAAAATAATGGAAACCTCATTTCAGAAGTTGTTTTTTTAAAAAAATTGCAGTAACCAGATGATAAAGGAAACCATTCACTGGCAGGTTTGGACTAATAAATCTTTTCCATCCTGAATGTGTCTGTTCTGTTGTTGGCTATTTCAGGCACTTCAGAAAGACCAGTTGGACATGGAGAAGGTTATTTTTCATTGCAGTATACTTAATTAGCAAGTGGGCACTGGGCAATTGTTTATCCATGTGGGACTATGAGTGAGCTTGAATGCTCTTTTGAAGGCTTCCAACAGGTGACCCTCTAGACCAAAACCAAATTTTCTGGATCTGGTTATCAAATGAAAAAATTTAAATTGGTGGGCTTGAACAGAATGACCCAAAAAGCACAGAATAACATTTTCTGCATGGTGTTGTTTCAAGGTATAGTTCTAAATTTTAGTTGCTGGAATTGAGTAAGTCTGAACTGTAAATTTCCTATGTAATGCTATGTAATAAAGTTGTAAGTTTTAATCATGAGTGACTGGTACATTTTCTATAACAAAGCCAGAAGGAAAAAGAATGTAACTCAACAGTTCTTCTTTATGGGTTTAACTTTTAGCTATTAATCAGATGGGTTGAATGGGAGAAAAGGGAGTGAGGGGTAAAGGAGGGAGAGGATAAGTTCACCCACTGTGCCTGGTAATTGCAAAAAAGACTTCACAAAATTTCCCCTAACACTAAATTTTTCAGTGCCTCAAGTTGTGCAGTGAGCATCTCCTAAATCATATTTCTCTCTCTGAGTTTCTGGAGATATGAAAGGAATGCCATCTGTGGCTGCTAAATCTGAACCATCACATACATTGCTTGATTCTTTCAGTGGAATGACTGCTGCACTTGAGGTAAAAATATGTAAAATATCACTAATACCAAGGAAGCAAAGCATTTCTCCAGACTTCTTTTTTTCCTGTATGCTTTAAATAACCATTTCGTCTCTGCATAAGTAAACCTAATTTTTATTTTTCTGGATCAGTAGATATAGAAAGAAAATTTACATGTAGAGAGAAAAAGATACTGGGAGGAACTGCTCAATTTTGTGCAAGTGAAAACAGAAAGAAGGCTCAAATGCTTTTTGCAATTGCAAAGTTTCCCTTGGAATTAATTGAGTGGCTTGGATGAACACATCAAAAAATGCACACTGCAAAAATGTGTGGCCTTAACTCTTAGAGCAATTCTATTTAATAAAATGTAGGCACTGATCATATGGAGATCATACAATATAATAATGGAGCTATCAAAAAAAAAGTTTCACATGAAATCTGAAAAGCTGGGAATTCAAAGTTTTTAAAGCAGAGGTCTGAGTGTTTTTTTATTTCTTTGGTTTGTATTGTTTTGATTTTAAAAAGCAGGAGAGATGCTTTTTTAAAGGACTCTTAATCTTTCAGGCTGGTAAACTAAAATGACAGCAGCTATAAATTATGAATCTCTTCATTTGTAAAATATTCATTGTCTTTATCCACTTTATATTCTATAAGTACATGAACAGAGCACAACAGTGAAGGATTTACCTTCCTGCTTAGAATTTATTTAACTCTTACAAAAGTTATGTCAAAGATGCCCAAATTATTTTTATGGGAGATTAATTATGTTGCATTCAATACTTCCTAAAGATTCCAGCCAACTTTTTATGTAATATTTTCTGACTGTTACAAATTGGGAAATATTCTCCAATTTGTTCATCATAAGCAGTAGATATAAAATTGCAGGTTTTTAAGGCAAACTTTATTGGGCACAATGTTGAGGTTTCTTGTCCGCATTTGTCACACATCCTGAAGAAAAAAAAATAAATTCGGAAATTACTAGAAAAGAGATTTTTTTTTTATAAAATACTATGCACATTCTTTCATACCTGTAAGAAAAGTGTTCTTTCAGCCCTTTTTAGTTTCTTGAACAATACTTTACTAAGTTTTTTTGAGATTGTGATAGAAGTACTTAAAATCGTGATTTTAAATATGACTATAAAGTTTTTAACATTCAGTGATTAGGAGCTTGAATGTAACATTCCTGTTAAGTGTTCTTAGAAAACTTAGCAATACATCTCTCCAAGTTGTTCAGTACTACAGTGTCAATATATGGCAGGACTAGATAATTTAAAATAGAATTTTTGTGTTAAAAACCAGGTGGGAAATGGAAAGGTTCACTCAGAAATAATGAAAATATTTGCAAAAGTGTTAATGACTCACAAAATGCAACTTAATACAGTTTGTTTAATCCAGATATGTTACCACTTTTTAAGTGTTTTTCTGCCACTTTGTGTGTTGACAGTTTTTTCCTTATCTCCCTTACCTGCTTTTCAAGCAACAAAATGACCACCCCACTCCAAACCCTGACAAAAAAATCTCAAACACCACACCCCACTGCCTGGAACCCAATTTAACAAACTTGTGAAACATCTTGCTCTTCTCAGCACAGAAATATTTGCCTTAATTCCATGGCACTCACATGTTCAAGAGCACCACCACTGAATTTGTGTGCAGGATTTTCCTGCAGGAATCTTCAGGATGTCTGTCACTGAGAATCCTAAGGGACCTTGCTGGCATTTCCTTAACCTTTTCACTCTAATGGGTTTCCCTTCTTTGGAGGCTTTCAAAAGATTAAAGACTAAATAATGAGTATCATCCTTAGCAATTCCTTGGGAGATTTTTTCAGTCTTGGAGTTGCAGGAAGGTTGTCAGTGGGAATTCAGGGAACCTTTTCCATTGGTTTCTTTGCTGCTGGCAGAGTTTTTAGAGCCATTTGACAATCCCTTATTAGTTCCAGAGTGGGATTTACAGAGGCTAACAGGGGTTTGCAGCACCACTGGCAGCTGGCACCAGGCTTTGAATAGAGAGCAATTGCAGCAAGAGCTGTGAGTTCCGATGACACACAACTCTGAGGATGCTCTCAGGCTAAGGACCATCTTGAAGGATGAGTACAAGACAAGGAGAATCTTCTCTGAGTCTGCTGCTCCTCAGTGTGAAGCGCAAGATGTTGTCAAAACACGCTGTTGGCAGACATCTAAATAGGCAGCAATTGATAGCAGACTTTATTGAAGCACTCAGACTGCAGGAGAAGTATCAGCATTTGCTGTTTCTTGGATGACAAATTGAATAACGTTCAGTTCATTTGCAGTGTCTCATGCTCCTTGTGTTTGAAATTGCAGCATTATTCTTTATAGCACGCCAGGAAAATAATAACTTGGACTTCACACAGCATGTTTAGGGAGAGAGAAAATACAAAGTTCACTGCCTAGAATTTGTTTGCAGCTTCAGCTTTAAGTACCTGCATCAGATACCCTGGCAATTAGTGTAGGTGTTGTTTTGAGGCAGGGATAGACCCAAAAAATGACAAATCCTGCCCAGGTCAAGGAGGTGAACTATTTCCCTGCCATGGCTCTGTGGGTTCAGTGGCTGTCTACTGTAAGGTTAAAATTTGATGTGATAATTTAGAACAGCTGCTCTTTGACAGGAAGATTCACTTTCAGCAAGGGAAGAAAAAGCCATATGGTAAAAGTTGATGCTGTGCCAGGCCTGAATAGCTGCAGAAGTGATACAGGACAGTTCTCTTCAACAATATGCTTGAAGTAATGCATTTTACTTGCCATTGGTGTTTCCAATCTGTGTGCTTTTTTGAATCATAACTTAACTGACATACAAGTACTTTGTTCTAGTTATTTTTATATAATACTTTTTATTAATAGTGGTGATTAGTTGACAGAAAAGGGTGGGGGGCTTTAAAAATACACAGTTTATTCATAGCCATGTCCAGAGCACTCTTTGTACTCTAAAAACATATCAAAGTTTTATAGAATGATTGCTTCAAAATTTTCAAGTAAATTACCATGTATTTTGGAGGCTGTAAATACCATGTGATTTTAGTGACCCGAACTTGACTTCAAATGCTTTTAGCAGAGTAATTCACTTATGTGACACTGCTTTTGTTCACATACTTAAATTTTAGTAAATTGAGTGTGTGAAATAGCATGAAACCCCATGAAATTAGAAATTCCCAGTTCTCATCCTAAAATAGTGGTCAATAGGAATAAGGTGGTCATGGAGTTCAAAATCTTATGGAGAATTCATCTGTTCTCCAGCTTGGAGGAGGGGAATCATTTGTCACAATAATTGGTTCTATGTAAAAAAACCCACTGATTCTTTCTGATGTGGCAGAGATTTTTAAGATAAGGAGAACAAGAGAATAAATTACTTAGAGTGTACAGCTCTTACCTTTAAAAAATGCCACTAAACAAGTGACCAAAAACCTTCCACCAGCAGTGAACTCTCATCTAGAAATGTGACTTTTTTTGGTGTGTCCCATTCCCCTGTCTGCCCCCATAATGGGGATGGGACAAAAACCTGTTGTTCAAAGAGGAAAAAAATTGTCTTTCCTTCTCCTAGGGAAAAAAAAAAAAAGATAACATCTCTAAGGTGATTATAGTAAAGCAGTAAAATATGTTGAAATGGTCATCTGTTACCCAGCTGAGCTAAGAAAAGACCTGAAGTGTGGCAAACATATTAAAGTCAAATATTAAACATGTTCTTTGATGTTTTGCACCCCTATACAGAGGTCACTTATGCAGAATTTGACCTAACCTGACCAGCCCCTTTATCTCTGTAAGAGGTAATTTTGAGATTTAGGTATGCACATATAGAACTGTTTATTTATAAATGACTTCTCTAGCATTTTTTAAATGCCACATTAATATCAGGTTGATATAGAATCCAGTAAGTAAAAATTCCTCCTTTGTTTTCCTAATGAATGGCATCAAGTAGTCATTATTATTACTATTATAAGAAGAAATACAAGCAAATTAATCAATAACAATTCAGATATAGCAGGAGCATCTCCAGCTGCTGTAATGTGCCTCTTTTGATGCCAGAACAACTTGAGCTCTCTGAAGGTCTAACCGGATTTTTTTTTCTTTCCTCATTTTGGTAATGTGATCCTAATACTGAGATGACAGCTCTGGGCAGTTTATTTTAAGAAGCTACTCTTCAAATCTGTCCTAGGGATTTTCAGGTTTCTCTCCCAAAAGGATAAAATGGAAAACTGAAACAGGGCTGAGGGACTGTGACTTGGATTCCAGGTGTATTAACCACGAGCATGAGATCACTGCTGCAGCTGCAAAACTGGAATTATCCTGGGCAGGAGGAGGAGGCTGGGTGGGAACCAGGACATTCTGGCTGAACAAGTAGCTGGTTAGAAATCTCAGCTAACCACAGCTAATGAACCTTCATCTTCATTAATTAATTCATTAACCATTCCTTCAGCTGCTACTTTTATGTAGTGTAAAATGTCTCTGACTTTTTTGACTTTGAGTGTCCAGAGCCTTCACCCCGAGTTCATATGAATATTTGTAAATGCAGAGGATGGAATTAAGAAGACATGAAATTTTTATGTGTGTGTGGCATTTAATAAGCAGTGCCAGTCTTGTTTCTCACACTGTGTGAGGGGATGAACTGGCAGTGAAATTAACAGTAAAAGGGGAATCAGCTTCTGTCTTTTCTCTGCCCACACCAACCACAGCAGATGGTGGAAGAAAGCTAAAAGCATTTTTATAAGAGGGTCAGAATAAGAAAGAGAATGAGAGGAAAGAGACTAGAGAGAAAAAAAATCACCATAATAAAATATACTTATTTCACTGAAACCTAAATGCTGCAATTAGTGTTCCTAAAAAAAAAAAGTTACTAAGTTAGAGGCTCTCCTGAGAAAAGAAAGAATACTGATTTTAGTTCAGACAGGAGTATGAGTCAATGGTGTCCTTAAGGGAGGATGCAAATCCCTATGCAAGTTTAGTCTGTGCCCAACTGCTGAAGATATTCATCTTTCTGGGGAAAAAATATGGTGACTGCTTCAAATCCGTGTTTAGGTAGGTCTCTGTCACAGTCTTACATGGAATTGGACTGCAAATAATAATATTAGAATTGTCATAATGATTGTGTTACACGGAGAGATTTAGAGCTGATGTGAGTACAGTGAACAGCAACATTTCAGGGAGCCCTGTCTAAATGAAGCTGAGGTAGAAAAGGTTTGTTTTCTCTAGAGCCTTCCTCTCAGAGGAAGGCATGAATTGTCTCTGTGGCCAGCATTTTAATAATGTTTCCCTGATTTTTTTTTTTTCTTTTTTTTGGGTCACTGAATTTCCAAGAGCTCTGGGTATGTACCTAGAAACATTCTCAGAATAATTCAAACAAAATTCTCAGAAATTATGGAAATAGTTTGGGGGGTTGGACTGGAAGACCTCCAGAGGTTCTTTCCAACCCTGACAATTCTGTGATTCTGTGAACTTAAAGCCAAAAGACTACACCTTGTTTTGAACTCAGTGGACTGGGGTGTTTTTTGAGCTTGAAAACCCTTCTGTCCAGTGGATTTAGTGCTGCTCTGCAGCATCCTTAGTAGAGGGACATGAAACAAAGCACCTGTCAGTGATGTGACAGAGAAACCGTGGTCACATCCGTGGTTTCCCTTTGTAGGGATGACTCAGAGGTGCAGTTCCTCATCCCCATCCTTTGGGATTTGTGGGCAAGCAGCTGCTGTGGCCAGGGAGGAGGCGTGTGTGCAGCAGAACTCAGATATTCCTGTCCCTGCTTCCTTTAGCCACTGACAGAAGGTGAGAGGAGGGTATCAGGTGATGGATCCCTCAGAGGCTTGGAGGAAGAGGTAGCAGAGCTTTTTTTTGGGCTGGCTCAAAGTTAATCCTTGTTTGCCCTCACACTGCTACTGATCCGTTCTAATCCACAGCAAATCTGAGATGTGATGACAAGAACAGCTCGCAGGAGTTTTCACTTCCCTGGATTTGGAGTTTTACCTCTGAGCCACATCTGCAGTGTGATAACACCTAACCTTTTAATTTTTAATCTCTTCCCTGAACAAGTAGGCCCTGCTTCCCCCCAAAAGTTAAATACTAGTCTTTAATTGAAAAACACACAAAGCACTGCCAAATCCTGTGGTAAAAGCAGGTGTTCAGGCACAAGCCTGTTTAGTAAAGAGCTTATTTAACCATGGATTAAGGGCTTCTTTGGAATTGAATGCCTTGGTTTTTTTCTGTGCAATAATTACTTTCTGGAGCCAATGTGTTTAAATGACTGCCTTAAAAACTAGCATGTCTCCATCCCAAATTGTCTCATAATTAGGGATTATTTTATTGCTTGTCAGTTACCCATCTGCTGGGAAGCTTCCTTGTCTGACTTGCAGTCAGGACATTTGCTGTCACCTGCCACTTGCCCCTTGGCTTCAGATCCCCACATGTGCATCCACAGATTGCAGTCATTCCACCTACAGGTGTTTTCTTGGTTTTATATGGTCTGGAGCAAAGAAGGCTTAAAAGTAAGACTTCTCTTCTCTTCTCTTCTCTTCTCTTCTCTTCTCTTCTCTTCTCTTCTCTTCTCTTCTCTTCTCTTCTCTTCTCTTCTCTTCTCTTCTCTTCTCTTCTCTTCTCTTCTCTTCTCTTCTCTTCTCTTCTCTTCTCTTCTCTTCTCTTCTCTTCTCTTCTCTTCTCTTCTCTTCCTCTCCTTCAGGTAGAGTAAAAGTCTCCCCTTTACTCTACCTGAAAGGAGGCTGTGGCAATGTGTGGAGCAGCCTCTTCTCCCAGGGAACTGCAATAGAAAGGAGGACACAGCCCCAGGCTGTGCCAGGGAAGGTTCAGGCTGGCCAGCAGGAGCAGTTTTTTCCTGGAAGGGTGAGCAGGAATTGGACTGGGCTGCCCAGGAAGGTGGTGGAGTCCCCATCCATGGCAGTGTTCCAGAAACATCTCAGTGCCATGGTTTGGTTGGACTGGAGGGTGTTTGGTCAAAGGTTGGACTGGATGATATTGGAGGTCGTCTCCAACCTTAGTGGTTCCGTGCTCCTCTGAGTTGTTTTTTTTTAGGCACATTGGATTCTGGGTTGTGCTCCTGCCTTCTACATTCATCTTTTTGCTAGAATTGGAGGTTTGAAGGCAGGGAAGGTGTTTTACCCTGGATCAATTTGGCCAAGTCTATCAGATTCCCAATCCCCCTGCCCAAACACATGTGAACACAAGGTTATGCATTCATAGCCTTGCTGTGGGATTCAACTGATTTGTGGGATCGTGTGGGAGACTGAAAAAAGTTGCTGGGAGTTAGGACTTAAAAAATTCCCTAGATATCTTAGAGGTGATGTGTTTTGATACAGTTAAGACTTCTGGTCTTTCCTTGCAGATTGTAAATCTGTTTTGGGGTGTTACACTTTGTTTTGTGGTGTTTGATGATGTGTTTGTTGACTTTCTATAGAGTGTTTCTGTTACTTGAAAATCTGTCTGTGTCCAAAGGTTGACTTAAAAACAACTGAAGGAATAAACAGTGTTATACATTCTCTCTGCAAACAATTTAGAAACACTTACTGGTTTTGGATAACAGTCACGTCCTGCAGTAATTTGAGAAGGTTTAAAGCTGAGGGGAAAAAAGAAAATGTATTATTCTTTCCTTCCCCTTGTAATTATGAAGATTTTTTGAGTGAGATGTACTTGACTGTTATGTAGTGGAGACTTGGATGTGAGCAGAATCATTCACACCAGGTCCTATTAGGTGTTCCCTTCATGTCAAGTTGAACACATGAAGAGTTGTGACAACTGCGATTTTGTGTAAAGATTGAAAAAAAAAAAAAAGGTATTTATGAAGACAACTATTGTAGAGGTATTAAACATTCCCATTGAGAGTCATCAAAAGCATGCCTGCACGGCTTTGGTGACTTCCAGTGCAATGTTTCCTAACAAATCAAGGCTTGTTCATTCAGGGGGAATTCACTGGAAGAGAAATGAGTAAAAATGACCAGTGGCTCTGGGAGTCCTTTTCCCTGAGGAGCAGCAGCCATCAGCAAGGTCAGAGCATGCATCCCTCCCTTTGTGGTTGTTAGCACAGCTTTGCTCTCCCCCTTCCCAGGCAGTGATGGGGCTGAGCACCCCTGGTCCCTCTGCCCAGGCTGCAGTTCCTGCTCTGCTGGCAGCCAGTGGGTGGGAAGGGGAAGGTGCCTTTGCCAGCCCAGGGCTCAGCATTGATGCTGGTGGCTGGATCACAGTGGGAGCCCCTGGAACAGTGACAGAGACAGATGATGGCACACCAGAGCCTGTCAGCTGGAAATGGCAGGGGCCCCAGTGAGGAGGAATGCTTTCCTCATCAGCAAAGCTTCGTTTTTGCCTCCTGTGAAGGTGGGGCATTGGGGAATGGCTGCCTGGTGGAGAATGTGTTTTCTTTTGTCTTCACAGTTTTGATGCCAAGTCTCTGACTACATGTCAGGGATGTTGTGTGCTGTCACTGAGATCACTTGTTAAGTTCCCATTGATTTAATGGGAAGAAATCAAGAATTTCAAACAATTAGCTCTTGGATGGATGAGAACATGTGGCTTTTTGATAAAATGCTGTTCTTCTTAAACAACACATTTCTCTCTACAGTCAGGAAAGCAGTGCAAGACATTAGTGAGTAAATTTTTGTATGTGTGAAACACAAAATCAAAATACAAATCAGATCATGGAATTTGCAAAATTATGAAAAATCGTTTAGCTAATTTACCAAGAGAAGATTTTTAGCTTTGTCAGTCACTCAAAATCACTTCTTTGTATTGTGATTTAAAGTACAAGACAGTTGGTGTGCTAATTATATTAATCAAGTTGCATTCTTTTAGATTCCAGCCTCTATAGCTGACATCAACATGAACTTTGAAATATTTAAATGAAATGTGTACCATTTGTGTGCTGTTAATTCTAGTGACTGTTAGCCAATTAGAAAACAAAAACATTTGGCTGTGTGACTTTACTAATAGATGGAGTCCAACTTTCAAATGATCAATTTTAATAAACAAGTAACATAGTTAAAGAGATTCTTTAGCACATATTTAATCTAAAAATAGTATTCTCCCAAAACAATAAAAAGGCAGCAGCTGAGCTTCACCAGCACATGTATCTGCTATAATTTTTTTGTGTTTAAATGTAATTTTGTCCAGCTGAAATTTAGGTTAGACTGTAGAAAGCTATGTGCACCCTGGTGTTTTTACAGTTCTCATTATTCAGGATCCAGCCCTACCATTGAGAAACTTAATGCAATGTTTATACATCAAGGCTTTATAAAAAAAAATAAATAAATGTTTTTTATCAGTTACAAAAAATATCACCAGTGGCCCACACATGTTTTGTTACAGAAGAATTATGATAACCTGAAGGCTTTGTTTTTATTGCTTTTGGGGTTTGTATTTTACAGAGTCCTCGTGGTCTCAGTTTCATTACAGCTAAATGCATGAAAAATGCTCCAATTAGCAATATATGGAAATGGTTTGCAAATGGTTTGCTGGTTCCCTGTAATTTAGGAGTTTGCATAAATTACTCCATTCACAGGACTGAACTTCCAGCATGCCTGAGGGCTTTGGGCTTCTGGTTCAAATCACTTGATGCAATCCCTTAAGAGAAAACCTGTCCTTTACCCCCCCCCTTTTTTTTTTTTTTGGTCTTGATTGTATTTTCTTTCTGTCATACCTATATCCCTGTACAGATATATATATATATATAAAAAATTAGATAGATACATCCCACAAGGAGCAGAACTGAAAGTCTGTTCTCTTTGCATGCCTTGAGAGAGCAATTTGCAAAGCACAGAACGGGGAGATTTATTTGAAAACATATGGAAGCCATGGGGGTGAGGCCCAGCATGGGATGCTCCACCTTAAGCTGAGCAGAAGCTGCTGGACCAGGCTGGGTGAGCCCATGCTGGGGCTGGCAGCTCAGCTCAGTGACCTGGGGAGCCTGGCCCTCGGTGCACTGGCCAGAAACTCGCCAAAACATGGAAGAATTTTGCCTAGTTTGCAAGTTATGTAATCAAGGAAGAAATGAAACAAAAAGCAATGAATAACAGTAACACATTTTATATGAAAAAACGTGGTATTAAAGAAAAAAAAAAGGCATGCACTTGAATTTGATTGAATTGATGAATTAATTCGTTGGCATAAATAATAATTGATGCTTTTAAATGTAGGAGGTCTGTTTTAAAACTCTGTTTTAAAGAACGAGCTACCAAGGTATGTGCAGTGAAAAGAAAGCTTGCTGCAGAAATAAGGTCTTAGAATTATGTAAAACCCCTAGCAGCTCTTGTGTCTGTAGCCAAAAAAATGTTTATTTGCTGGGCTGAAGCTGAACTGTGACTGGAATACTTAAATTTTAGCTTTTTCAGGCTATTTTTCCATGAGTAAAGCTCATAATTCATGTAGAGCTTAAAAGTAATTATTCAAACAATGCAGTAAATTATTATTATCTGAATGGGTGGGTTTTTTTAATACTTTATAGTTTGTGTCGTCTCAGCTTTGTTTGTAAGTATTATGTATTTTTTATGAGTGCTGAAATGCTCTCTTTTTAAGTGCCAGTCTCTTGCTCACTCTCTTTAATTCTGAATTATGAGCCATTTTAATCAGATGCCAGTTCCTGGCAGCTTTGTTGAGCTGAGAGGCTCAGTTTTGTCCTCTGCACTTGTGTTTGTAGCTGTGTCCCTCCACTCCCCATCTCTTTTTTCTTCTCTCAGTGTCCACTGGTCCACCTGTACTCCTATTTTTTTCTTCACCCTTGATACAATCTCCTCTTATCACCTGGATTCAGCTGAGCTCAGGACCTGTCTGGGTGTAGCTCATGCTCCTCACTCAGGACAATCACTGCTTCTAGAATTTCTGATGAACACCCCTCAGGGGCTGTTCTAGGGGAAGGTGACTCTCTAGAAAAGTATTGATTATTACTCCTGACCTTCCTCACCGTGCCCTACTCTTGCTCTAAGTGTGCTGAAAGGATCACTGCTGCAGAATCAGCCACTCTGCTGTGTTTCAGACCTGAGAGCTGCAGACTAGAGAAGTCATTTCCCAGTTTTGGGAGCTCCTTTTTGATGGGCTGCTCTCCTGCCCTGTCTGAGTTGAGCTTGACTTAATCCCAGGTGTGCTGGAGTCTGTGCTGGGGACAGGGCTGGGAACTGTGGTGACACAGAGTGACCACAGGACAGGGCACAGGTGCTGCTAAAGCACATCCATCAGCGAGCTCCAAGGATTTTGGGGTACCTGGCTGCTCGAGGGATGGGCACAGTGCACCCCAAAAGGCTCATGAGAGGTTAAATTCCTGTAAGGACTCAAGTTATTTCTACGTCTTCTCTTTTGTTTCTCCCTTTTGTAAAATTTGCCTGCCATATGAAGTCCACGAAATCTGGTGGTTGTAGAAAATGTATTTTTAGTGAAGATGGACCAAGCCACAGCTTTGTGTTACAGAAATCCTTTAGCTTTGTTAAATGAGAGATTTCCTGCTTCCCCTGCATCTCAGTGGATGGTGTCTCATTCATATTTCATCGTGCTGATGATTATGTTTGCAAAGAAGTCTCTTTGTTTAATGATCAATCAGGGAATTTAATTCATTAATCTGAAAGCACTCTGCAGCACAATAAAACATCATCTACATTTTACAAATAGAGTCCTAGAATAGGAAAAGATGCAGTTGCTTGGTCACATAAATCTGTCACCCAGTGAGCAACAGAGCCCAGATTTCTTGAGTCTCATCTCTCTGCTTGCTTCATGAACCGTGGCCACCTCATCACTGTTAGGGAATGATAAATGCCTCCCATTTATAGGCACATATGCATGTTCTGGTCATGCAGTAAACAAAGGGGCCTTTCAGTATTAATGAAAGTATTCACAAGAGGCCAAGCCTGTGGTCCTCATGCAGACAAAACTCTTGTGGGCTTGTGTCAGAGTTCTGCTTTGAGTGATTGCTAGACCAAGCTCATAATGTGTGTTTGAACCTTCTCAGGGGAGGAAAAGAGCTAGCATGAAACAAATCAGAAGCGAGGGTTTGGTTTGGTTTTCTCTTTTAGAATGAAAAAGAATAAATGCAGTATCACTATGGATGAGATCATATGAGAAAGTCATCTCACTTCTCTTGCAAGGGGCTTTTGCTGTCCTAAAATGAATTTCCTTTAGGTCACTTAATAAGTTCTGACTTTCAAAACTCACCTGCCCAGTGGCTCACAGAAGACACGTTGCTTTTATTTGCTCAAATATCAATATAAGAATATAATGGGTGCTATTTCTTAGGATTGTCCTTAAGATAAAAGTTGAGTGAAGGCTCTCACATTCTGTGTTTCTGCAGACACATTAATTGTGCTTTGGTTTTGAAATTTAAGTTTCAAATCAAATATCTCAAAGATCTTTTCCAACCTAAATGATTCTGATGCTGCTATAATTAATCCAGGTGCTGTGTTCTCCAGGCCACTTTAAATAAATAGAGATAAAAAAAGGACTGTGGACAGTTTAAAAAAAAAAAGCACACAAAACTCTCTCAGGCTTTACCAGGAAATCATTCTGGAGGTGAAGGTATCTCAGAGTGCTTTGATAATACAGAATTTAAGAATAGTTGTGTTCATCTCACCTCTTCCATCACTCTAGTGGACATTGCATTCTGAGGTGAAATAATCCCTTCCTTCCTAAAGGCAGGTTCATAACTGCTTGAAAGAAACCATAGTGGTCACATATTTTTTTTTTTCCTTTGGCAATATCAGCTGTCTGTTGTTTCTGTAATCTTTGTCTTTAACTATTCTGTGTACACTTTTAGACACTGTGTACAAGGTAAAATGGTTTATTTAGGAAAAAAGTACAAAGTAAAATGGTTTATTAGTAAAATGCTGTTCAAGAGGAAACGGAATAAAATAAATTTGAAAATGAAAAACAAAATTAGGCCATGTATCATAAAGTGCTTTCAGGAGAATCCAGGGAAAGTTTATTCCTTATCTCTAGATTTTGGGTTTAGTTTGATTTGTTGGTTGGTTGGTTGGGTTTTTGGGTAATTTAAACACACTCCAAGAAATTAGTATTTTTGAAATACCAGGTGGTAAGCTTCCAATACCTTGATATTTTAGGATGACATTTTTGGATTTATATGCTCCAGCATAGGTGGTTCATTGACTTTCTCAGTCACCCAAATATTTATGCACATGCACACATCCTGTCAGTTTTGAGGAGGGATTTCAGTCTGGACCATTATTTTTGAGCAGAAAATTGATTGGTGAAGGATTTTCTAATCAGCTCTAATCTTGCATGTCTGAGTAGCTTTGAAGTCATTCTGGTTTTGGAAAAAAAAACCCCAAAACCTGTCCTGCTTCAAATATTGAATGTTCCTACTGAAACCATCTCTGTCCAAAAAGGAATGGGAGCCAAATTCAACCAGAGATGATTTCTCTGTTCCTGAAGGTATCATAGTTTTAAATTGGCATCACTGGTACCATTGCTAAAAGTGTCAACTTTTAAATTAACTACTAGTGCCAACAAAGTTTGAGGTAAGAGTTTTATCTCCTGGGAAATAGAAAATTCCCACCTTTTCATTCCCATTTTTGTTTCTATCCAAAGAGTACCAGGATTAAGGATACTCTCCTTCAACTTCCTACACTACCCACTAAAGTAAATTATCCACAATATGTTAGGATGTGAGATAATGGTTTTATCCTCACATTTCTAGAGGACATCTGCAGTTATTTCCTTACTTAAACCTGTTTAATTATTATCTAATTGCACTTTAAGCTATAGTACTAGTAGCCTTGAGACACTGGGGGTGCTGAAAATGCTGTCAAAGGTTATTAAAAACAAAGGCACCTTCTGTGGCTCAGGAAGTCCCTTTACCACAAATACCTGGAGTGTAGGGAAATATTCTGAAGAAGCATCAAAACCCATTTGTCTTCTTGCTGTACTCTTTTCAGGCAGAGGCAGTTACAAAAATAGTCTCAAGTAACAACAGAATCTCTGTGGATGTCTGGTCTTATTTTATGAAATACTTTTTGTGGTAGTTCTTGCACTTGTAAAGGTATTGGCTGTGAAATATTATCCTTAAAGAAGAAAAAAAGCTTTGCTTCAAAGTGGCATTGAGAGTAAGCAGATGTAAATGCAAAATTGGTGTTGAGTAGAGAAAGAAAAGTAACACCAGAGGTGTCAAGTCCCAGTTTGTCTCTAAAATTAACTGGTATTTTACATGTTCAGTGCCATGTTTCTTATGCTATCCACTGGTGGTGCCCAATATATGAATATTTGAAGGGTGATATTGAACCAACTCAGGTTTATGATATGAGTTACTCTTCCATTTACACAGTGGGGTCTAACCCAGGTGTGAATTCATACTTCCAGCATGATAAATCTGAACTTCAAAACATGGAGACCAAGGGGTCTCCTCCCATCCCCATCTTTTTTGATGACAGAAGGTTGTGGATCTCACATGAGACTTAATTTTGCTGAAACTGAAACCTGCTCCTGTTGTGTAAATGTATTTGATAAATGACTCTCATGCTGATAAAGCACCAGGAGACAGGAAGGAGGATATCAAGTGAGTCTTTATCAAACCTGCCAATATCTCAAAGTAAGATTATTGGCTTTTCCCTGGAGCTATAGCAGAGAAGTCTGAGTACAGTGAGAGAAATACCTATGAGGAGCCTAGATAGATGTAGATATGGCAATATTGTATATTATTTGTCATTGTTTTTATTGTGTAAAATGAATTTTACTCCTTCATTTTTCAAACAAACAAACAAAACCCCCAAAATTATTAAATAAAATAAGAAATGGATTTTCCCAGATGGCTAAACCATTCAACTAGCTGCAATACCAGACCCAGACTTACAGAGCTCAGTACTAGTATAATATCTTTTTCTTTTTGTGCCCTTTCTGAAACAGCATAATTAATCAAGGGATTATTTTCTAATAATTTCTGTGCAAAGTAATTTGCTTTGTTCTTGTCTCTCAAGTGACAGATTGCAGAAGTTGAACCTCTACTCAGGCACCTCTTCCACAGATAGTTTCATATTTCAGTGAACATTTCCCTGGCCTGGTTGACTTGATTTATAACAGCTAAGGTTAGTGGGAAATTAAAAATTAATTAATTTCAATGAATGTGTAATCAAGCAGAGTGGCCTGAGCTGTGGAGGTGCTAATAGGTCTCCCCTGGGTGTCCCTCTCCAAGCAGCTGAGCCTTTAGGGTGTGGAGCATCCCAAGGTAAGCAGGGGGTTGGGTTTTGGGGCTGGGTCTCCTGCTGGTGCTGCAGGTTAAGGAAGGAAGTTTGAGAGCTTTTTAAAACACATTAGTGGGACAGGGACATCTCAGCGAGTCCTTGGAGTTAATTTTTGGTACCTGATTTTGCTCTCTGGGATGCTGTGGAGTGCTCACTTTTATCCCATGTAAGCTACAGCCTCTGTCATGGGAAAGAAGTTAAAAGCAGCTCATTCAACAGTTCAAAGGCCCACTAAGTGCTCAGGGATCTGAAGTATTGGCAGAGGAATACATCATAAATTTGAATCTGTTATCTAAAAAAATAAAAGTCCCCTTCATATCAGTTTCTATATGGTAGGGAGATCATTTTCTGTTAACTGCTCCCTTCAAATGGGAACATGGGAGAAATTAAACACTGGTTCTTCTCTCTGTTTTTCCTGTGAGAGAAGAAGAAATTGATAGAAACAATAACCTCAGCGCATTACTATTAATATGAGACTAATTTTAACCCTTTTCCAACCTTAATAATGCCATGAATCAGTGATTCTGGCAGCACAGAGCTCCAGAGTGTGTTTGTGATCCAACCAGGAGTGGGGAGAGAAGCTGTAACTCACAGTGGTGCTGAGCTCTCATTGCTGGAGCTGTGGCTGGTGGGAATCCAACCCCAGCCCCACCTCATCACCGAGCCTTTGGAGGCTCAGAACAAATGGATGCATTATTAAATATCTCTCCTGTCCTCACACTACACTGCATTTGTTTGTTTATTTAAGAATCTGGCCAGAGGGAGAAAAGCAGAGGAATAGTCTCATGTAGCTTCTCTTCAGAATTCTCTTAGTTGCCAAAATACGATTTTTGTGTGCATGTGTGCAAATATATAAATATTTATATGTATGCACATCCTTTGTCTTGAAGGAAGGTAGGCTGGCTGGAGCAAAGATGTGAACAACCTGTATTACCTTTGCCAGAGCTGTTGCATAAAAAGCATGAATAGCATATTTAAAAATATCAGTGTGAAGTATTTTCTAGCACGTTGTACCCTAAACGCTGATCCAGCTGTAATAAAACATGGTAAATATAAATCTGTGCATTTGAAATTTTACTGGAACTATATATACCCAATATATAAATTTCATAGAGTATCTTAGAAGTGGTCTGAGAACTATAGTTTAAACAGAAAAAAAAAAGCATAAAATATGTAATACTTTTTTTTATTTTGGACCCTTCTTTCCAAAGGTTGATGGCTGACACTTAGATTGTGACACCTTTTGATTTTGACTGGATGTTTGTCATATAATCCTGAAAACAGAAATGTATTATATTTTAAATAAAATATGCTAAGGAGTGAGGGGAATTTAAATAACCAGAATTTTTGCAATGGTTTCTCTATATATGGTCACTAGTGAAATATTCAGTCCATGTTAATTACAATATCATGGTTTTTAACTGCAGGGCAGGGTCAATTTTATCTCTTATTCCATTTCAAGAATGCTCTGAACATAAAATGAGTATATTTAACATGAACCTGACTGTAATGCTTTGGATAAACCTCTCAAATTCATCTGTTTGGAGGAAATGTGGGAGTCTTTAGGGTGTTTTTTTTCATCTCCAATGCTGTTCCCAGGTGTCATTCAGTTATTCCCAGTGATAATGAAAGATTTATGCATCAACAAGTGTGGAGGTGAAACTGTGGTTAAAGCAGTGCTGCAAGTGATACTCCTGATCCCAGCAGGAGCTGCTGCCATGCTTGCATTTTTTGGAAGGTTTTGCCAAGTTTCCCCTCGTGAATAACCATAAATTATTGCAGTGAGACTTTTCTTGTGGAAGCTAATGTCACCTCCTCTGGCCTGGAGATTCCTGAGCTGCATAATAGAAGTTAATCCAGTACATTTTTTGCTCAGAGGATCTGAAAGGTTTTTATTATATGGAAAAAAAAAAAAAAAAGAGGATTTGCAGGCTTATGAAATAAGAACAATTACCATCAATTAATAGTTTGAGTGCTTCTTATTCCTTTCCCCCACAGCTTTTTTAACAAAGAAAGGAATGAAAAAACCCTGCCCAAAGAAAGAAAGAGAGGCAGAAAACCCCTCAAAACTTTTCAGGAGTCAAAGTAAGCCTTAGTTGCTGTGATTGTGCTGTAACAGCAGTTAATCTCTTGAGAGCTGTAACATGGATTGAATTCATCAAAAAGAGAATGTGTGTCACAAGTGACCCCGTGTATAATGGGCAGAGATCAGGTCCTGGTTTCATGGTGTATTAAAAACTAAAGGCCCACAGTTTCAGGTCCCACATATAAAGAAAAGAGGGGAGATTATTGAGTCAAGCAGGGATGTTATAAATAAGCACTTGCCTTGATTAGCAGCACAGGCTGCACTTCCAAATATTTGGGGCTTCAAAAGCCTTTGCTGATAGCAGGGAGATTCTCAGAAGAAAAAACCCAGAACCCAAAAAACCCAAAACACAAAGTGTCTGTCTTTGCAGGGAATGAGGATATAGTGGTAGCTTTAAGAAATAGTTAAATTTTAGCTGTTTTTTTGCAGTAGCACTTAAAAACCATTGGCTATCATCTCAGTTGTTTCTAAGATAGTTCTATCCTCAAAGAGTGTACTCAAAGAGAAGAGTATCCTCAAATACTGCACACAGTGCATGTATCTTTGGTTTCAACAGGTGGGGAAATTGGATTATGATCACCTGAACTGCAGGGGGATTTTCATCCACAGATCACATTGACAGAAACAAACAAACGAACAAAAAAAACCTAAAAAACCAAAAAGGAGGACATTTGTTGATTGTATGCAAGGGTGGTTAAGATGCATTCAGGGTATCCCTGAGGTATCAAAGTAGTTTGTAAGGAAGATTTTAATTTTTTCTTAACCTGTCACTGGCCTGTATACAAAGCTATACACACAGCACTTTTCTTGCTATGAAATAGAAATGAAAGATGCTTCTCCAGAGCATTCTGGTTACTTATAGAGTCCCTCAGGGTGCTGGACCATGAGGAGCTTCCCCAGCATCTCTTCATCCTCATTTCCTCAGGGGATGAACTGCAGGCTGAAATGGGAGAGAGGATGAGGTGAATATTAAATCTTTAAAGTCTTTCATATCCTTCACTTTGCCTATTTGCTTTCCTGCTGCCTGAGAGTTGGGTTTGGGATACTGGTGTGGAGGCAAAGGCTGTCAGAGGAAATTGTGGAAGAGAGACAAGGAGGGGGATGACAATTGTGGGCTCCCTGTTAACTGCAGTTATTAACAGCTCAAGGTCAGCACTAATGAATATTTCCCCAAGGTTAGAATGAAAATTGCCCAAACCACTACAAAGCTTCTCTGTGGCCACAAGCAGGGCTTGGGCACGTGTGGCTGGGCATGGAAGAATTTCATGTGCAAGTTTGTGAAGAATTTCAGTGCATTCTGAGTCTTCTGGGGTCAGCAGGTAATGCTGCACTGAGCACAGCCTGCCAGAACCATGGGGCTGATTTCAGGTCTTTGCTGATTTGCCTCCTTTTGCACTTGTTCTCTTGTACCTTTAGGAGGAAAAGTTGCCTTTTTCAAGGAAGCTGGGGGTACCTTTGGCAGACAGAAATACACTGTGGCTTTGGTATTCCTGATTTATGGGGAGGGGGAGACTGTATCTGCAGCAGCAACACAAACATGAGAAAAATTGTGTGCTTTTTGTGATCTGCAGTGTAAATAGCAAGTGCAAAAAAAAAAAGAAAGAGGTGAAGTATGATGATTACTGACCTTGTAATTTGTCAAACTCCCCCATCCATAACATTTTTGCACTGCCTTACTACCTTGTGGATATTATATTTTGTTCAGATACTGAAATCTTCCTGCTCAACCTTTAAAGTCCTTCAAGAGTAGTTGACCTTTAAAGAAGTATTTGAAACAAAATGCCAGATGAGAGTTTTGTTAAGTCAAACTCTTGCCTACATCCTTTTCCTCAGATATTATTCATTGCTTAGACATATTTTATGCTCTCTTGCTATTACAACACAGCCAGGTTTGTTGGTGGAAGCTGAGGAGAAGAGGGGAAAAAAAATACAATCCAGACACCAAGACTGCTCTTTTTCTGTGGTAACTAAATTGCAAATGGAACAGAGTAAAACATGTAGCAGAAAATTAGAAGAAATCAAACTGGATCAGTGGGAAAAAGTAACCTTATCCTCAGAATGCCAAATTCTGAGTTGCAGAAAATGTTTCAAGGCCTCCAGAAGTAATTTAAGGAGCTGGTGAGCAGCATTATTGTTTGCTTTGTAAATGAATTCAGTTGGCTGTTAGCTGGGGTGGGAGCTGGAGTTCTGGGCAGGCAGTGCACTGTGCATTCACTGAAAACGTGTAATTAATTATCTGCGCTGATTTCATGCAGGGGATAAATCAGACGTTACCAGGCCAGCAAGCAGGGAAGAAATACATTGTAGGAAACAATCACATACTGGACAAATGGGGAAGGAAGGAGGGAGGGAAGCAAAGGCGTGGGTGACCTAGGTGTTTGCATCTCCAGCTTCTATGAATGAGGAAACAGGCTTAGTGGGACCCTGGGATAGTCACATTAGAAAGGAAAAGGAGGATTCAGCAAACCCTCCATGAGCAAGCACACTGCAATTCCCAGTGGCAATCTTGGAGGAGGAATGATGGAGGGGGAAAGAAGTGGCAGGAGCTGCTGGGCTTGGTGTGCCAGTCACAGGGAGGGGATCAGCAGGGCAGAGCTGCCTGACCTGTGCTGGGTCAATTCAAAGGTTTCTGTGACAAATCATGGGAAAATACACTGCACTTGTGGTGTGCTGCCCCAGCCTGAAGATCTGCTTTGGGACTGATGTCTGTGTGCAGCAAAAATATCCTGCTCTGTTGGGCAGGTTTTATGGGCTCTGGTTCATCCTTTAGCAGCTTTGGTGAAGCTTTCCTTGCTGTTTCCTCGGGCCTTACCTGTTTTAGCTTCTTAGATCTGGCCTGTGACGTGGGTTTTGTACCCATTTCTGATCAGGGGATGCTCTAGAATAGGGGAAAGCAGAGCAGGTGCCACGCTGTGCTGGGGTGCTCGCTGTCCTTTCTGTCCCTTCTGCCTCAGCCTTGGCTGCCTTTGGTCTCCCTCCCTTTTCTGGGACACAGAGTCATCCTTAGCCCTCTTTCCATCCCTCTGGGGGCCTCCTGGCTGCGGGGAGAAAGAGGCATCCTGCCCATCCAGGGGCAGCCTCCGGGCTACCTGCTGGACTGTGGCGCCTATGGATAAGGAAGGAGGGATTTAAGTGCAAAACCCAGGGGTTTTCTGGCTGCCAGCTGGTTTCTTTTTACAGATAAACTGGATTGCCCAAAGCCTCATCAGTCAGGAATGTGAAAAATCAAAGTGTTCAGGTTTCACTGCTCATACACATTGATTCTGCATCTCTTCTTAGTCTTCAGTGGTTTGCAGGAGCGTTGGTGTGAATGTAGGGCATAATTCTGGTATGAAGTAATTGATTACACCAGTTTCAAGATATTTTATAAGACTGATCCAAATCCTTGAATAAAACCAGAAATGAGGTTGGAGAAAATCTCTGATGCCTTGAGAGTTATGTGGTCTGCATTTTGGCAGAAGAATTTCACCCCCCCTTATTTCTCACAGCTGAATCCAGACCCTTCAAATATCAGCCTGTCTTTGTTAAAAAAATAAAAATAGGTGAGGAATTTTCTTCAAATGGATTTATTTATTTTACTCTGCAAAGAATTTTCTAAAGAATCATTCTCAATATTTTATTTTGGTTGTATGCATCTGTAGAGACTGTTTAGACATTTTACTGATTTCCTACATAGAATGAAGAATGGAGTGTATTCAAAAGCAGACCAGCATGCTTATGGCATTAAGTACTTCACTTTCAATTGCTTCAAAGTCATGCTAATAGTTAAAAAAAAAAAAAAAAAGGAAATCTGTAGCAAAAATTTCTAATGACAAATTTAGAAATGTCTGAGCTAGAGGTGAAATAAGACCTATTTCTTTTGTCTTTCTCAGTGTTTATTGAAGTGACTTCCTGTGAAATTTGTGCACCTGAGGCTGAGGCTGGAATGGGGCAGCTTTAAGGCAGGAAATTGTCTTCCTCTGCATCTCGAGCTTGGCAAAAATGCCAACATTTCTGCCAGCAGAATCCCTGGAAGGAAAACACTTGAATCCCTTCCCACTGCTGGTATTAACTAGGCTGAGTCAGAAAAAGCCCTGCCAAACCCTGCTCTCTTTCCCTCCTAGAATGGCACAGAATTAAGCATTTTTTGCTTGTGCTGAAATGCTAATGGCCAAGCTGCTGTTGTTTCAGAAGAAAAGTGCTTTATTGTCAAGGGTTTGAGCAACCCTACCAAATCCCCTTCCCATATTCTACAGATGGTTTTGGTGACTTTTTTTTGGCCCTCAGTATTCCATCCCCACAAAGGAGCTAATGTTCCCCATTGTGGTGAGAGCACTGCACTTGCAATTTAGTTTCTCTTCGTGATGCCCAAAACCACGATGGGCTCACATAGGGGTAGAAAGAGGAGGCATCTCTATCAGGCCTCTCAGTGAGGATGCCGTGCCTTGCATCATAACTTTTGCTGGTCCCTTTTGCAGCTGTTCTCTCCCTGGTTCATAGAATGTCTGTCTGCTGCTCCTTTTCCCTTTCTTTTTCCTGTACAAATATTTGGGTGTTAGGCATAGCCGTAAGGTGATGACTTAGAGAACAGAGGAAAGCTGTGTAATGTTCCTGGGTCTTGAATTCAAGAGAGGAAACCTATTTTTAATATTTTTGCAGGTGATCCCTTTAATTTTAACAAGTAAACCTTCCCCTGGAAAGAGTTATCTTGCTAAAATGATGTTTTTCGAAAGGATCAACAAAGCTCATGAATAGGCTTTGGCTGTGGCTATCTGTGGGTAGTAACTTACTGATATTTTCTTTGTTCACACAGCCACATTTTTCTATTCCTAGAAAGTCTGTAATCTGTCTTGGGGGAGTGTGTGAGCAGGGGGAAAGTGTGGAATAAATAATCAGGATCCTTCTTTGGGAGCATGAAATTCTAAAGTAAACGTTGTGCAGTCATTGATACTGAGCAATGAAAGCTTTGGCTCTGTCCAAGGTTTTCAGGAAACATTTTTTGGGAGTGGGAAGAAAAAACCATAAACAAATGCTTAACATAAATAAATAAATTGCATTTACTTTGCTGATTTTCTCCACAGTTTGAATAGAGAAATCTTTGCTATTACTAAGTTAATGCTAAGTGAAATGGGAATATGAAAATGGTGGAATATGACAGTTCCTCTAGCTAGCTTTAGCCTTTGCACAGTGATGCTTGCATGTAACTTCACAATGTGGTGTCTGAAGTCCCAACAGGGCTTCCCTAGGGCTAATAGGATACTTTCACTATTGTAAATGGGATATAGTCTTACATGTAGTCACATGGAAATTCCCTTGAGAACCATTGGACGTGGGGAGGAAATGTCTCTTTTTCTTTCTTTTCACTGCCCTCTCTTTGTTTTGGGTATTGTTCATAATGAGTTCTAGATTACCTTTTTATTGAAGGGACTTGAGAAGCACAGCAAGACTACAAACTCTGCTTTGTGCCTCATTTAGAGAGGATTAAACAGCGCTGGAAATTTCTTATTGTGCGTCTCTTGCAGCACCGAGCCGTGTTCAGGAGGCTGCCATTGGGCTCCGGGATTGTTTGGAGCAAAATTGAGCCATTTGAAAGGAAAAAAGTTCTCTGATGCTCTCACATGTTTTCTCCACTGGCACTGCAGCGTGCTTTTGAATTGCTGAGCAGCACTCTGAGCTGGCTGCCATCAATTTCTTTCCTAATCCAGCCTCACCCCTACAAATTCCGAGTCTTTTCTATCTGGCCACTTGTCGGAATTACAAGTGAGGAACAATGGGTTTTTGTGATGGTAATGCTGACCCCAGCACCCTGCAGCCTGAGCATCCTGCGCTGCTGCAAAGGGTTCTTGGGCAAGGCTCAGCTGAGCTGCCAGGGACAGCAGAGACACCTGGCTGCCACCCACCCTGCTGGATTATTGATCAATTATCCATCATCCTACCTGCCCCAAGATGGTGCTTACAGGGGAATGAATGGAAGAGTTTTGTTGTTTTCTTTTGTTTGTTTTTTTTTTAATGGTTGCCAGTGCTGTTGCATGTCTTTTATACCATGTGAATAGCAACACATCCAAAGGTAACTTGTGCTCTTCTATTTTTGACACAGTGGTTTCACATGTAAATTTTAAAAAAAGAGCTGAAAGCAGCAGTGAAGGGTAGAGACCCGGCTGAACTGCTTGGATGTTGTTTTAAGAAAAGTCTTATTTTATAAGTTTGATTAAGTAAGAGTGAATTTTCCTGAGCTTTCTGTGTTTGGTTGGAAGATTTATGAGAATAAGCTAAATGGTGCTCTCAGGAAGCCAAAGTTCCCACAGAATTCAGGAAATAATGTATTTTTTTTTCTGCAACACTAAAGAGAGCATTCTGCATTAAAAGGCGTATCTGTAAGTCACTGATGTTCTGAGGGAGTGCAGCTGTGGTACTAATCCAGACCACTGTAATTTTACTCCCTGTTAGAAAAATAAAATAGCCAAAGATGGATTTACATATATCTGGCAAATACTTTGCAATAAATAGTTTTACTTATTTGAAGCTGAAAAGTCAATCAATACAATGAATTTTGTTCTGTAATCTTTAAATACTCCCCACATATTGTTTCCCAGATAAGTGTTACAGTTCACATCCACTGTGAATATTTCAAAAGCCTTGTTGTTCTTCTCTTCTGTCCTCTGACAGGTCTTTGCTTCTGTCCTTTTTTTGTGTGTCTGAAGTAAAGTATTTGGTCTGAAATTTATTTCTTTCCTCAAGCAATTACAGCTGAGTTTTTACTGGGTGCACTTGTGATGTTGCTGCAGTTAATGGCCACGCTCTGACGTTTAACAAAGTGCAAGCACTTAAGTGAAATGGAAACTCTGATTTAAGATATGTTATTTCAAGCTTGTTTTCATAGTTACTGTTTAATTTGCAAAATGTGAACATGGATTGTTACAGGGATTCCAGGAGATCATGTTTTGGCTAAAGCTGTAACAGCAGCTTTTTTATTTCTCCATTATGTGCTTTCTCTGCTTGTATTTAGTGAGCATTGCATTGAAGGATTAAAGTTGCAGCTTTTAAGGCAGTAACATTTTTTAACTGACTGTCCTATGAAGTGACCTTTCTTCCTCTGGAATTTTATGGACTGGAATTTCTTGTACAGCAGGATATCAGCAGGCTGGGCAGCTGAGGGTCATCTCTTCCTGGGAAAAGCAGCCCCTTGTGTTCAAGGGAAGGTCCCACTGTGGATTTTCTAGCTGAGGTATTTTTGTCATTGAATGGGAATAATCTCTTAAGAAGATGGGTAGAAAAAAAATCAGGGGTGAGTTCATGAGCCACAAACCTGGGCTGTGTTTCATTGCAGACAGCTATGAAAGTAATGTTTTTACACCAGAAAAACCCCAAATTTTTCAAAGTTTCAGGTTGCTTATTTTTGAGCAAATAAGCAACACATGTTTAATTTAGAAAGACACAGAAATTAACATCTTAAAAATATGCAGACTCATCATTTGTAGATGAGTATTCTTTGCTTCAGCAGAAAGGACAGGAGGAGCTGTTTGAAGTGGCATTGAACTCACATCAGAGGACCAAAGCACTTGCCTGGGGGTTTGTGTTTTGCTTAGCAGTGAGGTTATGATTAGATGATGAAATAAGAATATGAGCCAACAATTTCTCAAAGCAAGTGTTTGCATTAATGTGCCTGTCAGGATAATGGTTCCAAGACTGTGGTTACATCTCAGAGAGTGATAATATTGCTGGCAAATAGTTGCATTTAAAATGATCGCCTTCTCCTGTCTCTTTTTAAATTATGGAAGCATTTCCACATACCTTGGAGCTTTTCACACTGAGCTTTTTACTGTTCTGCAGTAATGAGCTGTCAGCTTTTTACAATTTCTTACCACTTCACATTTCAAATATGGATCTTTATTTCCCCAGATTCTAAAGCCCTAAGATCAAAAGGGGCTTCCTTTTTAATTTTATTCCTTTAACAGCAACAGTTCAGTGCTGTTTGCCTTTTTCTTCCAACTGTGTAAAACCAGAAATTAAATACCTGTTTAGTTCATCTACATTTAATACTAATTTGCAGTAACAACATGATAAAAGACAGAAGTTTTTAAGCAGCAGGGGGTTTAGAATTGTCTTGATCCTGTCTGAATAAACCCTAAATTAGTGGGATTAACACAATTGGATCTGTGTTTTACCTGGTAAAGACCCTCCAGGGGATAAAAATGGCAGAGAGGAGGGAAAAAGGCATTCATCTAGAATAGCACTTAAATATATGCCTTGCCCCTTAGGATGAAGGTACGTGCTTAAATTAAAGTATATTTTAAACACACTTCCTGAATCAGAGCTGTAGAGAGCAAGAGCTCCTGGAGTACATAAAATAAAGGTTGAAAAATAAGCAGACAATGAAGTCAGGCAAGAAAGAGAGAATTTAGAATTTTTTTAAAGCTATGAATAGTATCTGTTATAGGAAGAACAACCAGTCATGGCAGTTCATATTTTCAGGGCTTTGATCTAATTTCAGGGCATGACACTTCTGTCTGTTTTCTTTTCTAATGGGGAAGAAAGTGACTTGTCAGTGAAAAATGGTTTGGCATTGAGGGGAAGGTTACAGACCTGAACTTTTGGTAAATCTAAACACAAATTGGAGAAAGTAATTCACAGCATCATTTTTTTTTTTTTTTTTTTGCTAGCCAGATACAATTGATATTCAAACGTTGATATTCTGTAAGTTTCAGCTCAGTTGACAAAGTTTTTAATCTTTATGTGAAGAGTAGCACCACCTTACTTTTCTAGGTAGCTGTTTATGCTTCACTGTACAAACAACAACAACAAAAGTATTAACAAAGGGGTTCTTGTTTTTGCTTTTAGAAGCTTTATACTGGGTTTATAGTTTTTATAGTGTGCCTTTGTAACAGCACCCCTTAATTCCCCTGAAACCTTTTAAACTGGACTTTGTCAGCTTTGCTGCTGAATGAAGATCACCCTGAGGACAGATTTGTGGTAACTTTTCTTGGCCACCTTTGCCTTTTTCAAGGTGTGTTCCTAATCCCAAGCCCACTGGAGCATGATTCAAGACACATTGCCTGATTTTATTGCAGTGCTCTGCTGGTTCCCCAGCAGTATCCAGGCATGCCATACCCCTGGAATACAGGCAGCAGTGAGCATGTGGCTGGCTCTGTAGGTGGTTTCAGGTTGGAGGAGCTGCCTTCTTCCAGGTGGGAAGTCAGCCTGTCAGGCTGAGTTATGGGAACATGATTAGTGTACCGAGTTCATTAAATGAGAACTTTTGCAGCTCTGGGTTCCCCTTGCTCCCTGTGCTTGTTCCAGTGAAACAATCCAGTTTTTCATTCACTGAGTGGATTACCATGTGCAGGCCCAGCAGGAGGACATTCCAGATTCCCCATTGATTTCCTCTGCCAGAAAGTTGTTTTGTGATTCTGGTTGGTGTCATGTATAGTATCTGTATTATCTTTTGTCTTTTGCCATGGTGAATATGAGCAAACTTGGTTTTGGATAAAATGTGGAAGAACAACTTGTAATGACAGGGATATTTCATGTAATGACGTGAATATCTCAACCAAACTATTACAGTTGCCCTTAAAATATCCTGCTCAGTACATTTAAATATGGTATATTCACAGCCCAAAAGGTTAAGCCCCATCAAGTAATCTTTTAACACAGAATATGGTGCTAGATTTGATAAAGAAGGGATGCCCTAACTCCAGATGTTGCTGTCATTTGCTATTTGCAGCAGCTAAGGAGCTTCCCAGGTGAGACACAGAGGTAAATTTCACTTACTGTCAGCAAGGAGCTGAAACGTGGTACCTGTTTACTTTATCATTGCTATTTGCTGCCCTCATTCATAAATGAATCTTTCCTCAGTGATTGCAGTCACCTGGGGATAGAAAGGGCTGCAGGACCTGGCATCAGCCTTTGTGGGGCTCTGTGATGCAGAGAGCGTGGTCTGAGAGGTCATTGCTTCCACCAGTGCTGTCTTGTGTAGTTTTCAGTTTTTTTTTTTTTAATAAGCAGTTTTTTTAAAAACTAAAACCAAACTGAGTGAAACTATTTATGCAGGCTTTCAAGGGCACTTTGAAGATGTTTATCTGGTATCAATATTCATTAGGAGTGAGTTGCCTTCAGCCCATTTTGCCTCTTAAAAGTCAAAGCCTAAAAGGTTTCTGATGAGGGGCAAGATGCTTTCTGTTGTTATTTATTTATATGTTTGTAACTGGGAAGAGTGACCTTCTTCCTAATGAAATGCATCCTTTTCTGTTAAGATAAAAGTGGCCATTTCTGACTAAAAAGCAAACTGTTATCAGTCAGGTGTGGATTCTTCTCCAAGCAGTGAGCAATATCCTTAAAAGGTTCTGCAGACCTGTCTGCTACAACAGCTGCACTCTGCTTGTCTTTCAGGGACAAGATGGAAAAGGTCAATGAGGAGCAATTGCTGTGCTATAATATTTACAGATAAAGTACCAGATATGCCTAATTTAGAAAAGAAACGTTGTGAGCTTTCCATCATTAATTTGTTTTATACTCTCCTTTTAAGCGGATCTCCATAGATGATTGGTGGGGGGCTTAGAGATTAGTTTAATAAATGCCTAGGCTAAATGGAGCTGAAAATTCAGAGGAATGGCTCAATTTGCTCAGTGTTCAGTGAAATAAGCTGGTGTGTCAGTTGAACACATAGGATTTCTGCTAATTGATCACAAGTCACATCCCACTGTTTCTTAAATGAGGGCATTCATCTTCAGGGGTGTCCTGCAGAAGTGCAGAGTTTTATGTGCAGAAGGAGCCTCCTCCACAGCATACCTGGGGGGGTGTATTATGTCTTTTAGGTGCTGCTGGTTGTTCTCATTCATTTTTAACTTGAGCTACAGTTAAAACCTTTTAAAACCAGTTAAGATCCCACATACAAATACTGAGTACAAACTAAGAGAAGCTTAAAAGGTTCCCCTGATCTGTAAATGCATGAAGTGGCATTAAATGCATTAATAAATAGCATTACTTCTGCTATTTATTATTCAGTCTCCGAAAATGCTTCTGGAATTCTTTCAGTACAACATTATATTTCACAAAAAACTATGTCTGGAAAGTTGAGACCTTTGCAGAGAGGTGAGTGTTGCATTAGACAGCACGTCTGCATCCTCACAAAAACAGCAGAGGGAGAGCTGCTCAGATTCAATTCCAGATCAATGTGAAGGCTGCCAGGGCCTGGTGAAGCAGACCAGGGACACCTTGTCATCTTGTCTGAGCTGCCTGTTGTACAGCTCACAGCCATCAAAGCACTCCAGCAGGGACAAGCCACCTTTCTGTCCCGATCGACGTCGGCTCCGGAGCTGTCCTGGAGGCAGTGCCGGTGTTCCAGAGCCTCAGGTGGCTGCAAATGATGGGGTTTCACATGGATTCCCAGCAGAGCAGCTGCTAGGAATGGCTGCACTTCGGGTCAATACCTCCCTACCTTGCAGGAGTGAGAGTGGTAGAATGCTCGCTGTATGTTTTTTATCCTTTTGATCAACAATGTGAAAGAGGAGCCAAGTGAAATGATGTGGGAATTGGTGGAAACCACAGATGTGTTTGCAGTGTTGGTGGACCTGACCCCTTAGTTCTTCTTCATGCCATGGGCATCCAGCAGAACTAAATTTTTGAGTTTAGCCTCAAGTGCAGCACATGCAAGTTGCAAAAATTAAAGGTGGGAAACAGTGAAATTGGTTTTGGAAATAGTGCTGGCTGGTAATTCCATCACACACTGCTTTTTCAGCAAAGGTTTCCTGACCTACCATGGTCTTCTACACCAGTTAAAAGATTCTTTCAGATCTAAAATAAGTGGGTACACCTCCTCCAGAACTTCTCTCAGAAAGAGAATGCACTGCAGGACATCAGCCTCCAGGGATGAGCTGTTTCAGATTTATAGCCATAACTTTTTTTTTTCCCAACTATGAAACAGCAAACCTAACCAAACATCATTTCAGATGATTTTTCTCTTAATAAAAATTGAATTAAAGGAGCTTGAGTAAAGTAGAGGTTAAACAACAACTGAATCAAAACCTTATTGGAACAGTTACCTGTTCTCAGCACTCCAAAGCAGTTGATTTTTATTGGGATTCAGATTTTAGTGCTGGAAATCTTTAGCACACAATATAGGTAGTTAGGCCTTTGCCTTGAGTTTCATCAGTGAGTTTCTAACTCACAGAATAAAAGAAATCTATAATTGAATATTTACCTGCTGTCTTAATATTTTCCCTGTTCGAATTACTAACCTGCTATGATGATGTTCAGTTTTTGGTGTTTTGACTAAGAAAAGTATTGAGTGTTGTAATGTGCTGGTAAGGGAAAAGGGGAAAAAATATTATGAACCTAGAGAGATCTAGGTGGGACTGTGCTATTCACTTGCTATGTGCATTTCATGTCATTATAAACCCCAGGAAGGAGAGAGAGAAGAGCGTGACACTGGTAATATTTTATAAATGCTTTGCATTCATTTGGCACTGTTTTCAATAGCTCCTTGTCAAAGAGCACCAGAAATCCAGCTGAGACCCCAGCAGCACGAGGCAGGAATGGAGTTTGGAAACTGATCTCTAGGACACTGATATTCATATGCTGTGCAAGTTTTACAATAGCTGGAACAGAGGGTTTGATTGACATTGTTTCTTCTTCACTCCTTATCGTTGGAACTGCATGTAGGAACTGTTGGATTTTGAAGTGTGTGAGGACATCTGCCATGGTAAATCTATTTTTGAACAAAGCCTCTGTGCCAAAACTGTACAAAAATCTGTCAAAGTATACTTCTCATAAGTTATGTGGTCTCTACCATTAATAATGATTATTTTGATGGGCAAATATTTCCTTCAGGACACAGACACTAAAGCCTTCATTGTGTTTTGGTTTTTTTTTTTTGTTTGCTTGTTTGTTTGTTTTTTTTGTTTGGTTGGGTTTTTTTGTTTATTTGAGGTTTTTTGTACTGCCTTCCAAGGTCAGAGTGTTACAATTCAAGCCAGAATGAAGAGACATTTCCTTTTTTTTTTAATTTACTCATTTACTCATTTTCTGCAAGTACTCAAATTCTTCTGGAGTCTGGTATTAAATATTCCTTGGGTGTTTCCTATTTGCAGCCAGCTGATTTGTGTGAGCTATTCAAACATCTGAAGCTAAGCTGCTGGCAGTGGTTAGTGCAGCCAGCTTTGAGTGCCTCTAGAAACCCAGTTTTAGCTCTAGCATGTAGAAGTGATAAAAAGGAGGAGGTGGTGAGAAGAGAAGTTGCAGCTGGCAAGTGGAAATAGAGGCTTCTTGGATCCTTTGCTCCATCTTGGACTGAATGCATAACCTTAAAAGCGTTTTTCATCCATGTGGTGTCTCAGCTACCACAAATGTCTCTGGCAGAGTGACAGAAAATGCAAAGTGGCCTTGGTGCAGGTTTTAAAGCTTCATCCCAGCCCCAGAGTTGTAGGCATCCAAGCAGTCTTGCTGCTCCTTTGGTGAGCAGATTGTCTTCTTGCTGAAGTGTTTATGAGGGGCTCACTCTTCTCAACTCACAGGGAACAAAAAATATCCCTTCTTCACTGATGGTCTGTGATGACAACCCAAGAAATTCCATCTCAGCCCTCCCTGTACATTTATTTGCCTTCAGAAATTTGTGGAGGCAGCAGGACTGTTGTTTCCTCAGATGCTGAGGATAAAAAAGGCTGTGTTGGCACAGATTTGAGGGGGACAGGGGGGGCTGGTTGGTTTTTACAGCGTGTCCTGCATGGCACAAACTCAGAGTTCTTCAGAGGGAGCCGTGGGCATTCCATGGAGGTGGAGATGGCCAGGGCAGCTGCTGGGAATGTTCAGACCTGTTCTCCTGGGTGTTGTCACAGTGCCACAGTGTGAACATCACTCTCCTGCAGGTACTCATAACCATGAGCTACAGGTGCTGATGAGGTGATATTTGGACATTGGGATACACTGTTTTACCTTTCTTAAATACAGAGAAGAGCATGAAAAACTTCTTTTACATGTAGGTGACATTGGAACAGGTTGCCCAGAGAGGCTGTGGAGAGTCCCTCAGTGGGAATATTCCAAAAATCTCTGGATGGAATCCACTGCCCTGTGCCCTGGGATGGCTCTGCCTGAGCAGGAAGGCTGGACCCAATGACCCACTGTGGTCTCCTCCAACCTGACCCACTCTGGGATTAACTCAGCACTAAATGGAGCTCCTCAAATTATGACACTTTAAAAAAAATATATATTTTAACAGAAAATATCTACTCCGAAATTATAAATGCAATCCAGTACTCCTATAAGTTATTTATTTTAAGCTCTTTCCAAATGTATTTCTTAGTTATGCCATACGATGCATTTGTATTTCAATATCCTAATAAAATTTTCACTAATGTCTTGTGAAGAATGAATTAGACTGACAAGTAATTGATGCTTCATTTTAAAATTAGAAGCTTAGAAAGCTTAGTTTGAGGACAATTTCCATTTTTGTATCCAATATACCATTTTGGGAGAGATATTTCTAGATGGAGTGTCAGTCTGACTTTGTTATTTTATTTTTTGCCTCTTATAAAGAGGATGGTTGCATTGGCTTGTGTTGTCTTGCATCAGAGTTGTTCTTCCTTAGAGGAAGTTGGATGACTTTGAGAACTCAGGAGAAAGATAGAGAAACAGAATTGTTGCTTTTTATGGTTGGCTTGTAACTTGGTGTGCCAAGTTTAGTATTATTTTTGTGTTCCATTTTCCAGATTACCAATAAGAGGGAAGTTTCTTGTTCCTAAATATCTGATTAGGCTTGATTTTACAAATTGTATTCTTTAGATAAAAGCTCTGCAATGACTCACGTGGACATGGGAAGAATTGTTATGGACACGAGGTAATCCACAGCCTCCTCAGGAATTTCTGATTACCCGGTGCATCTCCTTTTCATAGATATTCCTTCCAGGACCTTCTCCAGTGATGTTCAGCAGGCTGTGATGGTTTGAAATTAAAAAATTAATTGACATAAATACTATTAATTTTTTTCTTTAGGTTACAACTGCATTTTTAAACAAGAACATCTAAAACTAGTTGGGAAATTTAATCTCTCGTTCTTGTGAAGCTTTCCTATTACCAGTGAGTCATAATACTGACAAAATACACCAGAAGAGTAAAGAATGGTGTTTATTTTTCTGATCAGGTCCTGGTTTTAGTTTTGTAATGGTTAAACCACTGCAATTGCAAATAACTTGAGTTGAACAATAATAATTTTTAATTGTATGGAAAGTCTCAATATATTTTATTTTCAACATGCCTCCCAGAGTCTTCTCAATTTAGTTCCCAGGGTATCCTGCAGAAGAGCAATTGAGTTGGCTTAGCAGAAAGTAGATTTTTGCTGTTGTCTAATTGTAAACCTCTTAATGCATTTCTTGATATGTGGGAAAGTTTTTTTAACATCTTCCTAGGCATTTTTATGACCAATTTAAATATTTGGTTCTGGCATCTTGCTTGATGACCATCCTTTGTAATTTAATATGGTTGAGATGAGTATCTTCCACCCAGCAAAGAGTAAAATCTTTTGTGTTTTGTTTCTCCAAAGTGGGGAGTGAAAGATTCTAATGTGAAAGGTGTCATAAGTGATGTTTTTTTTGGGGAAAAAAATTATTATGAATATCTAGGTTATCTGTTTAATAATGACTTTATGGTATTTTTCAGGTTTTTTTTCTTTATTTTATTTTTCCTTTAGAAATTCTACTAGAAATAGTAGTCTCATGGATAAATCCTTTGTGTGGTTGAGTTTCTGGCTCCCTGGGATCCTTTGGAGAGCTGAATCCCTCTGGCTCTTTCCCAGTTCCCTGACTGTGATCCCAGGCTCTTATGTGGAGGGATAGCAATGGCTTGGCCATTAATAGTGGTGTGACTGAATGCCATTTAATGTGGTCTGTACTGATGAGTTGTTTCTTTTATCTGAGTTTTTTTTTTTTTTTAGATGTGTGAGCATATTCTTAGCACAAGTAATTTGTATGAAATGCAAATGTGCCAGTTGTCCTGGCACTGGTTGCCTTACATAACTCCACCAAGTGGCCATGATTCAAGAAAAAGCTCTGTTTGTGCAGGTGCTAAGTGCATTTTCAGAAGCCAAAATGTGAAAGTGTTTGTTGTACTGTCGAGAAATCATTCTTTTCACTCACAACTGAGATGAATTCTAGATTTCCAAACTGTGCTTGTGCTATTTGTGATGCACCATCTGTGTTCTTTACAGCAAGTTTGGCATGACTCTGGTACTGGTTAATGGAGGTTAAAAGGCTCTACCTGGGGTAGCTGGGCTTCAAACAAGGATGGTTTTTGTGTGCCTTGCAAGATTTCAGGAGCTTCAATTGGCAGCTTCCATGCTTTGCCTCTGACAGGAGTAGCTAAGCAGGTTTTTTTTTTCTTTTTTTTGCTAGACCTGATAAATATGAGTGGAAGATGTCAGATTACAGGTGAGGGTGGAATAATTTGGTAGGGACCTGTTTTGAACACGATGGCAATGGTGTGGAGCAGGGTTTATGGCTTGCTGGGTGGGGATGATGTGCTGGAGAGATCCATGTGAACCATGCAGAGTGGCTCTGTGACACCAGGAGAGCACATCTTCCTCAAACCTGGATCAGAAACCAGAGTGGGGCGTGCCAGGATCCTTCCCTCTGCTCCCTGAGCTAGGAAACAACAGAGAATCTCTGGGCTTCAAGGGGAAAAAACCCCAATATTGACGTGGGTTTGTAGATTCCCATCCTTATGAAGGAGATAATAATCCAGAGCTGGCCAAAGATCCCAGACTTGTGTAATTTACAGTGATCAAACAGCTTTCTAAGCCACCTCTAACCATAAATATGATGATAACCACTGCAGCATACCCTTATGCTTGCAGGAATGCAGAGAAGCTCACAAAAGCAGTATTTAGCAGCAAACTGTGGGACATTATCTCAGACTTGTGACACTGGAGCTTTGTTCCAGCCTTTGCCACTGCAACTGCACCAAGTGCAAGGTTTTGTTTGTGTCCGAGCTCCTTGCAGAATAAATATTGCTAGTGAAGGCATTCAAGAACATAATTGTGAAAAAAAAAATGGTGCTCATCATGCAAAGACGACTGTGTTTGCCTGCTCTGTACATTACATTTCATATTTTCTCTACAGCTTTTTAAGGTGGCCCATGGAAAGGGCTGTAAATGCCAACAGGGCACAGCACTCCATGCCTCATTTCTGTCACACAAGGCATTTTATCAGTTAAATACTGAACATACCCAGAATTGTGTTTGGCATCCGTTTAGGCAGATGGTTAGAATGAAAAGCATGTTATGAATGAGATGACTCTCACTCCATGACTGGCTATGAGAAATGTGTTAGTCATTAATGGAGGAAAAATGCTGGTTTTTTATAAATCTGACAAAGACAGGATGATGTTTTGGTATTAGGGTATGTACATGTCAGTGTGTGTGTGCATGTTATAATTTTAAGACTTGTGGCAGTGCAGTGGTAATAGAGATCTGAGGGGAAAACAGAAAAAAAATGAAACTGTTTGTGTGGTCTTTATTTTTTTTTTAATACACATTTTGTCATTCCTTTCAGCATTAAAGCCTTTTTTCCTTTCCCTCAGTGTCAAAGGCTGAAACCTCACTCCACTGTTTGATTTATTGTATTGGCAGCCTTGCTGCTGTCACAGGTACAGGAGTAGCAGTGCAGTGCATTTTATCAGCTCACTGGACTACATCAATACAGAATGGATGTCTTCAGGTTTTCAGTTTAGTATGATTCCCTCATGCATGAAAACCCTGTTTTAATAGCTGGGAATTACCTGGAGCATTCATGCATTTTCCATGGAGGCTGTCACCTTTTCCCAGGAATATGATTTTTAGGAAGAAAATTAATTTCCAAAAAGCAGAGTGCCATGCAGTATGTGATTTTTAAAGCCATGTTTCTGCAGCCTCCTTTGGGGGAAGAGAGAATCGTTGCCCTGGTCTCTCTGTGGACACTCAGAACACCCCACAACCACACACAGGAGTGGTATCACACCCCAAGACAAAACTGTGAATGTTTCCTCCCTCAGAAATGAAATTGTGATGTTCCAGAAGCCTTTGAATGTGTGTTTTACATGGCCTTGCTCAGGCTGACCCTTCGGAGAGCCACGGGGTCTTTCTGCTGTAAATACTTGGTGGAAAATTAAGACCTCAGCCTAAACATCAGAAAACTTGTCATTATGTCAGATGTAAAATATGTGGTGTCAAAAGGTCTGTAGGAGTTTCTGCCATTGGCTATGAACTGGGGAAAAGCTTTTAACCTCCTCTTTTATTTTAAACCATTTACAAAAATATGGTGACAGCTCACAGCTATCATCCTAGGAAGGTCCTTAGAAAGAATTTTAAGAGTTTTGATCAGTTCTTTTTATAAAGACATAAAAAAAATTAAAATGTTGTGCCTATGTTGAACTGTGAGTCTTGTCGAGTTTGCTGGTAGTTTTGTATTTTAATACAGAAAAGCTCTGCCTTGTCCCCAAGCAAAGCTGAATTCTGGAGTTGAATGAACTGGTCCTGTCATTTTTGAAGTTATTTCTTGGAAGAATGGGTGGTAGACTTTCTTTTTTGTACTTGAGTATGATTTACAACATCTTATCTGTAATTTTTTAAAAAATATTTTCAGAATATATGTATGATTTAGTGGGTTTCAATAGAATTATTTTTATAAAAGTATAAATGACTTCTCTCAAAGTTCAACTTCTGGCCACATGAAGTTTATAATGCTTTTGGTGAAGTGAGCAAACCAACCCTGTGTTGTGAGGAGATACCTTTAGCAATTTATCTCTAATGTTCAATTATTGGCACTTCTGGGAACTCTAATCCTCACCTTTCCTCAAGGAGAGAGCATTTGCAAACATCCCAGTTCCACAACAAGCTGTTTCCTTGAGGGATGCCTGGCTTGGAGAAAAATCATTATTTTCTAAACCCACTGAACTAATTATGTAGAACAGTTTGGTACATATTCAGAGATGTTAATAAAAGCACTTTTAGCCCTGAACAAAAGCCCAAGCCTGGAGGAAAGGGGAGGAAACAATAGAATTTTTCACAGAATATTTGAATAATGAGATCAGTCCAAGACTGCACGTTGAAGGCACCTTTTAAGCAATTTAGGTTCTTAGGCTGCAGAGTTATTATTAAACCACTGAGGACCTAGAAGTGCAACGTTGCATGAGATTATGTGCAAGGATCATTTCCTGCACTTCATAACTCTGTCACTCACTGGCAGCAAAGGGACAGAAACTTTGTTGTGCATGGCTAAAAGTTTGGGCTGATTTATGTGACGTGGGTGCCCAGCTGGCATGATGTATGAAAACACCTCTTCTCCTGATGAACTTCTTCTTTTGCAAGGGCTTTGATGTATTTTGAGCAGGTTTACAGCCTGCCCTGTGACAGTTTCAGTGGAGATAAATTGGAGATGGCTGGCAGTGAAATCTTAAAAAATGTGCTGACATCCCAGTGGAACCACAGACATATGATTTGATTGACTTTGTTTCAGGGGGGGTTTTGGGTGGTTTTTTTTTTTGGTTCCTGGGTGGATGTAGAGAGTTGCTGTCACTTGAGGACCCTCTGCTCCATTAGCCTCAGGAGATGGGGGTTTTTAAGTGATGCATGCAGAAATAAATCAGAGTCCCCTTTTCGCTCAGCACTGATGCTTCTGATACACAGTTTGCTGGTTTTCTCTGGCTGGGCAGATCTTTTGGAGTGCTGTGATCTCACATGCTGGAATATTCAGTAAGCACTTTCTCATCTGTCTCTCTCTGGTGTTAATTACAAAGCCTTTGCAGCCTGCACCATTGCTTCTTTTCAACTGTGTTTAGTCAGGCTTATTTCTGAAACTAAATAAAGGAGAAGGAACTGAAGAATTAATACTGGCACCTGCCAGTGCTTGAGTTAATGAGCTATATGAGGGAAAGCCTTGAGAAATTTCCCTCTTTTTCTTCTTCTTCTTTTTTTTTTTTTTTTTAATTACTCTGGTTGTCCTATAGCACCAGTCAGCACTCCAAGTAGTGTTAATTTCTTTGCCACAAGAAATCCCATAAAAGGAGCTGCTTCCCTGTGTAGTTTTAACCCTTGTATTTGTCTGATACAAAGCAGGAGAAAACCTGAGCATTTCTGCCTCTTGCAAATGCAGGGTTCCACCATGAGATGTTCCTCCACTGCATGCTGAGCTGGGATCTGTGAATTTAACTGAATTTTGCAAGTCGAAGAGTTTTTCTCTGGTTTTGGCAATTTTTTTTTTTTTTTTTAAGCTTCATGTCTTATATTTGAAATATAATAATGGTTAAATGACAGACAGCAAGTTGAGCTGCTTTCCTGTGTTGCTGATCACTCACACTGAGTTTTTGTGCTGGCTGGACAGTAATAGGCAGCCCCTCATTACTGCTGCATGCAAGTGAGGGTCACCCTTCAAAATATTTCTTGCCTGGTACATGTTAGCAGCTTTTTGAAAGCCAGAGACCAGCAGTGTGTCTGTGAAGCCTTTGATCTTAGATTAAAATAATGCTCAGCGTGGGAGGGTGAAACTCAGAATGGTGGTGAGAGTTTGGGAAAGGTGACACGGGAAACAAGAAATATCAAAAGAGTATTTGGGCCAGATATTCATCAAATAGTGGCTACATCCACCCAAAGGCCATAGAGACAGTGAAACAGCAGTCACAGAAGGTTGCTGCTTAGGGGGAAAAACACCTAATTAGTGGGAGATATCAGTATATCAGAGTGCCAAAATGGCTGTTTATCTGAATTGCCAGCAGGTCTCTGTTAACTCTTCATAAATGTGGAAAAACCCTTTTCCCACTGTAGAATATTTGCCCAATATTCCCTTTATAGAGGCAGAAAGTACAACTTCCAGACTCCCTGTTTCTGAAGGTTTAGTGTAACTGTGGTGTGAGTGCAGTAAGATGTTCCTTTTCCTATGCCTAAAATGTAAAATGCCTCAAATTTTTGGAACGTTCGTTCATTTTTTTGGTGCCACAAAAAAACCCCACTGCATAATTTCACGAGAAGAAAGATTTTTCAACACTTTATTTTTTTAATGGGGATTGAATCTTCTGCTTTCTAATAATTGGCTTTATTTAATTACTGAAGATTGCCGTTCTCTCCTTTGGGAATAGTTGAGGTTTTATATGTATATATATATATTTTCTTTTTTCTTTGACACTGTTTCATCTGCTGTTTATAAGAATTAGAAACAACATTCTTATGCATTAATGGTTCAAAAGTAAACCTAATTTAGTAGTGTCATCATAGCAGTCTCTTTCTAAAGTACATGGCAATGTAATAAGGAATTACTGCATCAAAAGGGAAATTAATTTTCTCTGTCTTTACTGAGAGTGGTTAATTAAAAGGCAGGTATTTAACTGGTAAAGATTGGATTGTTTGTGATTTAGCTCTAAATAAAGGGCTTGGGGTTGCCTGTGCTGCTACCTTGGCAGCTTTCTTTAGGATAACCAAACACACACAAAATAAATGATCAGAGGAAGGGAGAGAATATCTCCTAACTGTCCACAGCCAGATAAAAACATTTCTGCTATAATTCACCTGACTCCATCACAGCATTTATTTGTTTTGTTCCTTTACTTTTTTTTTCTCTAATATTGGTGGTTAAGACTGAAGCATCTCGCTGTCCTCTCTGAAGATAAGAATAGTGCATTGTAGAGAAAATATTGGTTAATCTGAAATGTACTTGAAAAGATTTCTCTTTTTTTCTACACTTTTTTTTTTTTCTTTTTAAACAAGGGTCCAAAGTCATCTTATTGATGACAATATTAGGATTAAAGGACATAATTAAAGGATGTTGGCTGTCAGTGGAGTTGCATCACTTGGGCAAAAAGAGGGCCCCTTATCTCTGTGTGGATGGGTGAACAGCACCAGTTCAGCATCTGCCACGTTTATTTAAAATAAGAATGAATTTAGTCCTTAGGAAAGCAAAAGATTCCCAAGAGCAGCAGCTCCTGCCAGGATGAGGGTAGGGAAATGCTGCAGCAGCATTTCTCAGCCTTCTGCCCAGACACTTGGGTTTTAGCTGGTGAGAACAAAGCTGTTTGAGCCCTTTAAATCCCAGAGGAGCTTCCCAGGTCCCAGATGCTCCAGATGTGGGTCCTGCCCATGGCTCAGTGTCACACCCACGGCTGGCAGGGACCAAAGCCTTTGTGCTTCTGTCTTTGGAATAAATTCGTGTCATGGCAAGGGTTGGAAGTAAGATGCAGAGATAGCAAAGGCTTAAAAAGAGCTTCTGAAATAATTTTGCCCTTAGGTTTGTGTTGTTGCATGGTGGCACTGCTGGTTTGCCACAGTGGTTCTTTGTCACATCCAACCCTGAGCCCTCTGCTTGGAATGATCTCAGAACCTCCTTTGCCAAATCATTACACTATTTGTTTTCAGTAGTTTCCTTTTCATCTTTTAAGATGTTAGCTTTAATTTCTTGACTACAGGCACTTTTCTCTTGCACTTGCCTCACTTCTTTATGAACACTTTTTAGGCTTTTACAAATAATGCTAAACTTCAGTAGTGTTTATCCTCTGGGGAGCTGTTGAGACCACTTTTAAAAATTGAGACTTTCTACAGACAGATACAGCATTTTGTTTAGTGGCATTTTCTGGAGGCTGTTCTGGACAGAGTTGGTGGCATTTTTAATATAAACACTGTGCACATGCACTTCACCACCAGGTGCTGGGTAGCTGGACCAAATTCTCCCCCTACATGAAAGATGGGACATGTCTGACAGCAGAAGTCTTCACTCAAAACCAGAAGCGTCACCATCTTCTCCCTAAGACAATGGTATTTTTTAAAGTTTGGAAAGGAATTTAAGATGTTTTGGTTGTAGGTTCACTATTTCTGTTTCATGAAGCAATTTATAATGTTATTATAACTCATCATCTCTCTCTTGATCCCTCTCTTTTTTAGTTTCTTTTTTTATTTTTTTTTTTTTAATTCTCCATCCATTACGAATCCCAAAATTCAACAGCAAATTAAACCAAAGGATGTTGTAACTGTCTTTCTTCTGTACTGGGACTTAATACTGGAGGCAGAAAATTAGTGGTAAAGATAATGAAGGGATTTCATTGCTTCTTTAGCTTAATTAAACAGCAGATAGCTAAAGGAAATCAACAGATTAATGCTGAAAAAGATTGTGTTAACTTTCTCATGGTTTTAGGATTATAAAACAGTAAATAATGGGATATGTGCATTCATTTTTCTCTCAATAAATTTCCACAACTAATGTTAGTGCATTAATTTATTAGTTTTTATACATTTTTATATATATATATGTGGTTGTTAAGTGTTAAGTTGTTAAAACACAGAAATTTGTTCTGGAAATATAATTACACAGGTAAAGGGAAAAGATGATCATAATGAGAACCAAAATGTGATTTTTTTTTTTTGGTGTGGTTTATTCTGCTCTCTAAGGTGCCCAGCTAGGAGAGACCAAATGTGGGAAAGCTGTCAGAGGGGAAGAACACTCAGTGCTCAGCTAAGAAAGCAAAGTGAAAAAGGAAAAACTGACAAGATGGGACTCAACAGCGCTGTCCTAAAATTTCGAATAATCAAACTACTTCTGTAGAGTTTGTATGGTTTTGGCCTCTTTCCAGGGTGTGTTGGGATTTGCCCTCTGAAATGTTAGAAATGCCAGAATCAGTCATTTTGCAATACGTGTTTCAGCAGAGATTTTTATCAGAGTTTATCAGGAAATCCTGTTGGCTCGTGTCAGTTTTTCTCTTGGATGTGCTGCTCTCCTTATTAGTGGGAACAGCTTTATTAGATAATTGCAGACACATATGGGGACATTATTCTGATTTAAGGAACTCTTGCTTGGATTCAGTGCTTATATTCTTGTTTAGCACATCAGCAAGCTGTCTAGCTTCAGATGAGGTTGTTGTTTGATATTGATTTATTTAAGTTACTGCTACTCTTGTATAGATCTTGGCTTAATTTCAGGCTAATTTGGTTTTAACTGAAATTGATGAAGCAGCCATTTAATGTGAGCTGATAGAAATGACTGCTAAGCTTGAGATGTGTAAACCTCCAAATCAAACCTCCAAAAAACAAAGGAAAAGCTCAAAAAGCTTTTTGTTATGTGTGCATTAGAAGTGATCTTTTGAGCTGCTGCAAAGGGGGGGTGATTTTATCTTATTGCCAACTATAAAAATACAGAGCTTCAGATTAAATTGTGAAGGTATAGCTGAGAAAAATATCAATACACAGAGATTTTTTACTGAAAGATAAAAATAGAACTTTTCCAGTTATATTGGTGTAATTCTGTGAAATGTAGGAACTCCTAGAGATGGGGGGATCCTACCAGGGGTAGGATGGGGACAAGTGGTTTTCTAGTCCTGTGTTCTCTTTCTGACAGTGAAGAATCCCAGGTGCTTGCTGCTTGTGCTCTGCTTTTCTACTTGTGAATATTTAATAATTCAGAAGAATATTTTATGGTTTTTAAAGGCCCATCCAAGAAGCTCCTGGCCCCTGAGGTGGCCCTTAAGGAAGGACCTAGAGTGGGCAGGGATGGATCTGGAGGGGACTCCCACTCGCTCCCCATAGGCAAGATCAACCTTAGCTATGTCTCTCATGCTGCCTGGTTATTTTTTTATCATTTATAATCTGCTCCCTTTCACTGGTGTCGCCCCTGGAAACAACCCTTTAAATGTTCCAGAGGAGATAGTTTTTATTTCCTCCACTTCTTTTATATTTTCTGTTCTCTTTACCCCTGAACTTTATCACTGCTTCAGTAGCTGAGGATCTCTTGGAGTCAGAGTTGAATCCTGTTTTGCATATGTGGGCAACAAAAATGGCCTGTACAGCAATTTTTAAATAACTTTTTCCATGATTCTGTATACTAATTTTACCAGTCTGAAATATATAATTAGAGAGATAAAGTCTACAGATAAAGCCAAGCCCCTACTAATCTCTTTTCACCACTCTAAATTCCTGCAGTGAAAAGCAAGCTACATAGAAAGCAAATGCAATTCCAATTTATTTTAATGGGAATTCAGGATTTTCAGATCGTGGCTGATTAAAACTGCTCCTGATACCAATTTGTTGTAAATTATTCTTGTTTTGCATAACCCCCAAACATATTAATTTAAATGCTACTATTGCTACTTAAAACTGCTGCTGCCTGCTGCTAACAATTAGATAACCAGGCCACTTTTTCCCCACTGAACTTGGCAGGGTTTAGGTGGCCTTTTTCTGCCTCACCTCTGGGAATCCATCCCCGAAGAGCCAATATTAAATTTAGCAAAAATGAAGACTGAATAATCACATGGATTCATCCAGGCCAGCTCTGCTCCTGCCAAGGCTGGAACTGTTTCAGGAGCACTTAGGAAACTGAGTTATTTTAGTAAGCTGGAGTTCACGGAATATTTGGCTGTGAAAATAACATTGTAATTTTTTCCTGTATTTTGGGAGGGATATTACTTAGGTATTGAACATAGCTTCTACTTTTTACTTGGACTGTGGTTTCTTAATGCAAATTAATGTTGAGGTAGAAGACTTATTTGAAAAGAAAAGAAATTAGATGACAAAATGCTGAATCAATCACAGTGGTATAACTTTTTGAATAACTTCTGAGGGAGTTACCATTGCCACAGATGAAGCACAAGGAGGGTGCCACCAAGCAGGGGGCAGTAATATTTCCCACTTGCGGGTAACAGGGGGGGACTAATCTGATTCAAGCCAAATTTACAAGCATTGCCTCACTCTTTTCTAAACTGGGGCTGTTGGCAGCTGTTAAATCAATTGTAAGCATTACAGCTCTTAAGTTACATTATTCATCAAGAATAACAAGCCTGCTTGCCTCTCTCAAATGCTTGCTGCACACACATTTAACCCAGTCTTCACTGCAGCCAAGAAGAGAAATAGAGCAAAATGTTCTTTAGGAGTGAATCCTAATGCAGAAGGAAAGTTTTCCTTGTTAGGGAACAGTTATAAAGTGCAAGTGTCCCAGGTCAGAGCTGGCCCTGAACACAGCAGCTCAGAATTCCTGTCCTGAGTGGCACAGAGCAGCAGAGGTAATGGGGATGGTCCTGGAGGAAGCTGTCCTTGCACTGCTGGCCATGCCTTGCCCAGACAGGGTATTTGTATTTATTTTCCAGTGCTGAAGGAGCTTCACTGCACAGTTAATTTATAAGGAGGGAGCAAGACGAGCTGTTGTGGTGCTGGATCTGCAGTGCCAGGTTTATAAGTGGGGGAAGCTGTCACAGCCTCACTTCATGGTGTCAGGGCAGCAGACCACAGCACCGATGACATTTGTGTTAGTGGGAGATCATTTCAGATTACTGGGGCTATAATGGGATATTTTCCTAATGCATTTTGACAGCACCTTCAAAATACAGTTATACTTGCCTGTCGTAATCACTTGTTGTGTATTTCTAATCTGACACACAGGACAGGCAGCAAGGAGAGGGGGAAGGAAAAGAAGCATAAAAGCTTTAGTGACTTACATGGACATTATTGCTATTACACTTTAACTGCATTCCTGCCTGAAGCACAGAGCCTTTTATAGAAGAAAAAGTGTACATGGGATGCTCACAGCTGCCAAACACCTTTATTCTGGGGGTTTGGTGGGGAAATGAGGGCTCCTGATCTGCTGAGCCATGGCTTTGCAGGAAGACACAATTTAAGGAATTTCTTCAAGGGTTATCTTCTAGTCCAGGGTTATCTCAAGCTGAATCCTTGTCCACCTGTGGTACACATTTCATCCCAGCACAAGGCTGGGAGCTCCAGCTGTGGCTGGAAAGTTTATATGGGATTTCAGAAATCTGCACAGCTTTTGTGTTGGGTGTAGAGATTGATCCATCAGCCCTGGGCTCTCAGAAATGCACCTGGCTTGTAGTGAATGTGGGATGTATAACCATTTAGTCAAGGACAAACCTTTTTCCTATTCTCTCTGTTGGCTTTTAAAATGTAGTATTTAGTGAAAAAAAGTCTTGGTGATGTGTGTGCTGAAAACACAGCAGTTGCCCCAAAGTTACATCAATAAGCAGGAAATTCATTCTGTTATAACTTTAGTTTTCAAGAGCATATTTTCTTGACTTGATTGCTTAAAATTGTTTGGGTTGATGCCCTCTTTTGTACCATTTGTACCAGTTTAATGTGTGCAGCATTATTTTTTTCTGGATTCTTTCTTGTTCTTGAAACTTAGCCTACAAGGAAGAAAGCCTTTTTTATTGTCTTGAGATTTGTTCAGAAAAAGTAAAATAGATCTTTTAGAAACAGACCTGTGATCAGAGTTTTGCTAAGCAAAGTAACCAGATGGAATTTGACTTCCCCATTTCCAGGATAAATCATAAAAGTTATTTCAGCTCAACTACAGAGTGCATGGCTCAAACCTCTCAGTAAACTCAAAAAAATTCTGGTGGGACTAGTTGGGAATATTCCTAGTAGGGGAAAAACCCCACCCTATTCTGCAGTTGGTCCTGATAGATACAGAATGTCATATCTCACAGTGGATTCCCTAAATGCTTCCATCTTTTGAGTTGTAAATGTCCTTTCAGCCTCCTTGGTTTCTGCTTTCAACTGTTAAAGTAAGAAGTGGGAAAAAATTGATATAAAACCAATGTTATAGTTAAATCCGTGGTGTTTGCAATATTGTTGCTTCACTCAGAAAATGATGTCTATATAGTAAAATCTTAAAAAAATATAACACAATGCAGTCATGAAAGGCACTGTAATGCTGTTTTTTTATTCTTTTCCCCATAAAGTCCAGTGGAATTGCAAACTGTTAATTGAACATGTGGCATTGGGTATCAGCACACAATATTAGTTGTTAGAGAAAGCACAGAGCAGAACAATGCAAACTTAGTTTCCTGTCCATTCTGCTGAATTTTCTGCACTGAGAAGTGAATGCTGTTGGAGAATGTTGAGTTCTTGTTTCTGTTACTGATGGTAAGGAGGGATTTCATTCTGTAGAAAATTTTTGCCCTGTAAAATGCAACACATCAGATTCTTTGTTTTCTAAACAGCTGAGATTCTGCCCCCCTTGGATTCACACAGGTAGCAGGCAAGTGAATAAAAATGCTGAACCGTGGGATTTTTTTAAAATACATACATTTAATTGGGTTTTTGTTCAGCACATAATTGCTTACCCTGCAAACCCGGACGTTTTTAATACACGCATACAAAATGCATGTTAGGTAATTAAAAAGTTTCTTTTAAGAAGGAGAAACACCAAGGAAGAAGAGGCAAAAGCAAAAAGCACACAATGTACAAATGCACTTGAGTGTTCAGATAGTTTTGTGAGAGCCTTTCTTTTCAGCTGTGAGAAGATTGTCAGCTCACACATGTCCCCAGGGGCTGGAACTGTTTAATTTTCAGGCTTTCTGCTGGAAGGATGAAAATACAGTCGGTGAAAAAGGCACATGAAGAGAAGAGGATGTTCTCACAACGATGCAGCAGGAATGTTTTGGGTCTCACGTTTAAAGCTTTTCTTTAGTAATCACCAAAACCTCTCTGCACATGACAATATCTGTTTATATGTTTAATGGCTTTAGAGGAAATCGTTCTCCTTTTGCCACTACCAGGTGTTTTCCCATCTTTGTTCTTATGGAAGCATCCAACAAATTTAATGATTCTGGCAGCACAGGGATATTTGAAGGCTGGTGCTCATGGCTTAAGTCTACATTACATTAGCAAGGAGTGTGGCCAGATAGGAGCAGATCTGTGGCATTCAGCAGTTGGAATGAAGGACTCTGTGCCAATACCATGACAATTTTAACATTTAAGTTTTACTTCAGAAAATCTCTGTCAGGTCCTATAGACTTCCTGTAGCAGGGAGAACATCTTCCAGTATACCTGGAATATATATATTTGTGTGGTCTGACACACTTTATGTTGTGTATCATAAGACAAGAGGGGGAGAAATGGGATTTTTGCATTAAAAGTGTGGCTAAAATACTTACATAGATGCAGCCATTAAGGGGCATTAACAGCATCACTAGCAAAGCAATGGATGTTTTCCTGTAGACTGCTACAAATTATAGCCATTTTTTGATACCCTAAATTATATCCCAGATTGAATGACAGTGGTTTAAACCTTAGGTTTAAGGGGTTTTTTCCTACAGGTTTAAGTGCCTGCCATTGCAGCACCATTTCTCTTCTTAAGAGCTTCCTTTTCCCAGCACAGCTCTCAGTGAATTCAAGAAGCAGTATGTCAGTGGTTGGCAGTGAAAGTAGCACTGAATAAGGCATAGGCACACAATTCTAGCTTCAGTTTTAGCTTTTCAGCTCCTGTTCATATCAGGGCTTAAAAATCTGAGCTTTGGTTTTGGTTTGGGTTTCGTTTTTGTTGGTTGGTTGTGTTTTGGATGGGAGGACAGTAAAGTGTTTTCTTCCTAAACTTTATGTGCCTCTGGGCATGTCTTGCCTCCAGTGGTTGAATTCAAAAATATGTTAAAACTGGGAAAAAGAACTAGCCTTGTGGTATGAGAAAAGTGAGAATTTGTGGAAAGTGAATATATAGACATTCTAGTCACTGGCCATTAACTGAGACTTCTTATTTTATCAGCATCTGGTACATTTAGTGCTGTGAAATTGTCATATTTAAGCCTAGCTGACAACTCAGCCACTCACTCCCTCTCCCCTCATGGGACGTGGGAGGGAATCAAAGGAGCAAAGTGAGAAAACTTGGGGGGGAGTTGAGAGAAAGACACTTTAATAGGGAACACAAAAGCCACGCACAAGGAAAACAAAACAAGGAATTGATTCCCTACTCCTCATCGGCATGCAGGTGTTCAGCCATCCCCAGGAAAGGTGGGATGGAAAATCCCTTTGGCCACACAGGGTCAGCTGTCCCAGATGTGTCCCCTCCCAAATCCTTGTGTCAGAAAAGACTTTGGCACTCTGCGAGCGCTGCTCAGCAGTAAAAAAATAAAAACTTTGTTGAATTTTCAGCACAAATCCAAACCACAGCCCCATAGCAGCTACTATGAAGAAAATTAATCCTACCCCAGCCAAAAGCAGCATTAGAAATAGATTGTCTTTTTTTATGTTAGTGGGCTGCTTGTGACAGGTACCGAATTAACAGCACAAAAAACCAAAGTCCTCTCTTTTTTACCAACAAAACAAGTTCAGCAAGGCTGTAAGGAACACAAGCTTCCCCCACACTGCTCGAGAAATGTGCCTCAACCCCGACCTGAGAGCAAATCTCTGAGGGAAAAGGCGTTTGTTAAATTTCTTTTCCAATTAATTTGACAGCTCTGCTGAGACTCCTTACAAAAGTACTAATTCATGCAAATTGCAGTAGTGGACCTGTGTCATCAGGGAGCTGGGCTGAGTTGTCTCAAACACCACACAGGACACCAGGCAGCATTTTGATGAGAAGGTGACACTGGATTTGGAGCCTATTCTGCATTAATTTTCTCACAGGGACAGCAGCAGACTCCTGTATGTGCTAACAGAGGTGGGAAGTTGCAAAAGAATATTCAGCCTCAGTAAATGCATCATTGTCTTCACTCCATCCCTGAGAGAAAATTTATACCTTTTTTATGTCTGGATTAACTGTTTTGACTTGGGATCTGTGCATTGACACGCTGGAGAGGACTGCTCAAAATAAAAAACAAAACCCAAAACAAACCAAAGGCACAAATGTGTTAGAGAGCAAGATGTAATCTGTAGTCCAATATATAAATCAATTGCTTTCATCAGACATGCTATAGAAAGAATAAGAGCATTTTCCACTGGATGAATGACAGTGTAGAAACAGAGATGGGTATGATCAAAGGATCAGAAGATACTCCTGTAAAAGCTGATTGAAAAGTTTGTGTGTGTTCATCACAGAGAAGATAAGCTCATGATAGATCTTTATAAGATGAGGAATGGCATCGAGAGGACACAGCAGGAGCAGCTGGTCTTCCTGTCATGTAATAAAAACCAAGGGTACATTGATTTGGAGAAAAAAGTGACAAATTTAAAGCTGAATTGAAGGAAAGTGAATTTTTGCACTACACATCAACTACCTAGGCTGGACCAGAATGCATTGAGACCAATAATTTTCAGAAAAACCCAAAATATTGCATAGTCTACATGAAGGACAGTACAATGATGATTAACATAATTACCACTGTTAAAAAAAAAAAAAATTAACAGATATCTCTAACCCTATATTTCCAGGTTTTTGAAATAGTATTTGGGTTTTAGGTGTGAGGGGGAAATAATTAGGGATGGAAAATGGTGATTTCCTCCGTTTGCACTTCCATGTGGTGCTAGCATTAGATATGAGATGGGTTCTAGGTTAATGCCAGGACTAGATATCATATGCATGGAAATTAATTTCTTCTTCTTTATTTATAGTACCTTTCCTGTTCTGAACCCGTTCATCTGGCCTGCTTTGGGCACGGGGAAATTCCATAAACATCCCCAAGTTAGGGGTTTTTTTTTACTCATTAGCTAATTCTAGCCTGCAAGGATTACCAGGCACTATCTTGATTTTTCTGCTGATCTGGAGGGTGAGCACTTATCACAAGCTGGTGGCCTGTGGGACAGGGGCTGCCAGGTCTGTTTGCTTTATTCTGGAGGACATTGGTTGTTCTTGTTTTGATTTTTTTTTTTTTTAGAGTTCTGACAGAGAGGGGGGAGGTTGAACAAAGACTAAACCTGAGCATTGCCACAGTTATCCCTTTGTGGCACTCTGGGCCTGAATTAATTTTTATTAAAAGTTTACTGTTTGGAGCCATCTCAATATTATGTCTGGTTTGCCTTTGAGTTTGTAGTGTGAGTTCAGCTCAGGGAAAAAGCATTTCTTTGCCTTTTGCCATTTAAAATTCTTTGTGTGTGTATTTGTACAACCTTCTCTTTTTTACTTTTCAAGTCGGTTTTTCTCTGGTATTTCTTTAATTGAGATTTGAAATTTCAGTGCCTCTTGAATCAGCAAGTTATTTTTCATCTCTCTGCAGATTAAGCTTTCTTTTTAGTGAACAAAACATGAAATTGCTTTGTTTGATGAAATGATGGCTTAATATGTGTCCAGGCTTTCTTGTTAGGAAAATCTCTTGTTTAGGGCAAGCAAAAACTAGTGTTTATAGACATGAGCTTATTAAAATCATTATTTAGATACCTCTAAGTGATCCACTAAGATTTCTTTCCCCCAGAAGTGACTGCAGAGAAGCTCCCATGCCTCCCACGTTTTGAAACCAGGTGCCCAGCAGCGAGATCCTCTTTGCAGTGAAGCTGCTGCTGCCTTTGACATTTCACTTTGAGCACCATTGCTGGCAGCAGTCCTGGCTGAAATGCACTGCAGAAAAAGGGATGCAGTTATTACACACTGTGGCTGAAAGGTGCAGTGTTGTTCCCTCAGGACAATGCTATCTCTTATGTACATATAATTAATATGTCTGCCAGAAACAGTTATTAAAGAAGGAACAGGAATTGTTTCTGCTGAATGGCTTGACCTGGGAGTAAAGCCAATTTAAGAAGCATCTGATTAAAATATGTTAAGGTCACAGATCACTATAAAATATGAAGCGGAGAGGAAAAATACAGAAATTTACTCATGAGGAAGATTAAATACTAGTGGTTTGGTTTTTTTTTTCTTTCTTTTACGCTAGCAGAAGCTCTCAGGTGTAAAAAATGAAAAGTGCTTATTCTGAAGAGTGTTTTTCTAGAGACATTTCAGTGTCACATTGCACTGAATCCCTGCCCCACGAGTGTCTCATGGATGATGTAAGAATACAAATACTAAGAACATTTGTAAATTTTTATTTTTTCAACATACAGAATGGAATTCTACAGGCAAGGAGAGAAAGTCAATATCCTTACCTCTTTCTGGAGATAGTCTTACAGTAGTGGTAATGGGATGCAATCACAGCAAGAGCTTTTATCCCTCATTAAAGCCTTTCTCAATCTTATTTCCCTCTTCCCTCAGGTGCCAGCACCACAGCCCATCCCAGAGAAAGCCTGCATTGCATGTACAGCAATAGCCCTTAGTTTTGAGAGCTGCTCACTTAAGTGGTGTCTCTTTATTCAGGTCTAATGATAAAAAACATGCCTGAAGTTCAATGGAAATATGAATCAAAAATACAGTCTCATTTTTAGAGGTTTTTTAGGGCTGAGCTGGTATTCAGGGTTACATGGAGGCAAGAGAGAGAGGATGTTACAGGTATATAGAATGCTCCAGAATTTGTGTCTTTTCAAATGTAATAAACAATGAGAGCTGCTGAAGGTGGTTTCATTGCTCTGAGGGATTTTGAAGGAAATCTACATTATAAAGTTTGCTGGTAAATGGGGTGCCATAGTGAAAAAATTGGGGGAGAAAGCTGTGCAAACACTTTTAAAAGGAGGTGGAGAACAGTTCAAAGATGCAAGGCTGTGTGTAGGCATTGAGGTGAGCCAGTCAGCAGCATTTTAAGGCAAGACTGGACACAGCACAGTGCCCTGGTCCCACTGACATGGTGGTGGTAGGTGATAAGTTGTTCCTGACGGTCTCAGAGGTCTTTTCCAAACTAATTGATTCTGAGATTCCCTTCCCAGCACACCTGCCCAGCCAAAGGTCCGCCTGTGGCCTCAGGTCCAGCTTCAGGACCTCTGCTGCTGCTCAGGTGGCAGTGGGAATAGTTTGCCAAGCCCCTGTAGGAGTGGCCACTTCCATGGGGAATGTCCCCTTGGCAGGGCACAGGAGGTTTGTCCCAGAGGTGTCTCATTAATGCACACTCTGAGGATGTGTTATCTGTGAGCTGTGCAGGTCTGGCATTGAATTCCCTGCTCTGTAAATGCTGTGGCTTAGTGCCTCGGTGACATTTCACCCCTGGGCTGTTCTAATGAGGAGCAGAGGAAGAAAGAGAGGGAACAATCAATTGGTGGGTGCTGGTCAGCCAAGCCATGGATGTGCAGCGTGTGGTGATGCTCCAGCCTCGCCTGAAAAGCACAGAGAGCAGAGTGGGGAGGGCCAGGCAGTTTGCAGATGAAGTTTCTGTGACCTTGTGCAGGAGATGGGCTCTGTCAAACCTGCAGGGCTGGGGCTGGGACATCACCAGTGCAGGCTCTGCTCCTTCCTCGCTGTTCACAGCTGGCACCTGGTGAGACTGCTCTGTGTGCAGGGGGCTGCAGGACCTGAATGCTAAAATGCTCCTATTTACTAACAGATTTATGTTTTAATTTAAAATTAATTCCAATTTAAATTAATAATTTAACCCTTCATTAGGAGCATGTTGTCATCCCAGGCTGATTAGTCAAGCTGAGGCAAAATTCACTTTGCTGTGGAAGAAACAATCACATTCCTTTAATGAGGAGCTACCACGGACTGTTATATGCATTTGTTTTCCTCTCCCTGAATTAACTTTCCCTGCTCTCTGTCTCTGAGGCCCTCGTCAGTTAGAGCTTAAGGAAGTTCATTTTCATACAGTAACAAGGACAACCAGAGTCCTGAAGTTCTTACTAACAAGTGACTCTGTAAAGTCATCCTGGCATCACCCTCAAATAAAAGAGACTGAAATCAGAATAAATGCAGTTTTAAAATGCTGCAGTTAGGAGTTCCCACAGGAGTCACCAGAGCCAACAGGCTTGAGGAGATCTTCCTAAAAAAGCAAAACCAGCCAGCCTTGCTGTACAGTTTATATCACATAATTAGAAACTCCCAAAGTTTCCTTTACTCACCTTTAGTGTGCTGACAGTTTTTTCTTCCTGGCCCATTGCATCTACTTCCTCCTGCATTGTTCCCCGTTGTGAGGGAAAGAAAAAATTCTTAGTTTTTGCAAGAAATGGTTGAGAAAAAGCAACCGCTGTTCACAGCTGGTTTCCATGCTAAAATTAGAGATTCTGTGAAGACTTCCTATGGTAATTCCTATGATTTTCTTTTTCAGCCAAAGCCGTGGTACTTGCCTCAAAAAGCCAAACCTTCAGTACCTTCAGTACATGTAATCCAGTTTGTCTGGCAGAAAAATTAATGCATTTTGAAGTAACAACTTTATTTTTTCTCTCTTATGCATCAGAATTTTAACAAATAATTAGGAAAGGAATAATTATAAGAGCACATCAACAGTATTTTTCACTGGCACCTCCAGTTCTGAGCTTCAGTTTCAAGTGTAATTGCTTTTTTTTTGTTGTTTTTTTTTTCCTTTGGGCTGCAGTTGTGAGTAATCTTAAATTGGTCTGACAGCCAAAGACAGAAAGTGCAAGACAGCCTGAGGGGAAGACTTGAGATTGGGATGCCCTTGCTAGGGCACATTGGGACAGCAGGAATCTGGCTGGCTCACCCCCTCACTCTGACCATCACCACCTTTTCTTAAATGAGGTCCCTTTACTCATTTGGCATTTTCAGGGGAAAACTCCAAATGAATTTTCCCCTGAGAGATGAAAGAGACAGTGATTAATAGAGCAGTTTGTCTTCTTCACCTCTGAATCTGTGTACTTCTAATGCAAGTTTGCTTACCTATGTTAAATTCATTGCTTTATTAGAATACTGGAGGTAGGATCTTTCTTTTTGGTCTTTACATTAAACTAGTGTGTATATTTATTTAAAAATTCTACTGTATAGAATCATAAATACATCATTGTCTCGTGTGTGACTGCCCATAGATGTAAAAGTGTCCCTTCAAGCTGGTTAAGCAAAACCATCAGAGTTTAATATCTGTTTCCATGAGAAGTTTTAATGGGAGTTCTCTGTATTAATTAGGCAGATGAAGTGTGATATTTATTCCTTACTGTGTTTGCTTAGTTATTATTGCTGGTAAGAATGGGATTGGCATCCTTTCTTTTCTGCCTGGCTTCTTGTCTCAGGGCTGGGAAGAGAGGCAGTAAAATCACTGGGGGCTCCTCTGCCAGCCACAGGGCCACCAAAGGGCTGCCAGAGGAACCAGCTGGGGCAGCACATGGGAGGCAATGGCATTTGAGTCATCAAAGGATTCAAAAATAACAGCTAAACAAAAAAATCCCCAAACCCAGTTGTTTCCTGCTGCATTTCCTCCTAGTGGAGGGGTGTGAGAAGGATGTAGGTTTCCTTTATCTCCTCAAGTGAAATGGGAATCCCCAAACCCTCTTTGGCAGCCTTTGAGGAGAGAGGAATAGCAGAAATTCCAGCTGGCCAGGCTGTGCCAGGTCTGGCAGGTCCATGCTGGTCACACAGGGTCATTTTTAGCAATTCTGCTGTAACAGATTGTCTGCTGGGCCCATGACTCAGAGGCTCAGGCTCTGGGTTGTTTCCTCAGGGCTTGCAGGAGGGACCTTGGATTAGGAGCTGTCTTTCCCAGCTGCTTTGCTGTAGCCTGGAAGTCAGAGGCAGCAGCTGCTCCAAGCTCTGCCATTTGCCAGGGCTGGGAAGTGCTGAAGGATGGCTGAGATTGGCACTTCCCTGTGAGACCCTCTGTGCAGTGGGAGGGGGCTGTCCCTTATTCAGGTGTTTCAGAGAAGAGCAGAGCAGTCCAGAGCATTTCACTCAGGTGTTTGGCATTGGGAGCCAACCAAATCTGCCTTGCCCAGATGCTTGTTTAGGTTTTGGTGATAGACAATAACAATCCCTCCCTCCTCCATCACTTAACAAAGATTCTGGGATATTTCTTCAGTCCTTTTTCCCACCTCAGGCTGCCCATCTAAAGTCTTTGCTAACCCCCAAAAAATCTTTCTTATACAGATCATGCAAGTTCCTGATAGTACCTGAAGCAGCTCATTGACATGATCACTCAAAAATGGAAGAGTTCTTTCTCTGTTCAGGTTATTTTCTTGGTTTTGACTTGCTTACTCCTGACCTGATGAACTGAAGAGATGTAGTTTACAATCAGTATGCTGTTGTAAGAAATTGTTAGCAGCAGAGAGAGGATAAAGTTAGTTTCTTATGCAGGATAAGGCCAGTGTTTTGGTGAATTAAGCAGAAGAGAAGAAAAAGGAGTGAAGTTCGCAAAATTATGCACAGAAAATGTTTCTTCCTAGTGGTGCAATACACTGTTTTGTTTTCCAGGCAAAATTAAATGCAAATCCGAGCTGATGCATGAACTCCATTCTACCAAGACATTTTATTTCTGTCAGCTCTGATTATGAGAAAAATCTGTAATTTTAGGCCGTAAATCTGTCTGCAAACTGTGATCCGCATATGGGTAGGTTCCAGGGCAGCAGTCACAAGTTAGAATCAAGATGTCCATGGAATTTAAAGCTCTATCCCTGTTCCTTTGCAGCCTGTCGAGCTGGGTTCTACAAAGCCTCTGCTGGCAATGTGAAGTGTGCCAAATGCCCCCCCCACAGCTCCACCTACGAAGATGCATCTCTGAACTGCAGGTGTGAAAAGAATTACTTTCGCTCTGAGAAAGACCCTCCATCCATGGCTTGCACCAGTGAGTAGCATCATTCTGCTCGGGGCTGTCATTCTTGCTGCTCCATCTGTACCTCCACAGCTCGCTCGCTTGCTTCTTCTCATGTCCCACTGCAGTCAGCCATCCACTCCCTCTCCTGTCTTCCTGAGTGTTGGACAGGCTGCTGGAAATCGGTGGGCTGGGTTTGAGTCTTTTCTGTTTTCGTTTTCTCCTCCTTGTACCCTGTCAGGCTCGAGAAGGAGAAATGGGATTTTTATGTTGTTACCAGTACTGTCAGCTCTCAGTCCTGAAGTGCGCCCTGAGGGGACTCTCTGTTTATAAGAAAACATGGTTTCTTGTTAGCCTAGGTAATCTAGTGAAATATTTCAGGAGTCTCCACAGGAAACAACCAGAAGAGTTTGGTTATTCATGTTTTTCACTTTTATATTTTCTGCGCCCTTGTTACTCCCATTTCGGAGCATCCTCGGGGAGAAAATCTCATTCCCTGATGTTCCCTTCCACAGGACCACCGTCTGCCCCGAGGAACGTGATCTCCAACATCAACGAGACCTCGGTCATCCTGGACTGGAGCTGGCCTCTGGACACGGGGGGCAGGAAGGATGTCACCTTCAGCATCGTCTGCAGGAAATGCAGCGGCGGTGGCGGTGGCGGGGCGTGCGAGCCCTGCAGCGGCGCCGTGCGGTTCCTGCCGCGGCAGAGCGGGCTCACCAACACCACGGTGACCGTGGTGGACCTGCTGGCACACACCAACTACACCTTCGAGATCGACGCCCTCAACGGCGTCTCGCACCTCAGCGCGCTGTCCAGGCAGTTTGCTGCCGTCAGCATCACCACCAACCAGGCGGGTGAGTCTCCTCCTGCCCCCTCTGCTTTGGCTGAAGGCTTCTCTGCCTCCTGTGCTCCCTCTCCTCCATGTGCAGGTCTCACTCTGTGCTGGGGTAACTGGTTGACTTGGGTATTGCTGTTGCTGTTGGGGCGGGCACACGAATAGGCACGCTACATTTCAGAAGGCAAATATCCCGTTTATTACAACAGCGTGCTGTCTTTTATACCCTCTACAAAGTTTAAACTTTGTTCGCTGGTTACGATAGATCAACATAACATTGATTGGTGCAAATCCATCTCCACCTCTGTTTTTCACAAGACTTTTCCAAAAATGCTTTTCCCAGCTGCAGGTTTTCTTTCCCGCTTATCTCCTTCTTCTCTTCTTGGTCTCCAGGCCAACAGCCTTGATAAGATTCCTTTCAGAAATAACCCTTATTCATTAACCCTCTCTGGCTCACAGACCAGCTGTGAGCCCCTCCACATATTCCTATAAAAGTAAAAGCAGAAACAAACCCAGTGTGTGTTTCTGTCAGAGAACCCTGGCAGCATGACTGTTATGATTAACTCCCAGTTCCCAGTTAATAGTCTCTAATAGCAGGCTCACATGATTCCTTATCCAGAATGTGTTTTATTAATAAAACCAGATTTTAATAAAACACTCATTTCAATAATGTCCAACATAAATTACTGTACTAATCTTAGTGATTAATTTTGACTAAATAGAAGTGAAAAAAGGCTTTGATGTTAGATGCATAAAAAAGCTAACATTAAATTAGAGAGGTTTAAAACATAGCTCTTTTTTTATTTTTCCTTTACATGTTGTCTCACCAACTCTGAATTATTGCCAACATGATGGGGGTGTGGAGCTGAATGCTGAATTAGATCGTGGTGTCACAGCTGATGGGGTACAAAAGGGCTGCTCTCCTTCTGTGAGCACTTATGAAAGCCTTTGAGGCCCTGCATGGGCAGGGCAGTGTGCCCTGCCTGTTGGATCAGAGCCTTTGCCATGGCTGCACTGCTCTGCCATTTGACATGCCTCCATTCATCTGAAAGCTGGGAACAATCTAGACTCTTCCCTGGCATTTGGTTAGGTGTAAAATTTTTAGGAGCAATGTTTGCCAGTGAAGAGAGAGACTAGATGCTGAAATTTCCGTGGTGGTGCTCCATGCAGCCTCCATCAGGAGGCTTTGTACAGAAAACATGGATGTGTTCAGTAAGCTTCCTCCCACGGCCCCCCATCCCACACCATGTCCCCAAAATACTTCCAGTTCTGTCTTCCTGAAGCCACAGACATTGTTCCAAGCAGGCATCCTCCTGGTGGGCTGTGTTATTGCAATGTTTTTCACTATAGAGGCTGTATGTTTTCTCCTTAAATCACAGATCAGCTGTAGTGGGAGGTGTAAAAATGTGAGAATATTTCCTGACCCCAGTCACTGCATTTCCCAATGCTCTGGGAGGCTGTCTAACTGTGCAGTTGTCAGACAGAGGTGAAGCTACCCAACTCAGCTCTGGAACCTGCATTTTGTTTCCATTCAATCTGGTACTGTTATAGTTCATTGTTTTGGATTTTAGGATCAGTGACTTGGAGCATCCGTGTTGGGTTGCCCTCTTTTCTTCTGTTTCTTCTCTCAGAGGTGTTGCCTTTCAGCCTGTTCATCACCACAGCAGTTAGAAATCACTTGAGGACAATTTAAAAAAAAACAAAACTATCCAGGATCAGGGAAGTTCTTTCTCTGTAGAGGCCTCCTGCTTTGCAGTGTGCTTCCCTAGGGCCCAGAGCTGCTGCCTTTGCACTACAAGGTGGATTTTGGTTTTGTTGTGGAGCACACAGTGCCTGGGACGTGGCAAACTCAAAGTATTTCTGGCAATAGCAGCTCTGTGCATTAACCCACAGGCTGCTTAAGCAGATTATTTTCTATTTTATGCATAACCCATTTTTTCTTTAAGTACATTTAGGTGGGTTAGTACAGGTTTAATTGTGCTATCTCTTGATCATGCCAGTTGGTTTACTGTACTAGAATTCCCTTAGAAGCTCTTCAAGTTGTTAAAATTAGACCTTAAGTATGTATATAAGCAGTCTCTTAATATATAATTATAATTATGAAAATATAATTTGTCTTCCATTCCCTCACTGGTCAGATACCAAAAAGGGATGTATCAGAAGCACATTTTTAGCTCTGTAAGGTCTAGAATGCTGTCCCAAGAGAGCTTTTCTACAGCTTTATCCTTAATTTCCATGTACCATATCCAAATGGGTCTGGGCTGCTGTGAGGGGTCACAAATCCAGGTTAGACCAGAGGGGCCATGGGACAGAGGAAGCAGAAGGAGCAAAATGAAAACCCTGTAGAGGGTAGATGGGAACAAGAGGGTCAAGTCTATGACCCTCTTTTTGCAAGAATATTTTCCAGGCAGCTGCTCCACATCAATCTGGATATTCTGTCTCAAAACACCAACTTTGCCTGTGTGTCTTCCTGAACTCTTACTCCTTCCATTATTTCTGATGATTCCATGTTCATGCTTCCAGAAAAATTATTATTAACATCAAAATTTAGTGAGAATAATTAAATTTTCTGTGTTTTCCCTATCTACTCAAGCCTATCCCCAAATATTTTCCTTTTTTTTTTTGTCCTAATACCTCAGTCTTTATTGCATTGATAATAGAATAGATTGTTTTCTTTTGATCACTAAAAGCACAGCTTTAAATGGAGCTCAGTTCTTAAGGACTTAAGGCCTTTTAACCCAAGGTCTCAACAGTGCAGCTGCAAAAGGTGGTAGCAACTAAATTCAGCTACAATAATGCAATGCCAGCACTAAACCAATTGCAAAGAGTTTTGTGCTGTCACATACCCTGGCATCAGCAGAGGAACAAAGGGGACAAAGTTTAACAAGAGACTTCTTCAAATTCTGTCCTCAGCTCTTGCAGATAGGTGCCAAAAGTAAATAAATTGGAGAATAAAGAGGGATCTCTACAGAGGAAACATGGAAGGTTTTTTGTGGCCTGAATTTTGGCTAGAAATGTCAATGTTTTCCTAATAACTGTAGAAAGTGAGTGTGCTTATCAAGCCTAAAAGTGCCTAGCCCTGAGTTTTGGCCTCTCCACAGGTCAGCTGTGCACCTGTAAAATTTTGATTCCTTTTTGTGTCAGGGACTTTTCCTAGAGGAAGCTTAGAGAGCAGCCACCCCTGCATGCAAACTGAGGCATCTTATGCAAAGCTACAGTATAAATAATAACAAAACTCCAGATCTGTCTTATATCACCTCAAGCTTCCTTAGACAAGCAGTAGTGTGATTATCTGGAGTCTCCTCCTTTTATCTTTTATACTCCTAAAGGCCAGAAAGAAGAACAAGCCGTGTAACTTGTTTATTCATCTTGCTTAATCATTGAACCCAGGCATGAAAAGCCATAGGAAATCAGTTTGCTTAAGGAGGAGGTAACCAATAAGGCACTACAGAGTTTTTACAAGAGGCCGGGATGAAAATTATTTTTAAAAAATAACGTTGAGAACAAAAGAAAGCACTAGATAGAGAAATGAGGATCATGAGGAGTGTTGAAGGGCAGACATGGCTGGTTTGCAGCATCTCCATCTCCCGGTGCCATTGAAAATTCCAAGCCACATGTTCATTTCAGCTTGGAGGGATAAATATTTACAATGGACAAAGAACCAGTCCACTTTTCAGTCCTGTTTTAAGTAGAGACTTCTGTGGCTCATTGGAAGGCTTGTTAAAACCTCCTCAGAACCAGAATTTTATTTGCCTGAAATCTCTGGCTTCAAGGGAGTAAGTTCAGCCCCAAGCTTTGTTTCTGTGTATGTATTTGATTATTTGCAGGTACTTTGATGCTATTTCTGTGCTCAGCCCCCACTGCACTGTCTTCAGCAGCTCACAAATGATGTGTGATGCTCCCTGTTTAAATAAAATCCATATTTAGAGAGGGTTATGTGCACTTTACAACCTATATCCCAAGGCAAGTCCCTTAAGTAGATCTGTCTTCTAAGAGAGACAATTTGAGAGAGGCACAGATGTTTGGGGGATGATATATTTCTTTCTTTCCCTATGGCCCTTATAAAAAGGACAAGAAGATAGACTTATTAAAAGTGAGCTAATGACATGATGTAGGGAGTCTCTGGTTCACTGACTGTTATTACAGCTGTGCCCCATTACGTACTGAATACCTAGGACATGCTTGTTTTCCTGAATGACATTTATCTTTTGAGTTTCAAACATTCCTGGCATAAATAAAGATTTTACGCTCTTCAAATGTGTTTTACAGTTCAGCCCAGAGGCTATTCAAGGATCATTTTAACTCAATAAAACTCCTTTAGGGATATAAAAGGGAAGTGTTTCAACAATGTCACTCCATGCATAGCTTGTTATTAGCTAGAGATGTTCTGCCTGCAAAGGCTTTGATCCCTTTCCCCTGAACAGCCAAGGAAGCTCTGCCAAGGCTTCCAAGTCTGTGACACACTTTGGGCTCCTCAGTGCCTGCTCAGTCCTTGTGTGAGCTCTCCTGACCTGGCAGAAAGTTCCCAGGTGAACTTCGTGGCTCTGAGAGTTTTTCAGAGCTTTTAGTCGGTTTTTCCACAGATCACGGTGATATTTTCTTCAGCAGTCAGTGGATAATGGTTTTCTCTGATTGCTTCTGTTAGTCTTTCTCATTTAATGTCTTAGTTTGGTACAAGAGTAAAAATGAGGAAGTGTAGGTAAGCAGGATGCTTAGTCCTCTGTTAAATAATAAACCTTAGACTTCTGTCTCTCTCTGTTATCTGTGCTGGCATTCTCAGCCACACTAAGGGAAATTGTGTTCCTCTTGATTGTAAACAGAGCTATCAATTTGCTTTTTGAAGCAATTCCCTCTAGGCAATTTGCAAGCTAGGGACAGATGGGAAAAATTGTTTCTTTGGGTTTGAGGACTATTCCTGCAATGGAAATTATGAATGTAGTAAGTGTCAGCTTCTACAGCAATAAAGGTCTTCTTTTTAGCATTCCTTTTACTAAACTGTATCTCTATATATATTAAATTAGTTATATCTCTGTATTATATATATATAATCTTTATATGTGTTAAATTATCCCTATGTATATTAAAAAAATGTTTTAAATCAAACAAAAATATGAAATCATCGCCAAATCCAAAAGCAAGTCAAGGATGTCAGCACCTTTCAAGTCTTTTCTCTTATAGGTTCTTCTTTCCTGATGAACCTCCACAAAAGCAATTGCTCCAAATGACAGGGCAAGAAGTTTGAGAAATACTGATTCTTTTCATAGTGTGTTCTTACCAGGTGGAAAAGACTTACTGACAGACCAGTTCAGGAGCTCTTGGTGATTACTTAAAAGGAGAGAAAATATTTTGTATCATAAGTTACTCATTTGAGGGCGATTGCCTTGTCCAATTTTGAATAATGGCTTTTTCAGAGATAGTTCTTAAGTATTTTCTTACATTGGGCATGGGATTTCTCTGGTGGGGGAAATAATTGAATTATCAGAATTATCAGAAAGGGAAAGCCTGCTCAGCACCTGAATGTTGATGTTGTGAGCATGGTGAATAAATTCTTCTTTCTGAACGCTTCACACCAGGAAATGTGAGGCTCTGAAATCCTCTAAGGTAAAGGTAACAAAGGGGTAGGGAAGGCAAAGAAAAACAGTTTATTTAAACTGATAGGGTCTTAACACATTCAGTGAAAAATATGAACTATTGCAAAGCTCCCACCATCACCACCTCAACAGAGAGCAGAAAGAATAACATTTGTGTTGTGAGTACCTTTGGGATGAATCCTTATGAAAGCACATCCAGCATTTGTCTCCTCTCTGAAATAACAGCTGGGAATGCCACAGCACCATAATTTTCAGTTTCTGAAGCGAGTAGTGCCTTGTGCAGTCTGATCCTCCCCAAATGGACATGGCATTTCCATGACTTATTATACATGTGTTAAACACATGAGCAAATCAAATGTTTTGTTTGCTCTGGGGGAAGCATTTGCTATCTCCTTTAATGAAAAGAGGGAGAAGCAAGAGCATGATTGCACTACCCTTAATGACGTTTTCTTTTAATTTAGAATTTATTTGTAAAAGTGAGAAATGATCTCTGATAATCACTTGTCCAGTGACAGCTGCTGCCCAGAAGGTTGCCTTTCCCTGCACTTGAGAGGGAAATCAAGCAGCTGCCTTTTGGTGTAATTCCTGCTGAAGCTGCTTGTTTCCCCCTTTCCAGTTCCCTGCAGTCTTTCTTCCACAGCACCTGTGAAATGCCTGCAGCCACTCTGGAGTCTGTAACCACAGGCTGGAGCCTTTCACAGATGCATTTGGGCACTTCTGCCATAATGCAGGCAGTCATCCATTAGAACAGCCATGAACAAACCAGTTTTTAACTTTTTTTCCTGTTTCTGGGAGAAATGTGCCCAGCTTTGTTTCATCCAATGCATCCACAGCCTGCTTGTGCTTGCCTTTGAAGTTTTGTCCTATTTCTTTCCTTCCACGTTTTGACGTGTGCAAATGCGATCTTGATAGCCCTTCTCCCAGAAAATGGGAGCCTTTTCACCCCCTTCCTTACAATGGAATCCCACCAGGATCCAGCCTGGGGCTGGTGTGAGGGCTTTTTGCTGGTGTGGGATGAGGGGACTCCCTGATGCACATCGCCATCAGGCTGATGGTCACCCAGTGATGTCACAGAATCAGGTGGTGGCATTTTACAGCCCAGGTCGTAAAAATAGATGGAGCCTGCTCCAGCTCCAGGAGAAGGTGCAGGAGGACAAACACAGGCACTGTGCTTGGTTTAACTACGTGTCCTGGAGATTAAAGGGCAAAGGGCTCTGCCTGCACGTGCCTTGAAGTGGTGGGGAATTGTATCTGGAGGAGCAGCGTGTAGGGTTTAGCAGGTTTCCAAAGAGTTGTTAAAGTGGGACTGTTTCCTCCTGCCTCCTGGGAGGCACCTGGGGACCTTCTTGGAATGTGCCTTGCTTGCTTCAGCACAATCCTGCAGCAGTGCTGAACAGAGAAAGTGAACAGGAGTGCAGCCAGAGAAGGTTGAAAACAGGGCAGGTCCTGCTTTCTGTGAGCAGGCTTCTGTCATAAACCCCTCTACACCAATCCACAGATTAGATGCTGGAGATGTCAAAGATTCCAAGTGCAAGCAGAGCTGTTCACAGATTCATGTCAATGTGATCACATCATGGAGCTGTGACATCATTATATGATTTGCAAGTCAGTACCTGGGACTCTTACAAATTGAATAGTGGAATTGATGGGTAAACCCAAAGATACAAGGTTGGTTCTCAAAAAAACCCAGATGTTGGGTGGTTTTGCATGAATCAAAACGTGTGTGTGGAGCATTAAGAGCAGTGCCAGGCTCAGCACCATGGTAAGTTCTCTCATGTCCTAACTGTGGATGTGGCTCCAGTGTCCCAGAGGAACTGCCTCCAAGTGAGAGCTCAGTTTGTTCATTCAAACACTGGTTTTTCTACTTTGGATTGTTGGGTAGTTTTGTGGTTTGGATGCTGGTCGTCTAAGACTGGCAGATTTAGGTTTGAGTCCCAGTGGATCCTACTGTGAGAGAATGCAGATTTAATTTTCAGGTTATGATCTTTATTTACTGCTCTTGTTCCACGTTACCTCCTGGGGGCATCATAGACATTAAAGCAAATTTATAGGTTATATCAGATTACAGTATTATGATTAGATAATAAAAGCATCAGTTTTCTAAAGAAAAAAAAAAGCAACAGGCTTTCCATTTGTTCAGCAGGGCAGAAGTTGAAAACTGAGTAACACAGTCAATTCTGCTTGGTCACCATCTTTCAGCATAGTTTGGAATATCCCAGGCAAGGCATATTTTACTCTTGTTTGCAAGCAAAAGCTGGAAGCGAGCTGTGAGTCATTTTAGAATTAAATCCTTTCCTAAAATTTAATTTGTGACCTCGAAACCTAAGCCAGGAACAATAGGACTCTAAATGTTTCAGCAGTTGTACACATGTGCCTTCCCAGAGTTAATACTGAGTTCTCCCTGTCACAGGACAGGGAATTTTCTTTCAGTGCATTTATACATCTGTAAGCCAGTCACATATGAAAACAATAACCAAGGAATAAGGAAAAAGTCAATAAGGCAATTTATATATAGCTGCTATTAAACTGGAGGAAAACAAATCATCTGTTGGGGTCAGTTTCAGTGGGAAATCAATTTGAGCAGAGTTTTATTGTCGTCTCTACAGATCCTTCATGTTATTTGCTTGCACCTTTAATAGTCCTGACTGAGGAGGTTTTACACTTGAGCCTAAGCCCCCTGAATCATTGTGTTTGTTGCCTTTTCAACATCCACATTCCCAGTTGTCACAAATGCTACCTAACAACACCGAGAGCTCCAAGTACATTTCCCCTCTTAACTCCAGGGAGTTTTCAAGGTTCCTGTTAAGTGCTTAAAGCAGTTAGGCTGCAGTGCCAGACGGATTCTAACCATGGGATGTGCAAAAATGCCTCTCTGTGCGTTGCATGGGACTGCTGAGACTAAAACTCTTCATACATGTCCATAAAAGCCTAAAGTTAGTCATGAAAACCCAGCTCTTATTCAAGTGAAGAAGCTGGCTACTAATAGATGAATCAAAATATCCATAAAAAATGTAAATACCTAGAGGCATACGAGACATGGGATTAATTAAAAAATCTCTGAAGCATCTTCTTAGTCTGGAAAAGTACTCTCCTTAAATTTTACCTTCACATGCAAGTTTTCTAATTTTAACCTTTGCATTCTTGTTGATACTTTCACATAGTTTTTAAAATTTCAGTTTATCCTAAAAACCTTCATAATGTCTCATTATTTGCTAACCCAGAGTGCAAACTTTGTTTTGTCAGTGGGTGCTGCGGATTTAAGATCGAAATTTCATTTTTAATTTTCAATTTAAGATAGAAAAAGAATGGAAATTCGATGAAAAATGTCTGTTCTAAGTATCATGTATTTCTCTTCCTTTTTGTAGCCTGATTTTGAATTCGATCTCATCCTATTGAGTTTATTTAATTATCTGGAGGAAACTCTTGATTCTCTCTTCCTCATATGGAAGACTAAAGTCTAAGCATTGTTGCACATGGTGATGCCTTCACTGTTTAATGGTTTCTAATGTTTACTGCTTTTACTTTGATTTTTCTCTTTGCTGGATTTTCAGACACTTCCAATTAAATAGTAAAATACAGTAACTGAGCTGCTCTGATGTTACAGAAAGGAAATTAAGGCTGACTTCTGTTTAGACAGTCTTTAGAACAGAGCTTATTAAGTTTTACATTGTATTCTTAGGATGTGTACAAAAAGAAATTAATTAAGTGGTCCAAAAGTCAAGTTATTTCTCTGAACTACACTCCAGCCCTGGGTTGAGGCCATATTCAGGTTACCTTAACTCTTATGGTATCCTAAATTCATTGGTTGCAGTAGATTTAAGCATAAACTTGGAAGTTATCTGAACCAGGTATTTTCTTTAATTGGGTTCAAGACTTCCAACACTTTTCCAACCCACCTAACAGGTATAGCTAAAAAAACCCATAAAGATTGCATTAAAATTTTAACCTGTGACAGTCCAGCTTGTCACTGTCCAGCAAAGGAAGGTTTTGTGCTGGGAATTGTCTCGATTTTATCTCACCTTGGTGTGGGATTAAAGGTGGCTGGAACACTGATTATTTATCTCTCCTCCCTGAGCCCATGCAGTGGGATGCTGGCTCTTCCAGACACTCTGGATGTCTCATTTCTGAGCAGCTTTGGGACCCCTAGGGATTAGGGAAGGTATATGAATGTTTTATAATGTTATTGATAACTGCAGAGCAGATGTTTTCTAATAAACTGCTGTGAGATAAGTTACTGGTAGCATCTGCAGAGATGTGTGTAAATGAGCTCAAAATAATTAATACTGCGTTAGAAGAAAGCTTTTTTAAAAAGTTTATCTCTATTGGAGCATTCAAGATTGTTTCAGCCTGCCCTGAGAATCTGTTAGAGCAAAATTACCATAATTTATTAGGGGAAAAGCCATTTCTGTTAATCATATATTAATTATTCATAAAATCAGTATTAATTTTACCGTAATGGGAAGTGTTACCAGCTGGGTACTGGGCCTGACAATCCATTCACATACCAAAAAAAAAAAAAGAAAAAAAGAAAAAGAGAGAGATAAATAACTTGACTTTAAAAGAAGACATAAAAATGACTTAGGAGAGCATAAAAGCAGCACGTATGGATATATGAGTTCCCATGGAGCTGGCTACAGCAGGGAAGTTCAGCCTGCTAAGCACTTTGTGTTTTGGCTCTGGCACTGGTTTGTGAAATTCAAGTGGAATTGCTGAAGGATGTTTGTTGCACACAAATCCTGTCTGCTTCTCCCAAATTGATTTTAGGAATTTAAATTCGGGATAAATTCCTCCTGCTGGAAGGAAAAAAAAAAATTGCCAGTATTTAATCTTTTGTGAAGCGTGTGAAATGTGAAAATGCTGTTCAGAGGATGTGTTCAGCCTGGAATGAACATGAAAAAGTGGAACCTCTACTCTGCTAAAGGAGGATTTCAATACTTAGGTTATGACTTGGGATTAGAATGTATATTTTGCTGGAAGTTTAGCAAAATCAAAAGCAGAATGAATTTTCAAAAACTTACCTTAATTAAAACCTTTCTTTTTCTTTCATTTTTTTTCATTTTTTCCTCTTTTTTTCTCTCTCCTGACTATTAAAAGTTCTTTTGCAAAAATGAAACCCCAAACAGAAAGGGCACTGGCTGAAGCACGCAATGCCTGTAAAATGCAGCTAGTTTTATATGGACTATAAAAGCTTCAGAGGATTCAGCTGATACTAAATTGTTGAGATCAGCTCTAGAGCCTTTTTATTAGGATAGCAAATGTTGAACTTATAAACAGATTTTATTTACATGTTAAGATAAAAGGCTGTTTATTAGTAAAAGATTTTTTTTTAAATGACAGTTACAACCTTCAGTGTGTGATCTGTAAAATATAATCTGATGAATTTTGGCCAAAACCATGGAAGAGAAGCATTTGGAGTGGGAAGTCAACCCAAAAGAAACAAAACAAAATAATTTTTAAAAATTGCACGGCTTTCAGTGAGTCCAGGAAACCCAGACCTGGTCTTGGAACAACTTATGGATCTGGGTGGTCTAAAACTGAACCAATGTTCAAGAATCTTAAGTAATTATGATTTTTTATGAGTGTGTTTAACATTGATATTATTTCCAAGTTGTGGGTGGCGGGTGAACCCGTGGTATGCAATCAGTTGTCGTGCCTAACCCTGATCAATGCACATAAAAAAATTACATTATTTTGCAGTTTAGATTTTTCTTTTTTATTCATTTTCAAATAAATGTGGTGAAAGTGAAGTGTGTATGGGAGCAATTTTCATCTGGAGAACTTAAGAAATAACGATGCCAAAGGGGCTGAACTGTGCTGATGGCTGTTCCCAGCCATGAGTACCAGGAGCTCCTTGTCCTTAATGCATCCCAGCACCCTTTTGGACTTTCCTACCAAATTGTTATCAGAGTTCTGCAGAGCCTGGTAATGGTAATACCTCAGCATTATAACAAACAGGTAGCACTCTGCATTTTCATCCACCGAATATATTTCATTGCTTACACTGTAGTAGCAGATCAAAACCATCTGCTGCCTTGCCAAGTGCTCCAGCACAGGAGGGAATCTCAGCTCGTTTTCCCCAGGCTGGGCTGCTCCCAGGCAGCAGGAGCAGGGCTGCAGTGCAGCTGCTGCTCAGGGACCAGAGCTTGGCTGGGGAGCAGTGGGTTCAATGGGGACCAAGAGAGAAATAACAGCAAAAATGGAGATAAACTCGTCTTGCTTCTCTCCCTGCCCTCTCTGCAGCTCCATCCCCCATCACGGTCATAAGGAAGGACAGGACGTCCAGGAACAGCGTGTCCCTCTCCTGGCAGGAGCCTGAGCATCCCAACGGGATCATCCTGGACTACGAGGTCAAATACTATGAAAAGGTGGGGAGATCAAAGGGGAGGGGCTTTCCTCAGCAATGCTGTGATGAAATCGTTGCATCTTGCCTTGTGTTAAGGATTCAGAAACGCTCAGGTTCCTTCAGTCTCACTCAGTGTTGGAGCTGCTCCATTGTTGGTAAGGAGAACATCAGGAAATGCAAAGTGAAACCATTGTGTTGTCTACCAAACTCATCCCCACCACACAAAGTAATACAATCAATATGTAATTACTTTATTTTCTCACTTTCTTGATTAAAATTTTCTTATGATGCTGTTCTATCCTGCTGTCAGTGTCCATGCCCTGTGGCACGAGCATCTTTTACATGAAAAATATTTGGAAAATGTTGGCTGGCCTATTGGGCTTGCTTGCACTGTGAAAGTTCTTTCTATTAATAACTGAATTCTTCATAAGTTGTAAGCAAATTACTACAAATGAAAGAAAATTTACCTTCTGCTTTTCGTTGACATTTTCTTTTATTTGCAACTGTTTACTTAGACATCCTATAGAGATCTATATTTAGAAAAGTCTTTGTAGCAGAATGTTTTTAGAAGGTCTTACTGGTAGAATTGAAAAGACCATAAATTGCCATGGAGATTCTGAAGTGTGGTATTAGCCATTTTTTTGGTAGATCTACTGATAGTTCTGTTCAATATATTGCTCCTGGATTTTCAAAGTTAACAAACTTTGAAAAAAAAGCCAGAATTCTGGTTTAATTGAGCATTTGCTAACAGTCTTCGTATCTAATAATAATTATATTTCATACATACCAGAGAAGATATAGTGATAATATCCTCTAAGAAATGCTGTTAAAAATACTCCATGAGTATTTCGTTAATTTTTAGAATTTTTTTTTCATGGAGCTTTGGAGTGGGACAATGTGATGTTGATAATTCATACCTGATTTCATATGAGGCAAAAGAATCAGAAGTCTGAATGCTGAAAAGATTTCTCCCAAATTTATGTAATCTTACTTGGGAAGAGTTTTTTTTTTGGTGAGCGCTTGAACCTTCAAAGACCTTGGTATAAATCTAAGCATACCTTATGCTAGTGATAGTGGGAGAAAAAGAGATCATCCAAAACATTTCAACTCAGTCTCACTTGATGAAGCAGCATCTGTGGACTTCCACATTGTTGTTTTTTTTGGTTTTTTTTTATTTCAACTGGAGCAGGATCAATTTCAGTCATCCCCAGGAAAGCAGAGCTCCATCACATGTGTCAGGGACTTGGGAAGACAAATGCCATCACTCCGAGTGTCCCCCTTTTCCTCCTTCTTCCCCAGCCTTGCATGGTGCCATGTGGGATGGGATGGGATGGGATGGGATGTTTTGTGCTCAGCTGGAATTAGCTGTCCTGGCTGTGTCACCTCCGAAATCCTGTTCACCCCCAGCCTCCTCTTTGGAAAGGTGTAAGAGGCCTTGATGCTGTAACCACTGCTCAGCAATAACAAAAATATCTCTATAATATCAAACCTGTCCATTTTCAGTGCAATTCCCAAATCCACAGCTGGATACCGTGAAGAAAACTAATTCTACCCCAGCCAAAAACAGCACAGGTGATCTCTTGGGTTTTACTTGCCCCAAAGGAGGAGATTTTTTCCCCTGCTGTAAACAATCAGTTAATTTTAATTAAATCACCAATAAGTTTTACTTGTGTGGGTTTGGAATGTTTTGGTCATCTTTCTACACTGAAATTGGGGTTTTCTGTTCAAGAAAATTGCCATCCAGCTCTGTTTTCTGCACAGACAGAGCACACAGCTCCTATTCCCACCGGGTGTATCCACTCTCAGGGAGCAATTGGTTGTCATAAGACAGCTTTATAAGACAACCCACCAGTCTTAGGAGGCTGATCTTGCACATGTGTTTCTCCCCTTTGAAGTCTGTGATCAAGAGTTCATATGCACCAGACAGTTTTCTTAAACCAGGGAGCCAAGTGCTTGACAATGGGAGCCAGACCATTTAGAGCAAAAGGCTTTTAAAAAGCCAACCTTCTGGCACCAGCGTTTTTAATGTGTGTTCTGCAGGCCCTTGGGGAGTCAGAAGCCTATTCCTCAGGGTTTATGAGGGAAAAAAATACTAAAAGGCAAATTTATTGTCAGGAGACTTGAGTCTACATATTTTTAGCTTTGCAAATTGTAATAGGTTCAAAACTAATTCTCTGATAGACATACCTGGGGCCAGAGCAGCTCATGCAGAGTTGTTACTCTTCATTCCTTCACTTTTGGAAGATGCTGCTTTTCAGTCTGGGATCTCTAAGCACCCTTCCTTCCCTCCTCTTTTAAATGGAGAGGTTTCTTTTCAAACTGGTCCAGTCCATTTGATTTTCTGCTTCAGAAATCATCTTGGTTGTGCTTATCAGAAAATCCTCTGCTGTTAAGTGGAAATAAACCCTTCAGAGTTAGCAAATCTGGGTATTTCTCCTGACAAGCTGTACCTGATTGCTGGTAGGTGATTTGTGTTGAGCCTTCCTTTTTCATCCTGCTTGTTTTCAGTTGATATGCCTTTTGTCATCTCTTAGAATTTAAAAACCAGAGCATTAATAGAGCAATGCAGGTCAGCCCAATTCTGTCATACATCTTGTTCCTGACATTATTTTGCTAAGCTGGTCTTAAGCAAGGTATTTAGTACATTACAAGAGATTTGGAATAAAAAGTGTAATGTCATGTATTTAAATTATAATATCTTGTAGTTTTTTCTCATGGATTATTGTCACAAAATATGTGAAATATATTCAGTTTCTCGAGGATAGTTAATTAACCTGCTCATTTGGGTTTTTTCACCAGTAATTGCCTTTGTGTAGCCAAAAGAGCAGAACTTTATATGTGTCTAAAGAAATTAGTAGCTACAGCTTTAGAAAACTATTTTAACTGCTTGGAATTAATCAGAATGGCCTGGGTTGGAAGGGAGCTTTAAGATCATCCAGTCATAACCCCCTGCAATCCCTGCAGGGATAATTTCCACAATTTCCACTATCCCAAAGCCCCATCCAACCAGGCTTTGAACACTTCATAGCATGAAGAACTGACTGGTAGTTTTTCAGAAGCAGTGTTTGGAATAGAATTGTATTTTTTGCAAAAAAATTTTAGAGCTTTATTGTGAAGCCCCAGTGAATATTTATTCAAAAACTTTTAAAAGGAACAAAATCTTCTTTCAGAGGGAGACCATATGGAATTTTTAGGCATTTATTTTATGGTAAGGCATAACATTTTATGCTAAGTTAATGGTACTAAATGACACCTCAGTTTAGTTCATCCATATAATGCTGTGCTGAATTTTAAGTGTCTCAGCCATCAAAGTGCATAAACAACAAAGCCATTTTTTTTTCTTTGCATAAGCCCTATTCTTTGTTTCCTCCTTGTTCTTGCTCACATAATCATGTTCTCTTGAAGGAGTATCTTGTCATGTGAAGGTACAGGAAAAAGCCATCTCTTAAATACCACTCATAAACTATTAATCGTTTCAGCTAAATATGTGGCTTGCAATTAAGTCACGTACACTTTATTAAGATGGAGTCTTCTGCAAACAATGAATGAAATTCAGCTGCAGGCTCGTGTTGCTAAAATAGATTTGCTTTTGCCATCACAGGAATTGTGTGATCAGTGGTGACAGCCAACACAGAGCTCTGCCCTTTGAGGCTGGAAAAGTGCATTATATTCAAATGCACTTTGTTGCTTTTAAACTGTTATTATTCTGGCTGTAAATGCAGGTAGGCCACGAATACTCCACGAGACTTGTAGGAAATGTCATATCCATGAAGAGTTCACTTTGGCAATAAGGGAAGCAGTGTCAGTACTGTGCCCTCCTCCCAGAAATGTCTAGTCAGGCTTTGGCCTCTCAAGTGCACGTGAAGCTGATGGAAAAAATATTTGTCCTTCTATGATAAGCACTTTCTGTGCTTATCTGGAAAAGGGCAAAACATTCACCCTTACTTGTACCACCACTACCAATTTTAAATGTCTCCAAAACACGGTTTTTGTAAAACAAAGCATAAAATTTTAAAATGTCACTTGCAAATGAGATACTGACAGTAGTAGGATTTGCTTCCCAGCAAAGATGGTGTCTGGTAAACTATGCAGAAATATTCAGGAAGAAATTGCTTTGTGCATCCAAGTTCAAATTTATCCTCGGAGTGTTTGGTTAAAGTTCTGCTTGGCAAAGACTGACTCTCCTTTTTGTGTATTCCTTCTGCTTATGGCAGCTATATTGCTGTATCTCTGAAGTTTTGCTTTATCCTCAAGAAAGATAAACTTGGGCTTTTATGTGGTGTTGCACTGATTTGATTACTAGTAACATAAAAAATGACTTACAAAATATGTGTGTAAAAAGCTTCCCATAAACTGAGATACCATGACATCCTCCATACCATTGTTTTAGGGGTTTATTTTCCAAGTTCCAATGTGGATTATTAGCAGACAGGGCCATGACTGTATTTTCCCTTGCACGTATGTATCTGCACCAGAAGGAAATGTTTGCATTTCATAAAAGCAGCCTGAAGCAAGATCAAAATGAATGTCCAGTCATAGCATACACAAAAGATGTTGTGTTTTAAAGACAAGATTATTATGTCTTTGAAATTAAAATAGTTGCCTACGTCCAGCTGAATGACAAGATAAGGAAAGCTTGCAAATTATAATACTAGGCCTTTGTTAGTTTAAAAATAAATAATTTTACACAAGCCTGTTAGCTCTTTAGAGTGTCTTCCTGTAAATTTGCTCCCCTGAATTTAGAACAGAGAACTTTTTAGAGAAGTATCAGGAAACTCTGAGGAGGTCCAACGCTGATTTCCTTTTTACTTTTACTGTGCAAAGAAAATGAGCCATGGTCAACGTTTTTATAGTCATTCTTTGAAGACTGGCTCCAGCTCACCCTATCTGAGGTTTGGATTCTGGATGGTAACTTTTAGACACAGGCTCAGCTACTTTTTCTGGTTTTTTGTTTGGTTTCTTTTTCTTTCTTTTTTTTCCTTTCACTATGATTTCTCATGAGCGTAATGTTGAATATTACGTGGAGATTCTGGCAATTCCCCTAACTGTGGTGTAAATATTTCTGTTTCTCTATATCAAAGACTGCCAAGAACAGGGCACTTAGGCTTTCTTTAGCACCGAAGTGAGCAGTTTCTGATGTTCACCTACTAACCTAGAATATCCTGACTCTATTCCTGCAGACAGGAATAAACACACTAAAACAGCTCCAGCCACTTGAACTTTACACGTGGAGGTGAAATGGCCCTGGCAACGAGCGTGCTGGGTATTTTCCAACCCCCGTGCTCGTGCTCTGGCACTCCAGTGTTGTCAGAGTTAAAATGTCATTCCCTCACCAGCTAATGCAGAGCCATGAAACGTGGTGAGGATTGGGTGAGATGGGGCGGGTTCTGCTTTCGGCGCGGTTCAATGGCTGCACTGTTTGCACGGCGTTCAAAGCAAGAGGACATCACTTCAAATCCCCACCACCTCCAGAATTAAAAAAAGAGTTCATGGTGGGGAACCTAAACAATTGAGATTCTCACAGTTTCCCACATGTGTGGCTGCTGGCCAAGAGGATTTTTTTTTTCCCTCAGACAGTTCCAGCTGCCATATTTAGGAAGCCAAAAATGCTCTTTTGGTACAAGATGGCTTTAGTAAAATAAGCAGTACCTCAGGCTCCAAATGCATGCTTAAATGATGAGATTATGTGCTTACAATGGGACTGAGACATACTTTTATCAGGATTAGTTTTTTACACAGTGTGAAGTGTATCCAAACTTACCAAATTACAAACCAATCCTCCTCTTGTTTTATATAAAAAACATGATGTCAGACATAGGTGATTCTTAAGCAGAGAGGGGTTGTGAACAGAGTCCAGGATTGAGTTCAGTGTGGTTTTGTCCAAATGAGGATGGACACAACTATCTCATAGTTTTTATAGCACAATAGAAAACCAGCTAAATCTGCCTTTTTGCTGAGCTGAGGAGCCCAAGTGGGGTTTCCCTTCTGACTATTATAAAGGTAACCACTGTCTTGTAAAATGTGAGGCAGTAAAAACTGCATCCTGCAACAGCTCTGCAGGGCCCTAAAATGTCTAAACTGGCCTGTTACAACTTCCAGTTCAGTGCAGTAGGCAAACCTGATTTATGTTTTTTTAAATAATCTTTTAATAATTTTCTTGTTGTATTAGGGACCACAGACAAAATGATGCAAACCCATTTAATAAAATGTCATAAACTCAGCATGTCTAGTATTCGATTTACAGCACAATACCACAGCAAATCTGATGATTTAAGATATCTTGTTAAAAGATGATTGAAAATGAATGTTTGTACAAGCATTTGTTAGGCTGTAAATACTCAAAAATATGCCAGTCCGCTCCAGGATGTTTGTAGTAATTCAGTACCAGCCACCTCTTTGTTTTTTGGTTTGTTTTTTTTTTTTTTAGGGTGTGGTTTTAATCTGATAATGTGGTTTTTTTTTCAAAAGCAGGAACAAGAGACAAGCTATACTATTCTGAGAGCCCGAGGCACCAACGTGACCATCAGTGGCCTCAAGCCTGACACCACCTACGTGTTCCAGATCCGAGCCCGAACTGCCGCTGGATACGGGACCAGCAGCCGCAAGTTCGAGTTTGAGACCAGCCCGGACTGTATGTCTTTGTTCCAATGGCTTGTGCTGACATCCTGCCCAGCTCCTCACTGCTCTCAATGGCTGCTTTCACTCCTTTTCTAGCTGAGGAAATGTGTCTCATAACTGTTTATGATGTGTCTCTCTTGGTAGCATTGCTGTATAACTTCATGTTTTGTCATTAAGCTTGAAACAGGCTATAAAGTGTCCCAGAACTATCACAGGTGGGGTTTTCTTCCATTCCCTACCTTGCTTCTACCTCAGGCCAGAATTGATGCCTTGCTAGACCATGGCTCTTGCTGGAGGAGCAAGTGTGATAGAAAAAACAAACAGTAATGTCAAGCCAAACCTTCCACCCTGATTCTGTGTATATTTGACATACATTATGTGTTTCATCCCCACTTCTTCCTTCTCCACCCCAGCTGTTATTCTGAAAGGCAAACAAGCTTCATGTTTAAAAAAAAAGAGTCACAAATTGCTGTTACAGTGAAACTAGAACTCAAGATAGGACAATTACAGCAAGGAGGAAAAAATCAGTTGCAGAGATAAAAAAATCAGCAGTTTAGAGGTTAATGAGTTTCCTCTGCAAAATGGTGTTACCAAAAGAAGGGGAAAATGAGAAAGTAGAAACGTGGAAGGAGACAGTGATGAGTGATGCACATCTCAAAAATAAGCAGACAAATTACACAGGTGATCAACAAATGGCATAAGTTTGTTGCTGTGTTACCAAGTTGCCATGACCAGGTGCAGTTGTGGGTGTGCAATAGGCAGAGATGGGGATGGGGTGACCCCAAACAGAGCTCTCTAACCTGTGTGGGCCAGGACTGGTTGCTCCCAGCTCAATTTGGGCAGCTGACACTGAGGACTTTAATTCTGCTGTGCTCAGGAGGTCTCTGCTGGAGACTGACCCTCACACCAGAGGTCTAAAATCGTCCAGTCCTTGTGTAACAATTAAAGGTTCATGTTTAGGGACCCCAGGGAGATACCCAAAATAAGGCAGAAAATAGCCCTTGTTTTCCCTGTAGATATATCTGTGCCTTAATGCCCTGGCGTTCCACAGCCTTCATGTGGATATTGTCAGGCTTAACTGGGAAACTTAGCTCCTGAAAGCACTTCCCATCATGCAGAAGGGGAAGTGGAGGTGATGGTTGTGGGATTTCCTGCCAAGGAAATGTTCCTTACTGAGCTTGACATAAAGTATGTATGGCACACATATGACATGTATGTTTGTATTTGTGTACATGTTTATATATTGGCATCAGTTTGCCAGCAGTTGCTACAATTAGCAAGAGAAAAAATTGAGAGTGGCACAAACAGCTTTGATTGGCAAAGATGGCTGGAGTCTTATATTTTCTTCCCTTGTATTTTTTTGTTTGATGAAAAATTATGTCCTGGATTAAATATCTGCCAGGAGACCAAATGCTGTGTAATGATGTGTGTCCCCTATCTGCATGTAAATTCTGATGCCATCAACGAGATGTGTGTGTGAGAGAGGTTATTTATATGTTTATATTATATTTATACATTTTTGTGTTGGCTTTGCAGCGTTCTCCATCTCCAGTGAGAACAGCCAGGTGGTGATGATTGCCATTTCAGCAGCAGTGGCCATCATTCTCCTCACAGTGGTGGTGTATGTCTTGATTGGGAGGTGAGTCTGGGCTGTGATTTGCACATTTTCTCCTGTTGCCAGGTCCCAGAGGGGCTCTGATGACCATGGCACGTTGGGTGTCATGGTGTGGCTTTTTTGAGCCCTTTGTCTGCTGCCCAGGAGCTCCAGACACTGCTCACAGTCAGTAATGAGCCCGCTCACATCAGCAGCCCAAATCATGCAGCAGTTGTTAAAAAATGCTATAAACACATTCTCAGGCAATTGTAAAATTAAACTGTAGGGGTCAAAAATCAACAAATCCTCTCATTAGCCAATTTCCTCAAATTCCCTGAGAACATCACATGCCTCTATAGGGCACAGAGAATGTAAATATCATTAAACTTTCAAACAGGCTTTTAATTGTGCAGGGAAAACATTCTATTCTGTTTCCACCTGCAGTTAACACATAAAATTCTCTGTATTAATTTTTTTTTCTCTGTTGCTTGTAGATTCTGTGGATACAAGAAGTCTAAACATGGCACTGATGAGAAAAGGCTGCATTTTGGGAATGGCCATTGTAAGTTACTGAAGCCTTTTAATGCAGATCTGTTGAATTCATCCCCTAGGTAACTGATATTTTTCAATTAAAAAAAAAATATAAGAGCCATACCTCACTTAAACCAAGGTGATATTAGGAAGAGAATTATCCCTCTCTTGTGGGTAAGGAGATTTTCCCCAAACAATTATTCTTTGTTTCTCCTTCTTTCATCTGTGTTCAGGTTAGTAATGAGCAAAACATTTCTGTCTATGTTGAAACAATGCATGTGGTTGGAATTGTGATATTGATTATGCTGTGCATCACTGAAATCCGGAGTGCAGCTGCAACTTCCTCATTATATAAAGTCTGAGAAATCTGTTTTTCTCTCCCAAAGCAAAATATAAATCAATTAAACCCATCTTGATGAACACTCAAGCTGCTGTGAAAACTGTTTGCTTGACAAAATTCACCTACAAATAATAGTCATCATCTGATCCTGGATGCTCTTTGAAATGTGCATAACTTTGTTACATTTTTCCACAGCAGAGCTGTGGATCCTGAAGATTGGCTCACAGGCAAAGCTCCATCCATACACCCCTTAAAACAGGGAAAAAGTAGTTTTTTCTCAGCAGGAGAAGATGAGGGGAAAAGAAGGTGATAGCTTAATTCCTGATCAGGAATGGGAGGATTACTCGATTGTTTGTTTTTTTTAATCACTGTACTTTGGATTTTTATATCCTTACAGGCAAAGATAATGCCTCTCATAGACACCAAGACCAGAAAATCCTTTTTCTTAACCTACATAGTTCTTGATGTCTAATGAGGCTTTGTTTAATAAGAAGGAGTAGTTCATCTTTGCAACTGTTTTAGCTGCAAATGAGTGTCCTGCTATACTGTGTGAACCATGGAACAATGGTTTTCAACAATATACAATATATCTCTGTTTCTGAGCATGTTGGAACATTAATATACATGGATTTTTTTGCACCCAACATTGGCACTCTACTATTTATAGCAAGAAAAGAGCTGCTGGTACCATAATCAGGTGCCCCACCTCAAATATAAGTGAATTAACATTTTAATGAGGGATTTACCTGCAGTAGCTGGAAATTAGAACTGCTCCCCAATCCTCGTGACAATGGAATAACTGTTCTCTGACTGTTCAAATTATTATTCTTTTAAGTTTCCTGCCCCTCCTTATCTCCAGAGAGCCAAGAGCATGAATATCCATGATTTCTGTCTCCTTCCCCTGCACTGTCAGGGGATACAAGAGCTGCAGCCCAACAACTGCTAACCAACTATTCTCAAAAAAAAAAATCTCTACGGTTACATGTGGCCCATAGAATTAATGCTTCATCATCCAAATTTAATGAGGTTATAAAATAAAAGCAGCCAGTAAAATAAGTGTCACAGACAAATAACAGGTCAGAATTTGCTCTCCTTACTCCCACACAATGGAAAGTTGCAATCACTATTCTTAAGCATGTCAGTGCTGTTAAATTCCTGTGGATTAAATTGCTTTTAATTTGGCTTTAGATATTTATGTACTGTTTTCTGAGTAGTGCCATGCTGATTCACTATGCAGTAAGACCAGGGCCAATCATGGCCCTGGTATGTCTGTTAGAAGTTCTTGAAAATTATGCATCATAGATTTTGCAGATATTTATCTGTTAGAATTTGTAAGTATGTATGTGTGGCTGTTGAAACTTTTAATCTACCAAGTTACAGTCTTTCCCAAAGAATAGGAAAATTGCTCCTATGAACTAAGAAAGGACAAAGTAACTTCCATGGCTGTCGTAAACTTTCAGCATCTTAAATACAGCAGCTGGTTTATTTCAGTCAGTTTACTCTGAATTACTTTTAAAAAGGCTCCAGCCATGAACTATTCCCTGCAGCCTTATTACAAATCCTATAATATTACTTCAAAGGAACAAAAATGTTTCACCTCCTCAGATCCTCTCCCTTTGCCTTCTCTGGCTGGGCCTTTTATTTTTTTGCTACCTTTAGGGCAATTTGTGCTGTTAAAATGAAAATGTAAATTATTATGTTTGCACAGAATGAGCTGTAAAGTAGTGCAGCTTAACACATGTGCACGTGTTTATTATCTGTATTTCATGACAGAACCCAGTTACTACACAGGCTGCCCTTAATTATTGGTGTGAAGGGATTATTCTCCTTGCAGCCACCATCACCTGATCTTGGGAACCTCTGGGGTCAGCATTAAAAATCCCAAGCCAAAAACCCCACAGTGCAGAAGCTTTTAATTGTTATTTTTATTGGGGATGTGAGGGGGCCTGTAATGTACATTCAGCATGGAGGGGAAGGAGCATTTACAAGATTTTTAACCAACAGCAATATACAGCCAATTACTTTTTGTTTTACTTGCAGGTAATGCTGTAATCATCAGGCTCTTGAAGGAAACACAGTCAGCTTTTAATGTCGTGCACACGCAGCCCTTGTGTTGAGAGCATGGCTCTTACTTTGCATTGTTTTCAAGGCAATTAACTTGGGAGCTCAATTTATCTTTTTTTTGTCAATTCTGAGGCCAATAAATCCCCATAAAATTGATTTTTTTAAAAATTTTTTTTACATATGCTTTGCATCGTTTGATAGAACAATTTTGTGCTCTCATGGTCCAAAGGTATTTTTTTCCCATCTATGCAACAGCAGCAAAAAAAGGTTTAACTATTTTAGCAGTGAAAAAATTGCTGCAGTATAATAATGCTAAGCTGGAAAGGATATTCCTGAGTGGGTTGAAGCAGTGTTTGTTGAAGGAGTTAATATCTTTTACAAGACCAGCTGGTACAGTTAGGGAAAGCTGGAATACATGTCTGGGAATGCAGAGTTTGTGTCAGGAGCAGAAAGCTTCAAGCTGGGTATTTCACTTTTTGTTAATAAAATATATTCCTGTTGTAAAATGGGTACAACAGAGGCAGGCACAGAAGGTACTGGCTGCAAACACAAGCAAGGCTTTGAGCTGGGGAAGGCGAATGAGCCTGTGCTTTGCTTGCAGCTTTTTTTGTTGGAAGCAGAGGTTGGGAATGATCTCTTCCAGCAATCCCTAGGATTCCTCTAGGAATTTCCCGGGAAACTCTAGAGGGGGCCAAAATAATAACGTGGATGTATGGGGAATAAAGCTCTAGAACCAGCTTTTATTCAGAACAATCATCTGCCATCCTCGTATGTTCTGGCAGAGGGATTGAAGCAGGGGTGCATTTTTTTCATGTATAAGTTTCTTATTATGCATCTTGTTGGTGGACTTAAAAAAAAACAAAGCTGGAGTTAATCTGATTTCTTAATATATTCCTAAGAACTTTTCAGGTTGACTGTAGCAACACATTTTGTTCCTTGCCCCTTTGTTGTTACTTTGGAAAGGTCAATATAAGGCAGTATCTAAATGTAGCAGCCTGGGAGAGGTGAGTGGTATTTTAATATTGGAAAACCAGTTAAATGCTGCAAGTGCAGATATTTGAAATGGGTTGTCACACTTCTCTGCAGTACATTAGTGTCTCTGTGCAAAGATTCTGAAGACCCACAAAAACCAATGTGATTTGAAGAATACCTTTGCCTTCTATTCATTTGGTTTCTGGTTGTCTCATGAGCTTTCTTTAGGAAGGTTACTCAAGTCTAAGTAACATTTTCTCTCTGAATTTGTTTTTACACAGTAAAGCTCCCAGGTCTGAGAACGTACGTAGATCCACACACGTACGAGGATCCCAACCAAGCTGTGCATGAATTTGCCAAGGAACTGGATGCTTCCAATATATCCATTGATAAAGTAGTTGGAGCAGGTAATGACCACCAGATATATTAAACTAAAGGTAGCTTTTTGCTGTGTATATCTGTATACTGTTTTATATCTTTAGGTTCATTGTTGTGACTGGAAAGAAAATGTTCTAGAAAGTCTTCAAATTAGCAGGTCACATTTACAGCTGATTTCAGTGCAAAGTTAAGGGCACACACTTTTTTTTTCTTTCAAAGAAGGGAGACAGCAAGACAGCTTTTCAAAGGACACTCAGCCCATACTTAAGTGCACCACTGTTGGAAAGGAAAAGATCATTCAGCCTCACTTCTCACTTCTCTTTAAAATCTGTCAGCACAGCACAGAAAATGTTATCAACTGTGAAGATGTTTTCTCTTTTTTTCTTTTTCCCCATAAAAAGACTCTTGACTATTATGCCTTGGGTGAAACCACAAACTCATTTCATAGCAGTCACCACGCATCCATCAGGCTGCAGTGACCTTTGGTCCTTGGATTGATTTTGGTCACTGCTTTGGATTTGAATTATTGATTTAGGAGGGAAGGGTTGTCTGTCCAATAACTGATTGTCTGAGCCATAAAGATGCCACAGATTGTTGGATTTACAGGAAACAAGCTGGTGAAATGATCAGATTTCGTAACAGAGGAGCCAGATTAAAGTAATTCTCATTACACTGAGTGTTGCAATGGAGCATGTAGCTCCTGATAGAATATGTGCTTCCTCCTTGAAGTGAAGTGGCAGATTGTCTCATTGAGGCAGAAGATCATGGAGTGTTACCTTTCCTCCTATATTAAAGCATTTATGAGGAGTACTATTGATTTTTAATCCATTGAAAAATACTTGTTCCTTTATTATTGAGTTTTTTGGCTTCTCACTGAAGCATACGGTTTGAATTAAAACCGTGAGATGTGAGATACAGACTCCGAGTGCACAGCAAAAGTTTTTCAGCTGGAAAAAGTGTAGAACCCAAGGAACTGTACTCAGTGCATCTCCTGAATCACCCAGCAAAAAAAAGGAACAGTTTTCATCCTCTCCTGCTGAAGCTACTCAACTGTTCTCAGTTTGAAGTTATTTTATGGAAAGGTGTAATCTGTGTTCCTTGCTGGTTTTAATTTTGCCCCACAAGAGTGCACTGTTCTCCATCATCTTCAGTTAAGACAGCAAAGCTCTGCTTACTGCACATAACAGGGAATTTGTGTAGGGATGGAGAAGAAGGAATACTCTAAATTTAAGTCCAGGAGCAGTGTGTTTCCTTGTAAGACTTTCAGGAACCTCACAAATGCAAGCTCTCTAAATTTGGGTTGTATGCAGTATATGAATCTAGAAAAGGAGTTCCTAAGGATCATGCCATGTGTTACAGCTTGGTTGTTCTGACCTATTTCTAGTCAAGACACACAGTAGAATAAGGAGTAAACCAAAATTTGTCAAATAGGGCCTCTGAAATCAGAGAAAAAATTTTGAGAGGCTCTAGAAAAGGACTATGTCCTAAAGGAGCCAGGTGTTTTAAAACCTCTCTGCTGCACTGCAGTGAGAACCACAGGTTATTCTGGGTTCAGTGGACCCCCAAGATTTTTGGAGTCCAGCTCTTAAGTGAATCCCACAGGGATTGAACCTGGACCTTGTCATTATCAGCACACTGCTCAAACCCACGAAATTAAGTGGCAGAGGGTTCCTGCGAGCTTTTCACGTTAAAACTTGCACTCAAGTTCTAATAACACCTTTTTTTTGGGCACCATAACTCAATTCACATAGTACATAAAGCATTGTAGTCAACATTTCCTCTTAGCAGTTGCTTGAGATGCCAACAGGAAGAGCCAGGAAGGGAAGAACAGATGAAAATCAGGCCACAGAGTTCTGGGACCTTCCAAAATGAGTTTGTGGCATCACTTTACACTGCTATCACCCTGAGCACGTGGGAGCTTTTACACTGAGTGCCTCTGAGGCAACTTCTTCAGGAACACTTCTCCCCAAAACCAGAAAGGCATTTCCTGCCTCTTGCTGAGTCAATGACTTGTTTGAGTGAATGGCTTGGTCTCTTCCTGCCCTTGTCCTTTGCAAGGCAAGTGTGAATGAAATTATAAAAAAGACAGGGATTTGAGAAGAAGGGACTCATTTTACTGCCCCGAAGTGTGACGTAAGTAAGGAGACCTTCAAGTCAGGCAAGCAGTCTCGACATTCTGAAGTGCTCCAAGCAGTTTTTCACAGCTCTAGCCAGAAGTCTCTGAGAAGAGAGGGCTTTCAGAGCTTACATAGCTTTGAAAACACACACAAATGCAATAAGGAAATATTCTTATCCAAAAGAACCTCAAGAAAAACACAAGGGATTTTAGTGGGAGGCTAAGCATAAGAAAATTAAGGTCAGAAGCCACTTTTTCAGATTTTTCTTTACAGTATTTTTTTCTTTTAAAATAACTCACTTATTTTTTATGGATTCAGTTCAGCAAACCACTTCAGAAGTTTAAATCCAAATGGGCAGTAGGACAATACTACAGAAAGTACTTTCTTGATTTGGGGTAGATTTAACTATGTCCTTTGCTGAACAAGAAAGCAAGCATTTGGTTTTCTTCCAAAGTTGAAATATACTTGCAGCACAACATCTTGTTGATCAAATTAGTCACAAAATCCAGGGGCCAGCTGTCTGTAAACTTACTGTGAAGGTTTGCAGTGTCCCAGTGAAGGGCTAGAACGTTGCTGATGTTCCCAAGGTTTATGGAACACTGAGCTTTGGTGCCTCTCCAAATCTGAGGGAGTTCTCTGCACAGATTTAAAATGCAGCAAAGGGAAGGGAGTAGCTGGTTTCACAGAATCTTCATTTACTGTTCCCCTGAGTCTAAATGCACAGCAAATGCCATCCCCTGATGTACTAAATAACCTATTTAAAAAGAAATTAGGGTATCCTGAAGAGAGATCTATGTGCCATGAACAGCCCTCCTAAATAATCCTTATCAGCTTTCCACATGTGAATAGGCACACCAGTCTGCAGGGCAGGTTATGCAATCTTTATCATTAAAAACAAACACCTCAGGAAGGCTTTGTATGTAAAGCCATCATCCTCATTTCTTACAGTCAGTGCCAGGTTTTCCACTCAAACACAAGCCCTTGTTCCTCCTAAACCGTGTCTGGTGAGACCCAGTCCATTTCCTACTGGGATCATATGGTAATAATTAGCAGGAAAAATAGTAATAACTGCATAGCTCACTATGGGTGTCGACCAGATAAATGTGTTTAGCATCCATGCTGCCCTGGATATAAAAAATCATAGGTTAATGTAGTTGGGCTGCTTAGGGAGCCCTTTGCAATGAAATCATTTTCCAAGAAAGTAAACCTGCTTTATATCCATAGACAACAGCAAACTTCATTGCTAGAAAGAGCACACCTTTTATTCTCTTGCAGCATCTGCTGGCCTTTGAGGTGCTTTTGGAATCTGATTAATCACTCAAGTTCTGGATTGTTCAGCCATGGCTAAATGGGACTGTGTTGATGGACATTACCCGTAACCTTTTCCTTCCCAGAAGTTAAACAAATATCAGATACACGATTCCAGCTTTAAAATGAAGGATTGATTGCTGGGCTGCTGGCTGAAATCATGGCTGAAGTCTCCATTGACAGTAACTGTAAAATAGTTGTAAGAGCTTAGCTCGTTATAGCTTTTTGGACCATTAAAACATCAAGAAAATGGAGTTGGAAGCTGGGTGCTACAAGATTTATTTCAAGCCTTTTTTCCCCTTCCCTCTGTTTTCAAGATGTGCTTTGGTCTTCCTGTTTTGTGGTGCTCTGACACTATTGAGCTGGGGTTAGTGTTTGAACTCTTGGTGAAGTATTATGGTCATTTGGGCTTGCAGAAGTTGAATGCTTTTAATTAAGTCTGAAAAGAACTCAACTCCCATTAGTTACTAGTAGTAGCTTTTAAAATTTGTTTTCTGAGCTGCTGCCTGTCTTGGCAGCCTGAAATACAAACAGTGTTAGAATCAAAGGATGTAATGTCAGTGCTTTTTAGCAACATGTATGTACATAAAGATATATCCTCCCTTTAGTGGTTATTACCTTGATAGTACAGTTCTATGCCTAGAGGATTAAGCAGCTGGTGGTAAGATATGGTGACATTAATTTCTATGTTGTTGACTCAAATCTAGCCTGGGTTAACAGCAGAGAAAGGTCATTGCCCTACCACACATTTATTCAGGCCTTTTTTTGATTAACTTGGCTGTCCAAAAAAAAAAAAAAAAATCAGAAAAAAAAAGCTGAAAAGGGGCTTTGAAATCATAACATTTTGAAACCTCCTTATGCGATTTCTGTAAAAATTTGTTAACTTAAAAAAAACTTCAAGTGAGGTGTCTTTTTCCAACAGTCTTCTACATGTTTAATACTTCCTCTTTTTGGATGCTAAGATGGTTTTCCATGTGCTCTGTTCTTGCATATTGCAAAAGGATAAACCAGAATACACCACATTCCAGAGGCTTTTTGGAGTGCTGATTCTTCTTTGTTGAATCCCTAAAAAATAACTGCATTTCAGCTTTTGTCACTTTTCCACTCCTTTTCTTAGGAGAGTTTGGAGAAGTGTGCAGTGGACGCCTGAAGCTGCCTTCTAAAAAGGAAATTTCAGTGGCCATCAAAACCCTGAAAGTTGGCTACACAGAAAAGCAGAGGAGAGACTTCCTGGGAGAAGCCAGCATCATGGGCCAGTTTGACCACCCCAACATCATCAGACTGGAGGGAGTTGTCACTAAAAGTAAGAAATGCCAGGGACATCTGTGCATGGAAAGTGTCATGGAGGTGCCTTCCAGCCTAAATAATTCTCTGATCTGCTGATCAACCAAAGGAGAGCAAAAGTGAATCATAAATTAAGTCATCCAGGTTTATGCTCTCCAAAAAGCTCGATAATAAATTGGCAAATTTAATAAATTTCAGAGTTACAAATGGCTCCAAAAGGGCCAAGAGGCACTGGGTGATGATCTGGTAAGGAGTCATGGAGTCTGATGTGCTGAGGCTTCCTAACTGCACTGAATTGCACTGTGTTCTGCTTTCAGCTAAATCATTACATTTGTCATTAGCACTAATTAATGAACAGCAACCTGGTACAACAACCGGGTCTAGTGAATTATTTAATAAGGCTAAACTTTTTTCCTAGATGGTTTTCATGCAGGGGAAATACTCCATGGGATATTCAGTATGTACCAGCACAAGGCATTTTAAAGCTCCAGAATTCCGGAATTCAAACATCTTGGTAAAAATCTCAAAGAAGAAGTCTTGAGAATTTAATCTGTCAGTAGTAAAATTAATTTTATCTATATCCGTATACATATATTTACTTAAATGCCTTTTCTAAATCTGCCCTTGAGTGCTTTTTTTATGGGTTTGGTTGGGTTGGTTTTTTTCTTCTTTTTACTCTTTTTGTTAAAGCATTTTCTTGGTCTTTGTTTATGATAACAAATCACCTTCTCTTTTTGAGGCAAAAAATTTAACTGAAACCTCCATGTACATTTGGTACCTTCCTGGAAAAGGCATTTATTTCAACAACCTTCTTCAGCTACACTTTCTATATTTCCACTGCAGAATGAAGTGATACATTTAGTGATCAAATTTATCCACCTACATTAGTTATTAAGGGAGAGATCAATAAGATTTTCTATGAGGCAATCTTGGGAAAAAAAAAAGAAAAAAGGAGAGCTCCAACATTTTTCAGGGAATTGGTAGGATATTTCCTTGTTCATCCTAGAGGACCCTGCTGCTCTTCTGCTCTTTGCAGTTCTTGGCCATTTCAATGATCAGCCTGGAATCTGCTGAGGGTGTTTCTAGTTTAATTGGATAGAAACATACCAAATACTTTGGGTTTAAGTAGAGGTTGTTTTATTAGTTTGAAGAAAATTTTGGGTGATTCAAAGTTTCACAGGGATGGGTATGGAAAAATTTCATAGTATACTGCTGAAAAGTATAAGAAATTAAAACCCCACCAGAATATGTCTAAAAGTCACTAATGAAAGGTATGTAAAACAATATATGTTATGAAGAGCCATAATTATAATAATAACAATGCCTTCTCTGTGTGTGCTTCATGAAAGTCTATTTTGCTGATTTCAATAACAAAGAATTATTGTTTATCTTAGGTCTCACAGTCCTATTAGGAAAGGTCTGCCTGCATAAATTGAGGTTTATCTCCTGCTTTGTAGTGACACACGTTTTGTACAGTATTACAGAATAAGATTTGCAGTCACAAAAAATCACTTGAAATCCAGCATCACTCTGCACACAGCTGGGCTAAAATCTATTTTGTTACATTTTGTATTCCCGGAGCACTGAGACAATAATTTAAATGCTGTGCATGTAGGAATTTGTGTGTTGCTCTTGAATGTGCATTTCTAATTCTCTCTGTACTCTGCCCAAGTGACTTCTAGTGGGTTTGCTACTCCTGTGTATTCACAGCACTGCTGTCTGCTTTGGGGGGGCTGAGGGAGGAGATCAGGGGTGCCAGCTGCCCACCACATCGATATGTGAGAGAGAAAACTCTGGATATTCCCAGCTGAAGCCAATAAAGCCTCAGGGGTACAGCACCCTCTCCAGATAGCTCCAAAATAGGAGCTTTTAATGCTCTGGAGCTATTTGTCTCCATTTTACTGGGCAAAATATATGGCACAAAGGAAATATAATAATAAATATAATTATTTGTTTTATTAAACATTCTGTGGGGCGATAGAAGGACAAGAAGGTTGTGAGTTTGGAGGGGTTTTTTTGGATTTTTTTTTTTTTAACAAATCAATCACCACATCAGGCTTCCAGCCTGATCTCCAGTGCAGAATTGTTCCTCTGCTCCTCGAGGATTTCTGTCCTGCATTTCCCAGCTGCTGCCCTGCACTCTTGGGCACACTGTAGGCAGCAGTCTCAAGAACCAGCACACATGTTCTGCTTAGTTTACTAATAATTTACAGCAATTTGTAGCCTGCTATTATAATAAACCTGGGCAACACTGTTGACACAACTTGTTATCATTTATAAATGGCCATGCTTTGATAAATGGATGCAGAGGGTTCTTTTAAATCTTTAGAGCATGTGCTGCTTGTTATGGGCACATTTCCAACTGAAGGAGAGTGAAACCCTGCACTTAAGGCTTTTGGTGTGTGGGTGAGCAAGGCAGGAAGATGCTCCTGTAATAATTTGGGAGACATAATTCTTACTCTAATTTAAGTTCTTCTGATAAGTCCTGTAAAATTGCCTGAGTTTGTACAGAAACCAGGCACCTCTCTTGGCTTCAAAGTGCAGGGCAAAGTAAATTGATTTATCATAGAAAGTTTTGGATAGCCCTGTACTTGAAAGGTCCAGCTGCATGTTCTGTGTGTTACCAGAAATCCCTTTGAATTCATGCTACACACATAGTGCAAGTACTTTTTCTTTAACTGTGTGTTTCTGGCTAGCAAGAATAAGTATAAATAGATCTTTTGTTTGAGCTTTTACATCGTTAGATCTCATATCTGTATCATTTCTTACATCATTCAAGATCAATATTTTGCATACAATATTTCCTACTGGTGAATGGATGATAGTCAGTTACTCGTTAGTGTGACTCCCACGGTATAACACATCATTTGTACCACAGAAAGAAGATATTTGAACCCATTAATTCATGGTGTTCTTCTCATCTTAAACTCATTCTTTGAAATTACTGTTTCTCCTCTAAGATTTCTATTTGGTACAAGCTGTGTTTTTTGAAAAGCAAACAAACAAAAAGTTGTTGTTACGATTTACCTGGCTTTTTAAATGGCTTTCTTGTTCTTAGTTCAACTGGGTACCTTTTTCAAGCCTCATGCTGTTCAAGTTTAGAAGCTAAAATTTCACCATGCCCACTATACAATATGCAGGCCTTTGTCCTACTTTTATGGTCAGATGCCTTCCTCTAGTTTATGTGCAATAATAATTCATCTCCTTAAATAACTTCATGTTCTTACCCAGCTTTCTCTCTACCACAAAGAGAAAATAAGCAAAGCTTTAGTAAATATTATGAAATAATAAAATCCATATGATGGTAAAATATTAGCAGGGCAATGACCTTGGTCTGAAAACTTCCCCATCATCACATTAATTTTTTCATTAGGTTCTCTCCAGCATGTCAGAGCTGCATATAAAATCTTGGTTGTGTCACAAAATGCCCTAGGGTGGAAGGAATGGTTTCAAAAACCAATCTGAATATGTCTGGGTGAGTTTTGGGAAATATTAAAGGCTTTTCAAGGGCTGTTTCCTAGAAGTTTGCCATTGCCCAGTGGGTGCAGGAGGTTCAGGTCCCAGTTGTGTCCAAGTTTGTGCTGTCAGGATCCCACCTCAGAGGGAAGGAGTGCCTGGAAGGAGGCAATGCCCATCTTACAGCTCTGCTTCTCTTTCCAGTGCCCTGTGTTCTATTGTGCACTTTGCTTTCCACCTTTATCTGCACCCAGCCTCAGTTTGCCCACACAGCTTTTGCTTCCTTTCTAAATGTAAAAAATTATCCTTGGGGTTAGGAAGATTTGGACACATTCCTGAAATGCTTGGCTTTGCTGATTGTATTCCAGTGTGTTCCTTGGAAAAGCCTGACCCCTGTGCTCTATTTTCAGGTAAACCAGTTATGATTGTTACTGAATATATGGAAAATGGTTCCTTGGACAGCTTCCTACGAGTAAGTGCAACAGGAAACTAAATGGGGCAGAAGTGGCTCTTGTTCTGGACTTGTTCTCGTTTTACTGCCACCCTGCACTGTTTCATCATCAGCTCTTGATATTCCTTTATTTTTATTTTGTGAGCATCATGATGTGCTCAGAAAGCCATGTAGAGATCTGCTGGTCCATTGGCAGTAAGCATTATTCCAAAAGTAAGACAATTTTGGTTGCTTTAGTATGTTACGTCTATTAAAAATGAACAAAACAAAACAATATTCTGGCACATAAAAATGAGGATTGTTCTTCTGGAAGCTGAATGATGACTGCAATGCAGTTATGCTTATTGGTTGGCAGCCTCTATGTCTAAGCAAGAGATTTTTAAAATGAATGGATTTGTGGAAATTTTATCGGTAATGAGACGTTGAGAGAATAGCTCCATACCTGAGGATGTTAGAAATGTTTGGCTAGCAAAGTTTACTGGCCTGTTTTCTTTTTCCAACCTTAGACATCCTAATGCTGTGGCTGATTTATCTTTGTTTTCTGTCAAAGTTGGTCGTGAGCCTAAAAAAATTCGAACCCTCCCTGTGTCACCAAGATTTACTTGTGGCAAAACAAGGAGTGTAGGAGAAATGAAATCCCGTCTGAGGGGAAACACTGGTTTAATTTTAATTTGTTAGGGCAAATTCAGCTTTGGCTGGGAGACTGCTTTGGTTCTGCCACGGTTGAGTGACATTATCCCCCAAATTCATAACATTGAACTAGACATTTAACCCCAAAAGGGGACAGATTGTCAACCTGAGTTTCACTATGTACTATATATGTTATGGTGTCCACTGGACCATGTAAAATGCATATAAATAATGTGTCAGAATAGCTGAATGAAATATCTCTGTACTGAACTATATATATTTTGTTTAGGCTTGAAATCCTTGAAGAGAGCCCTGAGGAAAGGAGAATAATTTCTGACTGCACAGAACAGTTGTTCAGCTTGTTCTTTCATTTTAGTGTGATTTTTTTTTTTTACTACTCTTGTGTGGAAACATAGATAAGAACCTTGTGACTCATTAATATCACAGGCCACTCAGGCCACATAACCCTTTTTATGAATGCCTTTTGGAACTACTTAGTTTGCTTTCCCCATTGCCATTGAAAGGCTCTCTGAGCATCTGATTCTGTTCATGGTTAGAAACCTTCTGGTTTTTAGCTAAATCTTTTCCAGAGTCTATATAAAATTCTCTTGCGCTGGCTCTGATAAAAAAGGGACAGACAGCTGCTAAGAATCTTTTTAAATAAGTGATTTCTCCATGAAGGGGAATTCTGAGAGACTCTTTAAACATCCACTGTGTCACACATTTGTCCAATGTTTACAGTGCTAATATCACCCCCAAGTCCAGTAATCAAAAATGAAAAATGGATGCAATCAGTCTGGCAGGCTGATTCATGTCAGATCACCTCACATGGCAGAGCCAGCTCCCCTGTATTTCATAAAATTCCAGAAGCAGCAGCACGGGGAGTTGGAGAGCTGCCCATGAGGATACATTTACAGCACTGGGCAATTCATCTGAGAGCTGCACTACAACAAATGCTGTCCTATTGTCTATATATCCATATATCAATATCAAAAGTAGATGGTAACAAACAGGATTAGTAAGAGTTGGGAGATTTAAAATTATACCCAGAAGTAGGTGATTAGAAATATATCCAACTAATGGTTTCTAGGCTAAGTCGTAATGTGTTTCAGTAATTTTTGTGTTCGTGAAGTTGAGGAAAATTTTAAGAAATTAGTTTAAAAATAATGGGATTTGAAAGCTGGTGACTCAGATCAATATTTGCTTCTGTTAAATGAATTTCTTGTGTAATAGAAAACTTTCATTAGGCCATTGGGGAGGGCTTGGATTTTCACTAGAAAATCCCGTGGCCTTTCAGGAAAGTTGGACATCTGTTTCTCTAATGTCCTGACACTCCAGTCTCAGGAGCACACACGCAACTCAGATTTATGTGCTGCTTTCACACATGTCCCATCTAGGAAATTAAAACTCTGATGACAGCAAGAAAGGGGAAAAATGAATTTTTATCTGAATTGCAAATCTGTCCCCTCAGCTGATCGGGAGATCAACATGGTTCCACATGTGGCATTTAAATCACAACGCCCGACTCACAAGTTCCTCATTTGAGCAGCTTCCAGGGCGCTTCCCCAAAAAATCCGTGCAAGGAGGAGCTTGAGCAATCCCTGAGCTGGTATTGCCAATGTTTTGCAGAAGCACGATGCCCAGTTCACAGTCATCCAGCTGGTGGGCATGCTGCGAGGGATCGCATCTGGCATGAAGTACCTGTCGGATATGGGATACGTCCACCGGGATTTAGCTGCTCGTAACATCCTCATCAACAGCAACCTCGTGTGCAAAGTCTCCGATTTTGGTCTCTCTCGTGTACTGGAGGATGACCCAGAAGCTGCTTACACCACAAGGGTGAGTTCCTGTGTGCCTTCTCCCTTTTGGAATTCTTGTTGGTTGTGACAAAGGCTGGAATGGGATGGAAATCTGGGATCTGAGGCTGTGTTGCAGAGGGCAGTCAGTCCTGTGTGCCCAGAGATGTTCAATACACCAGAAGCTCATCACAGTTATTTTTTTAATTCGTGCCTCAGAGGAAATAGAAGGCAAAAAGTCTGGTTTGTGTTGGTAGATTACTTTCCTTAGACTATGCAAAATTCTTGGCTCAGTTTCTTTCTCCTGGATCTGTAAAGCAGTGAATATCACAATTAAGGCCTGAGTTCTTTTGGCACACAATAATTTAAGCCTTCTTGTGCACTTTGAGAAGTTTTAGTTGCACTGCTGATTTAGCTCCCACACAGTAAAAAAAATCCCACCCATCAAATTTTTGCATTTTCTGGCACGATAGGACATATGTCTGACTGGAACATACTGATATCACTGTTCTTCAAGAGTGTATCATTCATACCTGCTCTTGTACCTCTAACTGAGTCAAAACTTGAGTAAAACATTAAAAAATGCACATCTGATTATCACCCTGAATAACACTTCCATTTTCTTGTGAAAGTCTATAGCTTTATGTATATATGTGTACTACACTTGGATATCTGGTTGCTCATTTTCATGCTATTTAAAGTGGATTTTGTTAACTTTACAAAAAATGACATTAACATCTAGTATCTTAGTCAAGTGTAATTTGCATTGTTGACAGTAAACACCTCATCTTCAGGGTACAAACCAGATTACAGTGTATCAGCATAACTTCCATGTGGGATTTCTAAGGTTTCCTTCACTCCTGAACACTGACAGGAGCAATCAATAATAATTTTAGTAGTTTACATGCTGCCTTCTTCATGATTGAAATGGAATAACATGTGAGAAATGAGTAAAGAAATGGAAGTTTTCTCACACATTATATACACATACATTAATAGATATGTATTTATCAATCATACCTTCATAACTTACCAGGCATAAAGACTCTATTCTCTACTTGACCTTTCAGTGTTTTCTTTGCCCTCTGATAAACTTTGTCATGGAGTTAGAAATATGTAATATATACCACTTTAGAAAACTGTCTGCAGAGATCTGTCATGGTTAATATAAAGAGACATTAGCAGGAGAAAGCAGTTTTAATTCTCAGTAGAGTCACAGCATTAATAAATAAATATTCCTGGAATGCAAGAGCTCCTCAATAGAAAATGGTCTGTGGTCCAGCCAGAGGTTCATTGCTGTGACAGATACTTCTTTGCTCTCTTCTTAAAATCAGGCTGAAACTGAAGCCTTGGATGAAGCTGTCACATCAGTGATGTGTTTCTGGGTGGCTTGGACAAATCAGGGTGCACAGGGTGTCAGTGTTTTCAGCCAGTGAATTTCCTCTTCCTCTCCTCCTGCCACCTGTTTTCTGAGTCTACCTGCCTATTTGCAATTAGATAGTGAAATCAGATGGAAAGAAACTCTTCTGTAAAGTGTAATCATCTGTGTTCAGTAAACTCCATCTGGCATTTATGGTGTGTGTGCAAACTGCTGCAGGAAGATGCTCAGATAATTAAAACCGTCAAATGCAACTTAGGACAAATCTAATTTTTTTTTTTTCCAAGAGTTGTTGCTGTGAATATGCCTGTGCCACATGTTGGCTCTGAGAGAAAACAAGGCTATTTGATATTCATCTTTTTTTGCTCATATTTCCTTTGAAGTGAGTCTTAAGTAGATGTCAAGGGAGTATTTCCAGGTGGGATGTTTGATCCCCAGCTGAGAAAAATGGGGACCACAAAAGTGAAATAGAGCTGCACTTCACTGGCACAGACATGAACAGTTCGTGTTCCTGCTGCTTGGATATTTCACAGAGCACAGGACCATTTCCTAGGCTTAGCACATTTTGCAACCACTAATTACAGGACAAAGCCAAGACAAAAATAGTGCCACTGTTTAAAAATAATGGCATCATCTCAAACTATTTCATGCCTAATAATGGCATTGTCCCAAACTATTTCATGTCTTTAAAAGTAAAGCGTGACAAGATATTTCAAAAAAAGCCAAAAAAAATCTAAATTATAACACAAATTTCGAACATTACAGAGTGTGTATTATATTAATGTCCTCCTGCCCTCCATCTCTTCTTACTCCCAGTTCTCCATTTAGTATCAGTGGTAGTAGGGAAATTTATAGGGTTAGCTGCCAAGATGGGTGCTTTATCTAGACTCTTTATCTACCCCTATTTTCCACCTGTAAATGTCAAAGCCTGAGAATGATTCCACTGCTTTAATTCATAATTGCAAGTCAGGATTGATCTACACCCAAGAAGCCCAGCCGGGCTTTCAGTGCTCACCACTGCCTGGGTGAAATTTTATGTTGTGCTGTTCTCAGAAGCCGTGTCTGAAGCTTTGCATAAAGGCTATGAACATGTGTCCTTTAATACATCAATAATTTATGTATTCCTTTATATATCAATGCATAATCTGTGATATTCATGCTATTGTACCAGAAGCCTGAAGGACAATGCTAAGATCACAAGTGCACATGTGAAATAGAGGGAATCAGGAGTTGTAAGGAACTTTCCTACCTGACAGGGTCATTTTTTTACCTCCTGAATTATTGTCACTGCCTTGATACCACAAAAGGCCTTTGGCAACCTGGGGTCTGCCTGCTTACAGAAGCAGAAGCCAGCATGTGAATCAGGCTGACTGAATGTTTGGATTTTGTATTTTTTCACAGAGTCTTTGTGCCTGAGGGGCTGTGCTGCAATTACCTACATTCTCCATATCTATTCACTTTTAATTGAAACACTGAGATTGTATTAAAATTGTCATTGTCAAATGGATCTGGTTTATCCTTATTATTTTTCAGATGTCTGTATGACAACTGGGTGGACTAATGACACAGTATGAAGTGGAAGTGAATTTAAGCAATCACATTTGTAGAGGGACTATAATTACATCTCTCAGAGGCAATATTTGGGTAATCAGTAGATGAACTTTGACTATTTAAGCACGTAGATACATCACCAGTATAAATGGCATTTTGATGTATATGCAGCCCGTGCTGGACAGAAATCAGTTGTATTTTTTCCCATATATGCAAAATCACCGTGATACAGTCTGAATGTATTGAAGGGTGTGGTAAAAAAGGAAACAAAACCCCATAAATTCTCTTGCCCCAAAGCACAGAGGAGAGGAACAGTGTTCTGTCATTACTGACTACTCAAGGAGAAGATGATTTCAATATAAAACATTCATTAGTAATGGACTGGCAAGCAGCATCAGATAATTTCAGGTGTGTAAGAAGGTAAAACAGGCTCATCTCACTCACATGAATCTATCTTGTTCTGTACCATTAAGATCTCTCCTGAGCTCAGCCCTGAGTCCTGGTATAATGAATGAATGTCAGGATTTTATTTTCAGCTTTTCCTGCAAAGTCCTTCTAGTGATTCAGTTAGAATCCATTTTTCTTGATTCTCTTCTCCCTGGGCCTGTTGCTTAGGTGCCTGTGGCTGTCACCCTGTAACAGATTATAAATCAGAATATTGGAATGGGTTCTGAAGTCCTGGAAACAGCTGCCTTGTGCTGGAGTGCCAGACGTGCTAGAAATAAATTGAGGACTTCATTGACTTCAGATGAATTATGTTGGAGAGGCAGATACTGCAGGAAGAGCAGCTCCATCTACAGAAGATAAAATTTTTGGTTACTGCTGGCTCACTGATTTCCAACCCTGAGAGAGGTTCTCTGACCTGGACTGCCTGGGATTTTGAGTTGCAATAACAAACTCCTACAATTGCTAACACCAAAGCTGTCTTTCTACTCAAGTTTGGAGAGCTTGGCTTTATGATGAGCGTGGCCTTAAAGGGATACCATGACAAAAATATATATAAAAGCTATTTATCTTCAGAAAATAAATAAATAAGTAAATATATTTCTGTTCTTGTTCTCCAACTATTCCAAAAACAGAATCAGCAAAATCCCTTTTTAAAAATAATTATGACATTTTTATGACTAATTGGGGAGCAGAAGAGCAAAATTACACTCTTAGACTTTGTTCAATGGAAGTTGATTTCTTTTTTTAACTACATTTTAATTAATATTTTTGTCTTATTTATGGTAATGCTATTTGTATCTGCAGGTTTGCATAGGATTACAGCTGAGATTTAACAAAGAAAATTTGAAAGCCACTGCCTCAGACTCATTGTAATAAGAATCTGGAGTTGATGCACTTTCCTTTAGCAGTAAAGCAAAGCCAGAAATTGTTTCATTGAGTTTCTGATCTTTCTGCAATAAGCACTCCCAAAATGTGAGGAGACTAATTAATGTCTTTTTTTCTTTTTGGTAAATGTATTTCTCCGATTGCATAAATGACTTTTTACAGGTCTTTTTATAAAGACCTTCTATGCAACATGAAATTCCTGTCCTTGTCTAGTGGGAGATGTCTGGCTCTCTTCGTGGTGGTGGGGTCTTTGTTGATGTAAATTTAGGATGTGGCTTTCCCCCAGGATTATGTTCTTTATTTGAAAACCAGGGCTCACTTCTAGCATAGAAAACAGAGAGATTGATTTCTTTATCAGCCTCACATCTAAAACTCTAAGTGGATTTGTTGTGAAAACATGAGGCTACAGGAGAGCTTTCCTTGTTTCTTGGCCGGGGCTTGGACTCGCTGAGGGCCCCTGGACACTTGTAAAGGGAGCTTATTAATTGAGTATGAGAAAAACAAAGTCATTTTTATGTTCTTGGTACTGTTCTGGAGCAGCACTGGGAATTGTGAATAAAGTTATAATGCATAGAAAATACAATGTACTTTTTGTGACTAAAGAACATCATCTAGTAGATTAAATTTCCAAAAGAGAGAGAGAGCTCAGGCTCTTTATCTGGCTTCAGTGACAAAACAGTGATTTTCAAACACTCCAGTTTATTTTCTATGTCCTATTTGCTGGTCTGCAAGTGATGTGGAAATTCAGTGTTTACCTGATTTTAAGGGTTGTGTGTGAAATGAAGGTTTGTCTTTGGGAGGGAGCTCTGCTAAACAAAATGGGATCCATGAAAACCATATGCCAAGATAATGCCCTCCCTGACCTTTGCCAAGCCTCTAAGACTTATCTAGTGACATTTTGGAGGCCTAAATTGTAGTTTGAGTCTGGACTACCTGTGTTGTTTATACTTACTTTAATTTATGCAATATGAGCCGTGAAAATGAAGATGCTTCAGTGTAGTTAGACTGCATTTAGCTTTCTAATTAACACTAATGCCTGCATTTCTATTGTTAACCAAGCTAGTGAGTCTAAAGCTGGTGATGGTATAGCTACCCTCAGTGCAGGTACAGTTCATGGGAGTGTAGGCAAAGCAGTAAAATATTTAAATCTTTTTTTCTTGCTGGTTACTCAGTGGAAGTAAGAGCACTCTCTCCCCACAGAGGTGGTTGTGAGGAGAGGTGTGTGACTGGAGTATAAAGGGGGTGTCAAAGCACTGCAAAGAGCTGGTCTGGTGTGAAATTTTCAGAATATATTCTGTACATGTTGTGCGTAACTGGAAATAACTTTAAACTCTCACAGTTTTCTGTAGGAAAACACATTCACTCCAGAATTGCCTTCAGGAACAAGTTTTGCACTGCTATCTTTTAGAACTTTATTTTCTCATGTGTGACTCTCAAAAAACTCTGTCAAAGCTGGCAGCACCAGGAATTGTCTCTTTCCTCTAAATTCTCACATTTTAGAAACTCAGCCTGAGGTTCCTTGTGTGCATTTTATTAACTTGACCTGCAGCACCAAGTGGTGGCCATGACCCGAGAGAGATGTTCCCCTGCCTACCATGGTAATTGTGCTGGTAGCTTCAATTCTCTCCAAGTTTGCCATTTAATGATGGCTTGCTTCTCTTATGACTGGAAAAATGTCCAAGGCCACTCTCCCAGCTGACATTTTTGCACTCTTCCCTCTGTGCATATGACCCCATCTGAATCTGACTTTGAGCTGGAGGCTTGGCTTTAGTGAAATGAAGCAACATAATGGCCCCTTATTTTCCTTGAATGTCCTAGAAAACCTGGTGAAGCCATGCAGGTTCCACACCAACAGGGAATCCACTTCAATGCCTTAAAATCAGCCAAATCCCAGCCCTTGTGCTGTGCAAAAGGACCTGGTTTAGCAGCAAGGACCTTGGACTGGGTTTTTTTACCTTTAACACTGTATGACTGTCGTGGCAGTTTCCAAACATCACATAACTGAAAATCAACAGGATTTGATTTACCATTTACTCTTACCTGTGCAAATTATGCTACACAAGCACAAATATACATATATATATATAATATATATATGTGTGTGTGTGTGTCTGTTAAGTATGTATACTGTATTGTACTATATATCTATATTGTAGGTAGATAAATGTATGGTAAATCTACTAGATATCAGTAGATTTTGCACTGAAATGTATTTCACTGTCTCTTTTGCTCTTATGACAAATGGCAGCAGCGTTTTCCAGCTTACACTGGGTTTTTTTACAGCAATATCACGATAACTGAGATAAAGCTCTGAGATAAAATAATCAAGCACACAGAATCCCACTTGTTGCAGGACAGTCAGATGGACTCTCTGGTTTTGTTTTGCTCCCAGGGGGGCAAGATTCCCATCCGATGGACGTCTCCAGAAGCCATTGCCTATCGGAAGTTCACGTCAGCCAGTGACGCCTGGAGCTACGGGATTGTCCTCTGGGAGGTGATGTCCTATGGGGAGAGACCCTACTGGGAGATGTCCAACCAGGATGTGAGTAAATTGTTGTCTGAGTTATGTCCTCAGATAAGGAATCAGGCTGGGAAAGGAGGCCAAGACCAGGTGGCCCTGAGGTTTTGATGGTGACATTGAATAAGGCGTGGAGGTGAAAATGGTGGGATCTCCCTGCTCAAGTAAAAGTCCATTAGAACTTAAAAAACACACCATCTTTATAGCAGAGTGATTTGGACCTCTGAAGGAGCAGAGTAGAGAATTTTATCCCATTGGTGGTTTTCTGTAAGATGATGCAAATAATTCCACTGCAATGAGGTCACTGCCTTTTACATTCCTTAGCTCGTTGTTAGAAAACCCTCCTAAATGTCTGTTGATCCCCTTTGGTTCCACTTGTATAATATTCTATAGAAGTTTTCTGTAAATGTCAAATGCACAGAATAAATTGCTTTTGGCACTTGTGAAAAAGAGAAGCAAAGCATTTCTGCTAAGAGTTTAATGAAACCAAAATGCTTCTGGAAGTAATCAATGGATAAAATAGAGAAGGAGAGTGATCTGATTAGACTTCCAATACAGGTTTCTTTGTAACATTAGTAAACTGTCCAAGCCTGCAATCCAAATGATTAATGGAGCTCTCCCAGCATTTTTAAAGAAGCATAACATTTCCCCAGAGAAGATTTTTATTATATCTAGTTTGAGGTTTTTTTCTGTTGTTTTATTAATTTTAGATTTATTCCACAGGAGTTTCTTATGGACCAAATTTTATGGAGTGCAGTCACTCACACAAATAGATTTTCCAAGGAGCTGATATATACTGTTACTAGTTCTAAAGTAAAATAAATAAGTCAGTAACAGTTGTAATCAAACATTTTTCTCTACTACTTTATGTTAAACAAGGAAAAAGAGAAGAAAACTTCCTTTTAAATAGATACCTCTGCAACCCAAATCTCTGCAGAAAACTATGCATTTCTTTTAATTGGTAATTAATGTTTTTGTGGAGATTAATGTATCCTGTTGTGCAGACTGTTATATTAGTGGAACGCCTTTAATAATATCCCATTAAAATCAGAAACTGAAGGATTAACCTATTTATGTGCCTCTCCTTCATGGCTGCTTAAACCATGAACTGTTCTCTTGTCCTTGTTCTGATTCAGGATAGTTTGTTCTGCTTTTCAATTAATTGATCCAGATGAAAAGGAAAGATTAACAGAATATGGCTTCATCATTTTCTATGTTGAATACATTGGGTTTTTTTTAATTCATGGGGCAATAGATACTACAGGCCTGATCAAGAGGTGTTAGATTCCAGTGAAAAGGCTGGATTAAAAAGCTTCTGGACAGCATTAATTCTAAAGTAATCTTGGTTTTGCGTGTGTCATTCTGGAAAAATTACAGAAAATCTAGAAGAATTTTATAAATCTAGGCAAATTATAAAGAAGTGGGCTTGCACTGCCTAGTAGAAAGTGTACAGTTATACATGAAGTAGGTTTTAAAAACATTTTGTGGCCCTGTGACATCATCCACAAGACCTTTTGTCTGTTGGTTCAGGATAGCCTGTGAGGTGGCAGGTTGATTTTTCAGCAGGGTGGGTTGTTTTTTCTGTTGGTGTCTTTGAGTTCAGTGTCCACTGGAGGATGTGGAATGGTTGTTTTTTCTGTTGTGGAAAGCATGTGTTGCGATCAGGGGAGAGATATTCAAGCCCTTTTGAAGTTTGGCATGCTTAAGCAAGCGCTTGCTAACTGTGGCTTTTGTTTATGGATTTAGTTGAGCTGAGTGTGAGTTGTTGATATCCTCTCCACACCCTCACCTTCTCCAAAGTCACACGCTGTATCTTAGCTCCCCTTTCTGCATGCCTAATCTACTGCCTGGTTTACTTTGCAGATAAAGGGGAGGCATTGCACGACAAGACAATTAGTGAACAAACACGTTTGTTTAAACACGGCGTGTCCACGTCAACACTCACACAGCTGATAAAAACCAAGTTGCTGTAAAGTGCCTTCAAGTCTCCACAAACTTTTCTCCTTGTGCAGGTGATTAAGGCTGTGGATGAAGGGTACCGCTTGCCACCTCCCATGGACTGCCCAGCTGCCTTGTATCAGCTGATGCTGGACTGCTGGCAGAAAGACAGAAACAACAGACCCAAGTTTGAGCAGATTGTCAGCATCCTGGATAAGCTGATCCGTAATCCCAGCAGTCTGAAAATAATCACCAACGCGGCGGCAAGGTGACACAGTCGATCTTATATTGCTCGTGAACCTCTTTGATTCCTTCATCTCCTGCCGTTAGAATCTGTTTGCTCTCCTTACTGCCTCTTCACCTTTTAGCTGTAGCTGTTTGGAGAGAGAAGGATTTAATATCATTATTTTTATTATCGCCGTGTTGTTTTTATTAATTATTTGCTATTATTTATCCAATTTGTGAAAGATTTTTATGCTAAGGGTATGAAACCTGCTGTAAGACAGAGCAGAGTTTTGTGAGAAAAACACAGCTGGCAGATTTGGCCATGAGGTGATTTTCCTTTTCCTTCTGTCCTTTGGTGGTGTTTTAAGTGCTCAGTGTTTCATAGGTTACAGCCAGCCATGTTCCTAAGTATCTTTCTGAATTGGGTCCAAATACACTTATGCTCTTCTCTGACAAGTCATGTTAACTTTAATCATATGAATAATCTTTATTTTTTTCTTTCCCTAGTGCTCACAGACCTAAAAATGCACTTACACTCCCTCAAAGACCAATGTGTTATAACTAGGAATTAATTTTTGACCTGTGCAATGTTCCTAATTGCATTAAAAACATTCATTTTTAATCCTGGGTTTTCAACACACTCTGGAACATCATCACTGTGATGAGATAAGAATTATCTCACTGAGAGAGAGCAGCTGAAGAGTGTGTTGACACCTAAGGGCATAATGAAGATGTGGTGAAAGAAGAGCTTTAGTTAAGTAGGGTTAAAGAGAATTGGTTTGTACAATGCACAAAATGTCAAACTCTTACTGAAGGAGTGTAAAGGATGTAAAATTATTTTTAGCATGAATGGTAGTGCCAAATCCTCTGTCAGCACAGCAAGCAGAGTCAGGGAGAAAAGCACTCTGCTCCTCTGCTGCTTCAAACCCGGGCCCTGGAGGGTGTTCTGTGTTTGACTGGGCAAGAGACCAGAGCTTGACACGAGGCAAGTTTCAAAAGGGAGCACAGAAAACCTTCCTGTCAGGCCTTTCCCTGTGATGCAGCACACTTCCCACCACGCCAATTGAATGGGAAGGCTGAGGGAAATGGAGCAAAGGCAGTGGGAAGAGCTGCATTGATCCTGCAGCCTGCTGTGCCTCTGCCATGGGCCTTGCCTCCTTCTTCCTGGCCCTGGCTTTGTGCTGCAGCCTCACCACTCTAATTACCTCCTGCTGCCATGCCAGAGGGGAGAAAAAGAAAGAAGAGATGGGGGGAGAAAGGCAATCATAATAATGGGATCTGCTTTTAAATTTATATATTGAGAGAAGATGGCTCGCACAAAATCATGTTTCAGTAACTTTGCTTGGTGAGTCTTTAACACACAGGAAACCAGCATGCTTACAGAAGCAATTATTTCTAGGAGGTGACAGAAGAAATCAACCAACCAAACAAAGAACCACAACACATTTTTGGGAAAAACACCAAACTGTTTCAACACTATTTTCTCAGTCAAGTACATTTCTTCCAAACACCTTGCACCACTATGTGGCAAACGATTGGTGCAAGGAATTATTTTCTAGGGATTTGCTGCAGCCATCTGATGACTAGGGGAGTTGGGAATCATAACTATCTTATTTGGGTGATTGCAGAAACCAGGGCTGCATGTTTTTCATTCCAAACAGAGGCAAAATGGTCCCTGTTTGTGGTCCTTCCAGTTACAGATGTGAACCTCAGCAGAGATGAAAACAATGTGAGCCATAATTTCCAGTTACCTGTTCATAGACAGCAGAAGCTGATATCCTCTGATGGAGGCCAAATTCAGTCTGAGCACCGTTTCCACCTGCTGGGTTCTGTGCAGGAGCTCCACAGGGGGATGTTGTTCCCTCCTGGCTCTCTGGTGCTCTCTTTGCTCCTGTTCCATTCTGTGCTTGAGAGGCTGCACATCCCTAACACAGTGCCACGCTCTCTGCTCGTGGCAGGGAAGGAGGGAGCTGCCTGCATGGTGGGGAGCCTCTCACAGCTGCTTCAGCCGAGCTCTCGGTGCTCAGCTCCTCCTGCTGCTGCTTCGCTTTGATTCGGGGTGCGTTTCTGAGGAGAGCAGCATCAAAGGTGATTTTATTCCTTCCTTCCTTCCCAATTACGCTTCCACTGCCACATCCCTGCACGTTCCTAGGCAGTGCAGCCTCTGTCCCTTTCTGCAGCTCCTCGCTCCCTGGGGACAGGCAGGGCACGGTGGGGTCCCAGCAAGGGTGAGCCCGAGCCCTTCCCTCTGTGAAGGAGTTCCTGCAGTTCAGGGAATGTGTGATCCATGGTCTCTCCGTCCCACGCTCTGTCAGTGTCTGCAGGCCAGCGCAGCCTGCCCTTAAACACAACCACAGTCCCGTGCCGTGAAATCATGGTCAAAGCAGACTAATCTCAAACCTCAGACTAATCTCAAATCTCAGACACGGCTGAGGATCTGCAGCCAGCTCCACAGCCCCGTGGTGTCCTGCAGGGAGGCACTGGTGGCAGGGAACAGCCCCTGGTGCCGGTGGCCTGGGACTGAGCCTGGAGGTTCAGCACTGCTTTTTGACAGACTGACAGAGAAAAATGAGACGGAAAAACGAGCAGTTGAGACTTAAAGCGGGGTGGGGCCTTGCCGGAGCCTTGTGTGCAGGAATGTGTTACTGATACTGAAGGGCTGAGAGCCAGGGCAGCTCCTGGAGAAGGGGACACGGTGGCATGGATCCCTGCCAGGGCTGCTCTGCTGTCAGCAGCCAGGCAGGGACAGACATCAGTGCAGGGAAGCGCTCAGGGACGGAGCCCCAGCGCTCCGGGGATCGCACTGGCCCAAGGGCTGCTCTCCGTTGCTATTTGAGGCTGCAGCACTCCCACGCCGCCTCTCCTCCAACCCATAATAAGCAATTAATCTCAGTTACAGAGGTCCCAGCTCTCTTTTAGCTGTGTCTGTGGTGCTACTGGAGGAATGCTAAAGCTTGATGCCCACCATATGCTTGTAGGTGTTCAGAATATCCTCGGTCAGGGGAAAACGTTTAACCCGGGGACGTCTGCTGCAGATGCAAAGCCTGTCTCTTCTTACAGATTTTAGGGCTGATGTTTGTATAAAATAGTCACAGCACTGTTGTTTAAAAAACATATTTCTGGAGGTGCATAGGATATCCCTGTCCCCTGGGTGCTGGTTGCTGTTAACTGACCTCCACTGAAGGATGTGCTGGGCTGAACATCTGATTCCAGGCCACAGCCCAGGCACGTTTTACACTAATACCTCACAGAAGAGGAGTCAAAACCTTCAATTCCCTCTTCCCTTTAAAGTTTTCTCTCCCTCCAGGCCACTCCATGGTATCTAATAATTTCTTGATACCCGAGGGGATGTTTTTATCCTTATTGATCATCTCTTTGCAGACCATTCTACGTGCCTTTGAACCTTACACTGACAAAAGGTTTTTGTAGCCTCAGCACAGCAAACGTTTCATAATACCTTTCCTGGTGGTGTGTTTCATCTCAGATTCACGTGAAAATTCCATTTCTGTTCCTTGTAAAGTAGAGAGTATGGCTGATTTCTTTCTCACCTGTCAAAATTCACTTTTTAATCAGGTGGCCACCTTGAGCTCTTGCTAATAAGACCTGCACTGGTTTTGGACACATGGGGTTTTTTGTGTCCCTTAAGCTGCCTGGAGTTAACCAGCTCTGTAAGGGGCTGTAGGAACAGAACTCAGTACAGGCCATGTGGTTTTCTAAAGCACAATCTCATGATATTTTTATTTGATTTATGTCTTGCTGTTCTTTCCTGTTTTCAGAACACGATGTTCATTTTTCTAACAGAGTCCTTAGGTTGTTTGGATATCTTTAGGGTGGAAGTGAGTTCATCGTTCTTCCACTTTTGATCAATTTCATTATTTTTCCTCTTGAGCTTATTTTTTCTTCAGTCCACTGTGTATTACTTCACATTTGTGAACATTTCATACAGATACAAAGCAGATGGAAACTTTTCTCAGCTTGGGTTGGGGAGTCAGAATCACTTCACCCACCTGCAAGCAAGTTGGTGAGGCTGGAATGACTCTTAGCTGTTGTTTCATCTGTGTGGGGAAAAAAATGTAACTTGAGTCATGCAACTGAAAGTACTTGGTGTACACTGCAAATCTGAAATGGACTCATGACTTTTTTTTAAATCCATTTCACATTTTTCACTGATATTTATATTATGATTTATATTATGATTTTTTTTATTCTTGCTTAAATTTCTGATTCTGAATTTATATATGTATATATTTACAATGCATATTACCATTTTATGTATATGAATCTTACTCTTACATGGCCGTTTGAAAAAATGTAATTTTTCAAATTGCAGTGTAATTTAAGATATTTAAATATATCAGTGTGTAATTTATTATATTTAAAGCATTTATGTATCCCAAAGCTGTCATACTGTAGTGTGATCTGGAGGTATAAGGGTTGTGACACAGGATTCAGGCAGTGGCAGCTTTCCCATATTTGCTGTGTGTGTTCACATCTGTGATGTAGGGGGGACTGAAGTAATTTGGTCTCTGTGAACCTGTGAAACAGGAATAGCTGAGTTAATGCACAGCCTTCATTTGAATTGAAATTTGTTTCTGATTCTAGCATATGACTCTTAGAAATTCTGGATTTCTGCCAGGACTCTGATTGATTGCAAAACTGACACAGAATCTGCACAAAAAAATCCCAACCCACTTCTGTGTTTGCTGTTGGTAGCGTGAAAGTCAGTGCTGGGTATTGCTGCTGTTGTTTTTCTAGACTGCAAGCACATATTTAGGAGAAGATGAAATAATTGTATTGCAAGGAAGGGGTAAGAACACCTGAGAATTCAGCATACTGCAGAAAAATCATAGCTGAAATTCCTTTCATATAGCCCAGAAAATTGAGGGGGTAAGGCTGTTATTCTTCCTAATGTAAAAACGTGTATGAATAATTAATTCCTCATACATTCTTTTACGTGTTAGCAAGTTGTTTGCAACCCTACCTTGATTTGTTTAAATTTGATGTGTTGTTTGAAACACTGGCTTGGGTAATTTCCTTTAGCAGTCTTTGGAAGAGCTGTTATTTGTGAGTAATTGTTTGCAAACTGCTAAACATGTTCAGCTTTGTTGTCTCTCATTGTGCTGCTCTCACTGGTGTCATTCTTGGACATCTGGAGCAGCGCTTGCAATTTAAAATTTGACATTTTCTCCTCACAAAGTTTATTTCCATTTAAAATCTGATAAATCAGTGGAAACACTCTACATTCTAGCTTGGTAGGATTTTTATGAAAATCAAACTCAAAAGGAGCAGTGAACAGGGCAAATAAAAAATTCAGACTCGCTCCTTTTTGCAGCACAATTCAAGCCCTGTTTTCACAGAAATATTTGCAATGAAATTACTGTTTAGATTGGCTGAACACTTTGTTGAGAAGTCCCTTTTTTTTGCCATTCAGGTCAGAAGGCTTCAGATGCTTGACATATATGGCTGACCTGCTGTAATATTGTTTGTTTGCTTCTCCCTGTTAGGAACTTCCAAGATGGAAGAGAGGAGAAGATTTCAGTTTTCCTTGGATGTTGTCAGGGTCTTAACAATGGGGTTTGAGTTTGGCCAAATGCTGTGTAGAACAAAATTCTGTGTGGATTTTAGGCTTCGTTTAAAATCAAGCAACAACATAATCTGTGTCCTAAACCCAGACTGTTCACTCTAAAAGAATTCAAGTAATGTAAACTTAAAACTCCAGCTCTCTCTCTGAAGCCTGCTAAACATAAAATAGTGAATTTATGGAAGGGGGGGAAGAAAAAGAAACTCAACTACAAATCACAAAATGGACCACAGTAAATCCTACTCCTCGGTGTCTAAACACAGTTTGGATTGTGCAGGGCTTAGACTGAGGAGGTTTTTAGGGACTTCATTCAGCTAGAGACAGAAAAGCCCTGTTTTCACCTGATTTTCCCAGCAGTCATTATTACTGAGCCTGGGGCACCCATTGTCCCTCCAAGGTGAGTGGATGGAAGGGAGCTGGGGCTGGCTGTGAACAGGGACAGTAAAACATCTATTTGCACTTTCACACCTCTAATTTGCCTCCACTCGCTGAAACTCGGGCAGGAATTTACAGAGGGCAGGGTTGGGTGCTGTATAATTTAAATAGAAATGCAGCTGGACCAGCGGGTGGCCTGATGGGGAGGGGAGGTTTTGCTGTTTATTGAGATTTCCAAGGCTTTTTTGTTCTGCTGCTCTCCTTAGTGGTGGTGGCAATTCCACATTGGGAATGCTGGAAAGAGGTGACAAAAGTAGAAATTCACAGTGATGCTTAAATTTATATTTAGATTGCTAATGCATGGCCGTAGCTCCAGTACTTTTCCTGCCTTTTTCCCCTCGATTTTGGAACAATCCAAAGAATCTGACCTTCTAGACACATCTCTGAAATATTGTTTAGATTAATTAAATTATCTTTATTCCAAGGAGGGGACCTACAATAAGAAGTGGGGCAGAGAATCCCTTGGACCAACTCCGAGGGGCTGACCCAGGGGTGGGTTACTGGGACACCTGAATCTCCTGTTAAATATCCTGATTAATTAACCTTATACAATCACAGAAATTTGATTCTGGATGTGCCCATCACCACTGGGACACCTGGAAGCTTCCAGATAAAGGTCTGCTTTTTACTTTACTATTCTAACCCTGATGCAAGGGGTTTTTCTCTTTGGATTACAGGCAACAACAGTGCAGCCAAAAGTGAGATATAAAGGGAAGCTCTCCACAGCAAATGGCAGATTTTAAGCATTTTAAGAGCTTTTTAAAGCATTTTTCTCTGCCTCTTCTGAGGAGCTTACAGACTGTCCTAACAATAATGAGTGGTTGGCATTGAGGGTCTGTCAGCCAGGAAAAGGCCATGTGCTTGTATTTCCTTAAAAGCACAGACTAAGCTGTATTATGAGGGGAAAAAAAAAAATTCAGCAACGTGCTGGGTTTATTTTTGCCTTCAGTGGTTTGGTGTTGGGAAAAAGTAAATGAAGGAGCATTGATACACCCAGGCATGTGATTTATTGTCCCACCAAGATGCTGAAAAATACAAGCACATTGAAAATCATGTTCTGAGGGGCAGCTAAAGGAGTAGGGAAGGCTGAAGGATTGACCCTTGGGACAGCTAAAATTTTATTTGCTTATTATCCTAGTGAAAACCATGGTAAGTTGGGTTGTTTTTTGGGTTTGTTTGTTTGTTGTTTTTTTTTTTTTTACCAACAATAGAGCTAGAAAACAAGAAATATTGACATTTAGAGAGGTGTACCATTTTTGCAGCCTCAACTGCATTGTTTTTCCCTTTGGTTATTTGTGTTGCCCCTCTTCATTTTTCCAAGGAGCAGCCCATAACATGCTTATTTGGAGAGTATGAAAACAACACATGAAGGCCCTTTGAAAAAGCAAATGTGCCCCCTATAAGAGGTGAATTGTACTTTAGGGACTAAATTACCAATTCTGTTAAGAGCATGTTAAAAATGGGCATGAAGAGTTGGAACTCCAAAGATTTTTATCTTTAAGGTCCAGGGATAATCAAGTAAACAGAAAAACTCTTATTTCTCCTTGGCATGTCATTTATTTACTAGTTTCCTGTTGATACACATGTATGCATGTGACTCTGATTGCTGTAGAAGATAAAACTGAAATTTGCTTTCCGTGCCACATTTTGGTTTTGGGGTTATTTTTCTCTTGAAATAAAATTCTTGTTAGACTCAAATTCTGTGCTTCAGCTCACCATAATCACAAAGCCCATAGGATTTATCTTCCAACCAGGCTCATAGGGAGCAATTTCACTTCACAAAATCGGCTTTTAATTACCTAAAATTTGCCACAGGAAATTACTTTATGTTTTGGGGTTGGGTTGGGTTGGGTTTTTTTTAATGCTTTCCTCTTTAAAAGAAATTGACTGTGGAAAGGAAAGTCCAGATTTAACAAACTGAAGGTTGGTTGTGCTGTTTGGAGGAAGGGATGGAAAGAGAGAGGCTCCTACAGTTCAGAGTCTGGCATTGTGTGTGCACAGCTCCTCTGTGTGTTTGCAAAAAAGTGGCAGGACATTTTCATTTTCTTTGTCTCAGTTCGTGGATTTTTCAAGTTAGTTTGTCTCTTCTTCTCCCCAGACAGCAGCCAACCAGAGAGGAGATTTTCATGCTGTATTGGGAAGGGCTCTAATGATGTTTTCTGTGTTTGTTCTTGTTAGCGCAGCAAAATTTTCCCGGTGTTGTTACAAAAAGCTGTGCTAATGACAATAAACCATAGTTCTTCTCACTGCAGATGGCTCAAAGGTTAATTCCAACTGTTAAAGTAATGGACACATCCAGAGAAAGCTTCCAGCCACGGGATGTTTTGTAACTGGCATCTCACTGTTCATTTTGTCTCTCCAAACTGTGTCTTGCTGGGTTTTTTTTCAGGGCACCACATGTCAGTAAATACAACTTTGTAGATGTAGCAAATACAACAACAGTCAGGGTGAGCAGGATAGAAAATCTTGCCATGACTGTCAAAAGATGGTATGAGAGGGTGTATCATAGTCAAAGCAACAAAGTAAAAAGAGTTTAAAAAAAAAAGAAAAAAATAATAAATAAAAGAGGGGAGAGAAGAAAAGATGGAGAGAAATGTTCTATTTCACTTCCCCTGAGCAAACATGTAATTTCCATGATTTCTTTTTAATGACTCTCCTCTGAAGCTGGTAGGTACTGATTTATGAAAAGCTGTAAAGGATCAGGTGGAGCCCTGCAGGACGGCGTTTCCAGCTGCACGGGCTGCAGCCCCTCTAATTTGTCTGCTAAAGTGTGAGCTCATGGCACACATCACCCAGACCATAAATTCCGTGCTCAGCCCTTCTGTCTAGGGGCTGGGTCAGGGGGAAAAACCCTGCCAGGGTGTGCAGATGCTCGGCAAGCCCAGCTTTCCCCTGGTGCACACGAGGAGACATCACAGGCTCTTTGCAGCGAGGCGAATTCCTGCTCATTGATAAACAGTCCAGATGTCCTCTCTGAGGAGGAAAGGAACTAATTTTTTTGTTTGGAATCCTGCGAGAAGAAAAATGATACTTTGCAGTGCTGGTTACTCTGAGGTCACTCGCATTAAAATTAGGTCATATTTTTTGTCATGATGATACTTTGATCCAAGTAATAAACATAAAGGCTCTTTTGGGCCATTCTAATTCCTAATCCTAGAGACCTGTTCTATTTCAACTTGTTTATACTTTTTTTTTTCATTAGTGATTCTTGAGTCGGACCTTGTTTTATTAGACTTAAGTTAAAAAGGCATACTAGGCTGGGGAAAAAAAAATCTGTGCTTTATCACTGAGAACACTTCATAAATACTCTTAATTAATATCTTGGGATTCTAGACACTATACCCAGAAAACTATAAATAAAACCATTGGCTCTTCACGGGACAAACAGTAGTCAGTGAAATTCAGGCCTTACAGCTACTGATGAAAACTATCTTGGGCCTGATTCTCAAACTGAGCCTTCAAAGCTGGGTATCATGCAGGTGTCTAAGATTTGGTTTGACCATGCCAGCAGTACATGAAGTGAGGACAGAGCAGGCTTCTGGTGTCTTCTGTTGCTTTTCTTTCTGTGGATGACTGTTCCCAGCATGTGAAGTCCAGATTTGGTGTCAGTGATCAAAGTCCTGGGTGGGCTCTGTGTCCCATCAGGGACATCACAGCTCTGGGACCTGGTGAAAATTGATTGTGTGTGTTTGGAATTAACATTTAATTATGCCCTGCATTCCCAGAAGGGAAAAAATACTTTATTAACTTTCTGAGCCTGAAAGAAATCAGCTCATTGGTAACAATCGAATCGAATTGAAAATGTCAGAAGTAAAAGGAGATGTTTAAGATGTGACCAAAAATCCTTGTTCTTTTCTTCAAAAATGAAAGGGAAAAGTCTTGATGTAACTAATGTTACTTATGTAACTGATGTGGTTCCAGGGCAAGTCAGGTGTACTGCAAGGATATGCTGTTGTAGTGCTGCTGATTTTGATGACATTTAATACATATTGGAATTGAGAAGGATTTGGATTTTCAAGGCTTCTTATGAGGTTAAAATCACTATGTTTAAATATGTGGTTCTCTTGGTGACTTTAAAATCTCCTCCTATTTCTATTTGTTCCAGCAAGGAACAGAGATGACTTGGGTTTGGAGTGAAGAGAGTGTTTTACAAGCCAGATCAGTTCTCCAGCTCCAGTAGCTGTCACCTACCTGTTACACTGTGTAATCACTGCCTTTAAATTATGCTGTCAGTCCAGCCACCTCTCATTTTCACCACTTTCAGCGACAGAAGTCACTTCAAATGGGTTCAGCAGCAGTAGTCAGACTCCTGTGTGGGTTACTAGAGGGAAGAAGAATTATGGGGTAGAAAATAGGCTGTGAAGTTGCAGACATAACTGCTTTGAACATTCTCTAGTTCAGTCACAGGCGCAGCACAGCTAAGCACATGCTTGGCCTTAAGCCTGCAATAAAACAATAAAAATAAGGTACTTTGCTTGTTGTTGAAGCATCTAACTTAGTAGCAACATTTGGGATTTGTCAGTGGGCCGCAATATTCTGAATATTTGATATGAATATTTTGAAATTCTACCAACACGTTCAACTTGGAGCCTGGAGTGTGCATTGTCTGTGTGACGTTTGGGACTAGGTGAATCACATAAATATAACCTAGTTTAGTCTGTGTTGATGCTTTGCACATTAAGTTGTGAGGTCTCAATAACACTTTGTGAATGCTGCAGTGGTTTAAGCACGGGCAGGGGAAGCTGGTGCTCTTCAGCAGGATGGTTACACAGCATTTGTCAGAGTCCTGCAGTGGCCTCAGCAGCTGAGAACTCCCACACACAAACAGCAAAGGCACATCCAGCCTGGATGCCACTGCTAAGTTTAGATACAAAATAAATCTGTATTTCTCCCTGTTCCCTGAATTTCCTTGCGTTATTCTTTTATTTCAGGCCATCAAATCTCCTCCTGGACCAAAGCAACATTGACATTTCAGCCTTCCGCTCCACGGGGGATTGGCTCAATGGTTTTCGGACAGGGCAGTGCAAGGACATTTTCACAGGGGTGGAGTACAGTTCCTGTGACACCATAGCCAAGATTTCCACAGAGTAAGTTGCAATCTGCTCTGAGTTTTCATCATAGCTACAAGTTCAAACTGAAGCATAAATGTAGCACTTTTATACGGCGTTTCCAATTCTTAGCTACAATTTTCTTACATTTAAAGAGACAAATGGGAATTATTTGTTGTAGTTGAATAGCCATGGAGGAAATCTGTGTCTGGTGACTTTGTGAAGGCCATGATCCCACAGCTTTTTCTCACTAAATACAAGGAAATTCCCAGTTTCTTCCAATACAGTAGCACCATGCATCATCTGGTACACTAGCATCACTTCCTTTCAATGAAGTTTCTCTGTTGATTCTTTAAATTCTGTATTTTATATGGGAATTTCTCTCTACAGCTGGCACACTGCCAATCTTTCCCTTTATTGCCCGTCCCATTTTCCACCAAACCAGGTGAGGGTGCAAATTCTTTGTAGCTGTTTTCCTCCTCCATGCTAACAATTACTCAGGGGCTGAACTCCCTCCTGCTATGCTTGGAAGTGAGTAAATGGCAAATTTATTGCATTCTAAATGCAATCCATCTTTGTTCTAGTGACAAGTAGGAGTAGGGTAATGTTCTTTCTGCACCTGAAAAGGCATCAAGTACAGTTAAAAATTTAATGCCAAAGGAAATCTTAATTCCCAGTTGGGCTGGCTGAATACACAAGTTATGGAGAAGTATGCAGCAGCTGTGCTACCAACAATTAAACACATCAATGCCATTAATTAGTGTATTATTGCATCTATAAAAAGGGTGCTAATGGCTTTTTGTAACAATTACCCTTTGGGGACAGTGTAGAAATCCTCTAGGAATGCCCAATTTCCTGTGAGCCCCTGGTTAATTAGCCCTTCACAGGTGTTAAACCACCTCTGTGCTGCACAAGAAACAATGAGACTGGAGATTCTGGACAAACCAGAGGTGGAAATTTGGGGAGACCCCATGGACTCCTTCACCTCAGTGCTGATAGCAGAGTTCAGAGGGCACTGATGTGTCAGCACTGGCCAGGGAAAGCTCAGGCTGGGAGGGGGATGGAGGTGTTAGAGGGGCTCAGCTGATCCAGCAGTGAGCCCCTTGCCCCAAAGCCCCAGTGCCTGCATCACTGGAGAACAGCTTCATTGCCTTTTCTTCCAGGGAAGCAAACACGAGGAGGCTAACTGAGCTTTCACTCTGTTTTTTGCATCCCTCTTGTGTTTTCAGACAGTTGCTCTCAGTGTTTTTTTGCACCAGGGCTTGTGTTTCAGCAATATCCTTGTACCTGGAGGCTCCTGCAGTGCAGAAACGTGAGATGGGCAAGTTCACTGCTGTTTGCTGAGATCGGTGCTGGCAAACTCAGTGTCCTCACTCACACGCCTTCTCTTTTTTCCAGTGACATGAAGAAAGTTGGTGTCACAGTGGTGGGCCCTCAGAAGAAGATTGTCAGCAGTATCAAAGCTCTTGAAACTCATACAAAGAACAGCCCTGTTCCTGTGTAAAGTACCAAAATGATGTTGCTCAGGAGAGGAAAAAAAGAAAGGAAGAAAGTTGCATCGCAGGTCAAAAGTGATGGCTGATAAACGGCAGAATTTAAAGGAGTTCTTTGCAACAGCTTTGGAAACACAATGGTTGAGATTTCAAACCCACAAGACACTCAAATACTGAGTATAAATGCCTTAAAAATAGGAGCAAACTTGTTTTCTATCTGTTAATCCTAAAGGGTGGGTGCTCTTGACTGACTGTTAATGCAGATAGTAAATAGCAAAAGAAAAAAAAATATGTGAAAAATCCTTCCAAGTAAAAACCAGTGTTACTAAAACCTAGAGCCATTTGAATATTCAGTGACTGAATAACAGAAAAAACCATGGACATAAAAGCTGTGTATTTGATCTATACAGCAAACAAGAAGAAAGAAAGACTTGCAGTATTTTTATACAGAAGAGATCTGTAACAGGTATTTTATTTCTTTAAAAGCAAGGAAAATAGAGGACTATACCTCACAACCTGTCTGGCCATATTTACTATAATGTCATTGTAACATGCTATTTCAACTTCAGGAAGGAACACAGAAATAAAGTTTGTAGTGACTTTGAGTTAGTTGACAAAAGGTTTTTACCATTATGTTAGCTTCCCTAACTGTGTTCATTTAAATAGAAACAAGTCATAATTTTTAAAAGGCTTATTTATTTTCTTGGTTTGTTTTTTTTGTTTTGTTTTTTTTTTTCCATTATTGTTTATATTTATGCTTAAATACCTTAACCTGGCTGTATTATTGCCAAGTGCCAAATGTTATCCAAACTTCATTGGTTCAACCTGAGAAATTGTCTGAGGGTTAGTTACTGGATGATTTTACACTCATAGCATCATGCATGAAATACAGAAAGAAAGAAAGGTGGTCTTTTTTCCAGCACTGACACTATGAAAAGCATCTGGACTTTTTTTTTGGAAATGAGATTTCTTCCATTTGCTGTGAGCAGTGTTTTCAGCCAGGCTGGGGTTTTGACAGTGGTGTGTGTTCATCTTTAGGTCAGTACCTGTCCCAAACAGCACATCCCATTTCCTCCCCCAGGGCTGCTGTCCTGTCACAATGAGGAGCCCTATTCTCGGGTGGTGTTCAGGTGAGACATCTGCCAAGAAAATATAAAGGAGGGCGAGGGTTTTTGCATCCTGCTTCAACTGATGATGCTGTTTGAATTCCCTGGGAAGTGACCCATGTTTAAAAGGATGAGTTAGGCTGTGAAGTGAGGCTTTGCTGAGGAAGTTTACACCTGCCTGAGCTAGAAACCTCCCTGCAGAGGCACGGCCATAAGAGCTTCCCAACTCCGAAGTTGCTGCTCTGGGGCACATCAGTCCCAGTTCTGAGCAGACACGACTCTTTGCTCTGAAAATGAGTGGTTTTAAACACAGTGAGAGCCACTTGTTGTGCTTCTGTTGTGCAAGATGTGATGCCAGGCACACAGACAGCAGGCCTTGGTCACCAGGGGAATCCATTCTGCTTCCCAACCTGACATTCTGGAATCTAGATCTGATTCTGATGAATCCCAGAAATCCAAGACTGTGTGAGAGGCAGATGACAAAATGGCACATTGTGTTTTCTCTGTGCATGCAAAAAGCAGATAATGAGTTGTGCTTTCTTCTGTTGGCTTGGGTTTTGAAGCTCTTTGGTGTATAAGTGAGGGAAGAATCAGTTCCTAGTAGGGTTTGTGGGGCTGAAATTGTTCTGCATGAATCCAGGACTTACAAAATGTCCAGGCACAACATTTATCACACATTGCTAAGGAGAAGCAGAGTTAGAGGCTTTTTCATGAGTGCTGGTAGTGAGCATGCTGTAAAGGACTGGATTTGAAACACACTCACAGCATAATAATTTGTAATTCTTTCTGAAAGAGAAGTGAATGGGTTTTAAAATTTAAAAAAAAAAAAAGAAAAATTGAAGAAAGGTAAAATAAAGCACTTAAGCTCTAAAGAACACTTCCCCTTATCTGCCCCTGTCTATCATGAAATGCAGCATGCTGGATAGAAAAGCTGTGTTTTGTGTTGCTTAAGTCATTCAGAATCTTTCTTCGTGTTGAGATTACTCTAAATCAGACACTGTTAGTGAATTTAAGCCGCCAAAATCCAGTGGCAAACACTGTCTGTGTGGGGACAGCTTTTTGTGACATTTCTCTCAGCTCTACTTTGCTGCTGGAGCTTGGGGACAAGGGACTGAAGTGGGGCTGACCTCTGGGAAATGCATCTGGAGACACAGACACAGTTCCTAGAGGTTTAAACACTTGAAAAGTTTGCACCAACACCCCCAATTTCCTCCTGCCGTGTGTCCTGTCGTGTTCCTTGCCCACTGTTGAGGCATGCTCAGCATAAAAGATTTAATCTCACCGAGGGGAAAAAATAAAGCAGCTGGGTTTTGCTTTTCTTTGCTGTTAGGAGTTGAGAGTTTTTACAAACCTGTTTGGTTTTCTCTCCCTGTCAGAAGTTGATTTGTACTGTAAGTGGCCTCTGTTGCAAGCATCCTGTACTCCCTGTCCCCCTGTACATATGTAAACATAGCAGTGTACAATTCTTCAGTGTGGAGTAGAGAAATAGAGGTCGTGTGGCCATCTGCCTGTACAGGTTATGGACATCAAGCAAAATGCAAACTGCTCATAAAAAGACATGCCATATTATTGGGTTTGTACCTTCCAATATAGTTTCCATTTTATTTATTTCTGTTAACATAATCTAGTTTTTGTGCTGTAACTTAGCATCCAATAAGCAATGTATAGATGTGATTTGATTGGCAATATGTATTTACTTTAACTTGTATTTCAAAAGCATTACTTACTCATTTAGACTATATATTGTGCAATTGTAGATGGCCTCTTACTAATGTAAAATGATTTGTAGTGGAAACATTTATATTTTTATAATAAACATAATGAAAGTATTTTTTACATACTGAAATACTGAGGTGATTGCTTGGAGGACAAAGTAAATTTATTTGATTAGTGTGATAAAATTGTAATTAAATATGGATAAATTCTGAGTGTAAAGCATGGGTCTGGAGTGAAAGCTAGATATTACCTATATTATCTATTAAAAGAATCAAGCAGTGCAGGTTTTAACTAAACAGACCAGCATTTGTGAAAAACTGACTTAGATCAATCAAAGACTTTACTTTCTCCATGGATACTGGAAAACATCATCTTCTGCAGCCTGCCTATGGGATATTGAAAAAAGCTGTCATTTATTTTAGTTGTGTCAAGTATTTCCAAACTTTTGCTTTTTTTTTCCTCCCTCGCCAGTGGACCTCTTTTCATCTTATTAATATGTTGAATCCAGTCAAAGATGTACTTTTCAACAAAATAAAATTAGCCCACCACCTACTGTAATTTCACCCCATGATCATTTCTTGCCTCTGAGTATTTGTGTTAGATAATATTTTGCCCCTGTTTTGTTATGTCCCTGCCAGGTTGTTTCTGTGTGCTTCACCCAAGTACAGGGTCTTTGAAAATGCCAACAATACACAACTCAGGAATCCTCTTCCTTGAAAAACAGGAATGGTTTTGATGCTTGCCAGTTGCTTGAATTTTACAGGTTCTTTCTGTACCATAACTGATTTTGCATGCTTTTGTATACTACTCTGCTTACTGGTGCAAAACAATGAATGATAAACCTGTCCTGGAGTCTGTAAGTTGATAAACTTTATGAATGTGGATGTAGCATGCTTTTTTTTGGGGAGGAGGGGCATTTTGTCTTGGTGTGTTCAACAGAAAGGGGAATCACAGAAAAGAGTCACCCGGAGCTGGACTTGTCCTTAAATGACCACAGCTGGACTGGAAGCCACTTGTTCTTCCTGCCACCTGAATGCTTCATGCTGTAGTGGATAAATGGTGATAAATTTTAGCTTCCAAACAGGGGGGGTTTGATGCTGTGCTTGAGCACCAGGGCTCTGATGGGGCCTGATCCATGCAGTGTGCAAACCATTTGCTCTGGGAATAGATTTCACCTCAGCAGTTGTGTTACCCTGGCTTGTGTCTATCCCTTTGGCATAGCTGGTGCATTATATTTGCTCTAGATACTAGAGGGCACGATGGTTATTGGTGTTGTTATTGCTTTTACTGTAAAACGGTATTAATTTAATTAATTAATGTGGCCAGCTGTGGAAAGGCAGCAGGATGCATTCACTTAACAACAGCAGAACAAGGAACTGCCTGGCAGCTCCCACCACCACAGAATCCCAGAATCCCAGAATGTGCTGATTTGGAAGGAACCCATCAAGATCATCGAGTCTGGAGAGGTAAATTGCTGATAATCAGTTCCATAGATTCAATATGCCTGTCAGGGTTTTTTAGTGCTGCCCAAGTGGTGTGTTTCCACTTTGCATTTCTTTCTCAAGGATGTTGCCCAGCCCCAGATATGTGCACCATTAAAAGTCCAAGCTGTGCCAAGTGAAATCAGAGCATTATTTGTGCTGTCCCACATGTGCCACTCCTGTTAATTCATATGGTATTGACATGGTATTGACTTCCCTTCATTTTCTGAGCAGCTCTGATTCCTCAGATCCTTTCCAATCTATCACTGCCTGGTCAGTAATTCCTCATTTAATGGGTGTGCACTCTGTTCCTTTTTCAGTCCTTGGTCCAATCCTTTGGGATTTCTTAATGAATTTTACTTTCCCAATTTAAAAAAAAAAATATTTTAGAGATGTTTGTCTCAGCTTTGATACATTCCCGCATACAAACAGGCACAAGCTCTCCATGAAGGTTACTCATGCAAATGTGAACAGCACAAAACACAAACAGCTTTCTCTTGGCTTCCTCATTATCCATTTCAGATGGCCAGAGAACCTCTGGTAAATGAAGAGCACTCAGGACATGGGACTTTTCAGCTCACTCTGCTTTCACATTAAAGTGATTTCATAATAGCCCATGTTTCCCCAGTTAGCTCATGAGAATGTCATGGGGCACAGCACCAGAAATCTTAGTAGAGACAAGATAAATCACATCCACTACTTCTTAGATTATCCTGCCACAGAAATCAGCTAGATGACTTTGACAGGATTTGTTTATTCTTGACAAATCTGAGATGGTTTCTTAAGACCTTGTAATCCTCCAGCTGCTTAGAAATGTATTGTGTGAGATATATATATATATATATGTAAATATCTCTTTCTGGGTATTTGAGATTAGCATACCTGCTCTGGAATTGCCTGGCTCTGCTTTTCTCCTCTCTTTAAAGCTCAGGATGATCTTCACTCCTCTCCAGTTGCCTGGGACTTCCAGGACTTCTCCAAGAGAATAACTTGGACCAGTCCCTTGTTGCTATAATAAATCCCACAGACTTTGAGATCCTGAATGCATTCAATTACTTTTAACTGTTAAGATTCCTAATTATGAAACAGAAATAAAATGCACACAGACAAATATTTTAGTGCTTGACCAGGTTCTGCTTGGAATTTTTGCCATCAAGTGATGACTTAGAGTCATCATTAAGGGAGCATTTGGTTAGCAAATGTCATTATTTATTTTTATTTAGATTCAGCAACTAAGTTCCATCACTCATATATCACTTTGAAAGTAGTTGAGGTTCATTAAAAATCTTTCAATTCACTTTATTGTTCTACATGTAAGGGGAGAAATAGTCTTTATCTCCACTCCTCTTTTATCCAGTGACTACTTAGAAAGCTCAGTTTTTGTTTCTTCAGTAAAGTGTTTACTCACCATGGATTTGTAATTAATACTGACTTTAGCTTCCAGCCCTTTAAAGAAGTGCATGTATGTTTGCAAGAGAGTGTGAAATAACCAGAGCTTTTTATTCTTAATTTTTGGGGATTTAGGGAAGCAGGCGTTTAACTTCTCCTGCCTCAAGGCCTGCAAGGACAAAAAAAAAAAAAAAAAGAGCATTTAATCTCACTGTGTTCATGGGAGCATAGAGTAAAACATTTTATTTTAAGGCACTGAGAGAAAATGAAGCCAGTAAAAAGCATATAAATGCTAAACCCTATTTGTTTAAATGAAAAAAAAAAAAGAGAGAGAGAAAAAAATAGAGGTCTGGTAGTTTTGCACCATAGTCTGACCAGCTATTCAAATAAGCATCTCTGATGTCAATTTTCTTGTCGTTCCCCCTCCCCACCCAGCAGGAAATTGTCCTTAGGTATAGTTTACATTTTATTTGAAGTATTTTATTTTCACAGGGTGGTTAGCCCTTCTCACTTTCATTACTCTCAGAGCTGGTGCAGCGCAGCCGAGGCTGAACTCGGGCTCAAAGGGCAGAAGTTGAGTGTGGCAGAGCCCCTTCCTCCTGCAGCCTTTCCCTGGTACCTGCTGTCCCCTGCTGTCCCCACCAAGCATCGCCCTGAGCCCTCCTCCCTCTGCCGTGTCCTACAGCCCAACCCACCAGAAACCCCCAAAAACCAGGATGGGAGATGACTCGAGGAGATATTTTAGAGTCAGAGCAGTGTTTCACTCCTTCCAAGGTTAATTGCTTGCCTTGCTGCACTTTCCCTTTCTGTGCCATCCAAATTTAACTCTGTGAATCCCACCAGACATTTAGATTTGCCTGGGATTCTTTTCCCCCATAAATCACATTCGGTGTAGACACTTTGTCCCCATCTTTTCTACATTATCTGGGTGGCTTTTTTGCAGATCCAGCTGGATATTTGCTGCCAGGTTTTTGACCACTGCTAAAACGGGAAGCTGCCCCTCAGGCTGGTTGTCAGCTAATCACCAATAATGATTCCCATTCTTACTGTGCCCCTTTAAAGTTACATCACCTTTTATTATTTAGCTATTTTTAATCTCTTTCCTTCACTCCCATAAAACTTTGTTGGGGGCTTTAGTTGAGGACTAAGTCACAATTCCCACTTGTATATTCTTTTAAAAAAATGTGCCTCATTTAACTGAGTTAATACTTGCCTAATTGTAATGGCAAAGCAATAAAATTCAATCCCTACAACAATGTGATGCTGTAACTTCCTTTCCTCTCACTGATGGAGCACTGGGCTACCTGCCAAGGAAGTCAAACGAAAATAGGAAACAATGTGAACAAATAAAATCTATTTCTGAGATTTGGATGTAGATATTTTCTTGGGCTTTTTGCTTGGTTTTAGTTGTTTTTTTTTTTTAATATTCAGTTATTACTTGGTTCAGTTTTTAACTTTCTGTTCCCAACTTCTCTCGTGCATGTGGGTTTTTGGAGACAGAGGAGTTGGCCCACAGAGAAATATCTTTTTCTGCCCCTTTCATCTCTTCCTCATATATAAGCTGTCCTCTTCATATAATGTTCTGTAGGGTTTTGTGAAAAATGAAGTATGTCAGATACCACCAAAAATCTGTAAGAGAACACCTCCCCAGCATGGACTATGTAAAGAACTGTAATTAAGCCAAAGAAACTATTCTATTCCTTCAAACAGATATAAAGATTAAATTGAAGTAAACCTCTGTCCCTGGCACCAGCTAGCCTTCAGCTTTTACCAATTCCCTGCTGCAAGGTAAGAGATCCCACCAGAAGAAGGAAGACATTGAAGCCCAGGGCTGGACAAGTCAGAGACCTTTGCTATTCTTAACACCTAAGTGCATTCTTTCTCTCTTCTTTTGTAATTTCTATTCGGTATAGAAAAAGTACCATAACCAGCTAAACTATGCATTTAGACTATAAAAAAAATATTTAATAGCACCCACACACTAAGCAGCTTCTCCATGCTTAAGCTAATGTTGGGTGATTGTGATCCAGCCCCAGTGTGTGTGTGTAGACCAGGCTCCATCATCCCTGTTTTGAGACATAATTTATATAAACATTCTGAACACTAGCAGCCCTTTGGCCTGTTTTCTCTGGCTGCCCCAACACCTACTGCTGATGGGTTTTGAGCACTCTGTCTGAACTGCATTTTCATGTATCTAGGCTGTTTCTGACCATGACAAGCAGAGCACCAAAAGAAGCCTTTCCTCCCAGTCTGCCTGCTTCCATGTTTTCACTGGGATCTGTTTAGTACCTTTTCAGAGGAACCTCTTTCACAGGATTTCTTCCCAAGCCCAGGTCTTTACCTTTACTATAAGTAATCACTGGCTGTTCAATGGCCTCCTAATGAGCCCTTGCAATGATTTTGGCTATGGCCTTTTGTTGCTAGAAGAGTGCTATAATTAGAGATTAAATAATTTGCTGCTCTCAACAGGAAGATCCTATGGATCACAGTAGATAGTGCTCCTTGAGAAGGCAGAACAAAAGTTTTCCATTTTGTGGGAAACCAGTGGAACAACCAACTTGAGTATTTTCCTCCTAATACTTTGGAATTTACGATCTGAAATTTAGATCACACCCTTTTTTTTTTATCCATGTCCTGTTCAGTATCTGACTCAAAAGGCACAGAGCCAAGTGAACCAATGGTCTAAAATATCTCAGTGGCTTCCCAAAAGGGAAACTTCCAAATTTTATCTGCTACTATTCTATCATTTTATCAACAGAGCTCCTTTCTTCAAGTAGCTATTCTTGTCAGGCTGTAAAACTTACTGAGTTTGCTATGACACGTCTGGCTGTGTGTAGTTACTGTGATACTGAAGCTATAAAACTTTTGAAATATTCTTGAAATACTTTTAAAATATTTAACAATTAAAAGTTTTATGGGCTTGGATCACCAGGTATATGAAATCTACTTGATGTTTTAGGCTAAATGTTAGTCCTGTATCTTGAGGGAGAGGTTGCCACTACTATGCAGAGAAAAGCTATATCTTCCAGTACAAAGGAATCTGAAAAAGCTCAGAAGGGTTGTCAGAAATTTCACCTACAGTTTGTGAAAAGCTGATTAATTTTCCAGTGGGAGAGTGAGAGGGGAAAAAAAAAAAAAGATAAAAGATCTGGTTTAGTCTCTGAAATACCAATATCAGAGGCAGGAGTAGAGCACTCAGGGGAATCATTCCTGTTTCCTTCATTTAGCCTTAGCAGGGTCTGGACACAGGGCTAAAGTTACCCCTTTCTCCAGAGATGCTGTGCAGGGGCTTGGATGTGGAATGGGAGCAGTGCATTATAAATCTCTTTGCAGAATACAAGAGTGTAAGATTCTTGGAAGAAAAATACGTCGGCTCTTGTGTCATTTGAGGGTTGTGGCACTCCCAACCTCTCAATAATTGCCTAGCTCTTTGCATTTGTGAGAAAGCAGAATGAGATGCCTTAAAAGGGGGTTCTGTATATTGTAAAAGTCCAACTGCAACTTGAAGAAACACCCCTGAGACTTATTGCTACCATTAGAAGCTTAGAGTAATGTGCACATATTTTTCTTTTTAGGCCATGCACACTTTATCCAACCCTCAGAGGTAAAAGAAAAAAAAATTAAGGGAAGAAAAAAAGAAAGAAAAGAAAAATGAAAAAGTGTTCGGTTAAGTATGGGGTGGTTTTTTCCTTTGCTTTGATCTTGCCACCACATCCCTGGATCACACCCCATGGTGCCACAGTCCCTGGGGATCTCCTGAAGGCCACAATTTCTCTGTGGTGCTGTGATTTCCAGCACTGCTTCTCAGCTGCACAGGGGTGTGAAGCAGCAGCTCTGGGGGGAGGCAGGAAGGGAGGGGATTTTATTGAGGCTGGAGACCCCAAAACTCAGCTCCAGGCTTCCCTGTGGGATACCAGCACCTGGCACAGCCACTGCCCAGCCTTTGCTGGGGCACTGCCAGATTTGGCAAGGCTGAAAGGTGAGTGGTGGGGAAATACTTCAATAAGGAAAATGCTTATCGTTGGAAATTCATTGATCTCATTTCTCTGTGTGTGTCTGTTGTGCCTCAGCAACAGGGGAGAGCCAAGGTGGAAGCCTGACTTTGTTAAGTGCCTCGTTGGCTTTGGCTCTTGTTAGGTTTGCCGTTGCATTTTAGAAGATCTCAGGTCTACTCTGTAACCTAACAACTGGAAAGTTTTTCCTTTCTGCTGAAATGTCTTAATTTGCCTAATACAGAACAGTGGGAATGATTAAATCACAGCAAAGAGGAAAACAAATCCAATGAGGGGTGTAGCTGTGCAATAACTCAGAAGCTTTCACTTGGATACTAGCTATGCTCTAAGATCAGCAGCAAAAGCAGGTTTGAAACTTTTGTCAGCAAAAGAAAATAGTAGTCTGGCATTTCACAGAAATCATTTGCAGGGAAACCTCTCAGTCTTCTTGGCTTCAGAGTTCATGATTTACTCGGAGTCACACAGATCTTCCCATCCCTATACCTGAGAAATCCCTGGCCGAAAAGACCAATCCCATTTTCCCCATGTCCCTGGGCACAGAGAGATGCCAACACTGCTGTGTGTCAGAGAAAAACATCAACACTGGTCCCTCTGCCCCCAGGCTGCTCAGCCCTGCCTGCTCATTGTCACAAAACCCTGACACGGCGACAGCCACAAAGGAAAAACCTTTTTTTTTTTGGTGGGGGGAAAACCCAAACTGCACGTGGCTCTCCTCTTCCCCAGCATCCCAGCAGCAAGAGAACAACCTGTGCAATCTGCTCGGTGGGAGAACAGCTCACACGAGGACAATTTCCTCTCCTCTGCTCTTGGATATGACTTCCCCTGGGTAGGTGGGGGTTTTGGCAGTCTGTACAAAGGCTGAGAGGCTGGAGCAGAAGCTGTAATAGAGCTGTTATGGCTTTGACAGCCCTGTTTTGTAATGCACCAGGGGATTTTGTTACAAGTCAATTGCAGCTTCAAGAAATTTAAGAGTATGGCATCAGCTTGTATGATTTTTTTTTTCTCTTTTAATGTTTAATAAATGAAATTGCAGTAGATTTTAACGTGGAGACTGTGGTTGTAGCAGGCCTGGATGACTTAATAAAAAATAAAATCAATCAAACAACTTGATTTTGTCGGCGAGTTTTTGCTCTGTAAGTGGAAATAAATGTTTTTGCAACCCTGATAATTTTGCTCTCATTTCTTCAGGCAGTGCCAAAACACTGGGTTTATATTGTTTGCTGAATGCATTTTTTTTGCTGAATTTGTGTTTAAAGAACACTCTGTTAAAGATCATTTAATGTAACCTTTGTCACTGCAGTATCTATCAGTGATCACCAAAAGCGTGAAGGAGTCCTGTGGCTTGAGAAAAGACTTTTCACCTCCCCAGTCTCTGTAACCTTTATTTTTCTTGAATTAACTAACTAAGGGACATGATTAAGGCAATTAAAGCTTCAGATCACTGACTCCATGTGGTCACAATAGAGGTTGTTTTTATTGTAAGATAATGATTCACAGCGAGGGAAGGAAAAGGGAAAAGATCTTGAACAAAAAGATGCAAGGAAGGGATTTTAATTTGATTTTAGTGGGAGCATGGTGAATAAAATTACATAAATTATATAAAGCTACATGGTGTTTACTCCTTGGTAGACTGATGGGAGGTAATCAATGATCCATAATTGGAAGAATATTTGGTTTGTATCTATTCTCAGCCCTTCCCTGGGCTGAAAGACCCCATCCTTCAAAACCAGGTAGTTACAACACCCATGATAATCTCATTTTAGTGCTGCATGTTGAGCTCTGTACCTTGCTGTGCTCCCACAGAATTTAGCTCAGTCCCCAAGCCTTAGTACCCATGTGCTCATAGAACTTCTGACATTTGCATTAAAAAAAAACCCACTTAAAAAAAAAAAAGAAAGAAGAAAGAAAGAAACCAGAAAGTGTTTCATTTTAATTATCCTGTTCTGAAAAAAAGGTCTGTGTGTGCATTTGGGCATTCAGTAGATTTAGATTTTAATGATAATTCAGAGATCATAACAGCAATACAAAGGTTAAAAATAAACCATGTGGGGTTTTTTTCTAATTTTTGGTTTTTGCCACAGTTAAAAAGACCTCTTTAGTAGATACTATATTATAAAATATTATAAAATATAAAATATAATATAAAATATAATATAAAATATTATAAAATACTGCTGACAGTAGTGATATTCCTTTTATTCGGATATGATTTTTAACCCCCATTTTAGATCAGCTGTTCAAAGCATGGGAAAATTAGAGGTGGTAGCATCTCCAAAACCTGGAAGTTGCCATCCAGATGAACTAAACTGGAAGAAAGCCCCATGTCCTGTAGCTGGGAAGGGAAGAAAGATGCCAAGGAGCACCCAGAGCCCTGCAGGATGCACAGGCACCCCACCAAAGGTGCTGCTGCAGCAAAGGGAGGTGAAATCCCAGCCTCTTGGCTTTTTTCCCATTCCTAAATGAATGATTAATTCCACACCATTGCCCCTGGAGGATTTTTTTTTTTTTTTTTTTTGGACAATCCAGATTCTCCCCAAAGGCTTTGGGGGTTTTCTTGTCCATGGAGTATAAAATCCTGAGGAGGCCAGAAAAAAACAGGATTTACAATCCTGCTGAAGATTTAAAAATACTTTCAGGGATGCCTGCCCCCACATATGACTCCCAGAAGAGGAGAGTCTGGATATCCATGCCCACCTGCCAAGAAATGGGAAATTTCTAGGCTCAAGCCACATGTGTATCTGGAGTTTATATGACTTCCTGTGCTCTCTCAAATCCATGGCTTTCTGCTCTGAGACTGTCCTCACAGCAGAAAAACTGAGCTCAGCACATCTGTAGACTTATTAGCTGTTTGTCGGGTTGCTTTGGGGATAAATATTTTTAGATTTTTCATAGAATAATTGGAATTTCCACAAATGAACATTTCTCTGCTTAGAAAGTGTTCTCTCAATGCCAGCAGGCCTGAGCAGTGCAGGTGCAGCCAGTGGAGAACTGATATTTTTCAAGAACTTTTTAATGGGTCAGCTAACAAACTCAACAAACCCAATCCATTTTCCTAGGTGGGCATCTTAGAGAGAGTTTTGTTCTCTCCTGAATGCAGTGAGCAGAAAAAGATTGGTCTTGTTAAAACCTCTTGCTGGACAGAAGGGCATGAAGGTTTTTATGTCACCTCTGCAAGCTTCCACATCATGCCCTGACCCTTTTCTTTTTGTCCAAACGAGGAATTTCATGAGCTACAAAAATTATAAAACCTATCCAGAGGCAAAACATTTCTCATATAGCCTTGAACTCCTTTTCTCCTCATGAGTTTTCTGATGAAGAGGACACAAAACCTTGGCAGCACAGTAGCCCTTGGGTGGCCTCAGGGGGTGGCAGCAGCCCACCAGGAGCTCTGTGGTGTGCTCAGATTGCAGGTGTTCCTCTGTAGGTGTTGTGAAATCCCAATTTTGTATCTCCGTGGTCTGGGTTGCACTCCTGTTGTGCCTCAGCTGCAGTTTCTCAGGGAAAATCACCATGGTGTTTGTAACCTGTGAGGGGCTGGTGCAGTGCAGAGCTCTTCAGGACACTGCACAGCCACAGGGACAGCATGAGCTCCTATTCATTAACTGAGTGATACCACATGTGGAGTCACTGGATGTTTACAAAACTGCCTGGGTGGGTTGATCAAACGAGCAGGGCTTTTCCTTTGGTTTAATTCCTGTTAACTGATGAGAGTGAAAAAAAAAATCCCAACAAATCAAATCAAAACTAAATGGGCTGCATCCAAACAAAAAAAAAAAAAAAGAAAAAAAAACAAAAAGAAAAGAAAGATGATCAAGTTGTATTGTGCTTGTATCTTTGTTTTTGAGGCTTGAATGAAGAGATGCCTGTCCCCTTTCTTGCTGTTCCAAGGCTGGGAGGAGCAGTGCCTTGCAGCCTGGCACAGCTGGAGCCCCTCTGGATGCCTAATGACTTGAGGATTTATTCCAAGGCAGTTAAGGGATTTTCCTCAGAAACTGCTGAGGAAATGATCATCTGATACAGAAGAAGTGGTTTAATGTAATGACATGCAAGAGAGAAATATGTCATATCCTCAGGGGCCCAAAATGCATGTCCCAGTCGTCCAGGACATTCCCTGGTGCAGGATGTGCTCTTGTCCTGGACCCTGTGGTCATCAGGGAGCAGCACTGGAGACCCAAGCAACCAGAAACGTGTCCTACTGTCACAGGAACCTCTCTTTTCGTTGTAGGAGCTTAACATTTGACCTGTACAACTCCAACTTTTTCCTCTTAGTATCCACATATCTTTAGGGGAAACCGTGTAGCTGAGTTTTTAAATGGGATCAGTAGCAACTACCTGCACCTGCATCCATCTGCAGTGAGTTAATAAAGACAGCTTGCATTTAGATATAAAAACGTGTATTTTCCCATGCTGTAACTTGATTGTCTTCCACAGAGTTACACGAGGGACAGATTTGGATAAAAGTAAATCCAGCCCAACCTTTTACTCCGGGCAAAACTTATATTGGGATTAATAGGCGACTCTGGCGTTCTGTCCTGCAGAATCAATTAAAAACATTTATAAAGGAAAAAACAAACCACCCCTGGGGTTAGTGCACCTATTTTTTTAATGGCCTTTTATCATGTATAATCCTCAGCACCTGTTTAAAATGCTCTATAATCTGAAGAGAGCTTCTTTGCTTGGGTGTAAATGGAGGTTCCCCTGTCACAGCTGTGCATACTTAAAGCACTGCTTAAAGCAACTCAGGGCAAACGTGTCTGGCTCTTTCTGATGACCAAGCACACCAGGACTTCCTGAGGGCTGCTGGCTGGCAAAAGGTAAAATGACCTCTGATATTGTTGTTTTTGGTGCTCTCAACTTTGAGGTAAGCCTGGGGCTGTCTTGGGTTGGTTTGTAGACTATTACAGGTTAAAATCTGGCTTGGAAGAGTTCTTTGTGGCAGCTGAGAGGGGGTTCCTGGTGTGGCTGCTCTGCCACAGGTGACCTGCAAGGCTTTGAGAGAAGGAAGGAGCCAATTTCCATGGAAAGCCCCTTGGTGTGGTGTGGGTGCCTGGCCTTGTGGCCTTGGGATGCTGCATGGGAGCTCTGCTGTGCCATCACCTTGGGGTGATGTACAGATTTTCTTTGTGGCTTGAGAAGTGAAAGTTGGTGGACTGAAACCAGGAATGGTGGCAGCCTTGGTTTGTGCCCCTGCTCTTGTGTGTCCTGCCCACCTGAGCAGGGATGCCCTAAGACAGATGCTTGGCTCTTCTCTAGTGTTAGCTAGACCCAAGGGTTCCTGCTTTTATGAAATGCATTATAAGCCATAAGATTTTCAGGTATGATGGCATGAGAGCCTTTAAAAAAGTGAGCAAACTCCCTGTAACATTTATTATCTGCATGATAGAACTAGAACTGCCTTCTTTCCTTCAATACCAAGCTTCCTCTTACCACCCATTCCTGGGCAGATGGATGCTGAGCTAATTTACCATGAAGATGCTTCCTAAATTAAAGATTTTTGTGTTGGGAAGGAAATAGTGTTATGCTTAGGGACAGGTTAGGTTTTAGAAGCATCTAAGAGACAAAACTCAGCTTGGAGAGTGACAGGCTCAGCCTATTTTGCACCTTTTGTGCTGCAAATCTTTTGCTGCGTTAAAAGCCTTCCTTTACAAATTAATAGAGATTGATTTGTTTTTATTTTATTTGGGTTTTTTGCTCGGGGTTGGGGAAAGGAGGTTATTGTAGTGGTAAAGAAATGATGTCCATGGCTCCCCTAAAGCAGCACTTTGGCCAAGCCACCCCTGTAAATTATTCCTGCCCTGCGAGCAGGGAGCGCTGTCTGGTTTATGCTGAATTAGAAATCTTCCTTCACATATATACATAGATTGATTTGCTTTCGTTTTATTTGTTTTTTTTTTGCTCGGGACTGGGGAAAGGAGGTGATTTTAGTGGCAAAGAAACGATGTCCATGGCTCCCTTAAAGCAGCACTTTGGCCAAGCCACCCCTGCGAGCAGGGAGCGCAGTCCGGTTCGTGCTGCACGCCCTGTGTGTGTCAGAGCTGTGGGTGCCAGGCACAGTGACAAGCAAAAAGCTCCGAGTTAATGGTGCTGGCAGCCAGAAGGAGCAGCCCTGTGGTGCTCGGGCACAGGAGGAATTCTCTGGGGAGAGAGGCAGTGGGGGATAACCGTGCTGCTGCTCTGCAGGGTGGCGTTCCCCGTGTGCAGAGGGCACCGGCGCTGCCTCTTGCCAGGACACTGAGATATGAATTACATTGCAGGCCTGAAACTCAACCTCCCACCTTGACAAATTGGCTGTGAGCTGAACATGATTTGAGGCACTCCAGTGCAGCTTTGCTCGGCGTCACCCCTCGGTGCCCTGCTAATAGGACGTGTGAGCATCAGACAGCTTGGCAAAAGGGGAAACGCTGCAGAGCACATGGCCAGATTGTCTCCTTGGTGGTAAATAGATGGTGAATAATTGAATAATGCTGTAATAGTGGAGGAAGAGCTGCCTAACATAAGGCACAAATTATGCTGCTCGCTCTCTCTCTCTGCCCCAGCTCAAATGTTTCAGAATCCTTTTTCTTTGCCATAATTGGACATAATCAGTAACACAGTCAGTGACTAAAGGCTGTCTGGTATCAATTCCCGTATTCAGCAACCACAACATCTAGATTTTTGAGAGAGTTAATGTTCTCTATTAGTTGATTAGTTCAGTTAATTTGTTGTGTCCCATGGTGATTGTAAAGTAAATACAAAAGGGAACTCTGTTTCAAATGTCTTCCTGCAGCTCTGTGTGTGTTGTGTATGTGTGATACATGCATATGTGTATATCTGCTTGAAGGTGTTGAGAAACTGCAGTTTTCCCTGGCTTCAGTGGCAGCTTCTGACTCAGCATCTCCTAAAGAAAAGTGGTCCAAGAATATCTCCTCTGGCCCAAATGGGAAGACTTGTTCCGTGGAGCCACTCGGAAAGAGAAATGTGTGTGACTTAGAAGAATTTATCTCGATTTTACTTCTAGATATAGCCTGTGTGTATTGCCTTGTTTTCTAATAGAAGTTCTTTGGGCAGGACTTCTCTTCCTCAGGAATGTTAAATTGTGATTAATTAATAAGATTAATACAAATTGTCCTTCTCCCTGGACAAAGCTTGTTTCTGCTACTGCAGATGCAACTTCTTTAAAGTATAAACCATGGGTAGATAATTAGTTGTGCCTTTTCCTGTGACCTAGTGGATTAATTATGGTTTTCTGAAGTAGTTTATGTCTATCCATGAAAGAGTGCATGCCACTGTACAAATGCTTTTGTTACCTTTGACAAACTAGAGGTGCTGGAAAAAAAAAAAAGCAGAGTTTTTGCAGTGGCAAACTCAGTGCATGTGGCAGGTAGGAAGGCATCCCATTGACAAACAGATTCCTAGGGTAAAATTTTATTTTTCTGAGGATTCAGGCTGAGCTAGAGAGAGAACCTGTTGGCTTTGTACCATGGAGATCCCCATGCCAGCAATTCTGCATCTTCAGAGCAAGCTGAAACCCTCACGTGGGGAGGTTGCTTGGATGCCTTTGCTCCAGGACCATTTCCCTCCTCCTCTTTCCTGGTAGGCATCAGCAGCTTCCCTTGGCTTCTATATTAATCATTATTCCTGAAAACAGGCAGAGATGGCATTTCCCACTCTGAGACAGCTGTGATGAGGCTCATGATGATGGGCCCAAGTGCAGAAGGAGCTTTCAGCTTGGTAGGGAACAGCAGCTTGTAACAGTGCCATGATTAAAGTGTCAGGTTACTGCTCTTTTGTGTTATGTGCAGACTGCAAAAGATTAATGCAGGGTGATTTATCTTCTGTTGGATTTGCTTGACAGGGAATGAGACTGGAACCAATTCTCCTGAAGCAGGGGAGCTCAGGGTAAACCCTGAAGATTTAGGGGGATGGACTGGACAGCCCTCTGTGCCCGTGCTTGTCTTGGGCAAGTCACTTATGGAAACCTGGAGCATTATGTGGTCACTTGAACTCTTGAACCTTAGTGTTTTGAAGCTTCAAATCATCTTCTCCACAATGCAGGCCCCAGACCAGACTTCAGTTTGCCCACACTTCTGCAACTCCCCCATTGCCTGCCCTTTTTATCACTGAAAGCTTTCTGGATGGAAACCACTTGTTTTATTTACTGGTTGTGGGTTTTTTGGTTTGCTTTTTTTTTTTTTTGTGGTCCTTGGTCTAAAATTTGCCTTTAATCCCATGAGGTGTGGAGTGTGATGGAATTTTGTTCCTTCTGGGCACTTGCAGTGTGCAGCAGTGCTGGGGGAAACATCCTAACCCTGGCTGGTGAGCAGGCTGAGCTCCCTGCCTGCCTGCTGTGGGAGTTCTGTACTCCTGGTTGTTCAATAGGGATGCACAGACTGCAGCTGCTGATTGGCAGCCAGCATTAGCCCAAAGGTCAGTGCTAATTACTCTGCCTCGTTTGCATCAGAAGCTTTGAAAGGTAGAGAAGAAAGTGTCTGTGGCATTTTCTGCCAACAAATTACTTGGCTGACAGGAGGATGTCAGTGCTCATCAGGGCTGATAGACTGCGAGTTGGTACTTGTGCAATTAAGTAGGGTAGAAATATTGCCCGAGAGAGTTAACTTTCTGGGAGTAATTACTGTAGGTGTCAACTCATGCCCATGAAAAGGAAGAGGATGTATTTACTAAATACATGAATCCAGATTATGAATGATTAGTCAGTTGTTTAAGATGATCACCTCTGTCTCCAATCCATAATTTCTTCCTCTTGTCTTTGCATGTTTTACTGCCAATTACAGCAGGGAAGGATAGAGGGCCACATCTACACTGATACGGTTCTGCTGATCAGAGTTTGAATTGTTTCTCATCTAACCGAACCTTGTGAGCTTTAGTGTGGAAGATTAAGGCATTTTTAAGCCTTGCTGTACAGACGTACCCTGCAGTTCTGGTAGAGAACTGAACAGAGCTGAGGTTGAAGCAGCTGAAACAGTAACACAAGGGAGGTCTGGAGGAGCTAAAGGAAAATCTGACTTTTGGAAGAAATCTGAAGGCAGGAGGCCCTTAATTAACAAGATCAGTGGCTTTGAATGACTTGGGTTCTGCATGTCAAATTTCCATTACCAGAATTGCAGTGAGGGCAAGGAAACTGGGCAGTGGAAACAAAATCCCTTAGGGGTGTCTGTTGATTACCTAGAGGTGAAGTCGATCAGGACCAATTTTAGGATGTAAAAACATTGCTTTAGATGAAAGCTTTTATTCAATAGCATTGGTAGCATGATGGAGCTTGGCTCCAGCTATTAAAATATTGCCAGAGATATGTCCTAGAACATGCCAGGTCTGGTCTATGTCTGTGTCACCCCTGTGTGTCTGTGACTCTGGGAAACGCTGCTGAGCCTTTGCTGTTGAAGAGCCAGCATTCCCTTTGGTGTGAAATGGGCAAATTCAGTTATTTAAATCTATATGCTCTTTTTATTTTCCCTGAATAAATCAAAGTAGAAAATAGCAGTAGCTCCTTGAATGTGTCAGTTGAGCTGATGTATTTTTTTTCCAACTCTGTCCCTCGCTTTTCTCTGTTATTGTTACATATTTAAACTGGCTTCAAACAGCCTGCCTACCTAGTTACTAGGTTACAGAGCCTTCAAGTTCTGCAGAAGCCAAGTGCCCAGGCTCTGCTGTTGCTGAGTGGCAGAGGAGTGTGAATCCTTAGTGCTCCTTTGAACTTCACCACCTCTGTGCTCGTCCTGTGCACAGGACATGAGCACCAAGTCTAAAACACAACAAAAACTCTCTCACAGAGTGAAGCAGTGGCTGCAGCCTCACATAAATCAGGGCTTTGACTTACCCTTTGCATAACAGAAAAATGCCCAGAGACACAAAGGGCTGTGAGACAGAACAATTTATCACTCATTAAGATCCTGTGTGTGGCCAAAGGCGATGCTCCATGGAGCAGGCTGATAAAAACTATTCGTGCTGTCCTCCTGTGGCACCTGCTTGCCCATGGATTGGGATTGCTCTGAGGATTTTTATCTTCTCCTTCTGGGTGTGATTGGGCAGGTGTGGCTTCTCCTCTCGAGATGTTTTGGGGACCTGCCCTGGCAGCAGGTGGGAAGGGTTTGCTGCACCTGAGACCCTGCACCTTTGTTGTGGCACAGCAGCAGCCCTGTCCCATCTCACCAAGCCAAACTGGAGCAAAGGTACACCACTGGCTTCCTTGCAGCATGTTTCACAGCTGACTGAAATCCTATTTCAATGCCTGAATGAGCTGCCTTCTGAGAGGAGCAAGGCAAAAGTTGCTCAAACCATCCTTTGCTTGGTTGCATAAACTTTGTTGAATGTTTTGTTTCATAGTTGTGGTTATCAGACACTACTTGTGTTGAGAAATTGAATTCATACAAGGTTTGAGTTGTAGGACAATGGGGTGGTCTGAATGGTTAATTCAAAATTTAAATTCCTCAGATGGTAGAAGGTAAATAATGTGAGTCTTGAGATTCAAGCTTGGGGCTGGGTCAGAAGTAGGAGGACACAGTTTTTGTCCCCAGACTGTGGTGGTAAACTGTGAGTAAATAAAATGGCAGAAAGAGGAGGCTGAGGGGAAGTCTTGAAATAACCACTAGTGTTAGAGAGGAGTACCTTGAGAGAGTTAAGGAATTTTACACCCGTAGTTTACACAGCATTTTTGACTTTGACTGTGCTAAGGCTTGCTAAAGACTTCCAAAAATCCCCTGTTTAGGCTTTTATGTTTGGTTTTCTGATAAACATAAAGGTGAAGGAGAGAAATTTACAGCAAGAGATAATTTCCAGATGGAAAACCTTCCTTGCTCAACCGCCTGAGAGGTCTGTGAGGTTTTAGTTCAAGTCCCTCCATAAACTAAAAGGTGCTGCTTACGGTATGCTTATTTTCATATTTGATTAGTAAGCACACTAAAAATGTAGCAAAGAGCAGGGCTCTGCAGGGAGGCCATTTCTCTCCACGCCGTGCTATCATTTGTCACTCAGTGCTGTTAAATTAAAAGCAGCATGGCTGCAGCTCTACAGCCACTTAAAGGCCAAGCAGTTTCAATTTTAAAATGTTTTACATTTCTGTGAGTCTCAGTAACACATCTTCATCCATGACTGCTCAGCTTTTGATTGACTCTGAGTGAAAGAGAAATGTGAAACCATTTTTGCTGTGTGCCTTGAAGTGTTCCGAGGAAAAGGGAATGTGCCAGAGTGTCAGGTTTAGGTCTGGTTTTTTGGGGGGTTTGGGGGATTTAAGTTTTTTTTTTCTTATTCTTTGGAGTAGTAGTGGGGATGTAGTAGTGCCTTGAATTCACAGGAAACTGTTCCCTGGTGGAAATGTGGTGCTGGAACCTGCTTGAAGTGTTTGCTACAGCTGCTTGTGTTATCATGACACCAGTTTGATTTCTTTGCCTCTGTAAATGTACTGATACCTTTGATTACCTGAATTAACAAAATTAGGGTGCTGGTAGGGACAAAAGAAGCTTCATTAAAGGGAGATCTATAGAAGATTGATATCACTCTTTCTTTTCTATTTTTCAGGTTATGTAATAATTCTTAGTTAATTCTGAGCAGTAATAAGTGATAGGTCTGTGGGTGGGAGGTTGTCTGCCCAAAACCTTGGTTGCCTGTGTTTAATGAGGGCTAGAGAGGGGAAAAAAGATGTAAATAATGCTGGATTACCTTTTCCTGTTCCTCCATATGTCTTTAGTCTCTCATGGCTCCCACTGAACTACAACAACCAACAGAATAATTCTTTATTGAGCAGAAACAACTGCATTTGAAAGGTCTCATGGCATGGACTATTTTAATGTGCCACAGTCAAACTTATGAAGAGTCCATTACACTGGCAGCTGAGAGGATACAATGAGAAAATATTTGATATTTATCTATTTGAGGACAGAAAGCAGTTTGCAGACACATGACTTAAAAGAGCTGATATTCCTGACAAGATGTCCCCAGTTTTTACACTTCCAGTGACTGGGAGACCTTCCAAGGTAAACAGTTTTCATAAATTATCAAGTCCCAATATATTGTAATACTGACAGACATAAAACTCAGCTGAGGGAAGAATAATCCATCTGGCCTTCAGATGATTGTGCAATGATGCATAACTATTCTATTAAGAGCAAATAAGCCTTCAAGGTAAGAGATACTGGCAATGCTTTTGCTGGCAGGATTGGGGAAAGTAGAAATAAAGAGTTGTGCTGCCCAGTGTCCTGATAGAAGTCTTTAATTTCTTTTCCCTGAGGTGTATTCTATGAGACCAAGAAATATGATCTTAAAAACTCCCAAAAATTCATACTACTGCAATCATCCAGGGATGGATGTGAATTACTTTGTTTATCTAAACAGTAAAGGGGTGCCTGAGAGCTGCTACTACATTCAGCTTCAAGACCTTGCAGGTTTGCTCTGTAAGGAAAAATTATTTCCTGTTTCTCATGTGCTTTGCTCAGTTTGAAAGATGACCCAGCTGATCTCTGAATCTGACCATTGGCTGGTTTCAATGAGAGCTGATCCTGGGGAGGAGAGGTAAAGATATAAAGGTCTTACAGAAGTCTAAATATTAATGTTTACGTCTCTCCCTTCCAGGCGTGTGTCTCTGAAGAAGGCTGTTGCCATCCTGTACGACTGATTTTATCCTTACTAAATTATTGGGAGAACAGCATCCATCCTGGCAGGGTAAGGGGAGCTCGAGGATGACTTCATAACGCAGCAAACTGATCAGAGGCAAAAAGTTATGTATTAAATGATTAATTAATGCATTGGAGAAAAGGTCTATGGAGATGCTGGAGCTGTGTTCACTGACAGCACACACGTGGTAGCTGAGCTGCTGGAGGACACATTTCCAAACTCCTTTGATTCATTTGTACTGTGTTGGTTTCCTCTCGTTAGCAGCAGAGAGCCTTTCTGCAGGACTGTGACATCTTCTGCACTTAATATTGGTTTAATACTGCTGCTGGTGGCTGCCCAGCCTGGAGCCCCTCCTGCAGACAGAAAGCCAGAAATATGAATTGTACAAGTGCCAATTTGTATTGGAATGTGGGAGACAGCTTAATATAATTGAGGAGCTGGTTCAGCATAACCTTAGACATTTTATAGCTACACTGCTCTCTGTTAAGAAGAGCTTGTGCATTGCAAAATGGTAAAAATGAAAATCTGTCAAAGGCTACTTTGGTTTTGATTTTTCATTGCTTGCTTGTTTGTGTTGAGGTGTTTTTTTTTTTTTTAATTTATGCACTTTTGTTTGTTTTGAACTAAAATGTCAGTGATGTGGAAACAAGTCAGTAAAATAAAGCCAGGGAAACTAAAAGAGCTCCTTGCCATGAAAGGGATCCCCACCACAGCCCCAGGAGCTCCAACCTGAGAGCAGAGCCTCTCAAAGGTGACACAAGGCACTGAATGTCCTTTAAAACAGGCATTGCATGGTCCCAAGTGTGTGTGTTTGAGGGAGGGGGAGCAGTGAGGACCCCTGCTTTGAGAGAATTCATGTTGTTTTCATAAACCACTGGGCTGACAAATCTGAAATAGTTGCAGAGATTCCTGAATTGCCTTTAAATTGGAATTTAATGTCACTATGTTCAAAACAAACAGCTTCCTATTTTTTTTTTCCTTTTGTTTTCCCCAACATCAAAGTTTGGTTTTCTGAAAGTTTTTTGTATCAGCTTGAGCTGTTGTGCTTTTGGCTTCACTGCCTGAGGCTGCAGAAATCTCTCACTGTGGGGAACATGAAGCCCTGAGTACTGTGGTGGGTTAGAGTTGCCTCTGCTGCCTCAGACTTTGGGAGAAAACAGGAAAAGCCGTTTAAAAAAAATCCTAATGCAAAATTCTGTTCTTTTGTGAGTAGTAGTATACATCAGCTTTTCTTAAATCAATATATAAGCAGTTCAGAAGCCCAAGTTAGTTGAGGGTTGATGCTGACTGTGGAAGGAGCCTCTGTAATCCACTCTGCTTTCTCACATCACCTTCCCCTGTGGGTACCACCTGAAAAATCTTTCTCAGTGCTTCTTCCTTCTGCGAGATTTATTTTTGCTGACCTGGATTCTACTGCATCATTCAGGCTAAAGCTACACCACTCACTAATGTTTCAAAGCATATTCAAACCTCTAATTAGCTGAAAAAAATATATTTAGCTTGTTATCCTTTTTCAAAATTCTAATGGAATGGCACTGCTGCCACTGTGATATGTTCCATATTAAGAGAAAAAGTGAATTTCTGAGACATGAGAAATGTAGCATCCTGTCACCCTTTGCAGGGCAAGAATCTGATGTTAACACATCTTTGATGGAGAAACCAAAGGAGGGAAAAATTCTTTTGGCTGTGATGTGAGTGCTTTTACTTCCTTTCAGCCTGATACTGTTAAACCCTACAATATTCAGAAAAAAAACCCCAACAAAGCCCAATAAAACTCCCACAAAACTTCAAAAACCCAGCCCTAGATGTCATCAGTAAAAATGATTATTAGTGAACTTCCATATAAATATATATATATTCTGAGAACATAGACAGGGAACCTTAATTTAATTTCCTACTAAAAATGTGTGTCTTATAATTACTTCAAATACCTGTACTCCATTTTTAAAACTTCTTGTAAGGCCTATTAGGGTAATGCCTTTAAAACAAGCACACTGCAACTTAAAACTGCTTTTATATATAGTGGGGAGGGACAAAGGAGACAGAGTGATAATCCTGCTGTTACAAAAACAGGTAGGGTGGGAATGCATCTGTTTAATCTAAGAGGAGTGCAGGTATTTTGTGGTGCTTTGCCGTTTGGAAAAAATGAGCAAAAATCCAAATGGCAACATTTTGAGTTAAGGGATGAAAAACACAAAGCAGAGATAAAGAATAGCAAATATTTACAACACTGATGCCCTCAGTATAGCTCCAGGCAGTTATTAAATACAAGATCTTCTTTCTCAAATTAAAAAAAATGCTTTATTTTCATCTGTGTGATACTGTAAGCAATGAATTTTAGCCTTCACAACTTCAGTGTTTAAGGCAACGTTTTCATTGAGTTTAATAAAATGTTCGTGTCCAGTGTGTGTGACTGACAATGTTTAGTGAGATAAACAAAGAAATCTCATATTGTCACATCCCCTCATCTCATTCAGGTGGGGGTGCTGGGAGAGCCTGGCTAATTAGATCCAACAGCCAGAGGCCTCAATGCACCTTGGAAGGATATTGGGGCAACCCATGGATTTTTGTGTCCTGTTGATGTGCAATCACACTTCAGTTCTTTGGGAACAGGGTGGGAAGGGTTTCAATTCTCTGCAAAGCCAAAACCAACAGAAAAGGTCATGAAATCCTACAATCCATCTCCAGTGACTTTCTCCAGACATCATTTTGGTGTCACTCACCTGGAAAAGGTTGTGCCAGCATTCAGTCATTCCAAGCACAGGGTCTTGATCCAAATGCTGGAAAACCAGAGCTCCATGGACTGAAGCAGGAGTCTGTGACCAAATCAGTCAGCTATCAGCAATCTCTTCCTGATGAGTTCACAACCACTTCAATTGTGCATTTTTAGAGACATGTGCTTGATAAATACAGAACTTCATAAAATAAATGAGCTTTTTGATCAGGTTACACATCAGCATAATGCAAATACAAACCCTGAAAGAGCAGCATTTAAACATATCAGTTTTGAAGGATGAGAGTATGCAAGTACCCTCCCTGAAGATTTTTTCTTTTTTTTGCCCCATGATTAATTCTCTTTCATTTTCTTTAATCTGTTGCCATGTGCAGCAAAAAGACAAATTGTGTTTACATTACCTTGGTCCTTCCCTTCATTTCCAAAACAACTTTTTATGCACTTCATGCAGCTCGAATCAAGCCTAATTACCAAGCCCTACATCTGCTTTCAATCTGTGGGCTAGCACACAAGGTTGCTCTTGTTTTGAGGCTTGCACGGTGGGTCCACTTGTTTATGTTTTGCTTTAGAAATGTATATCTATAAACATCCACAAGGACAACAACATCTTAATATTTGACATGCATCACACAACAGCCAGGGAAGATTTTGGGTGCTTTGCTGTCTCCTCAGGACAGGCACAGTGCTCTAGACTAACCAAGCTCACTGAATCCATATTAGGGATCATTTTTATCCTGGTTTTGTTCCTTTCCCATCAGCTGCCTTTAGTTAACAAGACTCTTAAAGACTTTAATAAAAATTTCCATCTCCACTGTTTGGGTTACTTCCCTCTATGATGGAAAGAGTTTTGCTGAAATAAAAGATACCTTCTAAAGGCCATAGGGAGGAAAGAGATCCATTCTGCTTTGTGTTGCTTTCATCTCAGTTTTCCTGGAAATGGTTGTGCATGAAACAGTAGAAAGCTGGTTCAGAGAACTTCTATATTAAGTTTTAGAGTAGTGGATGGCAGAATTAGCTTGAAAAGGAAACAATTAGTTAGAAGGTTGTTCTTGCCACAAGCAACAGCCTGTGAGTCCATGATAAGTTCATATTGTGGGTGAGAGCAGATATAAAATTTATTTAATAGAAAACTAGGATCATGTGGTATACATTGTATAGCAGGCTGTGGTGAGAAAGCCCAGGAAAATACCCAACATAAGAACCAACAAAATCTCAAATTTCACATATGATTCAGACCATGGTATGGAACTACTGGTGATTTTTTAATAAACTATTTTCTTTGCTGGGGTACCAAAAATGATGTGGGATGAATCTGGGTTGTGATACTTTATCTCTTACAGAGGAGAAAGGAGCAAGCATTAAGCCCAGGGTGGGACTTCTGTGCTCAAATGCTGTCAGGATTTTGTATTTTATTCTGCTAATATCCAAACCATTTGTATGACTAATGAAACGTGTACATTGCACACAGGTGCACTCTCAAACTTTAAATGAGCCACTACTTCTGTTGAATGTTCTAATGGGTTTTTTTACTCTTTATCCCTGAAGGTGTAAAGCCTTTTTAGGCCATTTGAATGTTTGGTTTGATCTCATTTGATTCTTTGAGGTATTTGTGAACAACAGTGCCAATATTCTTTCACCTTAGTGAGCCATTTGTGGTTTGTTGTGTTTTTTTAAGTGGATATAATTATTAATGATATTATTATAGAGTGTATCTGCTATAGAATAGCTCTCCTATATCCGTTTTATTTTGTGGAATATCTTTCACTACGTAATAAGACTGAATAAAATTGAGAAGGCTCCTTTGCTCCATTTAAATTACTCTCTGTCTTGACATCATATTCTTCATTTCCTTCATTTCCTCAATGACTTAATAAGTACTCAAATTAAACAAGAAAGGCGTTCTAACACAGAGGTGAGGAAATGCAGAGTTAGAGCTGCTACTCTGCTCTTAATTCACCCGGTGGTGCATAGGCACTCTATTAAGAAAGCCACAGAACAGCAGGTGAGCTTTTATCTCCTGGTTCTGCAATGTATATTCCATATGTGCAGCACAGGTCACTGCATATGCTGTGTATGATCACCCACTGCTCTGGACCCCTGCTGCCCCAGGCTGCAGCCAGGTGATGTAAGAGGATGAGGAATGACTGCCTGATTAATATATTCCTGTTTTGCTTGATGATTTCTCTGCTCACAGCACATTCTTTCAGTGGAATGGGACCCAAAACCACCTTTCCCTCATCCCCTCTGTAGCCTCCTGCTCTTTCCCTGCTTAACTCGTGTAATGTGTGGAACTTCTTGTTGTGATCTTCAGCTTATTAGCAACACCTTTTCCTCGAGTGATAAAAGCTCAGGAGCTTTTTTTGGTTTCCCCAATTGCTCTTACGAGTCAAGAAATGAGTGCTGGTGTGTGCCAGCTTTCATGTTGCAGAATGTTCCTGAACTGATGTGGACAGGGAATGTCCAGAGCTGCCTGGACCACTTTTACCAAGTGCCACAGCATTTTACACCCTGGGTGAAGCTGATGCTTTCCATGCAATACTTTCTGCAAGTTATTACACACCTGATGCTTAGTTGTTGATTCATGTAATCCATTCGGAGGGAGCTTGACAGGACATAGCACCTTAATCTTCAGTAATGCCTTCTTAATAGTTGTATTTAGACCACAATTATTGTATGTTTTAGTCTGATTCTCCAGCCTTGGCTCCCCATGAGCCTGGACCAGTCAGGAACAGCTGACTAAGTGTTTTATCTCCTGCTGCTCCATCCCCAGGCTGCAAAATGCCAGGAGGCACTCGAGGGAAGGCTGAGTCCCTGCTGTGTGCAGGGGAGCAGCAAAGCTGTTGAGCATCTGTGGTGCTCCATGCTGCTCATTCCTAAGTCCCTGACTGTCTTCTGAGACAGCAAAAGAGAAGGGGAGAGGAGGGTGAAGGCAGAGTAATTGCTCTGCCTGCACACTCTGGGGCTGGCTGTGAAATCTGTGTAGCCACACTGCAAACTGCAGCTCCCCTCGTTCTGGAAATGCACTGATCAAAGGCACTCTGTCAGTATCTGATTAAGAGCCATGTAAGAGTGCTGAAGACATTTCCTTCTGGCTAACAGCTCTGATTACAGGGGGCTCCTGGAGTGAATTTCCCTGCTAGCAGCCAGCCTTGTCTCCAGGCTCCACCTGACGCTCTAGGGTTTCTCAATGCCATGGCTTCCTGTTGTTGAAGGCTACTATTCATTCACAGCTTGTAAATCAGTGGCTTGTAAATCAATGGATGAAAAAAACTACTGTTAGAGAAATGTTCCTCAGCAAATTCCTCTCCCTCCCCCAGATATTTGTTTTCCCAGGGTGTACAGTCCATGATCATGGAAAAATATTTTAAAATTCAACATCTGTAACTAATGATAGAGGTGGAAATGAAGGACCATACCTTCTTCATTACCTAGGAAATTTGCTGTAACTGCTTTAACGTGATTTTTTTTTTTTTTTTATTTAGGATTGGGTTTATTTTATAGCACAGCCAAATTAACATTTTTATGGCTAACAAGCAATAGACTCTCATCTTTACAGTAACCTTCAGAATGGCTGAAAGCTTAATGTAAGCAAGAAGCAGTGGAGAGATTTAGGGTTGCTTAGCACTGATTTTCCTGCAAAAAAAAAAATGATTGAAATAGTGTTTAGGAGTTCTACCCTGATGAATGCATCCAGGTGAACACCAGCAGCTGCTGCTACTGCAGAGAGCACAACACATCCAGTGAGGATCTCTGTCAGGGGCTGGAGAGCTCCAGGAAGCAATGATAATTAGAGGACAGCATTTGGTAGCCAAACCTCAAGAAACACACACCCTTCAAAATAGAACAGGCTCAAACTGAATTACTGCCAGACATGCTGCTTATCTGGTGTAACACTGAGAAATGTGCTGTGCATGTAATTTTTAGCTTTAACTCTTTTCTGTGTCAGCAGGCAGAGCTGCCTGCTGGCCTGTGGGGCTCGTGGTGTGTCTGCAGAAATTGCACTGGGGCAGATTTGAAGAGATCTCAGTATTTAATCCTGACTGGAACCCTCAAAGATGAATTTAGGGCATCCCTGCCCCTCAGCCCAATGTGCTGCTCTCTTTATCCCAACCAAAGCTTTTCCCACGTGTCTGAGGAGAAGAACCTGGACCTCTGTGCTGTGCTCACCTCGGGCATGGTGCAGATGCAATCCTCTTCAGGTCCTGTATAAACTCTGCAGCTGGTATTCCCAGCTTCCCTTTGCTTTTTAGCCAAAAGTGGCCCATCCCAGCACCCCCCCCCCCCAAAAAAAAAAAAAATTAAATCTGAGTTCATTTAACATGTACCAGATGGGGTTTTTTTGGTACTGAGCCCTAGAACAAGGCAATGACTGGAGGAGGGCCATGAGAGAGAGATAAAGACAGAGCTGCTGCAGCCACAGCTCTGAAAGAATCCATGGGGTAAAGATGGCATAGAGATCTAGTGAAAGAGCTGAGGCAAGAATTGAGGGAACCTATAACAAGTAGTAAGAACTGATGTAAGAAAAAAGTTTGAAAGTAAATATAATTTTTCATTCACTGAAAAGCTAAAATATGTGACTTAATTTCCTAAAGGGATGGGGAGCAAACTCCTTTTTCTCACACTAGATGATACAGCAGCCAAAGAAACATCTGAATATGCATAGGGCAAGAGTAAAGAAGTTATGGTCAAGAGATAAAAAGAAAAAAAAAAAAGGATTAATTCTGCTTTTATTTAGACTCTATTCATCACACCATTAAGTCTGAACCTAAAAAATAGTTGCTGTGTTATTACTCTTGATGACATGGTTAGTTGGTTATGCACATTGTTACATGCTGCCATGAGAAAAATCTGTGAGTGTGCTTTGAAGTAAGAGCTGAGATGCAAGAAAATGTGTTTTCTAAAATGTACTGACAGCTTGCAGAAGAGACTGGGCTAGCAAGGAAACCTCAGCTATGGAGAGAATAATGTGCTTAATTTCACAGTTCTGGGAAGTGTTGTCTCTGAAAGAACTTTGTGCACAAGGATAACCTAGATGGAGAGTGCATAAACCTCTTTGGATTCATGTTCCTAATAAAAACAGGTCAAAATTATTTTCCTATGTGAAATCAGAATGACCTTGATGTATAAAATAGTTGCATTAAGTATTTCTGGTCTTTATAACTCCTAATTTTTATGCTTATTTCCATTTCTCGGTTTTAAAGGAGAATAGATGTGAAAATGCTGAAATATCTTAAATTAAGGGTTGCATTTGCAGTATTTCCATTAGAAAAAACTCAAAAATCTGATGGCCTACTCAGTTCTGTGTAACCAAGAGGATATCTCAGCTTCTGGGTCTCCACATATACAAAAAACCCGGACTCTGAGGTTTTCCAAAAACTACAAATTGATGGAGAAGACTCGTTGTCTAGTTTTCTCCCTTTAGTTTCTCAGAACTTCTGAAAACAGTTCCTTTTATTGCTTTTACATTTAGGAGTAAAATTTCCTTAAGTGAGGCATTTAAAAATGCAGTTGTAGATGAGTTAACCATAAATTCTGTGAAGGCAGCTCAGGTGAGCTCAGACTGCAAGCCCTGTGACACTTGACCCTTCACAGTCTGCTCATTCACCTGAGTGTGCTGACTTGGAATCAAACCCTTTTTTCTGTGTTTTGCTGTCCCAGTGAAATGCTTTGCTCTCCTCAGGAATGCTGCAACTCCTACCTGAAACTTCTACTACTTTTCGAAATTGAACCTCTGGACATAAATTCATGTAGAAGTAATTTATTTGGAAGCTATTTTAATAGGCTTAGGTACTAATTAGTTTCGATTTCTTGATTACTGTCTTTAATCATTTTGTGGCTGGTCACTTGACCCTAATGACTCAATCTTTCTAATTTGATTAGGAAGCTATGGGCACTGCTGGGACAAGTTGCCTGGTTATAAACTGTTTCTGGAAGAACCTTTAGCAGGAATGTCAAAAGAATAGCTGCTCTGATCCATTATTTCCCTCTAATTCATGCTTGGTGCTTTCCTAATTTTGTAGCCAAGGGCTTGTAGGAGACCTGATGGGTGCTCCTTCCTTTTTGATGTTGTCTGGGCATGGCTGGAACTTCATTACTGAGAAGGGGACCTGCCTCTAATTACCGGGCCTGTCCTTGTGATGAAACTTGTCCCTTGAAAGGGACCTTAAAACAATAAGACAAGCTTAATATCAGTGAGCAGCTCTGGCATGTCCATTCTGTTCTGAGTCAGGATGCAAACCTCATTGTGCTCTGCGTGGCTGGGGAAGGATTCAGCATTTAATTTCCCCCTGGTTCCTGCTGCATCTCTTATTTGTGTAAATAGAAGACACAAAAAAGCCCAGTACTTAACCTTTTTTTTAATCAAGTGAATTGATTTTTCATTCGCATGCACTTCCTTCAAATTTTTTCAATTTCCTCTTGTACGTGTCTTTTGCTTTTTCATGCCTCTGCTTTTGACTCTTTTTTTCTTTTCCTTCTGTCAAACACCAGTTTTTTGATTTGTGTCACATTTCCTTTCCCTCCATTCCTGCCCTCTGAAGTCTTCACTGCTTTTAACCAGGGTCTTGTTTAATCACTGCATTAGTCTCTGCTAAAACTTGCTTAAGCAGAGATGATCTGCAGCATTAATGGCAAACAAATCCTGTGATGTATCCCACTTTCCTCTTCTTTTGCTATTGGTGCTTGGATGTGCAAAGGTTAGAAGGCATTTGCCCCAGAACATCTTGTGCTGACCTTGCAGAAGTTTGATGAACTTAAATGTATTAGGAAGTGTTTAAATCCAGGCAAAGCTGTGGAATCTAAGCACTTGTTATAGACAAAAAGAGTGTTAAAGCCTTAAAGCCTTTCAGAAATTGCCTTTTTTTTTTAATAATATCTCTGGAATGTGATCGATTAGAGTCTCAATAATCATTTAATAAGTCATTTTAATGCCTTCAGTGGCAGAAGATTTTTTTTCAGGGGTACCAATTACCTTAATTTTTATCCAAATCTCTGTTTAAAATATTAGTGAAGAATCTGAAATCTGCAGATGGAGACCTTTGATTTCTTTGCTTCTAGCTGGTGTGGAGGCAGTAATCTCTGAAAGCAGAGAAAGAGATACAATTGGCTAGTGGTCTTTGTGGTGTGATAGCCAAGATGAAAAACTGGAATTGGTGTTGGGGGCCACTGGGAGGTATAAAACACATCACATGTTTTCCAAGGAGCACAAAGATGTTTGGGCAAAGTGTCTGTATATCTATTTATCCATACATTTTTTTTTCCTTCTATCTTGTCTGAAGCTGAATCAGAAATGGTGTGAGAATGTGAAGAAGAAAATTGATCAGTGTTCATGGAACAGAGTTCAGACCATTTGGATTCTGGGCACTGGGGTTTAGTTTCTTGTTAAATGCAGCACCAGTTGGAACAGACTTGTTGGTGCTATAGGAAGCTTTAGGAAAAGCTTTTTAAGGAAATATTTGCTAAGTAATTGGTCCACGGCAATGAGTGTTTGCAAAAATCTCTGTTGTGCACTAGAGAGAAAACCTCTGAGGGAGGAAAGATGCTTTCAGTCACGTTGAATGTGTGAAATATTAATGCCTGATACATAAAGGACACTGTAAACATCGATAAGAATTCATGAAGGCAATAAATTTTCCTTCTCTATCATATTCTACCTAGAGAAAGAAAAAATATTGTTAGACTGACAAGAGTGTTTCCTCTGTAGGTTCTTCATGCTCTTTTCAGTGCACAGTGCTTATCTCTGCAGTTGCTTGAGCAGCAATCTCTTGGATGCATCACGCAGGGTTGTCCCTTCTCTGGAGCCTGCAAGTCCCTGCACAGCAATATTTGTTCTTCAGGTGCACTCCTTCCACAAGTATCCCCTCATGAGCTGTGTATACCTTCCAATACTTGACTAATTTTTTTAAATTTTTTTAAATTTTTTTTTATTTTAAGTGGGAACAAATCTCTTAGTCAACATATTTCTAAATTAGATCCTTGAGGGAAGAGGAGCAGGAATTTCCAGCTACCTATTCCCGACTGAAGTGCCTTTATTGTGTGTGTAAATTTAAATGTCGTTTATCTGTAGGGAATTACAAGAAATCTGTTATGAGAGGGCAGCTCCACCTCTAGGGATTAAAGCAAATATTTAAAGTATTTTCTATGTTTGGTTTTTTTTCACATAACTTATATTTGTTCTGCATTTTATTAATCAGTTGAAGACCTTCTAAAGAGACAGTGAAGAAATCAGTAGAGTTAGGTCTTGGCTATGTGAAGTTTCCTGGCTTGGCTATGCCCTGTTGTGTGGCTTCTCACAATTTATTTTGCTTCCTTGTGCATACTAGAATCATCATGTCAGTATTTTAAGGTTTCTCTCTGAAAGTAGTATAGAATACCTGCATGTTGTTATAAGAGAGGGAGTGACAAAGCTGAAAAAGACCTTCAGTGTTGGGAGCAATGTGGGTCAGCATCCTCATTTCTCAGAAGGATGGGGCAGTTATTTGCATATTTTTTTTTTTTCCTGTGTATGCATGTTGTCCATTCTGTAATGCCAAATTTAAAGTTTACCATCAGCCTTGTTTCTGAATGCACTGATAGCAGTGCTTTCAGTTGTGGTTTGTTTGTTTGACTTGTGGGTGAAACAACAGGGAGCCCACAGATGGCATCTAATATTTAGGCAGGAAGAAGTCAGCACCAATGTCACAGAGGAAAGTGTTATAAATAGAAAATGTGTCTTGAGAAGAGCTAATTAATTTACAGTGAAGACACTAAGCAAGACAACTGGTGCCAAATTCACGCAGGAATATTTTAAACTGACATTTTTCTCAGCCTTCAGAATAACTCCCATTCTGCTCCAGCATGAGGGAGTGTAAGGAAGCTGTGGGAAGTCTGGTGGTGTTTCCAGCTTTTCTGAGCACAGCTTCTGCCAAACGAAACTCTGCCTCAGTCTTACAGCATGTGCTGGCAAGGGAGAGAATATGTTCAGCTATCTCATGGCTTTCAGTGGCAGAAAATTCCCCCTCGCTCCTGGGGAAGTGCAGGGATGCAGTCCTGGTGAAAAGCTGTGCACCCACTGTAATTCCTTCAGTGCTGAGGTGGGGCTGCAATCGAGTTAATCAACAACAACAGATGGGTTTGTTCCCTTGTTGGTTGGGTTTTTGGTTTTTTCCCTTGGCACACTTTAAGACCTGGATTTAAGATCTCTGGTTAAATGATACTTCACCTTCCCTCCCACATCTGGCCCTTCCCTTTTGTGCCCTGGGTGCAAATGAATGGCTTGTCTGTTCCCTGTGCCTCGCCTTAAGCCTGAGATCTGTGGCAAAATTTGGCTCCAGTTTGATAAGACCCAGACACAAATTCAATCTGCTGTAACTAAACCTCACCATTTATAAATCTCTTGATGATACTGAGGCTTTAAGCAATTTTTCCCCTCTCTCTGATAGATGGGGCAGAGGCAGGTCTGGTGTGAATGGCAGCTAAACTGTGAGAATGCAGCACAACACTAAGGTCATCTATTTTTTTTTTATATTTAAGTTGAATCACCACAAATTTCTTTCACTTTGCCAGTGCTCTTCATTTTTATGCAGTTAATTTTTTTTTTCATGTTGAATTCAATTATCCAGCTTTAATATCTAGAATTTTTTAATTCCCTGTTTGGTAAGTGGGAGGCTCTCAACACTTGTTGAAGGTATGGGTTACATGATTTTGGAATATCTGGGGAAACTTTCCAGGGCAATAAATCTCTTTCTGCTTGGAATAAATTCACTTATGGTGTATTGTCCTGGGTCTTGCAACAATGCAATCTGGTAGCTCTTGAAAAATAGCCATGTGAAATGAAGAGACTACAATACTTTGAAAATAAATCTTCCCAATTTTTACTTTAAGGATTTTTTTATAGTTTAATTTGCATGGTCACCTGACTTCTTCAGCCACTCTAGTGAGCACAGTAAATGCAGTACCAGTCCTACTCTCTCTATTTTAGCACTTGACAAAGTTGCTGTCTGTTGGACTTATCCCTGGAAATATCATTTAGATCTCCTTATGCAATACTTTTGTTCTAATGTACATTTTTTTCTCATAGTTTTTGGCCTCAGTGAAATTTCCCTGCTTCCTCCCCCTCCTTTGCCTCTTCCCCACCTCCAGCTCCAGTCTAAAGCCATATGGACTCCTTCACTCTGAGCACTAACCTTTGATGAATATGCCCTTTATTGCTGCTCACTCCCAGAGTCTGCAAGGAGCAAGACTGATTTTGCAACTGGTTTATTTCATATCCTAAAATCATCCTGGGTAAGGAGGGATCACAGAAGTTCTGCATCTGAAAGTTGTTTTTCACCCGATGAACAAGTTCAGCAGAGTTAATCTCTTCATAAAGCCCGAACCATTCCTTACTAATGAGAACCACGTGCACATCAAATAGCACAGATCCTGGAGAAAACACTTTGATGCTCCAAATACAGACCATCTTCAGGTTAAATGTTCCAGGAGACCCAGGGTGGTGGGAGAAAGTGGGGGTGCAGAATGGAAAAATGGGGTTTTGGGGATCAGCATCAAATTGTGTGCAGGGAGACGGGAGCAGGTGACAGCTCAGGTCATTGTGCAGGAACTTTACAGCCCCAGGCTGTCCCCAGAGCAAAGATCTCCAGAACTCATGTGAAGTGTGTCTTTTCTTGGCTAACACATTGCAATTGGAGGCCAGGAAAAATACCAGGGGTTTGGGGAATTGCTGAAGAAATATTTCATACATATTCTAAGTTTTGAGGCGCTATTAAAGCTGATGTCATCACTTGTGGTGTCACTCAGCTCTATGTTCCACTCAGAGTGTAAACCAGAAACAAACTTGCCTTCAAACTGGAATGGTTGTTTGGAGGAGTTCAACCACCTGCCTGTGTTTTAGGGGGACTGACCAGGGCTGGGGGAAGGATGGAACAAAATCCATTGTGACCAGGAGCACAAAGGGGAAATCACCACCGCAAGCACCCCATGTGCTGTGGCTGGTGGGTAAATGTACAGGCTTTTTGTGGATTTCTGACCAAGATTAATTACCTCTGCTCTATTGCTCTCTGTAGCATTGCCATGAGCACACAGCTTCACAAGTTCACCATTTGTGCATCTGCGTGTTTACATGAAACGTTTCAGCTTTATTTCTTGCAATAATTATTCTTTCAGTTCCAAGGACAGCTCTGACATTTATGTCTGTGTAAAAGGATGCACTCCTATTTTCTTTTACTTCTAATAGTTAGACCAGTAGCTAATCTGTGTCATATAGCACCCTGCAAATGGATCACTTTTCTGCTTGTGTCCTCAGCTTTGCATGGGGTTACTGTAACATATCAAAGACACAAATAACTATGTGGGTCAAAATGAAGAATTAGGGCTGAATCCTCAGGTATGTTAGAAGATACACGCAGGATTTTGAAGGTGTGTTTGCACTTTTGCAGCACTGAGAAGCCATTAGACCCCTGCATAAATGTTGCTGGTGGGTTTTGTTTCTGTGCACTGTCACTGAAGGTTCTGTCCAGCAGACCAGGGTTAGCAGCACAAAACCTGTCTGGCTCAGATGTGCCTCGTTCTGCAGAGGGGATGAGGCTGTGGATGTGGGGGATATGTGCAGAGCTGGTTTTTTTGGACTACATTCACCTTGGAGTCACTTTTTTTTTTGCTGGAAGGTTGCAGTATGTAGTTAGCCCAGGTCAGGGCACGGCTGATGCTGTTCTGAAGGTCCTTTCCACTTTGCTCTGTCTCCCTGCCTCCTGCCACTCTCAGTCCACCTAAGGGAAAGAATTCTGTCAGCTACAGGATCCTAATCAGAACCTGCCCTTCTGCCGTGCCATAGCTCTTATCTGTAATTGTGCTGTGTGCATCTGCAGCTTTTTATGTTTTAATCACTAATCGAGGGGTGTTGTTCCCTTCTGATCCCTTGCTGTGTCCCCTCCTGGGCTGGAGACAGTTCAGGTTCCAGAAGCTCCACCTGGAAGCCATCCTGCTGCTGCTGCTCCCCCTGCCTGCCCCGCAGGGAGTGATAGCCTAATGGTTTACACGTGTATTTCAATTATCTCTTCCCTGCTTTCCAGCCCTGGTACCTGCCGTGCATCCATCATTGTGCAACAGCAGCTTTGGGTGTAGCACCCAGGCTGCATTAAAGCCCTGCTTGATTGATTCCTTATAAAGATTAAGGCTGCTGACATTTTGGTGCCCTAGCTCAGATAGAGCACGCTGGCTTTGATTATTCTCTGTTCCACCCCAATATAAATCTGAGTCAGTGGAGTTATGCAGATGCAAGGGGAAAATCAGATGTGCTGCCCAGGCCTTTTGATGTCACCAGCTGCCTGCTCTGATTTGCATCCATTGCTGCAGAAGGAAAACAGGAGCTCACCTTGTAAGCAATCACCCCAATTCAATAATTAATCTAAGAGTGCACAGTCTATGTCATAGCTGGAATTATTGTGCCAGGTTTCATCACTCTGCCTTCGTTTGTATCTCCCAGGTAACTGGCTGTGACAGGGGAAACAATCAGTTGGTTTCCTTCACCAAAATGTTCAAATGGAAAACACATTAGGCTTTAGGTGCTAAAAGGGCTTCTGGCGTGAGATGGGGAGGAGAAAGGGTGTGGAAGCCTTGAACCAGTGATGCTCACTTTGACAACATTATTGTTATGTAAGCAAAGCCCTCTCAAACTCATTTAATTTTTTGTCTTCCTGCCGCTACAAATAATAAATTTCGTCTTCTGTCACTGCCCTGTGCTATATAGAAGGGCTTGTTCTGCAGCTGCAAGAAAGCAAAGCATGTTTTATTGAGCACCTCAGTTCAAACCCCTGCAGTGCTGGCCCAAATGTCACCTGGCTGTGGATCCCAGGCAGAATACTTCTACTGCCGTTTTCCCCTCAAAACATAAAGGAGCTCACTTTGTTTTCCTTTTGTGGCCCATGGAAGGTCTTAAGGAGCCAAAGAAGCTGAGGGTCTGAGCCACTGGGAAGTTTGGGCACTGACCACTGACAGTCCTGGCTGGAGCTCTGGTGTGGCTGTGATGTTTCCTGGGGACTTGCAGAGACCTCTAAAATGACCCTGTGGTCTAAAGAGGAAAAATACTCTTGAAAGTTTGGAGAGAAGAGGTGAAGGTCTGGTCTAGGATCCAATGTTTTTGGTCCATTCTTCTTGATTCAAATGTTTCACTTGTAAATGGATAAAAAAAAATCCAATATCTATATCATGGGGGCTTTTTTTGGTAGTTTTTGCTGGATTTTTGGTTGGGTTGTTTTGCTTTTTAATAAAGAAGTAGCAAGGAACCAACTTCTGTTAGGACTGGGACATCTCTGTATGTGCCCAAAGGTATAAACATAAGCCTTTATAGGATTTTTCACTCTAAAGATAAAACCAGAAAAGGCTGGGGAACTGAAACTTTTGCAGGTTGAGCCACAGGTAACTATGAAATTTTAAACCCCCAAGTTAAATTTGGTTTGTGGGTATTTAGAATATAACTTAATTTGAAACCTGGGTCCTGAGGGTTGCAGGAGCTTGTGATGTTGTGACTGGTAAGCGAGCAGAGGAAATTCTGCCTGTTTGCTCAGCTCTCCCTCACCATGTACCTTTCTCCTCTGTCTCTTCTGATTCATGTTTCCAACCACAAATCACACAGAAAGATGCCCTCTGTAGGTCATTTATACAGTAGTGATTTACTTGCAGATGCTGCCCCAGGTACTTTTCTGTCAGTGTGTCTTAAATCTCACCCGTGTAGGAGCTGCAGGCTCGCAGCTCACCAGTTCCCTGCCATGGGCAGTCTGTGGCTTCTGATTATAAACCTGCATTACCATATTCTGTGTAATAGTTGCTGTTCATTATCTCCTTGCAATTTTCCAGCCCTCTGCCCACCAAGAAAAAAAGAAAAAAAAAATCAGGTCTTCATAAATTGTGAATAAGCTCCTGTCACTTGTGATCCATTGGTTTGTAGAAAACCATTAATTGTGATTCCTCCTCATTAATTCTGGCTATGAAGATCATGCAGAGCCCAGTGTTGCATTAAGCTTTTTATTGTTGAGAGGCAGCAGTAAGCCATGACCTTATAAAGCCTAGCAGTCAGTATTTTTATTAGTATGTAAGATATGATGCATTATACCTGCCATTTCTGTGATTTTCATGGATGGTTCATAGCTCTTAGGAACTCGGTGCTTGACATTTAAGATGGATACAGCAACAATTAATTTAAAAACACAAACTTCCTGGTATTCTCATTATTGAATTAGCACAGTATTGTGAACCACTTGCCTCCTGTGTGTGAGAAAAAATTCATGAGCTGAACATCAATGTTAATGCTGTTTTGACCTTTGCTGGTTTGTTTAGGGATGGAACACTTGATGAGATGCTTACATCTTCTGGAAAAAGTGCTCATTTCAGCCAGCTAAATTGACCGGCTTATTGGTATAGTGATGGGGAAAATGTGCTTCGGGTACAGGTTATAACCTGAACGTTTTGGGATCCAGACCTGCTTGGAAAAAGCAGGAACCTGGTAGCAACAATGGGGGCAGGGTAAAATCTACCCCTAGCCCCAGCAGCTGGAGGCTGGTGTCAATGAAAAGACTTATTCTGTTGCTTAGAGAACATACTTGGAAGTGTAATGAAAACTCTCAGCTGAGCTGGCATAGCCCAGCCATTTTTTAAAAATCACTTTTCTTCCAGTTTTGCCCCAGACTCTGTAGGAATCTTCTATAGTTCCCACTCGTGTCTGGATAAGAAAAGTTCTCAGTATTGAATTATGTCCCCTCAGAGAGGGCAAGCAGCTGCATAAGATACCCAACAGCCAAGAAGTTTTAGCTCTGTGTACTGTGCAGGAGAGAGAACAGCTTTGACATACAATAGATAAGAGAGAGATTGGTTATTTTAGTGCCTGTGTTTATCTTTGAAGCTGTACCAGCAGCCCAAGAAAAGTTGACTCTGCTCTCACAGTGAGCCCTGCAGCTGCAGGCTTCATCCTCGGAAACCATTATGGGTTTTACCTTCTCTGCAGCTGCTTGTTTGAACTTCCTAGAAATGTTTGAAGGTATTGGAAGGGGTTCTGGTGCAGAATTTCCTAAACTGACCTCAGTATCTTGAAAGCTGTCTGGAACTGGAGGAGGAGCAGCAGAGTTTTCAGACTTATATTTAATTGTGTTTACTTTGTAGTATCTTTATCAAGAATGAGACCCATTTTGAAGAATGAAGCTCCCTTATCGACCCATTTGGATGAAGTTTTCAGGGTCAGTGATCTGAATGCTAAACTAAAGTAGTTCAGATTTGGATAACAATAGCACAAACTGCTGTGGAAACTGTCAGGTTTAAATTGATCAGGATACAAACAGAGCTAGTTTGAAAACTAAATAAAGGTTAAAAAAGTGCATGCTAAGCCACCAAGCAGGAATAACAATCATAAAGTGGTATTTAAATAGCTCCATTGGGGGTAACTGCTAATTGTTGCTCTTGGGTAAACAGGTAAAAGAAGACAGTAGCCTCAGGCTAAAATATTTCAGCCTTAAGCCAGGCAGAGAGAGACCTTCTGGGTGCCTCAGCAGCTGCTGTAGGTGTGGGTTCAGCAGTGCCAGAGAGCCTTTCCTGGCCATTCTCCTCCCCAGGCTGTTCCACCAGCCCAGGGCTGCTCTGCCCCGAGGCAGTGAGCAAGGAAAAGGCCAAGGGCCAGAGATTTTGCTGTTTTTCCTCATCCCCTTCTCCCTGCTGTCCCATCCACAGGCTCAGACCCTGAGCTGGGTAGGGGCTGCCAGGACAGGGGGGTGCCTGGAGGAGAAGCACTCTGGGCAAGAGACAATTCTGATGTCCTTAAACTGAGAGATCCTGCTCCTTGACAGCAGGCTGCTCCTTAAAATTGGCATATAAATCGAGTTAACTTTATCAGGATAAAATGTAAGCTTTTTGTCGTCTTTGGAGTCTCAAAACCCTTTTTACTTTTATTTTAAAAGGAAGACAAAGGAAGAAATAACTTCTAAGAGAGTTAGCACCGTCTGTGCTGAGCAATGTAGAAGTGCTAGATCTATTATATCAACACTGTAAGTTTGGCTTGCTGTGTCTCTGCCTAAAAATTCAATCTAATCTGGTGTGATGTATTCCCTGGATGCCATATGAAAAATGAAGAATTTGCCTCTTTAGAAACTGCTTCAGTGCTAAGCCAAAATATCCATAAAGCGGCAGCTACTGTTTATCCACTTGCACAGAAACATCCACGATGTTTTACACTTTTTGGATCCAGTTAGAACAAATGTCACAAGCTGAATAACAAACCTTATTCCCAGAGATCTGCCTTCGTTATTGATGGTGCCTTTAACAAACAGGAAAACAAGTCAAGAGGGTGGGAGTCCCACCTCCACTCTGATCTCAGCGTGCAGAGGGAAAAAGCAGAGGGATGGAGGAGGACATTGGCAGGACAGCTTCTGACCTTGTGTCCAAAGACTGCCAAAACTCCACAGGTTTTTTCTTGTTGATAAATGAGATAGCTTTTAAATGCACTGCTATTGCCATTTATTCCCCTTGCTGTTGCCTCACAGCAGAATTGTGGCAGCTTCCAGGTGATTTCTCTCAAGCACTGGAGGGGAACACTCCACTGCCAGGGAAATCTCTGCACTGATTCATTCACTGTAATATTCCTACCCTTCTGATCCTCGGGACTTAAATGAACCTTTACTGGCTCTTCAGCCACAGTACGTTGTGTTAATTTATCAATCTAATTAGTTCTTTATATGTCTACTGGAGATTCTGTTTGGGAACTTGGAGTGGAGCTGGGGGTGATGTGGGAGCTGGACACAGAGCTCTTTCTGGCACAGAAACCAAGCTGTGTCTGTTCAGGGAATGTCCTCAAACACCCCAAGATGTGTATATGGGAGTTGGTTCGCGTCAAACAACCAAACTGTTCAGGCACAGAGAGCAGCAGGTGCAGGGATTGCTCTCCTGGAAAACTTGATGAAAATGTAGGTTATTCTGATGTCACCTGAGGAGCTGACGCCTGACCCTGTGAGGGCTGGTCTGCAGATCCATTTCTTTCCTCTAGAAGGACGTTTTCTGCTCTAAAGATGTGGGGTTGGCTGAGCACTATGTGCTCTTACCTTTCTGGGCCATCTCTATGTAATACTTGAGCCTTTTGGGTTGGGAAACGTTGCAAAAGCCATACAGACAATTTATGGCCTACAGTGAGCTGCTGATTTTCCTCTTCTGTTTCAGCCTCTGCTGTCTCTGTTGTGCTTACCCAGAATATTGGATCATAAAAGAGTTGTGTCTTCTATTTGTTGCAGCAACAGGCAATTGAAAGACTAAAATAAATGTAATATTCTCAAAATAAATCTAGGGAAAACCAACAGCCTATCTTCAGCATTCTGGCAGCCAGTGTTGTATTTATTTTTCTTTGCTGTGAGTCAAACTGTGACTTCTCTCAGCAGAAGGAAGCCAAAAGCATATATTGGGGTGGTTCTGTGAATAGCTGAAGCATTGATGTAATTCAAAGAAGTGTGTTTTGCCCAGCTGTTTAGGAGAATATGCTGCATAATTGGTGTACCATAAACAAAGTGACTATTGGTGAGCACAGCTGTCATTTCTATAGTCAGGCTCGATGGAGAATCTGGGAGCCACTTGTTATGAAAATCTGGTGGGTCTGTTTTGTCGTCCTTAATTTGTAGGCTTCCAGAAGATTCTATAAGATTTCTTGAACAAGCAGAATGTGCTTGTCTTTTGTGCAGGAAAAGCTGTGATCACTTTCCTTATTGAGATACAGCACTGCTTCTTTGTAGGTGCAAAGGAAAGTAATCAAAGCCAAGTTAATCAGGGCTTTTGAATGTGGGCTGGGGTTTTTTGTGGTTTTGTTTGTTTGATTTGTTGTTTTATTGGTTTTAAATGATGATAGAAAGTAATTTTTAAACAAACAAGTAGCTTTAAAAAAAGTCATATTCAATGATCACATTTTGGAAACTTAATGGGCTGAAAGGACCAGGAAATAACTTCTTGGTTCGTATCATTGCCACATATGAGCTGCTTTACTGAGGCTGTGAAATAATAAGAAATTGGTTTGGGGTTTCTGAAATGTATCCAATTGCAGGAGCTCTCTAAACAAGATATGCTGTAGAAATCATAATGAGCTACTTCTGCTGGTATTGTGATCTTCAAGCCAGAAAAAAGGGAGAGAATTTCTTGACAGATAGAATTCTTCCACCTCAGGGGATGGGTGTTCATTTATTGGTATGAGGGGTTTTCTGTCTTCAATAAAGTCATGTACCACTAACACATCTGGCCTTCTCAAGAGTCCCCCAGTTGGACAGGTTCAATTTGTGGGTAAATGTTGTGGGGCTTGAGCTCTGGATGTGCCCCAATGCTCTCCTGCTGTGAACTCCCCAGGGGAAATTGAAGGCTTCCAAAAGTGAAGAGGGAAAGACAAAGCCTAACATTTTTTCTAACTCTCAACCCTGGTAGCTTTGTGTCCAGCTGAGACCTCTGCTGGCCCCAAAACTCCAAATAAGTGACATGGAGAAAAGACTCTTCTCCCTATATTTCAGTCTGGGGAGGGAATGTCTCTCTATTATAGGGACCATGTAACAGAAATAAGAGCAGAACAACACCAAACACTGTCCAGTACAGTGAGGATTTTCCTCAGCTTGGGAAGATAACTGGGTTTTTTTGTTGGAGTTTTGTTTTTTAATCAAAAACTAGAAGAACTTGCAATATGAAGCTAAGCTGTAACTTTGTTAAAAAAGAAACAAAAGAAAAAGAAAAAAGCACACACACCCCCAAGCCCCCTGAAAATTGGGAATGGGACTGTGAAGAATTTTAATGTATTAGACTTCCCTTGAAAGCCCACAGGCAGCATCCCAGGTAGCTGTGGAGGAGACCTGATGAGAAACACGTGAGGTGAACCTCTTTGAATAATGATGCCATCTGCAGGAGTTTCCCAGCCATCAGCCCTTGTCCCAGAAGACCATTTGTACTTCACAGCATTAATATTCATTAGGTGTAACACCATATGTTGCACAGCAGGATGCATTGCCAGCAGACTGTTTGTCATAAAGCCAGATTTAATAAAGCATTGTAAAACAAACATTATGATGATAAATACAAAATGACAGGCTAATTAAGAGAATCTTAATTGCCATTTTTCCGTAATAACATTTGTTTAGTGTGTATCTGTCTTGTGCTAGTACCTTCCTTGTACAGCTTTTCACTTTGTATTAGTTCCATAAGGGAATCTGCACCCTGGATATTTTAAGGCACTTAATGTTCTGTTGCAAGAAATAAATTTGAGATTAATCAATTGTTGCTAGACTATAGATGTGCATAACCATCGACCTCCAATCTTGATGAGTGCAAAGAAATCCAGCCCTGAAATGTCGATTTCAGAGGGGTGTGAGTTTGGTGGGGACAACTTAATGCCCCCTCTTGAGGGAATAATTTGACAATGCAGCAGTTGCATTTCTTTGGCCAGGCACTGTGCAGTCCTTTTCAGGAGGAGAGCTTTTCAGGGAACAACTTAAATATCGATGGCAATTGTCACATTTCATTGTATAGACTGAAAAGCTTCTTTTTTTGCTTCCTTCACTAGAGAGGAATTTTATTATTGCTCCAGTGCCCTACACTGGCAGCTTCATGGGAGAGAAAGGGATTTAAAGGATGTGAAACGATATTGTGAATTAATGCAGGGAAGTGACACCTATTTTTCTTCTTGCTATTACCTTTTTATCATAGCAGTTGCTGCCAGAGTGCCAGGAAATTAATATATCCATCTTCAAACCTGTCAAGGTGGCGAGCTACAAAACTTGCAGAAACTCTTGTAAAAGGAAGATGAGGAAATAAAATCCTATGCCATACAATGTGTATATTCAGACAGTTGCCTGACTCTGTCATATGAGGAAGATAAAAAATCATGACTTGAGAAGGCCACAGCAAAACTCATATAGGAAGTTTGCCCATCATATTTGGGGTTGTAATAGATTTTAGTGTTCATCTTAGTGAGGTCTTCTCTTCCACAGGTGTAATTTCTTCTGTAATGGAGGTTTGGGCTTTTGCCTCTGTGTACTATTTTCTTGTTATAACCAAAACCATAGCTATGTATGGATACCTTAAACATGTCACTCATTTCACAAAACAAGCTATCCTTAGGGACAAAAAAGAATGAAAAGTGTCCAAAAGCTTATAATTCATTAATGCATTTTAGAAAAATTTCTTTTGCTATTGTACCTCAGATTGAAATTTAAATTTACCTTGACTTATAGATTTTGAAATAGTAGTGTTTCAGAAACTGGATGGCACTGCTTTTTTGTTTGAGGTTTGGCTTGGTTTGGGGTTTTTTGCCTGTGCTGTTAGCCATTTAAAAAATTTTACTTAATTTTTGATAAAACTGTCATTGAAAGAGAATAAGCTTGATAAATCTTAAGCTGGGAGAGTTTTTTGTTGTTTGGTGGTGTGGGTTGGTTTGCCTGTTGTGGAATTTTTGTGTTGTTTTTGAGGTTTTGATTGGTAGGGAGGTTTTTTTCAATAGGAATAGGTGAAAAAGATTTTATTCCTTCTGTGAACACTTCCTGGGCTGTAATTTACAGTCCTTCCCAGTGTCCCACCTGGATCATCTCCCAGCAGTTCCTTATATAGTGCTTTACTCTTGGTGTTCTCACTGAGTTCTGCTTCTTTCTGTACCCTTGGGTTCTGACTAGGCTCAGGTTTCCATGTTCTCTCCTTAGCACACATAAATTATCAGTGAAGGATTTTCTAGCTTTATTCTGGTTTTGGGGGGTTTTTAATCAACTTTCACTCTAGGTTTTAACCTTATTACAGCTCTTACTCCTTCTCTTGGCTTGCTTGTGCTGTCTTCAGGTGGCTGTTGGGTGTTTGACATGGCCTGTGATGACAAATTCACTTTACGTCTTCCAGAGTATGAGGTGAGCAAAATGTCCACCTGGTGTTGTCTCGATAGGTCTCATCACAAAGCAAGAAAGATGCTCAAAATATTTATTAAAATAAAAAATCCCACTGGATGTCCAGTTTGTACTACTAGGGAAAAAAAAGTACATAGGCTTTACTTGAAGCTCTTCTGCAAGAGACACTGAATGGCAAAGAAACAAATCATGGTAGTAAATCAGCCTGGGATTGAGGGAAGAAGTGGGATGGCTAGGAGAAATTAATAACTGATGAGTGCTTTCCCTTCCTCCAGAGGATGGCCAGGACACTCATAGTCTGGAGCAGGGGAGATGAGGTAACTGCAGTGAGGTGCTGAAGTGGAGTGATTTTTGGGAAACTGGAGATGGGATCTCAAGGCACATAATGAGCCATCTGATCCTGCTCAAAAATGGTGAATGCTGTGTTTAAAATCCTCATCTTTACCTGACAGCTGTAAAGCCTTTAAAATATTTGTGTTCCAGTGTTTTTATAAACATCTTTTATCCTTTATGACATCGAAATTTTTATGATCAGGGGGCAAAAATGATCGATTCACAGGCTTTGGTTTAGGAAAGTGGTTCAGCACCTTGGGAGTTGAGTGGTGAATAAATGCACCGAGTTCCTCATGTGTTTTGTGCAGTTATGCTACTCTAGTTTATTCCAAGTAGCAACCATACTTTTTTCTGTCCTCACACTTTCCTCTAGTGATGTGATCAAAAATTGAGAGGCAGATGTTGTATTTAAGGCGCTGTTCTGGCCCTTCTGACATCAGTGGGAGTTATTATTCAGAGAGGGGAATGTGTACTCATATATTGTGGGCTGGAAAGTTGTTTGTGGTTGTGGCCCATTTGTGTTTTGTGTGTGTGTTTTAGTAGTTTCATATTGAGAAATCCCAGTGTGAGTTTCCTCTATACAAAAGATTATCTGTGAGTGGTGACTTACCAAAATCTTCTTAATTCTTACCCTGTTCAGTAATACCACATGAAGAAGTGTGGTATATGCTAAGAATGGATTCTTGAGAGCTTTTAGACAAAATATTTTCAGTAGATCAGTGCTTCTTGTTTGTTTTGACACCTTTGTCATCTTAATCTCTTGAATAAAAACAGCAAGTACAGCTGATTTTTTTCGTACTTTAACAATCCACGGCTTTCAAAACAGTGATGACAAAAGAAATAAAATAGTAAAGCTGTGCTCCATTGCTGAATCTCTCTTTGGCAAAAAGAGTTTTGACAGAATTTTCGATGAATGACTGAGGATAATTTGAAAATTAATAACTGGGTAGATGCAAGCATATAGGGCCTGGGCAATAAATAGCAGTAAAGAAATGAGAGAGGACCACTGCAGCAGTGATCCTGTTCTTTGATTTGTGGCCTCAAAATTCAATAGATGTGATTTAAAAAAACCAAAACCCAAACAAATAAAAGCCTAGATGAAGATCAGAGCTGAACACTATTGAAGTGCTGTGCATGTCTTTCAAAAAGAGTTAACCTTATTTCCCTCATCCTGCTAATGTGTGTTGTCACCTGGGCAGCTCTGAAGATCGCAGCAATGTCACCTCTCTTCCTCCTCACTGCTGCCCTGTCTGTGACATCCAGGCTCCACACCAGCACAGGCCTTGCTTCCAGAGGATGTGGAAGTTCCCATTTGTTAAAAGGTATCCAGGAAAATTGACACAAAATGCATTTTATTAAGTCAGAAAGTCTGAGTGGCAAAGAGGTGGGAGCTACAGGAATTATTTGGGAGACAGGAGTGGTGCTGGACCCTTATTTTGACTTGGTGCTGCTGCTCTGGCATTGATGGATGTATTGGAGAACTGTTGGATGGCCATGGCTGGCTGAGCTGGTGGTTCAGAAGCCCATTTTTCTCCTAACTGGACTTGTTGAATGGGAGAAGAGCAGTCCTTGCTGACCAACCCCTCAGGCATCACCAAGGAGAGATGCCCTCACCACTGGACAGGCTTGCTGGTCCCTTCCACCTTTCACTGCCAGCTTTTGGCTCAGCACAGCTTCTAAAACACCTGGCAGCACAAGCAGCCAGTGAACAATACTCCAGCTGGTTATTTCCAAGGGCTCAAAATATAAATCACCTTTGCCAAGTGAGATCCAAGTGAAACATGATGAAATGGAGCAGGTATCTGAAAAGATTTTATAAAGATCTTTGGGTTATTTATTTCCAAGCCAGCTGAGGAGGCTGAGAATAAAGCACCCAGCTGGGAAGTCTAAGAGAATAAAGCATCCAGCAGTCAGACTTAGGGTTCATAAACATGTTCTGCTATTATGAGTTTAATCCTAAAAAAATTATCTTGAACATTAGAGAGGGATTTGCACCCAGAGAAGAGAAGTAGTGCTGTAAGAAAGCTTTTCTGAGCTGCACTGAACACTTCTTACCACCAGGAAGAAATGCCATCAGTTTGTGACTAGCTTTCTAAATTATTCAGGGACAGCCATGGGGATTTGGATTAAGGTTTATACACAATGACATTCTGTGCTAAGTTTCAATCTTGGAGGGACACGTTCAGAACAAGCACTGTGCCATGTGGTTATAGCACATGAAGATGTGTACTAGAAAAGGAAGGAGAGGCAGAAAGATAAAAAACCATGATTAACTTTAGGAAATAACTGTGACCTTCAGTGTGTACATGCAAGAAATGAGGTTAGGAAGAAACTCGGAGGAGAGGCATAAAATGGTTAAATGCAACTATAAATTAATGTTAAATGAAAATATTTAGGACCTCAAATGGTACCAGTGAGATCCAGACAATCCTGTTTCCTCACTCTAAAATTACTTAGATTTTATACACATAGTGGAGACTTGCTTCATTTTGAATTTCATCTGATCTGGTGAATTTCTGCAGCAAGAAAAGAGCAAGTCTGTATTCTAAGCAGATCAGTAAACAATAAATTCATTACAAACAAAAAACTCAGCTTAGAACAAAATAGCTTAAATCCTAAATGGACATTATTCTTAAATTTATCTGTGATTACTTATGCTCTCAGCATCCTCTTGTGCATTTGTTGGAGAATGTCTGGCTAGGTGTTTTCACATCTGTCAGCAGAGCCAGCCCCTAAATGCCGAGTGCAGCACTTGGGAACACTTTGCTATGATCCCCAGAGGACCCTTGGCCTGTAAAAAGCAAAGAAAGGATTAGATGGACCCACAAATGCATTACTTTATTTTCATCAGCAATAGGAACAGCATTGCTCCAGCTTGGTCCCACGTGTTCCATCACTTTGGACAATGATCTTGCCAGACTGCAACTACTGCTGTGTTGGAGAGGTAAAAGTGTTATATTTAGGAATCCTCAAGGCAAAGTCAGAACTTGAAGGATGTATTGTGAATTGCTTGAGTAAATATTTTTCTTCTGTTGTAATAAATGAAAAAAAAAAAACCAACAAACCAAACAACAACAAAAATCTTTTCATAACTGGCTTGGAAGAAAAATCAAAAAATGCACTGCAGAAAGGAGAGGAACGTTACCATGGGTGGTGCTGCAAGGGATAGAGAGAGATTTAGCAAAACTGGACAGGCAAGGACCTCTGGAGACCAACACCCCAAAATAATCATTGTATGATTTCATATGTGGGAAATGTTAGAGTTATTTCTAATAATTTTGTCGTTACCTATATCTGGTGTGGTGCTGTATGAGAGAAGAGCTCCTTACAGTGGGACAGTGTAAGGAACTGTTTTCACTGTTAAAAATATGAAGTGGCTTAGATCAGTCAGATCCTCAGTAGGTAATTAAGTCTTTCTGAATTGAAATAAGGTCATGAAAATGAAGAAGTCTTCAGATTGCACTTTTAGCTGGAGATTGGTTCTCCTTTTTGTTTTCCCACTCTGGATGTCTTCAGAGGCTTCCAGACAAAAGCTCAGTGTCCTGCAGAGACAATTGTTTCTTAAACAAGTTATGGATGATGCTTTGCTTTGAAAACTGCTGGAACTGTGATGCACATTTGTGATTTTAAACAGTGAGATAGGAAAATTTAGCAAATATGAACTTAGTGTGATGGCAGTAACTGAGGAAAGCTTTTGACTTGCTGACCTGTAATACTTGTTCTTTGTTTCTTCATTCATATAAATATTTTGTTTAGTGTCTACTTTGAAAACACTGAGTTAGTCTGAAATAAAGTTGAAATATTGTTAAAACCTGTGCACTTCTCCATAGTCAAAAGGAAAAAGTTTTGGGTTTGATTTTTAATGGGAGGAAGGGGAACCTTCAGAAAATCCCTCACACTTACATACAGAGTTTGAGTTCCTGGTGGAGCTTTAAGGGCACTTGGTCATGTGAATAGGGGACACACTCAGCTGGTTGATTGCTTTTTTAATAAACTCTGGCCTAATTGCTCTCATTTGCTGTTTAGTTGTGAATTCTTCATCTATTCATTCTAAATCCAGTGATATCTTTTTATGAAGGTCTGAGAGCACCTTTTCCACTAAAAAGAGAAAATTCTAGACTTACCTTTTTTCCTTCATATTTTTAAATTTTTTTTTTTTTGGGAGGTTTTTTTGTTGGTTTTTTTTTTTTTTTTTTTTTTTTTGTTGGGGCTTTTCATTGGGTGTTTTGCATGGTGTCTGTGTGTGTAAGATTTGTTTGGTTGTTGTAGTTTTTTCCCCTTCTTTTTTGTGTATTACCGAAAAATTACACCACTTAAAAGCACCCCTGGTAATGATAAATTTCAGCCTTTTCCTTCCTGTGGCAGACAAAAATGAAATACAAGTCCACAGGTAACAAACCATGGCAGTAACTTGTTGCTGCACCACGCTTAAAGAGCTTTCATTGGATATCCATCTTCAAAGTGCCTTGTAAACAGTGACAGGCAGAGTGGTTGAATGAATTCATCCCTTCTGAGAAGCATTGGCTTGATTAGATAATTCTCTAGTTTCTTTTATGCTATGGGGCATTTCACCTTTAGCTGTTGGCTTTTGGAGAGAAATATGAATTGTTGAACTGTGATTTTTCCCACACATATTCATTGTGGTCCCTGATAAATTTTGTGAACCTCCTTAATGCCCTACTTGGCCTCAGGTGTGCTTCTTTTCCATGAAAAATCTTCAAAGATACCTTTTTTTCTTAGGGAAAAGGCAAGGGAGAAGCAGAATGAGCAGCAGCGCTGCAGCTTCACCCTCCCTGTCAGGTGTGTGCTGCAGGTCCCAGCTGGCACAGCCTGGGCACAGCCTTGGTCCCTCGTCCCCAGGGAGCCTCTGCCCCTCTTGGAGCTGAGATTTATTGCTGAACGGGTGGAATCTGCTCCAGGGACTCAGCCTGGGGAGTTATTTATTCAGGAATAATGTTCAGTGCCTGGGGAGTAGCAGGGAGAGCCAGGTTGTTTTCCCAAGCTTGCCCTTTTTCACCACAAAGCCAGGCCCAAGGGGGATTTGTTGCTCTCATATCTTGTGCTAAGATTCCGGAAAGTTTGCCAGAAAAAAGAGGTAATAATTTTATTTTTTTTCTTTTCTGTGAGAGCTGCCTGGAAACATTGCTCTTTATTTCTGCTCTGCACCCCTCCAGGCAAAGAAAATCAGTGTAGTACTGTGGGAGGAAGAGACTTCTGCTGTTCAAAGCCTTCCTACTCCTGGCCTTATCCCTCGGCCGATTTTGCCAGGAAAAGAGCCAGGGAGTGCAATCCCACATCTGCAGTGGGGACAGGGACTTGAAACCCCTTTGCAATTGATGCTGCTGCCACAGAGGGTAGAGCCCTGGGGAAAGAGTGGCTTCCAGGAAATATTGGGCTTTGGGGGCTGGGATAAGAGGGGTTGAAGAAGTTGATGAAGTGGGAACCTCTCAGGGCAGGGATGTGTTCTCTGGGAGGAGCTTGGGTGATGAGTACAGGGGATGTGGGCTGTAGGTTTTTGGAAGAAAAAAGTCTGGAGGCTGCCATATCATCTCTTAGCACCCATGTGGGCTCTACTCTTCCAGCAGTAGAAATTATAATTCCTCTAAATTCGGTCTTTTGGGATTTTGGTCTTTTGATGGCCTTGCCATCAAAAGGTTTCCTCCAAAATTCTCCCAGTTGCAGACTGAGACTTGTCTATCTCTTCTCCTGTCTGCAGTGAGTTTGGCAAATGAACTCTGTGCTTCAGTTTCCAGTAAAACCTGATGTGGCAATAAATAATGATCTGTCCCCGAAGCCAGTTAAAATAAATACATCTTAAAATGTCTAATTAAAAATCAATCAAACAGCTCATACCTGCATTTATTTCTTTCCAATAGATTCAGATTTTAATCTCCTGAGCACAAATAATCTTTCCTCTGATGATATTGAGAGTAGGGCATTATGTATCTTTTCTATGAACTATGTTCCAAATACCAATGCCCACCCCCATATCCAAATATTGTGTGGTGTTATCCTCAGCAAAGGCAGAAGCAAACAAAGTTTATAGATTTAAGGAAGTAATTTTAGTGTTTTTTTCCTCTAAATGTAATTCACATTGTCCAATATTACTAAAACAAATGGGCTATAATTCCTCACAGAGGGGCATGTTTTTAGCATTTGGTTTTCAGGGAGGTTCACATGAAGTCAGCATCTCTCCCTCAGCTTTTACAGATGGAAAAGCTGGGATCCAGAATGGGAAGTGGCTGGCCTAAGGTTTCTCCAAAACCCTTGGAAAGTCCCTCAGTTCCCCTCCAGCTCATTAATTTCAGGCAGCTGCCAAGCACCAGGTCCTTATTTGTGTTGCAGCATCACTTAGCAACCTGGGCTGGGGTGCAGCCCCACCAGCAGTGACCATCCCTGTCTGTGTCCTTGCAAGCCAGACAGCTGCAGCCAGGAGCCAGAGGAGGATGCACAAGTGTTGAAGGGACATGTCTAAAACCAGACCTGAGGGAAGCAAGCAGCTTCAGCAGGAAGTTCTTGAATTTCAGCCACTGGGCAATGATTTGTGTTTTGGTGTCAGCTCCCAGGGGATGAGCCCGCAGCTCTCAGGGGGCTGGGGGAGGCAGAACAAACTCAGGGCGTGCTGCTGGCAAGAGGGTGTTTGTTCTGCTCATAAACTGCCTCAGGAATTGGGTGTCATGTTCCAGTTTTTCACAGCATATTGGGGTGATTTGCTTTCTTTCAATGGTCCTTATGGATTGTATGTGCTAAGCTGAAAATTTTTCCTTGGGAGAAATGCAGCGATGGTTCAGCAACACAACAGGCACCAAATATTGTCTATAAAATAGAAACTCTGGGTTTTTTTCCATCTCACAATTTCTAGCAGCTCTTCTCTCTTCTCTCTTCTCTCTTCTCTCTTCTCTTCTCTTCTCTTCTCTTCTCTTCTCTTCTCTTCTCTTCTCTTCTCTTCTCTTCTCTTCTCTTCTCTTCTCTTCTCTTCTCTTCTCTTCTCGTCACAGGACAGCAACTTATTTACCCTGGAAATACATATCAGCTCTGTGGTTACAATCCTCTCCTTGTAATTTTTGAACAGTAACTGATCCAGTTTGATAAAAATTCTCCATGTTCTAATCAGTCAAAAATAGTCCTCTCATCAGACATGTATTTTTGGATAGCTCTAATCATGACTGACTTGGTCAGATGCCTAACTGCTAATTTAAATAGAACCACGTCCTCTCAACACCCAAAGTGCAGTCAGTCACTAAGAGGAAAAAAAAGAATCTATCTTGAGTGCTTTGCATTAAAATAAAAAACTGAAAAATTTAAGAGCCTTCCATTCCCTCATGGACTCAGACAGCAAAATCCTTTGCCCCAGCATTTGATAAGGTTTTTTTCATTATTTGTATACATTTTCTTAAAATCAGCTGTAGTTGTGTTTTTCCCTGAACTGGTGACCACCACCTGAAGTTACAAGACCTGTTGGACGGGTTTTCCGTGTGTGTGATGTGGATATTTGCAGTGGAAATGGAACAATGAAAACTCTGCTCAGGCATGACTCCACCATCTGATGGGAGTCCTTGCTTTCCTGCTTTGCCAGGTTGTTTTAACACAGCAAGGAGGGCTGGCCAGGAGCAGAATGGTGTTTGCCAGGTGAGGTTCAAGCTGGACGTTCCCTCCCTGGCAAGGTGCAGTCACCACACTGGTGCCTGTTTGTACCAACAAGAGGTGCAGGTCAGGCAATGGGAGCTGTCAGAAGGGAGAAAAATGTTCTTTTTTCCAGCTCTGTGACTGAGGACAGCCTGTCCTTTACAGAGCTCCCTCTCCCCACCTGCATTTCCCCACAGCACTCAATTACCCATTAAGGTTTTTAAGAGAAACAGAATGGCAATTAAGCCCAGTACGGCAGTGAGAAAGCGGTGGAAGCCGTGGGCTTGCTGAGAAATCTATCCATAAATGAATTAACTGCACAAATAATTCCAGCTAATTAGAGGTGTGCATTCCCCAAATAACTTGATTCTCTCATTTACTTAATTGAGTTGATGGCTGCTCTGGGATGGAACAGCAAACTGTGCAGTGGCTATTACAGTAAATATCACTTTGACTAAATCTGTTCCAACAGTCCAGAGTTTATCTGTTAACTTGGAATCGAGAAAACTGTTGCTTTGAGGGCTTTTTTAAAATTACATCTTTGTATTCAATATTTCAGAAGATAAAGTAAGGTAAATTCCATTTAAAATTCCCAAGTTTAGCTGAAAAGTAGGGCTATAAAAAAGGATTGTTGACCCAGAAGTAGGGTCTTGAGAGAAACATTGACAGGACTGACTATTTTCCAAATGAAGACACAGATAAAACTGCCATGCTTGGATAACAAATCCAGGTTTGCCTATGGTCTAAGCAAGCTTCTTTTGGGTTTACATAATTTAGGGCCTTTCCCTAGATGGAAAAATGGAAGAGAACCAGCAAGCTTTGCTGGCGTGATGATTTGCTCCTAAATGATGGGAGAGAGGTTTCAAACAGCCTCAGATTTTTCAGTTTGTTTGACCTTATCCCTCTTCTTTTTTAAATGACCCCTCAATCCCAGCATCCAACTTATTGTTCCATGTTCCAACAACTTGACGGGGGCCCCACCAACCACTGGGCATCAGTAAAACAACTTTCTTTTCTATTTGTTTCTTTTCCTTGCTTTCTTATTTATATACAAGAATAAGCATAAAAAATACTGCTGGTACTCAAAGCATCCCTTTTCAAAAAGAATACATTTTAATTTCTGCTTTGTTTTAGGACAAGGCAAGAAGAGATTTGACCAAGATTTTTGTTCTTTAATGCTTGCTGGTCAAGGATTCCTATTTTGGCACTCAAGGATCAGGGATGTTAATGAACACTTTAAAAAAAAGGAGAGAAATTAAAATATGAATAGCAAACCTGAAAGAAACAGAAGGTAGACACCGTTTCCTTTAGGAGAAGTAAAGTGGGAAACATGTTCCTGTTCTCTGTTTTCTTGGAATCATTAAATGTACTGGCCTTTTGCTAAGGAAATAATTTAAGTACAAGGTAATAGCCACAGTGCTGTTTGTCATTAACTTGTACCTGCTAATAAACGGGGAAATCCATCTGTTATGGAGTCACTTTCCTAATGGACCTTCAAAGACAGGTTCCACATGTCAGTGTTCACAGGGAAAATAAGGAAGGAGATTGCCAGGCCACCCAAGCCCTTTGCAAACAGAGGATTTGTTCAAGGAAACCTTGAAAAGGTCCAACAGAATTTCTCTCTATTGTGTTAGTACCTCACCAGCAAAATCTTTCCTCTGTTATTTCAGTTCTCACCCTCTCCCAGCATCACATCCTCATGGAAATTCCATTTCTGCTCAGTCCTGCACTTATTTTTCTTCCCCTTGTTGTTGTTCCGCTGTTTATTTTTCTTTGCACTGTTGTATTTCCTACTGGCACCAGTGATGTAAATCAGTGGGTGGGTTTGAGGCAGGGCCATTTTGTATTCTCATGGACATGGGAACATTTCTCTTCAAGCAAAGAAGCAGTGTTGCTAATTTGGTGCATTGCTGAGACTTTAGTTAGTTTCTAGATTTTTTTTTTAATTGGATTTGAGATTCAGCAGATGTTGCAAAGCAAATAAACCATGTGCAATGGTTGTTAGACATTACTCATGGTGTAATCCCTTTATCCAAATACAAAAGTTAAACATGTGAAACCATATCCTTAGATAACTGCAGAAGTTCAGCTCATACTCAGAAAGCCACCACCAAGTAATTCCCTTCATTATTTGGTGCAGCACATCCTCTCTGAAGGAAGGTGGGCAGACAGGGGGAAGATGGATTCATGACTGTGCTTTAAAATAAATGTCAGCTAACCACAAAGGGTCAAATTCATTGCTGATGTAACACTGCTGACTTCAGTGGATTTACACTGGGGATTAATGTACTGCTTTCTCTAATATATATGTTCAGGGGGGAGGAAAATGGTTTTTATATAGATTCAGCACAAGATCTGCTGGCATATAAACAACCCAAACAGAATTGTTCCCTTCTCAAACATCTGTTAGCATGAATGTCCAATTCCTGTGTATCTGCCACAGGTTGTTATAATCGAGCTGCATTACATTAACAAAAATACAATAACCATTTGGTCTCCACTTTAAACAAGAGCTTATGAAAATGGCTTTCAGGTGGAGGGAGGGGTGATTTGGCAGCCTTCTCTTGGCAGGGCTGTGGATTGCACATGAGGGAAAGTTGTTTGGTGGTAGAGCAGACAAATTGCTTAACAATTAATAAAAATAATGCCTTGTGTTTCTGCATGACAAGGTGCCGTGTAGGAATTCTCCTCTCCCCAGCTGCTCTCCACTAATAAAACACTGTCAGCTCTGTAGGTTTTTAAATTGCACACAACGAAGTGGAGCAGGGCTTTAAAATGGGGTAATGCTGCTGATTTGCACAAGTGAAACTGGAGGTAGGGGGGTTACAAATCTCATTTCTCTAGACTGCCGTGCTTTTAAAAGTCTTTGCAGCCCCACATCAGTCAGCACTGTTGCTTTTGGGTTTCTTCTGTTTTATTTAAGTTTCTAAGAGTTCTCTCCTAAGTAATTAACCAATATAATAGAGTGTGTAGAAAATCATTACAAAAGTCAGCTGCATCCTTTTAGGAATTGTATGGGCATGTTTTCATCAGAATCAGAGCAGATTTAATATCTCAAATCTTATCTTACAAGGCACCTGAGACTCCACAAACCAAAGTGTGATGCAAAGTAATAAAAGGCTCAAGAATATCTTCTTAAAATCAGAGGTATATTTGAAAATGTTTTGAATATATGATGGAGTCATAATTCGGAGGCTTCTTGTGCAAGAGACAAACTTTGTCAGCCAGGGTGCAGATCAGATTGGAAAATTTTGCCTTGTTTTCTGTAAAGCAGCATTTGGGTTTATTCTGCTGGAAGTTCCAAGACCAAATCTCCTTCTGGGAGAATTTCACATCAGCTGCTCTGGCCGTGTTTGCTCTGCATGCTCTTGGCTCCACTGGGCCTCTACAATGTCCTCTCTGAAGTACAACCAACCAGTTTCATTCTATTACCAAGAAGATTTTCTGTGTTTTTACTGAGTTCTGAAAGTTTTCCTTCCTGGTTTTTTTTTGGTGGTTTGTTTTTTTTTTTTGGCACCCCATTTTGAAAGTAGAGATTGCTTTCCTTGGGAGAAAACAGAAACTTCTTGGAATCGCTGCACTGTTGGAAGATGTCAACTTTTTAGAAAGGAAATCCAGGTTCCTGGATGTAATTTTCCTTCTTGGTATAGTGTGTGTGATTCTCATAGCACTGAAGATGTTTTATCAGTGCTTTATAATTAGAAGCAAGATACTGTGTGAGGATTTCCTCTTTTTGGAAGATTTAATTGAATATTTGTACAACACACTCAGCATTTACCCAGAATTAATCCCCAGTGTTTCACATTTGAAGTTATGTTGTTCAAACAGCTGCTTTTAACACATAGGTTTGGGGCAATATCTGTTATTTTGCTCAGAAAACCAGTTCAGACTAAAGTCCTGGAAATGTGCTGGAAATCTGAGATTTGACTCTGCATAGAAAAGAAGTTGATGGGACATTTGGTTTGGGTAAGGATTTTGTCTTTTGTAGCACTTGAAATCAATAGGACTGGAATAAATTCTCCTATTGCTGCATAAATATAAAATAATTATTTTGGATTCTACCTTTCTCATATACTCATTGGTTGTCTCGATTAAAATTATTGCCTTGAGTCTGGTGAATTAAATAATTCTAATCAATACTTTAAAAGTTGCTTTATTTGTACATATATCAGCCAAGACTGAATATTTCAATGTGGAGTTTATACAAACTCCTAACTGTAGAATTTTTTCTGGTTGTAAGGAAAACATGGTCAGGTAGATCTTGGATGATGATCTAGTAAAGCTCACATAAATTATTGCTAAAAAACAAGGAAAATAACTCTTAGGATGTGGATTAAGGTAGGAATTAATGTCTCAAATTAGTTAACAGATTTGTATCCAGAAAAGATGAATTGCATCTTGTTAAAATTATTTTTTACATATATGTGTTGATTTTGCAGTTGTTTTTGTGTCTTAAAGCAATACTAATAAACACAAGTGTTTGCTGGTAAGGATACAGATAGTCAGAAGTTGTCATTATGGTCCTGATTCCCTGCTGCTGGCTGGGTTCAACATGGTGTGCTCAGGTGATGTGTTAAAGAAAACTATGGTTTGATTTGGGGTTTTTTTATAATTAAATTAAAGTTTTATTCTCCTCAAATGCTTCCTTATTAAGATTCTTGTAAATGAAAACATTTAGGTGTCCGCTAATCACCAATAGCAGCCGATATATTTCTCAATTAATCAAGTAAGGCCTGTTAAATGCAGTTTAAGGACCATTTTATGGGGATTCTCAGTGACACCTCTGCAAATGTACTTGAGTCAACTTTATTTGAGGCCTTACCAGGGCTCTTGGGCAAGCAGAGCTTTACACCTCCAACTAATAACTGATTGCATTGAGGGCTGTGCAGCATTCAGAGGCTGTAACCTGTAATCCTATTACATTTACTGTGTTCTGCAGCACAGAATATCCATGCCTTCAGTGGTCATAGAGAAATGCAAAGAGGTCAAGCAGAGGGGGCAATACCACCAATCCTTGTTCCCAAATATCTGTAGAGATACTCAGATCAAAAGGGGGATACCATTTATTTTTGCCAATTCTTCTTTAATGCAGTCCTTAACCAAAATAATTATGTTGCTGAGCATAGCAGAGACTTAAGGTCCATCTTTTACAAGGATGAAATTTCCCAGTTCTATGGCCCACAGGTATTTCCATGAGATGCTCTCTGTGCAGTCAGTGTGTATTCTTTTTAGGGGCTATAAATCCTCAGAAGTATTCTTAATGGTGTATTAGCTGTGACTTATGGAGGAGACCTGGGTTTCATTTGCCTAGGAGCTTTCATTACAGGTGCCTTTGGAAGGTTGATGGCTGGAGATAGAATCAAAAATAGAGGTGAAAAGGAGTTATTACTTGTCAGAGACTCTTATCTTCCCTGCTACTCTACAGGGCTCTGTGAAATGGCCCAGATTACAGATCAATACCAGAGTGCTTGCACTCAGCTAAATCCAAAACCCCATAAACTTTAAAACACAGAATCGGGGCTCGGCTGGGAGCTTGCTGAGAGCTGAGCTTTACTGCTTGGCTCATCCAGCTGAGATCTGGGGAATATTTATCTTCTCAGTGGTATCAGAAGAGGTTGAGCTGGCTGCTCTGGTAGTCTTGCCATTCTTCTGCAGTGACATCAGTTAAAATGCTCCAAAAGACTCTGCGAATGCACTGCCTTCCACTGATTGCTGGAGCTGCTAAAGGATTGAACAGTGTCTTCCAGGGGAATAACAGAACCTCAGAAAATGTGCTTCTCTATAATGCCTGCCTTACCTTTTTGAACTTTGCAGAGGACACATTTTCTTGTTGGTGAGATTAGCACTGTGTCTGGACAACAGTGCACATCTATTTTTTAAATTCTGCTTTTACCTGAGTGGCCATAAGTGTGGCAGATGTTTCAGGTTCTGATTCACAGCTCCCGGGGTGGGTTCTGAGGAGTTCATGTGTGGTAGCTCTTCTGGAGATGCTGTGTTATTCTCCTTATTGTTCTCCCTTCGAGCTGTTTAGGGAATCTGAGACAGCAGGAGCCAGAAACTGGAGTGTCCCAGCAGAGTCTGTGCCCTCCCCAGCCTGGATGAGTGCTGGATGGACAGAGTGGGGTGGTGGTGATGGGGTCCAACAGCTCCTGGTGCAGTAAATTAAAGCTTGCAGGTGTCCCAGAGGCCCAAAATGCTACATCACACAGAAATCTTGTCTTGTACACCCCTTTTGGCAATATTTATACTTTTTATCATAGTGTTACATGCTACTGTGGCTGCTGTACTTTCTCTGTATTTATTAGGCTTCACTGAAGATTATTATATAAATAATACCTTTTCTTAGCCCTTTTTAAGTGCTCCCTTTCTCCTGTCTTTGATTGTCCCTGCAGGTGTATTAATACAGAATTTGTACCTTGATACTTTCTCGCTGCAAGGTGTGTGTGAAAGTCTCACAAGATAGCTGATGATCTCTTTTGCATTGCTAAGTGGTGACAGCAGGACTTCAGGATCATAGGGGAACCAGCAAGAGTCCACTGTAATATTTATAATGCTCTCTTAAAAGCTCTGTGATGCTTGGAAAAGCCATGAGAGAAACACCTGTGGGGCAAACATGAATTTTCATGGGATCAGAGGGCAACTGGGTTTGCCAGGGAGCTCGAGCAGCCTCTAATCTGCTCAGAGCAGGGTCAGCCATGGGCTCAGCCCAGGCTGCTCAGGGCTTGGTGCAGCCAGGTCCTGAAATACATCAAGGCTGGAGACTGCACTGGGCAGGAGCTGCTCCCCTGATCCTGGGGGGGATTCTGTATTTCCAGTATTTCTGCTTGTTTAACTTCTGCCCGTTCCCTGCCACCATCCTGCTGTGCACCCCTGGGCAGGGACTGCCCCTGTCTCCTGCTGACCTCCCCACAGGCAGGGGGAAGCTGCTGGGTCACCTCAAAGCCACCCATTCTCCAGCCTGAAGGAGCCCCAGTCCCTCAGCCTTTCCTCCTAGAACCTGTCCTTCATCCCCTGCCCATCCTGGCACCTGTGTTATGGTTTTTATCAAAGTCCTGTTTTGTCCTGGGGACCGAGGAGGTGGGGATGGGATGCAGTGGTCCAGATCCAACCTCACAAGTGCTGAGTGTGAGAGATCCCTTGAGCACCTTCCTCTGCTTTTGTTCCTGCTGCTCTTGGCCCTTTCCTGCTTCACACCTTTCCTTTTGAATTTCAATACACCTAGACTAGAAGAGAGTCCCTTGTCTTCGTTCTTTGAAAGATTTTCACCTCTTCTAAGGTTCATTTCCACTCACAACAGATGAAAAACTGTCCGGGAGTTGTTGCTCACTGTCACCAGATACTCCCAAAATTGTAGAGTGTCTGGAGCAGAGCACAGAGCATTTGCAGCACATCTCCAGATAGGAAATGGATAAAGCTGAAGAAAGAAAGAAAAAATAAGACAAAGTCAAAGCTCAATAAAATTCTGAACATAAGATTCAGGAAGAGTCTTTACTGGTGAAAAGGATTTACTCTGTCAAAATAAGAAGAATTGTTAGATAAAGCCTTATTTTATTTTTGAAAATGCATATATTAGTTCTGCTCTGAAAAAGATTTCTAGAGAGAAGTCCTATCAGATTAACTGCTTCCAGCTTTGGTGTTTTTAAAAGTTGAAAGTTTATTTTTGGGCAGAGGAACAGGCCACAAACGTTATACCCACTGTTAGACTAAAAATTAAGCAGCCATGAACCCATAAAAATGAGTCTTCATCAGTCGTCTGAGCTATTTCGATTCATTTTGCTGTAGATTCAAGTTTTAAGGGGATCTTTGCAGTGTGAACACCAAGTGGGTGAGGTTTGTTTATGAAGGGATGAAGTGCTAATCCTTCCAAACTGATAACAGCCATGTACTTAGGGCCATGTAATACCTTGGCATTACTTTTTTATGTACAGAGGATTTCTGAAAATGGAAGGAACTGGAAATAGTTCTCATATTTCAGGTGTCCCAAGTGAGAGTTAAAGCTGCAGGTGATGTTTCAATAGCTATGAATTAGAGAGTTCCATTTAATTCATTTAAGATCGTGATGAACTCGTAGCCTTTGGTAAGAAGACTTGAGCCAGCCAGAAAAAGATTGAATTACTTGTCTCATGGGAGGCTTTTCTCTTTTGCTGGAGTCTTCAGGCACTTGGGGGTCAATGTGGAACAGCTTGGACAATGTCCTCTTGGCTGAGCCCCAAACCATCAAACCCTTCTCACTGGTTTTCTCTGCCAGCACTTGCTTCACCTTCACCAGTCCCAAGATGTGCAAAGCCAAGTAGAAAAAAAAGAAAAAAAAGAGGCCAGATGGGAAAAGATGACCAGATGTTTTGGTGAGGTTGGGATGATCCATTGCAAAAGAATTCTGTTTTGTTGCCACAAACATAAAGACTGTTCTTGTGCATTGAAATACAGAGCTTTCATTATTCCAGGCCTTTGTTCTTCCCTTTCAGACAGATATTTCTGCATCTGTACTCTACTCACCTTTGCATCATGGGTATAATGGAAAAGAAATGGCTTTTCCACCTGCCTGTAGCAATCATTTCTAGAAAATACCTTCTTAAGGAGTAGCAAGCCTTGAAAGTTGCTAACAGTGTTCCTCAGAGAGGATTTAGCCACCCTAGGGCTGCTCCCAAATGATCTGAGCTGCAATTCTTACAGAACTCCTGACCTCAACATGCATGTTCACACATTCTCAGCAAATATTTGTGTAAGTTATGGTTTCTTTCTAATCAAGTAAAGGGTTTCTTTCTAATCAAGTAAAACCTGTAAATAAGCTGGAGAATCCATAACCCTTGGACATTAGTGGTTTTAACTCAGTTAATGTGACTGTGATGTTCAGTGGGAATCAGACTATCTAGAGAGTCTCAGACTACGAAAATATGTGGACGTCAGGAAGCTCCTGGGAAAAAAAAGTTTCCTTAGGTGTCATAACCTTCAATATCACTTTTGTTAATAAATGATAATTCAGCCTGACATAAAAAGAAAGGCATGCTATTTGTAAAGTCTTTTATTATGAACTGTCAGGCCATCCAAATACAAAGTTAAGAATGTACCAAATAATTCAAGAAAAACAGGCAGGCTCTGTTTGCATCTAGAGTACCCAAATTTGTTTGAAGAGCTAACTTGACACAAACAAGACTTCAGTTAATTAACGACTAATGAATAAGTAATTAAGGGTAAAGAGACTAAATTATTGAAGGTAAAGACAATTTATAAAATAAATTGGCTTCCCTGGGCCTACTTTCTGATTCCACTGATCTGTTGAGGAAACTTTCCTGCATTTAATGGTTGTACACAATAAGAGTAATGTGAGAAAAAAAAAACAGGTTCTTGAAATAGATGACTGAGTGAAATTGTGGCTTGACACTCTCAGCATCACTGTGTTCTTCCACACAGGTTAAAGAAGAACCCAGGTGTGGGTTGTGTACATTTTTTTTTTTTTTTTTTTTGAATGCTTGTGTAAGTTCACCAAATTCGGGTTTTGGTTACATTTTGAATCTCACCTATAATGTTAATCCTTTAATTCTTACTTTAAGAAAATCTGTCATCAAGACCTTATTATTTTCACGAGGTTTTGACTACTTCCATAAATAATTGCACATTCTAATACCTGCCCTGCTGCCAGAGCAATGTGGAGGGCTCCAAGCTCAGATCACCAGGACTTCTCAGAGTGTGGTCCAGCTCTCAGAGATTCACAGCACTGGGAGTTTTAAAAGGTTCATGCTCGCAGGAAAATTGCTGTTCTCATGGTTGAAACTTGCTGTGAATCTCCAGAAAAGCTAAGTGGGTTTTACTGACTTGCTCAAATATTGAGTGCAATTTCAGCTTTTTTAGCCACCCCACACCAAAAGAAAGTGGAATAACTGAGAACCACCTTGTTCATATTTAAGATCAATTTGAACAGGAGCCTGGTGGCTTCTTAATGCATCTATCCATCCATAGAGCCAAAAAAAAAAAATCCATTCTGTAGATCAAGGGTGTAGCAGATGTGCTCAGTCTTTTGCCTTCAAGGATTCTTCTCGGAATTCTTGTAGTGGTTCTATCTCAAATTGAACAGCTCAGTTTTCTCAGTGAAATAATTAATTACTCAGATGAAAGACTATTAAGTTTGCTGTAGAGAGGTCTACAAGCAGGGTATCTGCAGAAATGTAAATGTTCAAGCTGCTCATAATCCTTATGAGTGATATTCAAAAATTGGCATTATTTCCACAAAAAGACATGTTTGTGCATTATCAAGGCAGGAAAAATTACAAAGAGAAAATTCAAATGCAAGCAGATAAAGTATATTTCCCTTCTCTCAGACTGTTTTATTTATTTACTTTAAAGTAACTAGAATTTTAAAAACTAAGTGAAATTTTGGGTTGGTGTCAAGCTTGGCACAATTCATTTTAAAATCTAATTTAAACAAAGAATTGGCTGATGAAGACTCTTAGGCTGTGTGTGTTATGAAGGCAACTAAAACATCATTATCCCAGTGTGATAACGTAAAGTAGCAGATTTGTGTAGGAAAATGTTCCTTGTTCCACTCTGGAATTACTTTTTAAAAAATACATTGCTTTTTATGCTTGTCTGAAGAAGTTTTAGAAAAATTATTTATTATCTGTTGAAATGGAGAGAAGATTTCCCCCTCTTTATGCAGACAGGGATGTTTGAATTACACAGGTGCAACTCCCTTTTTTTTTTTTTTTTTTTTTTTTTCTCCAATGGCAGAGTTTGGCCCCTTACACCCTTCCAAACAATCCAACAAGCAGCATTTCCCTCCTGGTTTGGAAGGCTGGATAAAGTTATATATTTCCCATTTCTTGACTGTTTTGGCACTCCTCCCTGAAAGGGAGGAAAAGGCTTACAAAGTTTCCTTTGGCCTGAGCCCCCAAACATCTGCAGCAGCTGGGGGAAGGCAGGTCTGGCTGGGGGAAGGCAGTCACTGGTGCCCACAGTGGGGGCTGTGGGGTGGCCAGCAGCCCCCAGGACCCTTCCTGGGGAGGGGAGATGCTGACCTCCTCAAGGGGGATGGCACTTCTAGCCTGCTAAAGTTAACAAAGCTTAAGGCACAGAAGAAATAAAATGGAATTATAGCCTGGCTTAGGTTGGAAGGGTCCCTAAAGTTCATCTGGCTCTGACCTGGCCACTAGGAGCTGAATCTACACTCCCCTTGTGCCTTTAAAAGTGTTGTGAATGTCTTCTGACTCCACTCTTATTTATTTTTTCTCTTCTTTTCCTGAAAATGAATATTAAGTAGGCTGTTGAGCAAAGGCCACAAAATATTTTTAAGCCTTAGGGGAACTTGAGAGAGGCCTGGTTTTGCAAAAACCAAACAATTGCATGGCTGTGCTCAGGTCATGTTGAACAGTGAACAGCCAAACATTTGTGCTGATTCTCTCTCAAAGTGCTGCTGCCCAAGCTACAGTGGTCCCACCAAGTGCCCATGTGCATGGTGTGAAAAGCAGTGCATTCTCTTTCAAACCCACAAGAAAAAGGATCATTTCAATCAGCATTTGTTGGTATTTGCTGCGGGTGTGCACACAGACGCTGGGAGTTGACTCAGGGAAATTTGCAAAGCTGTGAGTGAATGGAGCTGAGCTGAGAACCTCAGTCACACACAGGGCACGGTTTGCCAGCTGCTCTGGAGCTCATGGAATGAAATCCATGAAGGGGGGAAGGCATTCTGAAGGCTCCTTGGCTGAGGAAGGGGAGGGGGTTTGTGCCCTCTTGTTTTCCTTGTCTCTATTCCACGTCCTATAAAAGTGAATATGATAAATGACAGGTTTTATTTTACTTGGAGTATCTGGGGGATAAATGCTTTCAGGGCTGCAAATGCCTAATGACTATAAAGGGTAAGAATAAGCTACCAAAACCAGGTACCTTAAAACGCTCTGTAAGTCTAACCAAGCCCCCTCCCTATCTATTCCTGTGTATCTGCTTCCTGTAAAACTCCTCTGCAGGTAAGAGGGACACTTCTGCTGCCTGGCAGCTTGGCAGGAGCAGCATTCAGGCTCATATCAGCAGGACGAGAATTTTAATTGAGAATGAAACCACTCGAGCTCATTAAGCTGGCCTTAATTCGTAGCTTAAAGGTAGCTAGTTTCCATTAAAAGCCAGATAGAAATATATGCACAGAGCGTGACCTGCTGTGTGCCTTGGGTTTTGCTTTCCATCACAGACATCCTGGGGGCTAATCACCCTCCCAAAGGAGCAAACAAGGGGGTGAGAAAAAAAGATGAAATTCCCACTGCAGAGCTTTTAGCAGAGTCGTTGGTTTGGGGAAAGATTTTTTTTCTTTCCTTCCAAAGAAAAAGACAAAGCTCTGATGCCCCAGACCCCTTCAGCTTGGGCCAAGACATGTGAAAGGAAAATATTTTTATGAGCTTCAGATCTCCTCCTTGCTCTCCTGTTCTCCTTCTGTTATTATGGTGTTGTTTTCAAAATATCTTTACTTCTCTTCTACAGCCTTAGGAAACTAATAAGAAAAAGTATCTGTTACTACTCTGAGAACAACTTGGGCTTTTATTCTAAGTGTTGGTGGAGAAAACCTTTCTATCCAGCTGGCAGCTTATCTAAATTAAAGCAGAGGACACTGAGGTGAGCACTGTGACTGCCAGGTGATTCACTGAGAATACTCTGTGGCCCAGGTTTTATTGGCAGCTTCTTTTTTCCTTTAACATCCTCGGTTTCTTGCAAAGAGACTGGTGTTAAAAGTTTCCAATTGGTGTTAAAAAGTCTTCTTTTACTGAAAGCCGGTAGTGATGTTTCTTCTTCTTTTGCACCAAAAGCAGTTCTTCTGGTGTGTATTTAAATATAAAACATAAATGAGATCTTTGTCTGGTGCATGCCATACACAGGCACAGCATGAAAAATGGTCCTTAAGCCTTGTGTTTAGTTCATGTGTGGTGCAGCTGCAAAATATGCTGGAAGAAAAGTTTTTTAAATGTATTTTTTGAGGATGCTGTTTTACTGCATCAGTTTTTGGACATTCTCCTCATCCCCACCTCCTTCCCCTCACTGTTCTCTGCTGCCATGGATCATCTCTGGGCCAGGAAAATGTGTCATTGCAAAGCAGGTAAAAGACACACTTGAAAAATAAGGATGGAGCTGAAGGATAGGTTTGATAAGGTTGCTTAAGCAATTATAAATGGATTTTGTGGAAATTTCTAGAGAAAGTAATTGTGTGTATAGTTACAGGTCAGAGTAAATTCAAGATAGGTAGTTATAAATTTTAGGTTTGAATGTTCAAGCTGTCTGATACTTTTTACTTCACCTGGTTTTGGTATAATCAGGCTTCAAATCTGAGAAATAACGACAGATCCAGTTCATATGTATACCTACACAACCTTAACATTAATATGCATATTTACTATTAGTAGTTGCTATTCTGAAGGCACTTGTTGCCAATACTGCTTTTAGAAAACTTAATGTCTCTTCACTCCTCTCCCTCTACAAAATAAAATCTGAGTGAAAGAACTCACTTTCATCACTGTTTTTTTTGTGGTGTTCACACAGTTCTTTCCAACTTGGTTCATGCTGATAGTTTCAGACATTTCTCAGTACACTGCATTTTCAACCTGTTAAAATTCTGGTACAATGTTGTAATGTGATGCTCATCTCAACCTCCCCCAAACAAAAAAAAAATCTCAAGAATGCTCCCCACATAATAACTGATGATTTATATTAAATAATAGTAGAAAGAGAGTTTAAGGAGACTGGATTTATAATTCCCTTGATTTTGGAGCCATATAGGTAAAAGGCAGGAGACAGAATTGAAAACAGGCACAGACCTACAGTCAGGGGAACTACAGCCAGATATTATGATGACATCTCTGTCCTTCAGTCAGCGTGTGTTAAATTAGGAACAAGGGTTGATAACGTCCTTCAGAAAGGACATCTTTCTGTTCCCTGAAGCTGTGAGGTATCTGACACCACCAGTGATGAATTCCTGGGGCCACAGGAGAGCAGATTGCCCTTGGATCCCCTCTGCTCCATGTCCTCAGCAATGGGCTCCCCACCCGTGTCATTGTCAGGAGAGTCTGAGGACGCTTCTTGGTTTTCTTTAAGAATTTAAATGGCAAAAGGAACATGCAGCAATTCCCCAGCTCCAGATGTGGATCTATATTTGACAGAGCAGACTGCAGGTGTGTAGGGTTCTGCATAGAAAGGCGTAGCTTCACCCATTTATCAAGAAAAGATCTTTGATATTTAAAAATCCCAACAGATCCTGACAACCACCTGGGTGTGGGTGTGCCAAGCCAAAACTCTCAAGACATCAAGTGAAAATGCTGATCACAGCTACAGGCTAAACCCTGCAGAGAATGAGGAGCTGACTGCTCTTATCCCGTTTTGAAAGGTTTGCTTTTTACTGCTAAAGAGCAGAATTCCAGAATTGATGCTACCATTACAGCAGCACTGGCACTGCCTGACTGCATTCCTGGTTATCCTGGTTATTCATGGACATGTTCCATGCAAAGCAGAGATACATTCCCAGTCTTGGTGTGAATGGAGGAGTCTGTGAAGGCTTTTTGGTTCAGAGGAAGGTGCAGGCTACCTTTTAACAAGTATTTCTGTCTCACTTTAAGGTAAGAGTCCTTTAAGAACCTCTTGTGTCTGGGGTCCCACCCATGCCATCAGTAGTAATAAAAAACCCACAAAATATTCAATTATTCTGTTTAATGACAGCTTCTGGAAACTCACTCAAAATTCTTTGCTGTAAGAAGTAAGTGAAAACATAGGTTATATAAATTAATTGAGTATTTCCAATTAACTGTTTGAGTATTTCCAACAATTAGCAAGCTCTGTTCATTGAATTTTAAATCAAAATTTTAATTGCAGAAAGATCCACTTCCAGTTTCATATGTTTCATTCTCTGGCTTGGTTACATTGTTTTATTTGAAACAGATTATCTGCCTGAAAGTGGTATCATTGCAGCTTATTATTTCAAATGTATTTTTCCTTCAAGTTTTTTTTTCTATGGCAGTTTTAACTCCCTTCAGCAGAGATGTGCAAAGGCTCTCTTAGATTAAGTGTATGAAAATATATCTCTAGTATATCTATTTTATGTCTGAGACTAATTCCAAATGTGATTTTATTTTTAAGTGAGCACTTATGACCTGCTTTATTTGACCAAATTAATGATTTTTCAGGATTATGTTAGGAATATATATCAAAAACTATTATCTGAAATACATTCCTTCAAAGACATAAAGCAGGAACAAGTCCCATCTTTGTTTAAAAACATCAGATTTGACTACTGGAGAGGTTTAAAATGGAAATTCTTTTGGTTTTAACCAGTTTCCTCTAATACATAGTGAACCCAGACTAATTCACTGAGTGCTTGCAGCAGTGTGAGCTGAGGCCCAGGTATCCAAGACTTTCCAGATAATCAACCTGTTTTCTCTACCAACATCAGGTTGGTGTAATATGGGAGATTTTGGTGTCTGGGGGGGACAAGTCCTCTGGAAATTAAAGCAGCAGGTACCTCTGCTGAGTCTGGAGTTTTTTTCTCCAGTTTGGGCTCTTTTTTCCCTCTCTGCTGGAACCATGAGTCAGTCTGGACTCCTCTGTGTTCTCCTGGGGAAAATGGGGAAGATGGAGTGGAGCAGCAGAGAGGGAGAGCAAACCTCAGGGTGTGCCTTGCCATGTGAATTTTACCTTGGGCTATCAACCCTGCGAGCCTCTGGTGTCTGACCCAGCTCTGGCCAGCACACACCACTTTGTTTGGAGGATTTAACATCTGACACTTCCAGGACCAAGGGAAAAACATCCCTTCAGTTTTGAAGGCTAAACTTTTTCTTTGGAGACTGTTTTTTCTTTTGCTTCATTCTGAAATGAAGCAGCCCACGTGATCTTCAATTTCCCCAGACTCACAGAGGTGCTGGGGTGTATGGAAGGGAGCTCTGTGACTGGATCCATCTAGGGGCAAAGATAAATCACTAGAAATTTATAAAATATTTTCCATTTACAGTGAAACAAATGAAAAAAATAAAATACAATCTCAGTCAGGGATCTTTATTTGCAAACTAAACCACAACCAGATCTAAATGCCTGTTTTGGACTGATGTGTGAGGATTTTGGAGATGGTATAAAGCTTTTTTTCCTAGTCAGTGTCACTGCGTGGATCATGTGAGCTTGTTGTCACCCACAACACCGAGGTGTGTGGTCAGGCAGTGCTTTGACCCCAGGGGAAAGTGGAATCTCAACACTCCACGAATTTATTTCTTCAATTTATGGAACAGTGTTACAGAATACAGTTCTTCAAAAGCAAATCTTTGTGACTTTTGTCTCAAGCACCTATAAAACTTCTCCAATATTTAGGAAGTCTAAGATGTACTATTCCAGGGGATATTTCCACAGAATGGTAGAAATGTATTTGTGGAAGAGAGAAAGAAATCTATTGCTTGAGAAAGGAAAACTCAAAATGTTTTTCCTCCACCTGTGGATTGCAAAGCGTTGTGGTGGCTGCTCATGTTGTGCAAAGGCTGAAGTATGTGCTGTGAAATAAATGAGATGATAAAATGAAATGCAGAATATTTTATGTGCTATGAAATAATGAAAACGTCCTGAGCAGTGCAGTGAGCCCAGTGGTCCTGACATGGTGGCTTAGGGGCAAAGTGTGGGGAGCTGCCACTGATTCAGTTCAGGTTTGCAGAAAAAGGTAAGGATGGTGATGGCCACAGGGTTTATTTGCCAGTACTGCTGCTGGGAACACTGGGCTGTTCTCTGTCACTCCTGCTCATTGTGACATTTCAGAATAAGTTGGATAAAATTCCGGAAAATGCTCTGTCAGGAACCCTTTTGACCAGGAATGGAGAAAAACATTAAGCTGTAGGAATCTCAGCCAAATACTCCCGTCTCATTTTATTTGATCATTTTAATGATTTACCATTTCCTTGACTGACTTCTATGACAACTTTGTCTTGGATATTAAAGAGGTTTTTAATTTATTTTTTAAAATTATTTTTACATGTGGCACTATTTCCCCTTCAGATAGGCTCTGAGTAGGGGTGGCTTTTCCCTGCTCACTTTGTCAGATCAGCAGAGACAACTGAGCAAAGGAAGTTTCCTTTGATAATTTATGATCACAGGATAATCTTCCTGTGCAAGCAAATGAAGGAAAGCGTGATATGATTCATTGCAGCTCAGAGATATTTCTGGAAATCATGGAGATGGCAAAGGGTGCTCATGTCTTAAAGTCCCAAAAACAGGAGCTGGGTTTTTTGGTTGGCCTTCTTATCATCCTTCCTTCTCAAGAGATCTTACTGTAACCTCTTTCTTTATTGTTAACATTAATATTTTGATAACTAGCAGATATGAGAAGCTCCCTGTATCTTTTGGGAGACATGAGAATTTGTTGTGAGCCCAGCTGACAGGACACAGAAGTCAAAACTGGAGGCCACATTCAGGATGTTGTGACTGTTCTTTTTGTCTGCTCGTCTGTAAAATGGGGATTATTTCCTGATTCACTGTAACTAAAATGTATAGCCACGTATAAAGGACTTGAGGACATATTTAGAATATTTCTGTGTTCAACAAATGTAAAAGACTTATCTTTTCTCAGGGCTGCAGGCTGATAGTAGAAGAAAATATCTGAAACAGAGGTTTAGGAAATAATTTTATCAAATTTAAGATTAAAAATTGTTTGGAGTTTTTTCCAACTTTGCTCTTGGAAGCTACAGAGAGCAAAGGATATATTAAATTGGGCTTTTTTGAATGTTTTGAGTGCCTCATCAAGGAAAAATCAAAGAACTATAAAAGACCCAGTACTTTCAAAAAGGAAAAATCCTTCAAGATCAGCAATCCAAATTTCTTGTTTAAAAAGAGCACCTTGCAATTTTGGTTTATAAATTTTGTCCAATAATTCAGGCAAGCAAAATAGATATACACATATTAAAAAATTGAGAACTGGGCTTTTTACTGATTGCAGGAGAGTAATACTGGTTACACTGAGGGAGAAATCAGTAAAGGTTATGAGATGTATCTCATTGTAGAGAGTTAGGAATGGATTAAGGCAGCAGAATTTCCAAGCAGGGAATTTTGAGTAAGAAGAACAAGCAGGCAGCAAAACAGGACCTCAAACAACCCCCCCCTCCAAAAAAAAAACCCAAAAACCAGAGACCAAAAAAAACCACACCAAAAAAAAAAAAAAAAAAAAATCAAGGATGGAAGAAAGACAAAAAAAGACAAAAGACCTTGAACAGCAATGAGAAAATGTTGAAATTTTTTCTGTTTCCTGTGAAAGTGCAAATTGAAATCTAACCAGCATGGATGCTCTTTATCAGGAGGGCTTTGTTGCATTTCTCTTGTGTGGCCCTCCTGGCATGGAGAGCCATTCCAGCATTGCCTTCCTAATGCAGAATCTGTGCTGGGAGGAGTTTGGGAGTCTGGCTTGCATCCCTGTATTTTCCATGTGTTGACATGTTGCCATGTGCCCTGAGGCTTTCTTCTCCCATCCCTTCTTTTCTTGCTCAGTTGAAGATTTTTTTTCTTCTACCTCTGTGTGAGAAATCCCTGTGCTCACCAGTATGAATTCTGTGTCAGGGAAGTGAAGAAAATGGGTGGTGAGTTGGTGAAGAGAAGATATTTCTGGTTCTTGTGTTGCATGAAGAGCTTTTCTGTAGAGAAATTACCCCTGTTCTTATTTCTGCATCCCATCTGCTCAGTTATTCACCTGATAGAATCTTTATGGTGTCTTTATATTTGTTTTACAGCAACAGCTTGCTCAGGACAGCCTGTGTGGTGGATAAACACATTGTTGAGTTTTAATTGTGTGCTTCAGTAGATTTTAGACTTCTTAATTCCAAAGGGATGGATGAAAGTGGAGGAACACAACAGGGATGGAGGCATAAGAGGACATTGGTGAAAATGTAGAGGAAAATACTACACATTTTGAACTTAAAATGGTGACAGATTTTGTGCCAAGTGGCAAGGAGGCAAACACAGAAACCAGAGCAGCTGTTGAGACTGTAAACCAAAGAATTTCTGGAGAAAAAATTGATTATTCCACTCAGCAGGACTATCTGGATGTTTTGTCCAGGGGTGAATTTGACAGCACAGCTGATAGCCATGAAGGGATATGTTCTCTTTTCTCACAACACTTAGCTCATCCCTGGGAATTCATGTCTGAGCAAAGTCTCTTCCAACAGAAAATTGAAGCATCCCTTAAAAAATCACTCACAGAAAGATAAAAGATGCATTAGAGCTGTAAGATTTTCTAGCAACAAAAGTCTTTATTTACTGGTTGAATTGTAAATCTACAGTAATTTGGATGGCTTGACAAGGGTGATTTCTTCTTTGCAACTCAGTCGAAAACTGCAAACCCCCATGTGATACACGAAAATTTATTTCTTTGGCAAGCAAAGGACGCTTTCATTGCTGACTCTGTTCATTTTCAAAATTAGCACTTTGGAAAGAAGACAAGAAATTTTATTCTCACTGAGAAAGATAAAGAATGACATTGCTTATTACTGATCTCTGTATAATTCATAGCCCAAAACATAGCTGATCCTAAATCATATAAACTACAGCACTGTTATTGGCATGTGAAAAAAAAAAATTACTCAGGAAAGCTCATTATTTTTATAAACAAAATAATCAGCAGCACAATAGACATGAGAACACTTGAGTGTACGTGAATGCAGAACAAATTTTTCTTCTTTCTCAAAACTAAGTAAAAAATAAGATTATATATAAAATTACTGCCAAATTATGTGTGTAGCTACTCATGGCTTGGACTCTTTCCCCACATCACTGCCTGTGGGTCCTACATGGCCTCAGCAAAGGTAATTGACACCAAATTATTTAATATAACATTTAGTTGACTTTTGAGGGTTTTAGTGTTCTTGGACACCTGGATTTCTTTTCCTGTTACTTCTTTTTTTTTTTTTTGTTTCCATTTTGTCTCTGAAGCCTTGTATTATTTTAGATTAGGCCAGAATGAATGATGCTTGTTTACCATATAAAGTCACATCCTTTGCTTACAAAATCAGTAATTTTCCAACCCAAGAGCAATTTACACAAAGTTTTGCAGTTTTATTGGTCTCCAATGGCAGGGTATAATTTCAGAAACAGAGAAGCCCTCAAGAAAACATGGATTTTCATATGCCTCACTCTCTAGGACTAAGTAGTCAGTTGGGGAAGGAGGAAGGGGAGGAGGAAGTAAGCAGTTGAGATTAATCCAAGTAGATGATTTTTCCAAAACTACCCATGAGACAGCAGCAACTTTTTCTTGAGAGATGAATCAATCTTTCTTTGTGATATTTCAACAACTTCTCCTTTCTTTTTGCAAAGGAAATGCTTTTTAAATTCTACAGTACTTGATAGCCCTGACAATAATGTGTCCCAATTCCTAAAAAGTAGGCGATGGTGTATGGGGAAAAATCAGCGTGTCACTTCTTGTCAAGCAAGAGTTTCAGGGCTATTAATTCAAAAATTTTCACAGTAGACTCCAAATTTTAAGAACCTGAGTGTTGTACTCCCTGGTTTTTTTGTGTGTATTGGAACCACATGAGCATTGCAGAAAGGAAGCTAATTTGTTAAGGCGAGAAAATTAAAATAAGAGTGAAAGAATTAATTGTCTGCACTGAAAGGGGATATTTGGTTCTGTTAAGGGAGGACTGAAAATAACTGAGAATTGGATGAATCTGAGAGGAAAGAGAGGAAAAGACTCCAATACTGTGTGTTTTGTGACAGCAGCAGCAGAGAGCAGAGTGGAAAAGCTTGGCCCTTTTCAAAGATGATGGAAAGAGGGAAAAAAAGAGGTGGAGAAGCCATGCTGAGAGTCATCACCAGGAGACAACAAAAAAACCCATGAGCAGTAAGATTCCGTCACCTACAGTCGTGTAAGCAGCAGGGGGGCTGACAAAAAATATGGGAACTTTGACTGCTAGAGGATGAAGAAGTGGGAAAACACCAGAACTCGTGATACAAGGGTGTACCAAGGGGAAAATAAAGATGATTCAGGAATAAGGCTGCTTGAGAGTGTTTTGACAGGATCATTTTAAAGCTCATGCTTCTAATGGAAGTTTTCAGTATGGACAAACTATTATCAGGAAAGCATCTTTTTGGCCAAAATTAGAGCAACCCCAGAGACCAATCCCAAAATACTTTGCATGATTCCATAGGGAATGTTGACTGGAGATGCGTGAGGATAACAGAACAGGAAAACTGTGTGATATTAACTTTTCCATACGTGGGAAACTCCAGTTTATTGTGAAAACATGAAAAAAAAAAAAAAAGTGCCCAGTGAATCGTTCTGAAAGCACAAAGACACTGAAGATAAGAGTATTTCTGTCTTGTTGCCTCCTTATTTGGGGCTCCAGAGTGAAAAGAGCTTGTGACTCTTCTGATTTTTTTGTTTCATTTTTATAGGTTTCTTCAGAGAGATTTGTGTAGTACTGATATAGTTTCCTGGCTTTATGTTTCTTATTTACTCTACTAACCAAATCAATTTTAAACATCTTATTTTTAATCACAAACTTAATGTGCAACTGAACCTGAGATAAAACCGTTGTCGTGGCAGAGATATTTGTTAGCACTCTAGGAAAAATAAACCACAAAGATGTAAAACATTGATTATTAAAATAAATATTTGGAATGAACATTTAGTAAGTTTTAGGGTTTTAAAACCATCTGTCTTGACCCAGTTTATAATTTCAAATGTCCAGAGTGCTAAGAATGATAGTTGAAACACATAGAATTTTAAAAGTTTTTTTGTATTTTTAGCTCCATAATATGCTGTACTATCCCTTTATTAGTATATCTATTTTGCCTGCGTGTAGATGTTGGGAAAGTTGTTATTATTTTAAGAGATGCATTTTTTCCACCCAAAAAACCTCAAGTGGCTTTACCTTAGTCTCACTGACCAAATTTAATGGCAGTAACTGAAAAGTGGAGGATAATTCTTTAAATGCTTTCACCTCCCTGTTCTCATAACCATAGCAGAGTTTATTCTTCCAGAGCTAAAGAGCAAAAGGAGGAAAGACAGCTGCTGGTATCAGTAAATAGACATTGCTGAACTTCAGTTACATGAACCCAAGATGAAGATTAGCTTTGTCCAAAAATAAATTTATAGGCCTTAAATGTTACACAAGTAATTGATTATTAACAGCTTCAGCAAAGTAGGTGTTAACCATCAGAAAGAAACTCCCCAGACTTGTCAGGATTGAGAAAATTAAGGTCTTGATGTACTTTTATCACATTAAATATACAAGTTTACAGCCTGTTCCAAAGATTAGATGGATGTTCCACTCTAATTCATGGCTTAGAAAGGAACAAGGGCATTAATGGGGGGAAAAAGGGGTTAGACAGCTGTGGTGCCTGCTCCCTTGAATATAAAATGCTGTATTATATTGTTTCTATTCCAGGCAAAGCCAGTTTGCAGTAGATAATTGTTGATATAATGGCAGAGCTGAGGCAGAATGTAGCTCAGCAATGCTCTGGGGCCTTAGGTTTAATTTTTCCCCTCTCTCCTTCCAAAGCAGCACACCAACATCAAACCCTTGCTACTGCATGAGGTACCTGAGCTCGTTTGTTTTCAGTTCTCTGGGGCCACAGCTACACTGCAGGCACTGCTGACATTTAAAGATCAGCCAGATGTGGTTGTGATTTTTGTTTCTGACTCCACCAGCCAAATTGTGTGAGCCACCCCCTGCTGATGGGGTTCGTGCAACTTGCTGGAAGAACCTTTCAGGCAAAAATTGTCAGCCTGTTATGATCTTCTTCCTACCTCTCCCCAGTGATTCCGTTTACATGCATCCTGCTTTACAAAGGAAATCAAAGTTGCTAACTCTAATTAATTCCAGTCAAAAATTCTGCAGTAAACTGCAATCAGCTTAGATACACTGAAGGAAGAATTCATTCTCCTGTCTTGCAAATAATAAAGACTTTAAATGAGATTTTACCCATTTATTTTTGAGGTTTTTCCACACTATATTCAGAATCCCCACTCTCAGGATATCTTGTCATAGCCTGTGCCATCCCTGCCTTTTCTATCTCTGTATAACTTGACACAAGGTCTGTGCAACCGTTCTGTATTGGAAGTTCTAAACCAAAATATCAAAACAGAAAGACCAGGAGCTACAGGAGAGGGTCCAGCAGACAGCCACAAAAATGATGAGAGAACACTGCTCTTTTGAGGGAGCTGGGCCTATTTAAGCCAGAGAAGAGAAGACTGTCAGGGGATCTCATTATTGCATTTAAATATCTCAAAGGCATCCTCAAGAGGATGATGATCAGTGGCAGGATGAGGAACGAGGGCTGTAAATTAAAACTTTACAAGTTCCACCCCAAAGTAAGGAATAACTTCTTCATTCTGAGGGTAGCAGAGCTGGAACAGCTGCCCAGGGAGGTTGTGGAGTCTCCCTCTCTGGAGACATTCAAACCCCACCTGGATGTGCTCCTGTGTCACCTGCTCCAGGTGGCCCTGCCTTGGGTGGCCTCCAGAGATCCCTCCCAGCCCTACGGATTCTGGGATTCTGTCATATTTCATTCCCGGTTTGCAGGGACAGAAGAAAAAAATTATTTTGCACTCACTGAAGGTAAAGTTTAAAACAGCTACAATGATGTATTTAAAAATGCAGAGCTGCCCAAACAGTTCATATAAATTTTATGCCTTTGGTTTGTGCTGTATATACAATATTTCTTCAGCCTTAATGACACGATCACTCTGTATTTTATTCTTTAACATTATTCATAATCCAAGTCACAGAGGAAAGATGGATACTTGCAGTCCCTTTTCCAATTTAGCTCCATGACAGACTCACCAAATGTTAGAAAGTGAGTACAAATCTTTCTTAAAGGTAAAAGTGCTTTCTGGGGCTTTCCTCCAGTGATTCTTCTAGACCCACACCCTTGTCTCCTTTCCTTGCCACTGTACTGATGCACAAACTGATCCTGGCATTTTCTTGGTTTTTTAAATTTTTTCCCTCTTTTTTCCTTCTCCACTTTCTTAGTCAACCAAGAGCAGAGAGTTTGAGGATAATAGGAGTGCTGTGCTTATTTGAAGAAAGTCTCAATGCTCTTTTTGAGGCTCCTTGCTCTGTTTGGGGCTCCCTAAAATGAGATGAACCCCAGTGGGTCATGCAGAGCCTTCCAGAGCTGCCCCTGAGCCTGGTGCTGTTGCTGTGCTGAAACCCAGCTCAGCCAAAGTCACCCCTTTACCTGTTAGAAAATCTCTTTTTTTTTCCCCCCTCTGCCTGGGTATCTTCAGTTTTGGTGCTTTGAAACACCCCATGAAGTGCTGAACAGCACACTGACCCCAGCAAGATTGATGTCAGGATGCCAAATAACTGATGCAGGGCTGGAGTTTGACCCCTGCTGGGAAATGAATAGAATTTGGACATCAGGTAAATGAGAAAGGGAAATCTCATCATTTTCCCCAGCGCTCATAAGTGGATTCACACCCCATGTAAGGCTTTGAACAAAATGGCTCTTCATCAATTTCCAGTTGGAAATTATCTAACTGATGCAAGTGCTCAAAGGCTTTTATTTTCCTAGGTGAAATCAGTAGTCTTTTGCAAACTAGGCCATGTCTCTTTATTTGAAAAAAAACTTTTAAATTTTACTGTGATTTTGATTTTATAAAACTCTAATTTCACTGTGGTGTGATTTAGACAAATTTCATTCTTAGACTGTATGTAGCTTAAAAATGTGATGAACAGGTTGTCTTTGGGTGTTCTTATATTAATGAACTTATTCTCCAGGCTGAGCAAATGAAAATATGACTTTATAGGGTGATCAGGAGCTCCTGCCTGCACTTGGCAGGTCAAAACCTCTGTATCTCCACATCACAGCACTGAGGTAACTGAGTTATTGCTACATTCTTCCCCTCCTGCTGCAGACAAATGGGAATGAGAACATTTCTTTTCTGAAAAATGAACATTTCCTCTATTTAATATCTGTTTTTTACTTTTTAATGAGTGATCAGTGAAAGAAAATTGAAAAGCTTCAATCTTAATGAATCATAGACATTCTTCTATATCGAGGAACTTCCTGAAGTGGGAGTTTGTAGGCAGAGAGAAGAAAAGCAGTACCTTGGAATACCTTAATCATCCAGACCCAGCAATAACCATCTTGGACCTTTCTGCTGTCTGAGAGAGTGGGAATCTCTGGCCAAATGAGTCCTCTCCTGTACCTACCACCATATGGAAGTGCTTTTCAAGAAACCGTTCCTTGAGGGTTTGGAAAGCAGAGGAAATGATTTTCATGATTGTTTTAGGACTTCATAAGGATGGAGATAAATTCTTTGCCTCACCCACAACTGACAGCTAGTGCAAGAGCCCATGCCGACAGGAAATTCAAATTTTCTGCTGGATATCAACGTCATCCCTACTTAACTCTGCAAAGTGGGGTTAAAGGACAGGCTGTGGTTACAGTCCATGGAAACTAAAAGCATTGTTGCCTGAGATGCTGTTGTGAAGGGCTGAGGTTTTCTAGGCACAGAGCCAGCCTTTCTTCCCCCTTATTGAACAAACTGGACTCCAGAGATGTTAATAATTTCAAGTGGCAGATTACAGTATGCAGCGGTGGTGAGGCTATTAGGTGGGTTTATTTTAAGTACTTGGAGAGGGTGTTCTTTTCTTCCTAACATTTTTCAGGCCTTGATTTGAATTCCCAGGGTTTTAATCCAGAAGGGACTGTTACATCAATTTGATGGAACTCCTGTTTTCCACAGGCTGTTAGACTTCACACAGTGTGTTGAGTCTAGAAACTTCTGTTGGCATAACACTCAATTTCTAGGAGGGTATAAACTCAGAGTTATTGCACCATGTCCCTCAGGGGTGTGTTCTAGTCATGTATGTGATGTGCTTTTGAATAAGTTAATCAAGCTGTTATTTGTTTTAACTGAAATTGGTTTAATTTCCAGCTATTTTCTCTCTCACGCATTCGTTAATTGATTTAAATAATCCTTAATGTTAAATTTCTTTACCCAAGTCCTTTTAAGTTTTGAGAGAGATAAGAAGCTGACATCTATTAGTATCTTGTTGTATGACTTGGCCAACTGCTTCCAAGTAATTTTGTAGATCTCAATTTTTATCCTTAGATTTCAACATATTTTAAACCCTTTGTTGCTCTTCAAAGGACTTTATCAAGGATCCAGATCAACCACAATAATGCTATCAGCCATGGCCACATTTAAATTGAAGTTGAATAGATAGTTGCCTAGAAATGATCCCAAAAATTCCTAATTAAACAAGTTTTCACAATTGACTATATGCTGACCTTCTTTTTCATGTTTGAGAAGCACAGAAGTTTGAATCCATATAGTATATGCTTTGTAGAATAAGGTTTAAAATCTCACAAAATCTAATTTTATCATATCAGTTACTTTTATTGTCTAAACTTGTTACCTTACTAAAGATGACATTGTGGTTATTGGGCAACCACTTGTCTTTCACATTATTAGATTCCTTAAAACATGGCTTTTGAATCCCTACTAAGTTTTTCATTATTTTTTTTCTTAGATTGATTTACCTGTGTTACCATTATATGTATTTTCTTGTGAACTTTAACAAAAATATACCTGGTTTTGCAATTTTTTAGAAGTAATAGCAAGCCAGAGATCTATTCAAAACTTGAGTCATGAGCAAAAGTTATCATCACTCCTGGAGTTAAACTTTTTTTAATGACTAATTCTCTAATGGATATTGTCTAATGACACTGTTCTCCCTTGCTAATGGACTGGAAAGTACCTCATTGCCTTCAAAGCATGTGATTATGTCATTCTAACTCTGTCTAAATAGAGAACTGTAATATCTGTTAAATGTCTCTGCCCTCGTGCTTATTGGAACCAGAGAGATGTCGTGTAAGATGGAGCTGCTCTGCCAGTTTTGAGCTAATTCTGCACTTGACTCATTTTCAGGTGCCTCCTAGTCTAGGATTGCCATTAATGAGTCGTTTTACAAGAGCTGTTTGACCTGCACACCACTTGCTCATTTTAAGGATGTATTTCTCCCATCACCTTTCCACATCTTATAGCCAAACCCACCATGGCCCCCAACGCAAAATTACAGACACGTCCTTTTCAGACAGGTTCTTCAGCCAAAGAATTTCCAGTGATTTGTGCAGAAGAGGCACATTCTTAGAAGTTTTCTTTGGAAGAGTGAAGTAACTTCTCTGGTGAGTTCTCTGCATTCCCTCAGCACCACATCCCTGCTCTCAGGCTGTGCACTCTCAGCCACATCCAGGTGAGCACTGCTTCTGTCTCACAGGAATTATTTGTTAGCTTGGGACATGAGCCTGCTCTTTACACACAAGTGCCACGTGAGGAGTAATCCCAGCAAAGTCAAGGATTCCCATTTCCCTCTCATTTTTACAGCAGAGAGCTGAGATAGTTCAATGTCATCTGAGCTGATTTGCTATCCACTTGTTTCCAATGGAAAATGACAGTTAAAAATACAGGGTGTGGAGCTCTCCAGAGTGGAATCAGTTTGGGATCTGGCTCTTTTTTTTTTCCATACAGACCCCTGGCACAGTGGCACCTGCACAGCCAAATCCACATCCAGAGACAGAATTGGAAATGAACTGGGCACTCTGTCTATGAAACATCTGCTTGGAGTGATACCACAGCAGCTGTGATGATCTAAGAGCAAACAAAGCACTTCAAAATTCAATTGTACAAAAGGGCCTTCGAGGAGGATGATAAATGACCTAAATTAAATTTTTAAGTACCTCATTCGAGCCTCACCCATAATGAACACTTTTCTCAAGATTTCTTGCACCTGTCATTGTTGGAAAACAACGGGCATTCACCTGCCTGTTGTTTAAAGTTGTTTTCTTAGCATGTTATTTGTCAGACAGCATCTGAAGCACTGCCTTAAGGAATTAGTATTTTGGCTTTTTTGTTCCCTTTTGTCATGCCACTTCCTTGTACTCACCTGGCAGGAACTCAGAAAATAACTTGTTTCAGGGGGCAAAAAAAAAATCTGTCTCGGTCCAGAGTTCCTTTGATAAAAAGTGTTTTCTATATTGATATCTCTGAAGTTATTTTGGAGTTCTCCAAATCTCAAAATGGCAAGGAATAATTAACCACTTGCCAAGATGATGAACCTGGAAGGCAGTAGATTTTTGAATCAATTTTATAGGTGTAGTTTCCTTAACAGCAGTGCTCTTAACTGCTGGATTGTTCTAGCATGTTTTCTACTTGAAACTAAAGCATGATGAAAATGTCATTTGCTCTGTCATTTTGTATTTCTTACCCTGGTTCTTGGTAAACATTATTGTCACCTAAGCCATTGCTGAAATCCCTTTCAGGGCTTGCTTAGATCCGGTTTGCAGATATCAGATTTGAAGACTGGCAGTCCTCTAGACTTTGGAGCTGTGCTATTTCTTGATAATCTATTTTAGGGTGTTGCATTTTCTTTTTGGTTGAGTGAAGGCTGTTTAAGTGCTACTCCATAGGCTGTGCTTTAATTGAGCTTGAAAATGTGGGTGCTAAGACCTTAAAACCAATGCAAAGTGAGCAGCCAGAACTATAACTTTTGAAAATCAATTTTCCTAGAATTATTTTTAAGTAATTCCTTCCATTACCTCATTAATATCTGTATCTTCCCCCTGCTCTTTTTTTTTCCCCTACATACCATTTCAGTGAAGTAAAAGATTATGGTCGTGGGCAATAAAAGAAAAATATGGGGTTATGAAACGAATTTAATTTTTCAGGCTCTTTTTACCGAGTGACACTGTGAGGGGCCAGTGGCTGCTCAGTGCTCCAGGCTGCCCAAGCACTGGGGCTGCTTGCAGACATCCCACCTCTGGGATGGCTGTAAAAATTACCACAAGGTGAAGATTAAAATGAAGCCTGGGACTTTTTTTCTGCTTTTTCCCAAGGCTCTAAATCTCACAGAGGTTTTCAGTGGCTCTGAAGTTCCATCTCAAAATAGGAGGTAAAAAATTTGTAAAGCAAAATTTTGTCATTTTGATTCCAGGAGGTAAAATATCAGACATTGTAAGCTCACTGCACTGACTTTGATTCTTGCCAGAGGTCCAAAACAATCGTGCCATTTTGAAAATTAAAGTGACTGGGAGCATGATGTATGTTTGTGCAAAGCAAATGCCAAACTTGTATGCTGGAGTATTCATGAATCCACAGTTTTGGATTCATAAACAAGTGTTTGAGCCAAAGGTCCCTAAGTATCAGCCTGATGGAGACCAGAAACTCTGCTATTTACTTATCTAGCTAATGTGCACTAATCAATACTCCTTCAGGAGTGAATATTTGAAGAAAGTAATTCATGCTTTGCTTGCAATGTTGAAAGAATTAATTGAAGAGTTGTTGGTATTGAAAACATTATAGGAAATTGCAGCCTGATTACAGAGCAGGTAAAGAAGCAAAATGCAGTGGTTACATTTTCCTTCATGAATTAGTTTCCCTGTTATAATAAATTATTTTTCTAGGGGTCAGATACAGGTAGGTTACAACACAGAATTGCCATTAACCCTCGCACACAACACTTCTATTCTTGGGAGGTATTTAAAGGGTATGAATCAGTTGCCAATAGTTAAAATTCCTTGGTTAATTTGTCACATGCTTTTCCTTTAACACTCCCAGTGTACCCTTTTCCAAACTAAACTCTGATAGCTCCAGATTTCTGGAGATTTGATTTTTTTCATAGGAATACTGCCACTGTCCTTCCTTCCTTCCTTCATCTCCTCCTGCTTTCACTTTTTAATCTCTTTTAACCTCTGCAAGCAGGGCCAAGCCCATGCCAGCATCACCACTGAGTTTTCTGGTGTTTACTTGCACTGAACTTTGTTTGTTAAAGAAAAATTGGCATGGTCCATTTTTTTTTTAGTTCACAGAAATAATTTACATCACACTTTTTGCCTGGCAAGACCTTGCAGAAGCATCTTCCTCTGGGAGACTCTTCTGTCGATGGGATTTAATCACGTGCCACAAAAATTCCTTCTTTGGAGGAGCCATCATGAACTGTTCTCCTCCCCATGCATGTGGATTCCTAAAGGGGTCTCTGTGATTTCCCTGGTTCCCACGCAGGAATTTCCTCTCCCTTGTGAGGTGGAAGCTGTGGCAGGAGAATTCACAGGGGAAGTATCCACAGGCTGCATTATACAAACCCTGCTGGTAATAAGCCTCTAAACCATATGAATCAGATTTAGCAGTGGATGGTTTTTAAAATGTGAGTTTCCTTTTATTTCTTATCTGTACTGGAATCATTTACATTATTTTTTTGGAGTTTTTCTTGAGCAACAGCAGAGCTGGAAAGCCCCAGTAAGAGCTCATGCCTGGGATACTCCCATGGGCTCCAGGCTGTGGGAGACTCTTCCATGGCCAGAAGAGTTGGAGGTCTGTGAACTATCCTGGGTTCTGCAATTCCAATTAGAGCACTGGAAACTCTGTAAATTAACCAGAAGATCTCTGCAGAGGGAGGCATTTTCTGTCCTCAGCCTGTAATCCAGACACAGCTTCCATTGATTTTGTTTTGGGTTTTATTTCCTCAGGACATTTTAGACTTGATACTCAAAAGGCAGGGAAGTTGATGTCATGAATGGATCTACTTCTTCTTGCTTACAATGCAACAGAGAGCCCTTCCAGATGAGGAATATATTCAGGTTCCCATAACACGCATAATTACAACACCTCCAAAAGTTTATTTCATATATAAATTACCAAAATTATCACATTACTCTAACAGTCCTTTTTGGGTAAGCAAAAAACAGTGCAGGTTTGTCTTTTTTAGGTGACTTTACAGACAGCAGAATTCATATTTTACATGTCCTCTAAGGTTGTTAATATTGTCCTTACATATAGTAAATTAACACTTTAGGAAGAAATAGGATTCTTCTATAATTTTTACAATATGACATTTCAATAGTTTGCATTATAAAAAAAATACTATTGTAGTTGTCTGCTTTGTGTATTTTTTATTTCATTCATCTTAAATGTATTATTTCTGTATAAAACTGCCAATATAACAGTAACTTTAATAACATTAATTCCCTTCAATGATATTTTAAGTATGTAGGTTGTTTCACTGATAAAAATGACTAAAAAGTAGGGGGAGAAAAAAGTGCAAACACTAATTTTATGGCTTTTTAATTTGCAGTAATTTTTCAAAACCTGCCAGAAAATGAAATCTGGGAGAAGCCTGACCCAGGCCCACCATTAGAGAACTTAGTGAAACTGTGCTCTTTATGAAAAGAAAACATCCTGACTGCTCTTATTTCAACTGTAGCACATGGGTAGAAAATATAAGCAAAAATTTTATAGTCAGAAAAGTGGCTGTAGTACCAGCACAGGCTGTTTGTGTACCCTGTAAGGGTATCTGCCCTGGCAGTTGGAATAATCTGTACATTTAGGATACCTCTTTAATGCCTTTTAACATATTGTTGAAGCCAAATGGTTGCCAGATGAATGATCTGCAATATAACAATTTTGTATAAGCCTATAGAAAAAGTAGCTTTGTATAAGAAAGTTTTTTTTTTTTTTCTGCAACTCCTTCCCATAAGAATATTCTCAACCCAGGCTAATTTGTTCATGCCAAATGTCTTAAATTGAAATGGTAACCATCAAATAAGCACTTTTACTCAGAACACATCTGCAGACAAGGATGCTGGCCCATATGAAAAGGGATTTACTTCTGGGAGCTTTCCCAAGCAGACTTGGAGTTTGAAATAGCAATTAAAAAAAAAAAAAAAAAAAAAAAAGAAACCAAAAGGCCAGAGAGGCTTTACTTCAATGTTTATTTCCAGTGAATTCATATACAGGAAATTGAGGAAGACTGTCCTGCAATGGGCTAAGTGGAAGGTGTAGGAGCATCAGAATAATGTTCTAGGGCTGGGTAAAACCCTTCCCTCCTCAGATGCTCACACAGAAATTCACTGGTACTCAGCAAATTGCAGGGTAACCTCCAGGGTTTGTGGTGAGCCCTGATACGTTTGGCCTGTGGACCGACTGGAGGTAAAATTTCAAATAAAAGATTTTAATTTCTGGTCAGATTGCCATTAACTCCATCCACCTCACGTTCCTGCAGTGCCACCCCTCAGTGGGTAAAATGCCACGGGAATTGATCCCATTTGTGCTGTCACAGGGCTCTGGGGTGGATGACCATGAGTCTGGGAGTACAAATGATCCCTTGCTCTGTCCTTTCTGCACTGCCTGGCCAAGGTGACATGTCTGGCCTGGGATAAGGAGCCCCGGGACCTAAAGCCCCAGGGAGGCAGCCCTGTCACTCATGTAGAGAAAAAAGGGATCTAAGTGCCTTAATTAAGGGAAAACGGCACCTCAAACCCATAGTAAGCTGAAACTTAACTTTTTTTTTTATATTTTAGCCTGACAACCCCAAGTTGCAAACCTGTATGAGCACAACCTGCCTGTGTCAAGCCATCAAAAGGAGAATGAAGTGTAACACGCCCTCTGAAACTTGTCCTTCTTCCTTTGCATAAATCTTGCTCTCTGCCAGGTGAGTTTAGCTATTCCCTAAAACAAAGTGAGGCTGCACTTGATTCTTACTTACAAAAGATTCCAATAGAAGTTGTTCAGATTATGGAATATTAATGAAAAGGGATGTAAGGTATCATCCACTTGCTATTATTTTAGCAGTAAATTAGAGCTAGTGACATCTAACAAAATCATAAAGATGGGGAAATCACCAGGGAAGGAGTTGAGCCCATTTCCAGCATATAAAACTACAAATGGATCTCGCTGGCTCCATTAAGAGGTTCAAGAATTGTAACAGGGGTCTCCAGATTTCTATTAAAATAGTATATACAGTATGATTACAATGCATTATATCTCTATATAATATTTATTCATTTCCCTAGTCTTTTGAACTTCATGATCCTTTGATCAATTATTTTCAGAGAAGGAAATTGAAATTTCTTACGTGGCAACTTTGACAAATGTGCAGCACATATATTGTATAGCATTCTCATGGGGGAACTTCAGAAATAAAATTAGTTCCATCAACATGCCACGAGTTCATTGGTTTGGGCCTTCCTGAACCCTTTGTCATGGTGAATGTGCAAAGGATCCTTTCACCTTTATCTCTTTTTAGAAACATTGCCTAAGAACATTCTTATTACTCTTCCTAATTGCCTTTCCCAGCACTTTACCCTTCTTTTCTCAATAGGAGTCTAATAACAAGGCATAATTTCCCCATGGAAAAATAAGTGAAAAAATATATATATGTATGTATGTATGTGTGTGTGAGTGTATATAAGTGCATGCACACACATAGATACATAATTCAGTGGAAAAATTACTGTCTCAGCAGGCAATATATGCCTTCCATTTAGGAGCAGGCCAAAGATGATGATAAAATCATTAATTCTGTCAATATAAATGCTAAATAGAAATGGGAAATTGGTTCTCTGCCTCGTGTCACATTTTCTCTGGTAGGAAATTACAGCAGAGAAATTCAATCTGACGAACTTTCTGTGTTTATAGCCCCCTCATCAAAGCTACAGCACGTGAAAGGCAATAAATAGTGTGACACCTCTTAATTAAACAGTGCTATTGTTTAGGCCAAAATAAATGCATTTTTTTGCTTGACTAGTGAGCAAACTGCAAGCTCCCACAGGAATCATAACATAAAGGGGCCATAAAAGTAAACTAAAATCAAATTGACAAGCCTGCACTAATTGTCTTTGGCATTATAGCACTGCAAAGGTGACTATAGGTTGAGAGATAATAGAAGCAAGCCCATTAGTAGTAAAGCACTGAGTGTCTTAATGTTTGTAAAGAGAGCATTTTTTACCTTTATTCTGGGTATTTTATGCCTTGTACAATTTCCTAAATTACCATCTTAGATAAGTTTGCAAGTTGAATTTATAAGAGCACTGGTTTTGGTAGGAAATTGCTACATCATAGTGGGGGAAGCCTATTACAGACAGATGTAAACTTTGATTTTCACATTGGATGATAGCAAGGGCTTGTAGAAAGGTGGTGAAGAGAAAGGAAGGGAAAGAATGTGGAAGTGTGGAAAAAATAAATTAGTCTGATTTTACAGTGTGAGTTGAGATACAAGAAGATTATTCAAAATCTTCCCTGTATATCTGTGATTTACTTTTCCAAACACACAGAATACTTATTGTTAGTTGTGGATATGGATTCAGTTTCATTCAAAGGTTGTGGAAAATTAAGCATTTTTTCAACTTCTTCTTCTGTCATCTCTTTAATTATTTTAATAGATTTATCTTCCCAGTAAGAAGGAAAATATGAAAAAAACCATAGAAGGCCACAGTATTAAGATGGATTTCTGAATGCAATCAATTGCTTTTTTAAACATAGACATTTTCTAGAAAACTAAATTCTTTTGTTCATGCTTTACCTGTAATTTCCCTAAAAGCTCAGTCAAGAACTGCAAGAAAGAGAAGTGCTGCTCTTCCATGTAAGACACTTGACCCATGAGGGACTCTGCTTTAGATCCAACCATTGTATTTTAAAAGGAACAAATCAGTAAATGGAATTATTCCTTCTGCTCTCACCCATGGAGTGAATAAATAAAATCAAAACTGAGTACAGGGAGAAGAAACTTAGCTCACCTTATTGTTGGGTTGTGGAAGTAAAAGCCAGGGTCATCCTACAGCTGAAAAATGCAGAGAACCCCCACCATAAGCTCAGGGAGCAGGGATTTAGGATTCCATTGGAAAGAGTTCATATCTTGGTATTTTACTTAACTTTGAACAGACAAATTTCCTGTTACTAGGTGTCCAAGTTGCCTTCATATGAAAAGATAGCTGGTGCTTGGCTTCACAGGCAAAAATCTGGATTAAAAATCATCCTAAAAGCAGTTGTTTCCTGTAACTCCAAAGTAATACTAATAGGTATTGTTGAACTCCCAGATGCACAGAGGCATTTTAAATGATGCATGTTTTCTTTTACCAGCTAACCTTTACTGATCTCTCAAGCCGTGTTATCTTTAGGAATCAATAGTCCACCAGCAAAAGGAATTATGAAAACATGGAAAGTGCTCAAAGATCCGTGACTTCGAGTGCAAATGATGGAAAACCCTCAACTCAAATTACTGTTTGAAATATAGTTACCCATAAGGGCAAGCCAGGCTTTTGCTTTGCCCATTAGCCTGAGCATGAGCAGCATTAAAAGCAGCGGAGCCGAGCCCCGCTGAGGATGGAGAGCTTGTTATTGCTGTGTTACGTGCAGAACTCTCACAGCACTGGGGCTGTGTGGCTGGAATACAGAACGAGCCTCAGCACTGCCAGAAAAGCAGGTTCTGTAACCACCCTGCTGTCAGAGATGGATTTTCCTGTGCTTTCCAAACTGAGGGATTGCTCCAAACCCCAGCGTGCTGCACGGAATGCAAATGCGGCGCTGTTCTGTTTGACTAAAGGTTCTGAATTGTTTATACTTCTTACTATGTGGAGTAGAGTAAAACTTGTGTAAAAAGGCAAAATAGTACGTGCACAGTAAATTTAAATTCAAAATTAGAGACTGGTGGGGGAAGAAATGACAATGAGAGATAATTTTTTTTCCAAAGGCTGTGGCAAATTTTCCCTTTGCAAAGCTTTAATCTGGTTTGGGTGGTTTTGAAGGACATGTAAAATCAAAACCAGAGTGAAGGATGCTTACCAGAGGGTTTTGTCAGCACTGGGAAAACTTGTCAAGATGTAAGTTTTACCTTTCCTTCAGAAGCTCTGGGCCAGGGGGAGGATTGTCCCAGCAAACACCATTTTCTCAAGATTCTTCATGAGAGCAGCAGGGTCACACCTTCATGGCTGCTGGACCTTCTCTATCCACAGCTTTTCTCGATTTTTATTTTTCTTCTGTCAGCAACCCTTAAAAACCGTGGCTTTCTTCATACATTCAGCCAGTTCTCCGAGGTAACTCCAGAAACAGTTCCCAACCAATTCTACTTTTGAGGGTCACCTGCTGAAAATAAGTCTGAAAATGACGAAAATCAGGAAAAAAAGCCCACCTCACCAAGTATGATATGCATTTTTATATCAGTGTAATTTATTGACTGCAATATTTCTCTCTGCCTTTACAAGAACTAGGAAAATGTCTCTGAATTCCTCATACCACATACCACAGTTGGAAACCTTGGAATTTTTTGAAATCTTTCAGCAGAGGTAGAGCAAGACCATGTGAGCAAAACCTTGTAGCTTTGGAGGGCAGGGGAGAAGTAAAACTTTTGAACTTCTAATCAGACTTAACTGGGAATGTTCAGGTATTATTTCTTTCTTGTTTGCCTACTAAATTTAGTACAGACTGACATTCTCATCTTTGTCTGATGTGATTCCACTGAGAGTAAGAAACTTTAGCTGATTTTTGTGATATCTTAAGCCCTGATTTCTCCATTTATTGTCAGTGATGGCTCATTTCCAAGCCAATCTGTAGAAATACAACATTTTGCTAACTGATACCAAATACATAGGTTAATGTAGGGTAAAAAGGTATGGGAATTGACATTGTGAAGGAAATAAGTTTGATTTTTTCTTTGAAGCTTTTATTTATGAAAATGGAAATTTTTACATTTCAGCTGAATAGAAGTATTTGTGCACACTGATAATGTTTTCCTTTTGTATTTCTATTCATAAAACACATAAATTCTCCATGTTAATTTTTTTTTTATTTTTAGCCCCCTGGTATTTAAGCTTCTAGGAATGTTTCTGCCCAGAATTTTTCCTGCAATGTATAAGATAGAGAAATGAAGTTGACTTTTCTTAAAGAAGTAGGACTTAAGGAAAACCCAGTTACTCCCAGTAACAACAGAACTGTGTTTCCTTTGTTTCTTTGAGGGGTCTGAAATTATTTTGCGACTTGTCAAAACTTAAAATTAAATACACTGCAAAATCTGTATTATATATATATATAAAGCAAGCCTGGAAATTCACTAGGAGAGACCCAGTGTGAGTGTCATCTTGTGCGGGAGGCGTTTTGCCCAAGCACTTTCTTGTTGTGTGTTAAAAATACCTTTGGATCTTTCACACTCTGCCAAACAGAAAGTGCAAAGAAATTCAGGCCCACGAGGAGACCACCTCTAGACTGAGAGGAAACATATGCTCCAGAAGCAGGGCTCTTTTTCATTCAGCCAGCCTGGCATAATCCTCACATTCCCAGACTGACTCTTGTCAGGATTTTTAAAAAATGTGTGTGGGGGCAGCTGGAGTAGTTTCCGTTCCACTTTATTTAAGCTGTGCCTCTTATCCTGCCACAGACTTGGCAGACAAATGCCAGCCTTCTTCAGCTCTTGCTGGAGATGACTAAACCCAAGCCCTGCTATTGATTTGGGGATGATTTAGTGCCCCCACGTCAGGAAGATGTCCATGGATTCTTTTATTCACGCTGTTACAGGAATGGTTTAAATTGGCAAGAATTCACAGTTCAGACTTCATCTCTAATCCATATTAGCAGAGGGGCATTGCTTTTCATTAGCTGCTAATGAATGATTTGGTATGGGCTGTGTGCTTTCTGAGCAGCCTCAGACCATCACTGTGTGTTAATGGCCTCTCTTGTTTACTCTGAGATTTTCTTGACTCGTTTGTTCTGTACAAAGTTTAACATACTCTTGCACTGAGTTTCTTTGTACATCATATATATAAAAACTTTTCAAACACACATTTATTTATTTCAACTTACTCCTCTCTAAGAACAAAATTCCGCAGACCTCTAGAAATAAAATTCTAATGCCTGGAGGAGAAGGAAAAGCCAAGTACCAGACAGGCAGGGCAGGGCAAAACTGAGATCAACATGTGAAAAAGGGCCAACAGTTAAAATCAGACTTAATGCAGATAATCTGTGCATAATGTTTTGGGGGCTCTTTTTCACATTCTTTGGATGTTTATGTGTGCAAAGAAGTCAAGGACAAGATACACTCAGTAAAATCTTAACACATGCGTGAAAACATTGTAGTTTAATAGAAGTGAATGTTAGAGGGAAAAAACCAACATAAAAACTCATGTTTTATCAGGATTGGGAAATTGTATTGCTACTTGTGGCTGTGTTGGACACAACAAAGCAGAAATGCCTGTATGAGGAAATTTAGCCTTGGGGTCACGCCAGGCTTGAATGCAAGGAGCAAGAGAAATATAAACCCAAATTTTATTTCTATTTCATCATATTCGTGTTTGTGAACTCCAAATACATCTAAGATCACATATGTGGAGTTGAAAATCCATTGATCAGTGAACCCATAATTAAGTAATATTAAGCAGAGTAATTTCTTTTTTAACAAAATTGCAGGCAGAGATGATGTTGGAGTTTAGGACAGAGAGAATGGGAATGTCTTCCAGTTTCTAAGAGGGAGTTGGATGCTGAATTTCTGGATCATCCCTGATAACAAGCAGTGCATGTTCAGTACTACTCAGTTTTACCATGTGCAACAGCAGTAAAAACAAACATGCCAGCCATCCCCAAGAAAGGTTAGTCAAAACTTAATCTATTTTTATGCCAGGTCAAAGGCTTGAGGGAAAACAAATATTCTGACAATTCTTGACATTTTTCGTCTTTCTATTCCTTGTGTTCTTTTTTCCATACATTGAATTGCTGTAATGAGAAAATGACTGTTTCCATTTTTACAGCTAATGATTAAAATAGTCAGAGAGCACCAGGAAACTATCAGAAGATCCTCCTTGAAAAATAAAAGGAAGGAAAAGGAATAGACCTCCTTTCATCTTCCCTCAGGTAAAAGACTTGTTTGAGGATTCTTGGTGAACAAATCACAACTGCCTTATTTATCCCACATCCTTTTCTGGTGAAAATTGCCAAATTTATTTCTTCCACAGTATGACTGCAGATCTGGTATTTCATCTGTCTCACCTTTCAGGAACTTTTAAATCTATTTGAGTGGTTTTTTCGCTTGCTGGCGAACCCAGAAGATTTTAGGGGCTCCAACTTGAGAGCTTCATGTTTCCACTGAAAATTGTGACCACAGCAGCAGGAGAAACATAACACTTGAAGTTTTACCAGGCATGGTAAAAAAAAGGAGATTATATTCACATTCAGGCTGGAGAAGGTGTTTGCTGGTGCCATGTGCAGACTGCTGAGCTGTCCCAGTGATGACTCCAAGCAAGGAGGGAGAGGAGAGAGAGCCCTGGATTTCCATCCAGCTGTGCTGGGTGATTTCCTTCCCAAGGGAGAGAGAGCAGAACAGGCACCTGTGAATTACAGCCTTGTGCAAGGCTGGATTTCCACATTCCCTCCCTCCATGCCTCGTTCCCTGGGCAAGGCTCTTGGGTACCGAGTCTTTAAAACTGTTTTAATAACGGCAGAAAGCGAGTATGATGTATTGCCAGCAAAAATATATTCATCAATTTAAGAGTAATAAAAAGTCATTAAATTCATAGAGAGGACAGGTTTGGAAAGCTGAAGGGGTGAAAGTTTGCCAGCTCCACTTCCTTTCTGGATGCTGCTGCTGAGGCACAAGAGTATTTGAGTGATCCAGATGATGATGGGTGGGTGCAGTCCCCTTGATCATACAAGAATAAAATTAATGAGCACTCTTTGTGGTAAAACAAGCATAGCTGGAGAGGCTTGGGGTTTTTGTTGTTGATAAAAATGAAGAAATAAGGAAAAAATTATTATGCCCTTAGAACCTAAATGTAAAATATTTTTTATTTTTATTATTTTGTAAAATAAAATCCATAATTTTACCTTGGTTTAGCCTAAAACTTTTCTGTTAACTCCAAAGAAATTTGCTTTCATATTCTGTTTTTCCTATGAACATCAGCTTCTAAATGAGAAATGACCCTTCAAAACCATTTCAATACCATCCCTCTCTCCCAGAATTGAAAAGGAAATATTTTAGCATTTCCAAAGTATTTCCCACCCATTTTTTTCAACCAACACTATATGCTGAATCTGCTTTCAGTTTCTCAATAATTTTGGTTTTTGGCACAATTTAGTTTTCCACTGAATTCTCCATTCTTTTCCAAAGAATACCTGACTTTGATCCTGAGTTCCCCTCTAAGAAATAGGTGTGTCTGTCTGGGAACAGCTAATACCAAAACTAAGAGACTGCAAATGTTTAAATTAAATTCTTGAGGAATTAGGATGCTCAGGAGGGAAGGGAGATTTTAAGCTGAGGCTCACTCTTTTATGCTCCTGTGATTTCTGAAATTATCTGGAAATCTTGACAGAGTATTTCACAGTAATACCTTCTATGATACATAGTGTGGAGAGGTTCCTATTGTTATGAATACTGTGATTTTTCCTTGCATAGAGTGTAGAGTCTTGAAGTATTTTTCCCTGTACTAGAGCTCTGTAGGGTTTAAAGGTCCTTAAAGTCAGATTTTACAAGAGGGAATTGCAAAGCTAAGTACAATCCCTGACACCTCCAGAGGTTTAGTATCTGCCTTCAGGAAATCCACATCTCCTCGCTTTTTAATTCTTGGATTTGGATCTCAGAAGTGCTAATTATAACCAAAAAAAAGTGAATGAATATTTAATATAATAAATGTCCTCAATAGAAAGCCATGGAGAAGTGGGAGGAAAACTGAAGAGCTGTTTGCATAATGACCATGATTAAGATTGTGTTATTTTGGAGCATCATGTTATATTTCAGATGGTGACTTAGCACAAAAGTACCATTACAGTGGGGTTTAAATCATTACTTATGAAGCTTTCTTCTGGTAGAGTGAGAATAAGGTTGGCCATATTAATGCATAAAGAAAAATGTTATTCCATTTAGACCCACAGAGTGCTCTCCATAATCTGGCCCAGCATTGAGGACTGAAATTTTAACACAAAAGCACCACAAAGGTTAATCATACCTGAAAATCCTGCGATGAGGTGGTGCTTTGATGAATGAATTCTTTATGTGCAAATGGGGGCAATTGACTCTCTCTGCACCTCTGAAGGGGTATTGATCTTCCACTTGTGCTGTGGATGCAGCGTTCTTAATTGGGCCATTTGATTTTTTGTTATGTCTAATTTCATCTGGTTTGTATTTTAGTGGGAAGGGTTCCCATTTATTGAGGCTTCTACAGCAGTAACGAGATTGTCATTTAAGCTAATTCTGTTTGTTCCACTGGTAGAAAGGCTGCAAAACTGCCTTATTGATTTTGCTTGTAACAAAATGCTGCTTAAAACGTCTGTGCCAGCTGCAAGAACGGGGACTCCATTTCAGCCTTAGAAAAAAACACACTTACAAAGGTTTTCCAGATCTGAAGTGGCAGAACAAAATCACGTGAGGGAGGAGCTTCTTTACTTTAAGGGTAAATGACTGGAAAAAAAGGAGTGGGGTTGAAATGAGGGGAGAATAGGGGGATATGTTTGATAGCTGAGGGCTTCATGACATTTGTTTCCTTACTCTGGAAGAAGCTCAGTGGGAGGACAGCAAACTCGGGCTCTCCAGACTCCGAGAGCTCAGCAGAGGTGAGAGCTGACTGACTATTCTTTGATGACAGCTGCCTCTACATTCTCCTTGGCAAACCCTCCTTGGAAACCTCCCACTGGAGGCTGGAAGCTCTCTCTGCTGGACAGACAGAGAGCTTTTATGTTTTGTGAACTGTGAAAGCTGAAATTTCTTCAAGAACAGATCCTCTGTCCCAGCAAATTACTTCCAATGCTCTGTCCTTGATAGTCGTTAGATGCATTTTGATTAAATCCTACCAGGTTTGTTTGCCCTGTGGAATAACTTGGTCTCTGACATATAAGATAATGTTAATGAATATGGAATTGCTATTAAAATAACATCCAGGACCAGTATCCTCTGTACAACCTAGTCAGGCTTAATATTGCTTAACACTAGAGTAGAATGTGTAACAGATAAGGGATGTCACCTGAGGTGCCTGTGAAAGGGAAGGAAATGAGAGTTTTTCAGGAAAATGAGTTGCACTGACACAGGGAAGTTGGCTGCAGCACCCTGTGCTGTGGGGAGCTGCCTCTGACAGGTTATCCAAGAAGGGAGTGTGCTTTCTATGGGAGCCCCTCTTTTCCTGCAGGGCCTTACTGTTTCCTCAAGTAGTGACACGTGTTCTTCTGCAGCAGCCAGGGTGAAAACAGTGATACAGTCCAGGCAGGACTTGAGTTTCCACGCAAAAACCTTTCAGCTTGAATTACTGATCCAGGACACACGAGCCAGAACTCTGCTGGCTCTCCCTGCTCCGCTTGCAGCTGCTAGTCCCACATTAGCAAAAGCTGCTCTGCCTTTCTAAGAGCAAAAATGCTTCTCTTGTCGGGTCCAAGCAGATGTCTTCTGGAAACAGAGATATAGGGAAAGGTCATTATAGATCCATTTTGTGCCTGGAGTAAACCTGGGGGCAGAATTTGGTCTTTGATTATTAAAAGACCATCAGACCAACTAGTACTTCAGTAAAAGTAAACAGGACAAAAATAGTTGTCAGCTTTGCCATTTCATCTCTGCATTGGTGGGCCTAGACCCACAGAACAACACAGTCTCTCAAAAGCCTTTTCTTCTCTAGGGACATCAAAAACCATCTTTTTTTATTATTAGCAATTGGGATTGCTGGGCATCATTCTCCTCTTTGGCATTCCAAGATCAATTCTCTGCACGCTCTAAGCAGGTCTAAACTGAAATTGTGGTTAAATTGTCAAAAGGGAGAGAGTCACATTTTTCCTTTTGCCATCTTACCCTCCTTGCTTCTCTCTTTATCCATCTTCTAAGGTAAGGCAGAATTTAACCTGAACCTTCAGTTCCATGGTGAGTTTGGCTGTGTGGCTGCAAAGTTTCCTGGGTCAGCATGACAGCAGAGAGTGGTGAGGCTGCAGTGATGTCTTACATTACAGCTCCTGTGAAAATCCTGCTGTAGCAAACAGGCTTCCTGCCTGATGTGTCAGCTAAGCCCAACTAAATGATCCAGGGCTACAAACAACTTCCTTGAGTGACCCATCTCCCTTCCCTCTCCACGTATCACATGAGATCACTTTAAGCTTTCCATGCCTCAGACATTTTTCCTGCCCCACGTTTAACCACAATATCCTGTTCCTGCAGGTGCACATCCTTCTCTGTAGCCAGGGTTGTGTCGATCCTGGGGAATATTTTCCAGAAGCTGGTGGATGCACTCGCTGCAAGTTGTCTCCCATGTGCACAGTAAGGGCTCACAGCTCAGCACTGCTTGCCTGCTTTTCTGTTCTGTCTCTCTGTGGGTTCTTCCCAGGACATGAGGACTTCAATTTTGTCCCTGTTGTAATGACTGGTGCCTACTCTGTTAGAATATTTCTTCTTGAGCAATTCATCAGGCCAGCACTTTTATCAGAACAACACGCCTTGTATATGCTAAACAGAATCAGAAACCAGGTGAAATCAAGAGCAGTGGAGTATGAAACAATCGAGCAAATTGACACTTTACAGTCTCATTTCCTTTCATAGGTTAAAATTTTGATGTTTGAAAACTTTCCAGCTCTTCCTGTTTTTACCATCTCTAGAAAGTTGAAAAGCTGAGTCATAAAGTCAAGCCCTTCTGCTTCAACATTCTAAAAACCAATGAGTTTAATGAATGTTCCAAGCATGCATTCAGCCTTTTGCTATGCAGAAAGTAGTACATTTTTTTAGGTTGAATCTTTCATTTGAATGTATGATTGACTTGGGCTCTTTGTTTTGGTTTTTAAAAGAGTGTCTGAGGAATGTCTACTGTGCTGCTTGGTTTTCTGCCCCAGTCCTACCAAAATAATATGTCAGAACCAATTGTACTTTCCAGCTACTTAAAAAAAAAATCACTTTCTTCTGAAAGGGATAAACAAGTTTTGAATCAGACTTCATATACCCAACTCCCAGCTAAACCAGGCATGGCAGGCACAAGGCCAGGAGAGATGGAGAAAAACTGACAGAACGGAGAGCTTTTATGTAAGGTAACAATGCAGGTCAAGAAAAGCCACAAAGCAAAAGAAAAAGGGATTAAAGATGTCAGATGACCAGTAGCAAAGGCAAAACCTTTCAAAGAGGAAAAGTTTCTACTTTTTACAGTGGTTATGCCAATCTGGACTTAATACTGCTTTGAGGACCTATTGGAATGAATGAGAAGTGCTGTGGAAATGCAATTTTTAGTACCAGAATCCATGTCTGAGAGTTACAGCCAGGAGCACTACTCAGCTATGGTTTCTTTCCTGACTGTACATTTTAATTTTAAAAATGGAAAACAAGTTTTTTAGCTTTTGAAATTCATATGTTTAGGAAAAAAGTTTTACTGAAAGCACTAACAGGAGTGTTAATTTAGTATTTGTCTCAGATAGCAGTTTGTTATTTACCCTATCGAGAATGAGATTAAATCATGCCATCATAATTTAATCCATTCTGTTCAAATTCAATATTTTCATATAGGCTGAGAGAAGTTTCTCTCTCAAAATTGTATACAACCTTATAAAAGAGAAATAGGATTTCCCCTATTGAAACTCAGTTTTCAGGCAATGGGAGTGTATTTTATTTCACATGATAGTAGCTGTGCTGTGTCTCTGAATGGTGTTGAAGAGCAGCAGGGCAGTAAAAAAGAAGAAAATGTCAGATGCACTTTTAGCACACATTATTAGACTACAGCCCCTTTCAGTACATAGGTAATTCATGTAATTTACCTCATAGAGATAATTTATATTTAGAAACCAGTGCCTTCCTAGATGGGGCTGGAAGATTGGTAAAGCAGTGGTAAAACTATATCATCTAAACTGGCAAATTGAGAAAAAAGAAGAGGCACAACAGGGTGATGTTTTCATGCCCAGATTAAATTAATGATTTCTAAAGAGCCATCTGCCCTGGGACTTGGCTTGTTATTGGTCAAACCTAAAAACCAGAGCTCTTTTGGAGCTTTCTTTTCACTTGAGAAGCCCAGGGAACCTGGTGATTGCTCAGTGCCATTAGCCAGGTCTCTCAAAGCCACAGACCAAGCCCTTCAGAAATCAGTGCCTAGAGCAGCATCACTCAACGTGAAACCAAGTTGTAAAACATTTCCCTGAGGTTCAGAATAAGTATTCTACATCCAGACCATATTCTTTCAAAGGCATGTCATGCTTTAAAAATATAGAGGCAGGCCATGATTTTTAACCTTATCTAAAAGCAGCGTGATACACTAAAAAAATCCCCCAAATGCAAACATCATGTTGATATATTTGCTCTTATCTGATAGTGCAGAGAACATATATTCCAAAGCAGCTCTCAAATGACATAGACTCTACAATAGACCCCACACTGTAACATTTTAAAGCTTAGGGGCCCTGAAAAGGTGTGACAGGGCTGGAATTTGCAGCAGCAAGGTCAGAAGAGGTGATAAAGGGTTTTTCATATATTTTTCTCCCCAGCACAAGCCAAAGGGAGACTTGCTGGTCTGTAGCAGAGTTGAGTGCTCCTGTGCAGTCCGAGGGGCTTTTTTCTCTTTAAAAATATGACACGAGTTTGCAGCATCTTGTCAGAACAACCAATGGCTTAAAATTGCCTCCTGCCAGCTGAGTTATTGCCTGTCTTAAATCATTATTCCAACAAAACCACAAGGGCCCTGAGGCCACTGAAGGGTCTTGACCCGCTTCCCCAGGGTTCCTCCAGCTTGTCCAGGGTCCAGCCCCTGGGACTGTCAACCCCAGATGCCACAGCCCCACCGAGCCCAGCCTGGCCCCAGGGCTGGGGCTGTGCCCCTTCCTCAGGAAGGCTGAACCCCAACGTGAAACCTTGGCTTGTTTCTCTTGGGCTATTTTTTGGAATCTGCAGCGTGTTTTGGCTTATTTGTCATCTCTTGTCACCGGACTTACACAGGCACGGTCGTGCTGAGAAAAATCAGAACTAAAAGAATTTAGTGGTCCCACACTGAGGGGCTGCCATTTGCAGCCTGTGTTTGGGTGTAAAAGAGGGGGAAAAGGTTCAGATTTCTGGCAAACAAGGGCAGATTTATATTTTTTTTCTGGTGAAACCTGTGATGATACAAAAGCCATGGCTGAAAATCATCACTCCAGATGAGGCTCAGAATTTTAGTTTTCTGTGGTGCTGCATTAGGGTGCAAACCCCACATCTGCATCCCTGTTACCCTGGAAGAAATATTTGATTCTTCCAGTTCTCCGTTGCTGATACTAAACTTTTACAACTGGGATATAATTTGTTTGTGCCTGGGAGAGCTTCTGCCCTGAACTCAGTGTTGCCAATAAAGGATAGGACCTTGCTTATCTCCCCTAGATTTGTCTGAAAAGGAAACCCTAGAAAACAAACGATAGCATGACTGCCATTTACTCTCAGCTCCTATTTGCTCATTTGTTTTCAGCATGGAAAAAGTATCTAAGCATCTTTCTAATGGATGGAACTAATTCTTTCCATTCTCTGGAAGCTCTGCTTTAGAGAGGACTTGCTGCAAACAGAGGAATCTGGCAGATTTTCTAAATACGTGGGCAAATTCTCTTTTTGATTTCTAAGTTCTTTTATTTAGGTTTGCAGAGTTTAGGTTTTTATTTTTAAATCCTTAGTTGCTTTAATGGTGTCCTTACTTCTTACTCAGTCTCTCACAAGTAGATCAACACACAATTATCTGGGTGCCAGAACAATCCAACCCCTTGTTGACATGACTGGACATTAAACGTTCCTGTAGTAGATGAATGAAATTCAGTTTTTAAAACAGCTACAGCCCAGAACTACATGGAAACACTGCACCAATCAAAACTAATGAAAGGAGCCTTAAAATTGAAATTAAGCAGTGCTTGAGATGACCTAATGTTACACATGCATGTGCTTTCTAATATTGACTTCAAATAATTTTGGACATTTTCAAAGGTGATAATTTAAATTTTAAGTTACGTTGAGAGAGAAATAATTATATTCTTCTGAAGTTCAATTAGCTTAGGAAACGTGGGGTTTTTTCCAACTGACAAAACAATGTTTATCTGCAAAGAGAAGCATTAAAATCCTGTAAGAAGCAGATCTTAAGTCCCCGATTATTAATTTACATAATGTTGTTGTTTTGGATCAATGGAAAAGGAGAAAATTATGAGGAAAAATTACAGAATGTTTTCATATAAGGAGAGAATATTACCTTTAAGGCCAAATCATCACTTTTGGACAAGATTTTTGTCATCTGTTGAAATATCTGACAAAACAAGGGGCATAAGTTTGTCATTATATGAAATTTTCAAATCCCCAGTTTTGAAAACCTTATGCAATAGTCTATTTTCTGATTTTATCTGCAGCCATGCAACAACAGCAGATTTTCCAGTAACTTTTGTCTTCTTTAAAGATATCTACTGTGAACTTGCATGTTCTTACAGTATGGAGTTGATAATACAATAAGCAGGTTTTGGAGACTTTCTCTTTGGTGTTCCCACAGGGATATACTGACCCCCTTTAACCCATTGCTCACCTGCACAGGGCTCTGTGCTCCTCATTTTTCTTTCAGATGCAGAACTATATTCTCACACAGAGATTTCAAAGTGGAGGGAAGATATTATGGTGAACATAAGGAAAATTACCTGAGAACACCCAGAAAAGCAAAACTTTGGAATCTATTGATACAGCATCCCATCTAAACACCTCTGTGGTGATGTGATAGTTGGAAAAGAGTTTCTATAGTTATAGGTGTGCAAAATCAAGACATTCTTCAGATTTGTGATGGATGATGCTGAGACATCCACAGAGCCCACCTTAACTCCAGATGTTGTTCCACAGCCTCGGTCCCAGGTGAGGTTGTTAAGGCAAGGCAAGGGCTCTGGTGAGACAGCTGGAAGTATTGATCCTTCAGATAATGATACTGAGAGATGAGGAAACCATCCAAAAAGCTTTGCCCTGTGTCAGCAGAAATACTGGGAGTTTTTGAAATGCAGTGTTTAAAAATAGGGCCTTGTGAAGAACACTGGCAAGATGATTGCTCCTCTGAGGAACAAGCTGATTTCAGGGTCATGCAAAATGTATGGGGTGATCCACAAGATACTTTTACTAACAAATAAAAAAAAGAAAAATAACTTTTTTTTTCCTAGTACCTTTTAATATGGAAAAGTTCATATTTGTTTACAAAAAAAGTAAATATGAGGGCATGGGTGGATTTTCCTGACTGGTTGAAACTCTAAAGATTAGAAAGGTGATCCTGGAAATGTAAAGACACAGATTCTATTGATTGGTGATGGGGTCCACTCTTCTCCCCCCACACCACCCCAGAGCAGTGATCACAGGACCCAGCACAGCAAAGTGCCTGATCTCTCAGTTTTCCCACTGTGGCCACAGCCAGTTTGGCAGAAATTTGGGAAACCACAGATGAACCAAGTGAAACTCCTCAACAGTGTAAAAGAAATCTGTTTCTTTCAGTCATTTCACAAGTGGCTGGCTCTACAATAGGACTCTATGTGCAATTAAATTAGTGTAATAACTGCCTTCTCTGAAGCTAATGCAATGATGTGAGAATAAGCATAATGCAGGAGCACAGTCTGGTCAGGCAGTCACCCTAACAGAGGGAATGATGTCATCTCCAAAGAGGATATCAGATGCTCCTCTAATTTACAGAGGGAAACTTTTCCCTTTAGTGCTTGCTGCAGTTCTGAAAGATGCCAAGAGCCTGCACTGGTTCTGTGCTGCTCCCAGTGGGCTTTAATTACAGTTATAAATGAGATTTCCCTTTTGAGGATTAGCTCTGTCCTCCCTGAGCAACTGAAAGGAAATGGAAGCTGGAGCCAGGACTAGACAAGGGACAAGTGCAAAGCTGTGGGTCAGGGAAGAGCAGGGAGGGGAATGGATGAAGGGACCAAGGCAGTCGTGTTCATTCCTTATTTTTACTCTAAGCAGAACAAACAAAATAGCTGCTCCAGTGAGTTATTTACATTAGTGTGCTTCAGAGCCAGATGGAGGGCTTTATATCCCATTATGAAAGGCATGCAAGTTACAGTGACATGAGTCCTAATTATGAACAACTTAAACTGCACCATCTGCATTTAACAAAGCTCCATATGCAGGGGGATGATCGAGCTTGGCTGCCTTCATTTCTTAGCAACACGTGCAAAATAGACACTGGCAGGAAGAAGCTGAAGATGCTCAGGCAGGCTCTGTGAGAGGAACTGGAAGTGTTTGTGGTGTCCCTTCTGCCCTCACCGACCAAACAGGAAACTTAGGGCAGCAATCACCCCAGGGCAGAATTGTTGCCTCCTGTTAAGAGGGGTATTTGTACATAGCTTTGCTAATTTCAGCTTACTGACCATCCAGTCTTAGCTAACACCTGCTTTTTAATTTTTTTTTTTTTTCATTCTCATTTTTTTCTTTTTCTTTTTGGCAAAAAATTTCACATCATCTTCCCCGTGGCAATCTCAGCAGACAGTGTGTAATTTTAGATGCTCAGATTGAAAGCCCTATTCTTTTGCCACTGACAGCGCTCTGCCATGCAAATTTCAGCAAAAGGGGGTCTGTTGATTTCAGTTTAATGGAGAATAAAAAAATTAATACTTCCTTGGAAAAGAAAATTTCATCTAGGCAAACAGCCCTTGTTACCCAAAACTACTACCCAAAACTACTACCCAAAACTACCCAAAAATTAGTATCCAAAAGTTTGACTTGAAAGGGGATCCTTGTATGCTCTGAGGTAGAAATTGCTTTTCTTCTTTAAAGAGCATTAAACACAGTTTGTAACTGAGAGGAGATTTAGCAGGGGAGTTTTTATTTTCCTTCTGACATTAGCAGTTAGTTCCACTGGAGAAAATTTTAAGAGCAGAGCCACACTTAGCTGATTCTTCCCCATAATTATTAGGGAATTCTAAACAGTGTGCAAAACTCTTAGGTTGAAAAGATAAAATTTCAAGTGAACACAAAAGGAGTTGTGTGAAGGAGGTCAGACATGTATGTGTCTCTGGCTATCACAGGTGATCTGCAGTGCAGCTCTTCTGACTTTGCCTTCAGAGCTCCAAAAGCACAACCCAGCAATATTTCTCCTAAATCCAGCCCCTCCTGGCCCTGCCCTCAACCTCCCCTTCCCTACCTCGCTCAGAAAGGCTTTGATCTGGAGCAATCTGAAGCACAGTGAATAGCTGGTGAACTCTTGAGATGACAAACATCTTGCTCCAGGAGGGTTTTGTGAGTCATCTTTTAGTGAGAGAGGGCAGGAGCTGAGGTTATTATTATACTGGGTTCACTTTCTCCTCAGGCTGGACTCTCTATCTCTGTGAGATATAAACAAAATACTGAATTAGGAACAAAAAAACAAAAAAGTGAAGTCTTTATAAGCAAAAGTAACTGGATGAACATGATTGAAAAGTGAGAGGGGATCATTAATGTCTGTTTTCACAGAAATCTGGATGTAAGGGATTAAGCTGACTGTAATAGATTCCTCCCACCTCTGTTTCCCCCCCTTTCCATTCTGCTGCTTCTGATATGGAGATTTACACTGACCTCTGGGCTTCTAAATCTTGCAATTTGCCAGCTCTTTGATAGAAGCACATTCTCACTGGCCACTTAATTCCTTTCTGATCAGTATTACGTGACACCAGCAATCAGAGGGCCTTTGATTCACCAGGACAAAAGGGAGAATGGAAATGGACCTTTCCCCCTAACACAGCACTGCCATAGTCCCATGAGCCGCCTGTAATCCTGCTTTCATTTTTTTCTTCCCTATTTTTTAGTGATTTTAGAAGCCCAGCTTCGAGCTAAGCAAGAACAAGATAAGTTCTTTTACCATTTGAATACTGAGGGAATAAATCTTTTTATCTCTCCCTGACTTCAGGTGCAGGAAGTAAAAAACCTTTTCTGTATGAGCACTGAATAGGACTGGTCCATTTTACTTTCCCTGCAGCATTAGCTGCATTTCTAAAAGGAGACCTATTTAACCACATAAAACAGCAGGAAGTGTGAGGACAAAATGGAACTATTTTCAAGAAGACAACACTGAAAACTCAGACATAGGAGACACAGGCAGTAAAACCACTCTCCATTAAAACTGTGACTGGAAGATTCTGCAGAAACTCCTTTAAATATTATTTCACAAGTCTCAGGCCAATACTTTTTTTACCAGCACAAGTATTGAAATACAAAATATTTAAATAATAAGGGTAAAAATGAAAAAGAAAAAAATTAGTTTAGATGTAAGGTGAAAAGTTGTATTTTTGTCTTTTTCCCTTCTGGCATTTTACTGGTAGCAACGAAATAACTGGATCTCTCAAGTTCATCATCTGCAAAAAATACTCTACTTTATTTGGCTTGATAATATAAAATAAACAAGATCTGATGTCTTATTGTTACCCAATTTCTGCTCCACTTTCTGTGTGTATATGATGTGTATACACTCCTTTCCTGAGGATATCCATGATAAAGAGTTGATGTTTAATCAGTTTTTGAAGTATTGCTTGCACTTTGTTGACCAAAAAATGCTGCAACTTCATATAAAACCAGAAAAGCCCTATCCTTCCATACTATTAAAAAAATAAAAGCCATATTATTCAAAATAATACATTGATTCATATACCTTTACATATGTGGTACATTAAAGTGGTTTTGAATTAGAAAAAAGGGAAAACTCCCTTGATTGAGAGTTAAAATACCTGGGAAAGCATCAGGCATCGTTGACATGAGAAAATTTCTCAAGCTGAAAAATCTTCAGTAATTTTGAACTTACTGATGTTGAGAAATTTTAGGCAGGTTTAGAACACTATCAGATAGATAAACTGTACTCACATTATCCTATTTAATCATATTCAAGATATTTCTCAGGTTGTTTGATCAAAGCTTTTGTTGCCTTTTTAATTTTTGAAGTGAAGGATTCTCTCTGATTTTTACAGGAAAGAATTCCACACAATAAAGAGGCAGAACAGATAAAAACCAATACTTTTAATCTGATAGAAGTTATTTTGACAAAATTCTACCTCAAGAAAATTTTATAACATTTCAGATTTGTTTAGAAGAGAAATAAGATTCTAACATAATAATCTAAGTATATCTACCAGGACTGTGGATTTTTAATTTAAATTTCTGTTTTCATCAAATGATTAATTTAACCACAATAGTCACTTTGTATGTTACTTATAATTCACCAGTTCCAGAAAAGCTTTGTCTAGACATAGACTTGATGCTTCAAGTGGTAAATGCTGAGCTGCTTAGCAAAGGTCCTCTAAAAGGAGCTACCAGGTTACTCAGGGCAAAGTTGGGAAATGAAGGAATCATTGCTTCTATAAAAACTCCAGTTGCAATTAGAGATACTGGAGGGTGTGGCTGAATACAGAGAGGTTGTTCTTGTGGGAGAAGAAATCCCTGGAGCCTTGGAGGAGCTCAAGGGAATAACATGGGAATTGCTGGAACTCTTTAGTTACGAAATGAGGAGAGGATTTTCAAGATCACAGCAATGGAAGTGGTGTATGAAGGAAGGATGTGACCATTTAACACTGAGAATTGGGTGAATTACTTGCTTAGCTCTCCCGGTGTCTGTCAGCGCCCATGTGCAGTGCTCCCTGCTCTCCCCCTTGGAATGTGGTGTGTCTGTGCCTCGAGGCTGGGTGGGCTCACACCACAAATGTCACCTCACACCACAAATGTCACCTCACGCTCCATCCTCAGGCTCAGGACTCTGCTCACGTCTGGGAGCAGAACCAAAAATTCACAAAAATTGCATGGAACCTTCTCCTGGAGCTTCTGACCCCAGCAACCAGACACATCATTCTCCTGAATGATACCAAGGAACTGGCTCTAAAATTCTCTAAAATCCCTGTTCAATTGCAAGGGATGTGCCATATCCAAACCCACTAAAATGTGACGCCCTTACTCTTATTTTTTGACTTGTAAACCATATAGCACATAATTTTACTTCTTTATACCTTTCTTTCATTCCCTCTCCATGATGAAAAACAGAGTCTATTTTAGTTCAGTTAATGGAATTTGTTAATAAGCATTAGTGAATTTAGGATTTTAGAAACAAATTGATTAATATCCAGCATGATTTTGTACAACAGAGGGAAAAATACATGTTTTAGGTTGCTAACAGAAGATTAGGGAGCTATGAGTCAAAGTGCCAAGAAAAGCAGAAACCACTTAAATCATCAGTCATTTTATCCATAGGAATCTGAGAGCTAGATTAAAATTCTGCATAGTGTTAGTGAGAGCAAAAACCATTATTGTCTTTAATATTGTGGTAGTCTGTGAAAGGGATTCAATAACACATAATGAGGATGAAGTTGCAGTGACTCAGGGGATCCCTTCCAGTTTTGTGCTCCTATAGTTAATATTTAAAAGTCAAAGCCATAATGGGGGTGAGTGGATTTTTTTCAGCTGCACAGAAAAAAATAACTCCACTTTGTAAACTAAATGCCCTTGCTACTCTGCTGAGGTGTGTGTAAAAGGTGTCTACTGACTGTGGAAGTTCCTTAACCTGGCAGGGAATCATCCATCACTGAGTGCTGGATCTAATTAGTGAAGTCAAGAGGGTTTTCCCAATGTCCTCTAAGCTGGTAAGTCTGAAACATCTTGGATTTGACAAATAATCCCCACACTCTTCTCTCACCTTGGCTGTGAACTTCTGGTCAATCAGATGGAACATAAATTTTTATTATTTTTTTTTAAATTGCTTTCTCATCTTGGTTTTAGAGCCCACCATTGGTTATTGAAGACAGATGCAAATTACAGATTTTCGCTTCACAAGAAATGAACAATTTCTGCATAGGATTTCATAAACTCCTATTTTTCACAAATAAAAAGTTTGAAAAAAATATTTTTTGATAACTTGAATTACTGTACTCAAGCAAAGAAACATTTTCACTTTTAATGATGAGACAGACATCAAACATTTTGATGAAGATAAAAAATATCCTATTTGAAATTAATAGGGAACTGCAATTTTTAAAAGATCAGCATTTTACCAGAAATATATTCTGATGGAAAATATTTGACTGTTTTAGTTTTTATTAAGTAAAATAAAGCTCTTGGTGAGTGGTTGGGCATGGAGAGAGAATGGGTTTGATTTCACTTTGGTGGCACAGGTACCATGTAGCAAAACAAGTTATGAAAGCTGGGCTTCTGTGAAGATCAAACTGAATAAAATGAAAACAATTACTTATGTTTTCTACCTTTTCTTTGGTTTTTGATCTTCTGTTCCCCTATTAAATATGAAATCCTGTGATGGAAATTATTTTAGACCAGTAATCTGTCGCATAAAGATACTGTGAAATATGTAAACAAACCAAATATTAATTAGAAAAGGTTAATTTCCATCCTGTTAACTCTCCTTTGATTCACGAGCAGTAGCTAATCATGGGCAGAGCTTACAAAAGGAATTGAGCCTGAAGCTGTTGTACCTAGGTTGTTTAAAAGCCAATTTTTTGGTGCTGCTCTTTCTGTTGTTAATTGCTGTGTGATTTGAAAATGCAAGTGGCAGACACAGTAAGAGCCTGTTGTGGGAGCAGGTCCCTGCTGAGTCCCAGCTAAACTCGAGGAGAGAAGCACCAAAAATCTGCTTTATTGGGGGGGCAGGAGTGAAGTTCCCTGGGCAGCTGGGGGGTCACGGCCTCTGGTGGGGAAATCCAATGTAAGGAATCACTGCTCTGTTTTTGGAGAGATAAAACTCTCCAGAAAACAGCCCATGAGATCTTCCCTTGGTAGAAACCATTTGCCAAAGACACTGATTTACACCAGCTGAGGCCAGGGGATGGGCCAAGGTGGGGGCAGAGCAACAGAAACTTTAAATGAGCTCTTGGAAGACAAACCTTTTTTTCCACTGATGTAGAACTACATTTAATTTGCCAGCATGGATTGAGAGCAGTTATCAAGTTTATTTATAACCTTCAGGGTAGGAATTCATCAAAGACAGCTTTCCTCAAAGTCTCTGCTTTGTATCTGCAGCAGAAGTAAAAAATAACCAAAGTGACATTTGCTTGATGCAGTACTGGAAATTTCCTGTTAGTATGTTATAAAATAACAAACACACAGGTATTAATTATGTATCATGATAATAACATGCCATCTATGAATTTATAGCTTATTAATTACCAGAAAAAAAGCAGCAAGCTTTCTAGCATCTGCAGCTCCAGGCAGCAAACAGCCTAATCTGCTGATACAGGATTCAGCTCTCTTGAAATTAGAAAAGTGTGGTCTAACTTTTTCTGAGAATCATCTCCTCATTTCATATGAACCATTGCAGGAAATGCAGTGTTTTCTGCTGCAGTGGGACTGACAGTGACATCAGGGTGGTCACCTTCAAACTGAGCAGCAGGACCACCTTCCTGAGCCCCCAGTGTCCCCATCCTTCAGAGCTGTGACAGTCTTGTGCCTTTTATAATGTTATAGTATAGCAGTGGGGTTTCTTAGTTTGGGAGGAATCTCTAGGCAAATAACTCAGTGGCTGAAGCAATGTCAGCAGAACATTTGTTTGGTTTTGTTTTGTTTTTTTTTTTCTGGGAGTACTAAGATGGTTTTAAAACAGCTGCCCCACCCTAGGTGGAGGAGAACAACTGAACTCAGGTTTTCTGCATCTCCTGTGAGTGTCTGAATCTGTGCCCTGGAGGACTCAGGCTCTGCCCAGGCTCCTGAGCAAGAAAATGCTCTGAGAGAAGTTTTTAAATAAGGGCAAATTCACCAAGAGTTGCTGAGATTAATGCTGTGCAAGCAGCAGCTTCTCTTTGGGATCTGTATCATTGGTGGTATTATTCCTGCAAGGACTCTAAGTGACATCTCATGTATTTTTTTTTTCCCTTATTGAGGCTCGTTTGCTGTATTCACCCTAAGTCAGCCTAACTTCGAGAAAATGAAGGAAAATCTGCACCACAAATAATGAAGAGGAAAGTTGATTTGAAGCTTTTCTTGTACTTGCTTTTTCCCTTCTGGCATTTTATTGGTGGCAATGAAATAACTGGATCTGTCAAGTTCATAATCTGCAAAAAGTACTTAACTTTATTTTGTGTGATAACATAAAATAAGCAAGTTCTGATATGTCAAAAATATTATTAGGACAAGAGAAATCATCTCTATAAAATAACTTCATCTGTTCCAAAATTTTTGTGTTTTTTGCTTCTCTCTAATTATCTGTACATATGTACGTACATGCAAACTTTTATAAAAGGGGGAGGATGAATGGAGACTTATAAAGTATATTTTTATCTTTCACTCTTGAAATAGTTGTCAGCTGAGATTATGCAAATATCACAGGGAATGAAGCAAGTTTCTGTAGTGATTAAGAAGGTCTTAAAAATAACACCTGGTAGATCTGCCCTGAGAGCAGTTTTTTCTTGGATAAAGTTGGTTGAGTTTCATTTGTTTCCTTTGAGGTTGGTTTGTTTGTTTGTTAACTTGATCAATTTTTGTTTGGTTTAAGAAATGGATGGCAGAGGACACTGAAATGTATTTCAGGACTAAAATGTAATTGCATTAACTTGCTGAGACCTGAGGTTGTGTTTTAGATGTACCCCTCTCCAATTTCTTGTGATAATCTGGTTTTTCTGTACTCAGTAAGAGGAACAATGCATTGTGTATTTACAAGACAAGACACCACAGAATTTTCCAAAATTCTTTTGCATTGTGTCCTTATTTCCCTCTCTAAAACATGCTAAGGGTGTCATGTCTTGTAAATACATATTTTGGTGTTGCAACAGTTTATATCTCTTTTCTTTTCTTTCTCCAGTGTTCATGTTGGGTATCTTGGGAGATGAAAATTTTCTGTCTGCAGTTTGTTCAGGGGGGGATTATTAATTTATTAGTGCTTCCCAAACATTAATTAATTTATTTTCATATCAGTCAGTTCCCGTACACAGACAGAAAAATGAGTGCTAGAAAAGAAAATGAAAATTGCTCTGTCAAAATCTGTGACTGAGGAGAAAGAGTGATATTTTCTGGGCCAATTTACACATCCAAAATTGTATGAGTAATTTCAGTATTAATCATTAGCATTTTTAGCTGTTACGATTCTGTTGGACTAGAAAAAGATGAAGCAAAAGCAATGTATTCTCTTTTGGTACTTCTAGTTAAACCACCTTAGGGTAGTTACTCACTATTTAATGCAAATTTTATATTAAAACAGCTGCTTGCAAACTGTTTTTCAGTGTTAAATCTTCACCTCTAACCATGACATGCCTTCCATATGGAATAGAGATTCTGTATCCTATTTAAACTTGCAAGTTTTCACCTGGGTATTTTCTGTTACTTGATCATTTTTTAATCCACCTGATTTTTTTTGTTCCGTCTAATCTTTGTGTATGGCCACGTGGCCAAATGCTGTCATAGATCACTTTCTATGTCCCTCGGTAAGTTCACATGACTTTGCAAAATAAAATCTCCGGATTTTCTCAGTCAGATCATTCATATGTTCCATGTAAATGGATGAACACTGTGGTACTGTGGCAACTTTAATAATCTTTGGCATCATTTGTATAAATTCCAGGAATGACTGGTGTTGGCATATTATTGATGGTGCTTACTGAAACTCATGTTTGTCCCTCCAAAGTATCTCTGTGTTCCTGTTTTGTTGGTGTGTTTTGGACAGTGATGCTCAGGAAATACAAGATTTTTGATGGAACTGCAAAGTGAGGGCTTTATTCCTTGCAGTCAGGCAACTGCACTAAGCTTACATGGGGTTTATTTCCCATCTGCCTGGGTTACAGCTAGCTCAGAAATGTTTGCAGTGTAATAGCTGCTGAGTTAGCTCTGTGAGGAGCAGACACAGAGAAATAACCACTGCAGTCTAGACAGTCTCAAGGAGAACGTGGGGGTTCCTTAAATTAGAATAATGCTGTGCTCTCAGGAGAAAATGTGTTCAGCTCTGGCGCCTCTTGTTCCTCCCTTGTGTTAGAGAGTGCTGGCACAGCTCTCCATGGGACTCCTGAGCTGAATTCAGGCTAAAAAAATTAAATTAAAAAAGAAGAGAAAAAAAAATCCTATCTCCTTTGTTCAACTTCTTTTGTGTATATATTAGACAGTGCAGCTCCAGAAATGCTGTTCCAGTGTGAGAGAACCTGGATTCCTATCCAGGATTCCCATCCTGGGGATGAAAAACTCCTGGGGAGCACATGCAGACAAGAGAAGGTGGTCCAGGCAAATGTCCCTTTATACCCTAAAGCAGCATTTTGGTGTTTAAACCAAGTACTTCAGCCCAAGCCTAAGCAGTGCCTGTCTTGTGTGAGTAAAGCTTTAGTTGCCTGTTGGTGTCTGGTTTGAGATCTGCTCAGCCCACAGCAACTGCCCCAAAGAGGACCAGAGGTTGGTGAGATTTCTCCTCCTTTTTTTGGGTGAGATTTCTCCTCCTTTTTCGTGAGTCTTCCTCTCCTTTTTTGTGAGTATTCTCCTCTTTCTTGTGAGGAATTTCCAGGAGCCAAACCAGAGCCCAAAGGCTGTAGGATTGGGATTTTCAATCTTGTTTTTCAGCCTTGTTTCAGACAAGGCAAAGGACCCTGTGAAGTTCATCTCTCCTAACACCAGGTATCAAGGAAAACCTGGTTCCTCCCCATTCTAAGCTCTTCTACTCTCAGGGCTCTCCCCTCTTGAAAAACTTACTCCCTGCTGCTTGTCTTATTCACAGGAAGTTTGGAGCTTTCCAATTAGACTGATGTAAAAATCTTTGCAATGAGAAATTTTATATTTCCTACAGCAAGTTCACAGTTTCAGAGCAGAACCCCAACTCTCCATTTGGGGCTATTTTTTAAGTGAAGACATGTGACACTGAATCCCCATCATGTCACTTAGTGCTTTTGCCTTGATAGAGACTGATCTGGCATTTTTCTAGGCCAAGGAAGCAAAATATTTTTAATTACTCTGAGCATATCTTGCTCGTCAAGGTTTTGATTTTTTTCTGATGAGCTTTGTAGTTCTGAATTTTTCAATTTTATTCCTAATGGATATTCCTGTATGGATATTTGGAGGTACCTGCTGGATTAATTTTGCTCTAGCACAGCTGTAGGGAATAACTGCACAAATCCAGGCTCCTGTGTTTAACATGTCATTGTCAGAACTTCATACCAGTATTTGTGTTCAGTTCCACACTGAGGGAAGCATCTTTGGTGGAAAACACTTTATGTATATGGATGGCGAGGTGCAGGCAAAATTAGGAATTGGTATCTGCTGGCTTCTTGGGAGCAAAATATGTTAGTGAAAAATATTTTTCTGAAAGAAATTCTGACTAGCGCTTTTTTTAGTTCCTTTTTAGCTTGTGTATCACACAGTAAGTCCTACCACAATCCAGTTCTGTTTCTTCTCCTTTGCAAACACCCTTTTAATGTTAGCCCTCTGTTCAGCTACTGCACAATCCCCTTGGATTGCCCTCAGCACTATTAAATATTGCAGCAGCATTCTTTCTTGACTTTGCTGATGTTAAAAAAGAAATGTTTGTTCTAGTTTGGTTTTTTCCCCCCCGTTTATTTCTGTGAGTATTCTGCTTTAAGCCTACTTTGTGGAGCTTCTGCCTGGAGGCCGCCAAGAACTGAAGCAGGTGTTTCAGGGGTCAGCTGTCAAGTGTTTGGTTACAAAGGTGGTGGGTCCTGAAGGAAGCAGGTGAGGAAGGAACTGGAGTCTTGCTGATGTGTTTAACAGCTCTGAGGGACACACTGTCCCAAAAGCAAACTCGGGGAGGGGGGGCACTGTGGTCAGGTGTCAGAAATGTTTACAGAATTAATTTTACTCTCTCGTGGGTTGCAAGGAGGAAGCCCTTCCACATCCTCACTTTCTGCCTTGCTCATTCTCCTGCTGCAGCTCCCCCGGTGTGACACATTTGTTTATTGCAGCAGTGCTGATGGAAACCAGGTCGCAGGGGCACTGGGATTGTACAGACACAGCACAAAGCCTGTCCCAAAGGTTTTATTCATTAAGCAAGCATTAATATCTTTCTCAGCTTCTCGCAGCTTTTGGGGCCATTGTCTGACGTTTTGGCGAGTGTGTAGCTCTCTCAACTTGCTTGCAGTCAGTCCTCTTTGAAATATCTGTGTTACAGCTTCATTTGAAAATTCTGTATGCAGAATGACTGAGTTTTTAATATATATGCAACAGGGTAACTTCTGGGGTAGTTTTAATGAGAGAGGTTTTTGCTCAGAACACAGTTAGGAATGGAGCCACGGATCATCCCAGCACTAATCTGTTTGTAAAAGAAAAATGAGGAATGGTCTGTTTGTGACATGCTCCCAGCACAAGGGAAGATTGCTGTCTCACTTGGGTCATGGTGATGGGGAGCAGGGGGCTGGGAGGATGTGAAATTTAGCAACTGAATAAAGATGGCCTTGCTCTGCAAAAAGCACTTTGCTGAACAAATTCGTGAGTGCTCACAGTTTCCATTTTCATTCCTTCTGCACTTATTTCTATGCCACCCCCCTAAACTGATCAATGCTTTGTGTCAGACAGGCTGGAATCTATCAGGGTCTATTTCAATCCCTCAGGTGAATCCTGAGGATGACTTTTTTCCCCACCACCCAGGCCATGTGAAATTAAGGAATATAATCTGTCTGTTTCTCTGGACACCGTCATCAGCTGCCCTGATATTTTTGTAACTTCAAGTGTTTGGCTGGAGGTTTGCTAGATTTTGGTGTTTGTTTTTTTTTCATTATTAAACACTACTGGGATTTTTCTTACTGGCACACAAAGGTTGATGCTCAGTTGATTGGGGGGAAAAGCTGCTTAAAAATTAAATGACTCTTGTACCACTGTTGAAATCAATAGGGCAGCCTCAGCCTGCAGCACATGAAAATTTTCCTTATGGTTAAAAAAAGGTAGGGAGTAATAATTATTTCAAAATAGCTCAGATTCTGTTCCCAGCTAACAAAGGTGGCTTTTAAAAAAAATTTCCTTGCACTGCTCTGAACTGATGACTGTGATACCAAATGGAAACATTCATTTAAATGTTATTTGAATAATGATTGCTAAAACCATTTCTATCTCTATCTCATTTCTGCTAATAAAACATCTTCATTTTTAATGAAATGCTGTCTGCACAAACTAATTTACAGCAAAATATTCCTTATTTTTTGCAATTATTAAGACAAAGGAGTACATTTGTGACATTATTAAAGCATCATCAACAAATTAGTTACCTTATCTGTTCTCTATCTGCATAATCCCCATACCCCTGTCACCATGTTTACAAATCCAAACGAATGTTATGCAGCCCAGATCTAATTAATTTTGGATTAGTCTTCCAGACACATGTAGCTCTGATCAAAATAATCTGTGTTCTCTCTTTTTTTTGACCCCTGGAGTGTTCTGTTTGTCAGGGGATGTGCTGGAACACGAATATCAACAAGCAGGTTAATCCTTGGGCTGTCACTTTTTCCGGATCTGCAGCATCCTGAGCTTTGCTGCTGGAAACCTCCGAGATCCAGGGAATGTCAGGGAGCAAATCAGTGTCATGTGGGGCTTAGGGCAGGTTGAGATCTGACTAGACATCTAAGCAATCCAGCATGGTGTGTAATGAAAATAGTCTGCTGAAATGGCTTTTCAAAAAGATCTGGCATCCTCTCGTGCTCTTCTTGAAGGGAAGGAGCCAACTGGAAGATATATTTGAAAGGAAAGCTGAGCTGCTATAAATTTCCAATGGGTAATGGGAAATTTAGGTGATGGTGATTGGGTGATTTATTTGGTTTTATGCATCCTCTGACAGGGCAGCTATCTGGGACTTCTGTTCCATGTTCATGGCACGATCAAAAGGTTTAAATGGGAAAATCAGCTTCCCCCATCCAAGATTTTGTGGTGACTGAGGGGGGAAAGAAGTGAAGATACTGTGCATTCAAATAATTAAATGCATTCATTGCATCTAGTAATTAATTTACTATAACATAAAGTCATCTCCCAAAATAGATGGTCTGCAAAGAACTTCTTGTGGAAGGCTGTTAATCAAAACAGGAACTCAATTCCTTTTTCCTTTTTCCAGAAAGGTTTGTAACCAAAAAGAGGGAGAGAACAGCTGGACAATGACTGTTTTTTCCAGTGAATGCAGATTAATTCAGGTTGTGTTTTTCTTTCAGGTTTCCCCTCAAACCAGATTCATTGTCACCCCACCATGCTCCCTCAGAGTGCAGAGCTCTTCCTCTTTGACTTGTGGTCACCCTGTGGGTCACAGCTGCTGGCATGAGCTTGCTACCAGCTCGTGGAGAACCAGTGTCAGTGATTAAATGGCTTTTCCCTCCCCTGTGCCCTGAGGTACCAGGCTTCTAGATTAATATCAGGCTTTAAACCATTGTCCCAGTTGCACAGAATTGGCTATGACAAGGCAGCTTTATTTATGTATCACTGCAAACACTATTGAGCTGCCTTTTCTTCTGTGCCTATCTTTAATGAGTAATTCTGCAAGGCTGGATGGAGACTGACTGATTAAGCTGGTGTTACAGAGAGCTTTGATTGGAGATGTGCCAGAGCGTGTGCCAAGTGAGACACTGCAGATCTTGCTCTCTATGCTTCAGTCAAGCTCAGCTTTTGATAAATATATAGAAGCACCCTGTAGCTGAGATGTTTTACCACCCTGAAATAAAAAATCATATACCTTTCCTACAAGAGAAGTTGGAGTAGCTGCAGTAATTTTTGGCAAATGCATACAAATCTGCATCTGCTTGTAGGCTGCCAAAAATGAGGAAGGAACAGAGATGCTGAAATAAAGTTTTGGTGAAAATTTGGCTCTAAGGCCCAGCTGCTGCAAGTACTCTAGCATGAGTTTAATTCTGTGTGTGTGATCAGCATTACTGTGAGTTTAACAGAGGTGTTAAGCATAAGGAGAAGTGAAAACTTGTGTAAATTTTGCTGAGAGAGGGGTTTATTTGTGAGCCTCAGCATAAACAAGATAAATCTGGTCATGCACAAAAGAACGTGTTCCTCAGAGTTGTTACATGATGAAGTTGGGCTTAGATTATTTTCTTCCTTTGAGAGAAACCTAGAATCAGTCTCTGAAGAGCAACAGCTAGAAAGGATAGGGGGAAATAAGGCTTCAAAGTCACTCTAGAAAACAAAAGGTGCCAAAAATAATATTAAACTGATGTCTTTAGTGTTCATTTCTTATTCTGCCTGCCTGGTCAGTTATCACTGGATGCAATGGCTGAAAGAATTGTTTGGGAATGCAATAATTTTATGTATTGCCTTCTGCTCCTCCCTTATGTCAAATGTCTGAAACCAGCAATTTCTTAGGGCCTTTGATGAAAATCAAGGTGTGCAGATATTTGAATTAATGGGGTGATACTTGGACTTCCTGGTGTTCGGATTATATTGGTGGTATTTAAGAACAACTTCTCAAGGGTCAGACCCGTTGTGCTAGACACCATATGGTTACTTTGCCCTGTGATTTTCGATTTCTCACTGAAAAACTACAAAAACCATCTTTTACCCCACTAAACTGACTGCATCAATACAGCTATCTCTTTAAAGCTTAAGTTTAGGCAGAAAACTAACAAAAACACGAAGGAAATTTATGAGAGGAATAAACATGAAGTGTTAACTGGCAAATATGCACAAAAGGTAGAATAGGAAAGAAAAAATGGCAGCAGATATTGATGTTATGACAACTCCTCTTTTAGATTGAAAAAACAACCCCTAGAAAAGATTAATTACATTGTTAAGTAGTGCAACTTTTAGTAGCTGAAAAACCCAGAGGGCTCAATTCATCTTTGTATTTTGTCTTGAGTAGAGAGTGTCAAATGATGATGCAAGATAGGAAACACTGATGGATGGGATTGAGCCTTTTTTCTGAATTATGATGGTGCTGCAAATCTGTGCTGTTCTCCTGACCTTGGTGTAACATCAGCTGATGGCAGCTGAGAATTTGGTCCCTTGTTGAAATTGAACTTATATAACCTTTCTCAAGAGAACAATCAGCATTATTTTGTGTAAGAAGATGAAGAAAAATCTGAAATCTAGACAGGGAAGTAAATCAAATCTCTTGTGTAGAGAACAGAAAGGTAAACTAATGTTTCCTGATGGGAAGGAACATGTGCTGCTTCATGTACAAAAGAGGAGTCACATTCCCCCACAAAAGAGACTATGTATTTAACCAATCTTTTGACGGACATTAACAGCAGAATTTACCCAATTTGGCTTCGATTTTTTTACAGGAATGCACAAAACTCCAGGTCAAATACTGCTAGAGTCAGGGAAAACCGAAGTGGTGGTGATGGACATTGTGTGGCTTTATTTCTGAGTGGGGTTGAGGTGTGGACCCTCAGACCTTCTGAATGTACAAAACCTTGCACAGCCCCACATATGGCAAGGATCCAGATTGATTATGATTTAATCATGATTAAATAATCAACTCATCTCTGTTATAATTGAAGGTCATGTGCAATGATTCAGCTTCATGAAGAATGTCCAAAACAGAACTGGAGGGATGCTTGGGAGAAGGCTTCTTTCATATTTTTCCAGAGCACATAAACTTAAACAACACATTTTAATATTACAGGGAGCTCAAGTAGCCCTTCTGCACAAGGGAGGACAAGTCTTTTTGAGTGGTCCTGTGAGAATATAACTTGTTCTTCCTGTCTAACCTGAGAAGGATGAAAAGACAGAAACATCAAAATATTCCACTCCCTGATGAATCTGTGTCACTCTGGTTACACCAGACAGATACCCACTTATTTTATTTTGCAGTGATAATAAAATGTGCTGGGATTGCAGAAGGCTTTCAGCTGCTGCTGTCTCATGAACAGCTCTGTGCTCCTTTGAAGCAGTTTGTCACCACAGCAGAGGAGGTTCCTCCTCCCTGCCCTGCTGCATTCCTGTCACAGTGTTCTACAAAGACTGTGTCTCTCCCCTTCCCCTGAACGGCACAGGGACATTAGCATGAAAACGAGGACTTTGTTCCTTAAGTGTTCATCCATTCCTCCAGCTTATCCTCCCACCTGAAGTCCTCATCTGTGGCATCAATGAGTTTCCCTGGAAATTGGTTTGATGAGGCTGCTTAAGTGCAATCCACTTACGTATTATATGCAATAATCTCTCCATAATTATAGACCTCCCTTTATTATTATGACATCTTTTAACACTTTTGAAGTTCCCTCAGTCTCATAATTCAGCTTCATTGACCGGAAAACAAAGAAACCCACCAGCTGCAGAGTTAAAATCATGATGCTGTTGGCTTTAATCTCTCTTTAATCATTAAAATATAAATTAGCACTTGTACTCGTTACTTCCCAAGCAGCTTTCTCTTCTGGATTTCTTTCATCCTCTGCTCACAACTGCCACCTGCTTTTTCTGGTGGCCTGCCTTACACCAGGGAGGAGATTCCTTCCCAGGGTTTGTCAAGAACAAGGTTCAGGGGCCTTAACAGCAAAAAATCATGGTACAGGAGAGGAGTTGAGCAAGTACAGAAGAGTGGGTCAAGGCTGTGGACATCTCTGTCATAAGGACACTCCTTTGGTACATCCATTTTTACCTGGGGAGGTAGGAAGTTTTTGAAGCCTCTTTGGGGAAGTTTTGAGCCAAAATCGGATGCATGGCACACACCACTTGTGCTAAATTTCCTTGCATATCCTCTGGCAGGGCTCAAGGTTGTTTTGGTTTCATAGAAGTTTCCTCTAAGTGAAAAGTTGCTTTATTTCTAATGCAGTGAAGTGTTTAAACACGTGCTGCTTGTCCACAGTTAGTTGTTACCTGAAATCCTACATCAGGAGGAGATTTTCTGTTCATAGCTGCATCTCCATCCCAGCCAAGAGCAACTCTGGAGGAAAGGATGTGTTATCTTCCAATGGGATGGGATATTTCAAACACCAGGGTTTGGTACACAGCTCTTAAGGCTCACAACTCTCTGTGTGGAAGAGCTTTAGTGTTACATGCACAGCTCTGGGTACAAAGCATGATTTGCTGAGCTGTGAGAAAGGCTGAAGTAATGGAAAAATCATACAGCACATCTGACTTAATTGTGTCCCTTATGGAATACCTAAATGATGTGCAAAGGGATGATCCTAATTAAGAAAGGCTCAATCTGTTGGTTAAATCTTAGAAATTTTCTTTTCTTCCTTATTATCTGAGCTTCTTTCTACATTTCCTAAATGTGCAAGACAAAATTTAAAGCTTAAATCAGTGAAAGATATACTGTGTCTGGATTTTGTGCATTCATGATATTTTCCACAAACTTTGAACATGATATGGTTTGGTCCATGGCCAGTTCTTAAAACAAAGCCTTTTTTATTATTATTATTTAAAAAAATAAAAAAGTCTATCTTCTATGATATTGCTCAGGCTATATGAATTAGACATGTGAAACTGTGGCTCCATTGAAAACAGATTTTTTTCTCCAATAAATGCTGAGGAAGCAGTTTTATTCTCTGCCAGAATGAGATAGTTATAACATCTCTGAAAATAATCTTCCTAATTTTGACAATACTACAAAAATCCTGGTTTGTTTTACCACGCATAAGAACTGGCTGTACATAATTTGTGATGTCTTAAAAGGATATCCAGGGCTCTATTTATCTTTCACTTCAATAAGCAGAGAATTGGAAAAGAACAACAGAAAGAAGCAACAGATGTGCTTGGGTATTTGAGCAGAACCCCATTAAGGAAGACTCAGTGTGGTTTATTGGAATTTCAGTGCTGTAAAGCCAAGCACATGTGACTTTATGGGGAGCCCAAAATTTGTCAAATACAACAGGAACATCATTCAAAGTGGAACAGCTCTGTGCCTGGCAGCATAATAACCTGCCACAGGCAAGCAAAAAATACAAGGGGTGGGTGGAGGCAGAAGGTCCCTGAGCAAAACCACAAAACTGTAGGATTGTTCTTAGAGCTTCACTGGGCACCACTGAGAAGGGCCCAGCTCCATTTTATTTGCACCCTTCTGTTGGACATTTATTCACATTGATAAGATCCCCCTGAGCCTTTTCAGAGCTTCCAGGGCCCCAGCTGTCCCAAACTCTCCTTGTGTTTCAGATGCTGCAGGCCCTTAATTACCTTCACAGACCTCTGGTGGACTCTTTCCAGGAAGTCCATTTCACTTCCACTTTCCTCTGTGCTTAGCAACCCTCCCCAGTAATGGAAATTTGGGGTCTGGAACAGAAAGTGATGTTGCCAGGATCAGCCCTACTGTCATTCCTGCTATCAGCCCACCCTCCCAAGGGAGTTAATGCCATACAAGAAAAATGGTTCTGCAAGAGCAGCACACCTGCTTAGCTCTGCTTGGAGGATGGTTTTCCTTTCTTTCTTTCTTTCTTTTCTTAAGGCACTGCAGGTATTGTTTCAGACACTGGGATGTTGGAACACTTCCCAGTAATATCTAAAAATATTGAATTGCAAGGACTGTGGTGTTGCCTTTGAAAGAAACAAGTGGAAATGAGTTTGACTGTTGCCAAAGATTTAAGTGACATTTGATCAGGTGTGGATTCTTGTACTCCAGGCAGCTTTTGTCTAGATGTTTCAAATAAGTAATCTTAAACAAACAAACAAAAAAACCCCAAATAAACAAAAAAAAATCTAATTGAACAAAAAGAAAAATTGAATTGAAGAGTAAATGCAGAGACCCCCTTGTACACAGACTTGTATTTAAGTTCAATTTAATTTTATTTCACACGTTATATTCTTTTATTTTCAGTGTTAATTTTTCTTTAAATAGTTTGTCTGAAAATACTAAATATATAAGGATGTTGGTTGCTGCCAGGTGGGACAGTTTCACAGTTACTTGAGACAAATATAGTATTTTTGTACTGCATATATTAAGAATAAATAAGGTGTCACTGAGGTTTATGTTCTACATGTTTAGTAAAAGCTGCATAATGCAAATAGGGAAGTCTCTAAGAAATGGTAAATAAATAGGATATTATTATTTTTATATACCAGGGCATGTTTTGGTTGAAGCTTAACTTGAATGGCTTTCAGTGTGCTATTAAATTGCTGGTTACGTGGGCTGTTTAATAACTTAATTCAGTTAATTCATTGAATAGTGAGCAATTGGTGAATAACTTTTGTGTTCAGTCAGTTCTCCACAGTAAAATGAGGGTGCAAGAGAGGAAATGAAGCACTGACAGCAGGTGGGTGGATATCATTCCCTGAATTCAACATTGACTCCTGCATAGAAAGGGATGTTCCTGTCTAACTCTCAAAGAATTAAAATGTTCCCATTCAGTTCTAATCAGTTTTGACAAGTGTCTGTAAACCTTTTTTTCTTCCACAAAAGTATGGAGGAGAGAATTTTTAAACAACTGACAACCAATCTTTTGAATCTGAAAAGAGCTATTAAGTGGGTGTATTTGTTGTGTGTGAATGTGTGATTTATACCTAAAATAGGAACCCACACACACAGGCTTGAGTAAGATGGAAGGACTTTTCAAAGCATTTTGTGGGGATTTCTTGTTTAGCAAGAAATTCATTTACCACTCTGCATTTCTTCCAGCTGCCTGTAGTAAGTGATTTGGAAGAAAGGGTTGTTAGGTTTGATTTAGAGCAAAGCCAGGTACTGAAGTAAATTCACTTTATAACAGTTATTTCTGTTAGCTTTGAGAAGACATCTGCAATAACATATCTCCATGCCCACCTAGATCTGTTAGAACCTGCTTCAAAACTCTCAAGCAAAATCCCAGACTCTGATTCCCTTTTGTATTCTTCCTTCCCAGCCACGCAAAAGGGACAATTAAGTGCAAGAGGGAAAATGAGGTACAAGAGGGAGCAGGTGGTGCAGGATCTGGCAGCAAATTAGCCATAAACTCGTGGAGAACAATGTAGGTAGGAGCAATTAATGCCATATATTGAAGAACAGTATCCTTCTCACTATGAATAAGAATTCTCACCATGAATAAGAAAAGAAGGATGATGGGCAGATGTTTGTAATGCCATGAAAAAATACACCTGGTTTGCAATTTAAATTGTCTTGTGATAAAGGCTAAAGCCATCTAAATTCTAGCTTAAGGAAAGCATTAACTTTTCCTCCTATGAAAGTATATTAATATATAATAATATATATAATATATCCCTTGTTAGAGGTCTTGAGGACTGGCTCTGGATTAGATTATCAATTCAAGGCTGTATCATTTCCATTATCTCCTTTTTCCCTTTTTCTACTCTTTGAGCTCTGCAACTACATAATGATAAAATAAGGGGTCCTACTATTTATTTCACTAATTTTTGTGTCCATCATAATGGTTATAGCAGTTGTTAAATCAGAGATGGAAACAGGGAGGCTTAAGAGCATAATTGTCTCTGTTACATCACTTAAGTAAGAACCAGTTTTGCTGTCTGTTTATCATGGGAGCAGAGAGATAAAGTTTTTATTCACATACAGGATTGGTGGAATCCTTTTTTATCAGTGCTGTGTCCTCACCAGAGCTCCTCAGTTTTCTGAAGCAGGGCTGGAAGCAAAGGACACACTTCGAAAGGAGTCCCCTTACAGCACTAAAAAAATTACCCTGGTGATGAACAAACAGAGGTGAAATGAATATTTTTTGGAGTATTTAGACCATATTTTGGATGTCCCTGAGAGAACACTGGAAAGAGAGCAGCTCCTAATTCAATTGTGAGTTTATGGACTGTGAGCAGAAACTGCTGCATGGGATGGTGTGCTCTGTGTTCCAGAGGGGTGGGAGTACTCAGGGATCATTTGCAGTCCTTGAGGCTCTTAAAAATCAGTGGAAGCTGAAGACCCTCTGTAAGGGGGTTTCACCCAAGAGGGAGTGAGAGGGGAGTGAGGTCATTCAGAGTCATGGGGCTCCCCAACAGGCCACGAGACAAAATTCCCAATTATTACAGAGACACGAGTGCGCGTTTGCCCTGAGTGTTTATGTGGAAATCCTTTGCCTTGGATCAAATGTTTCTCTTGGAGCCTCTCGTCCCCCAGAGGCAGCCTCCAAGAAATAAGGTTGGAAGGATTACATCCATTTGGCCTGCCAAAGCTGCTGGAGTCAGATGCTTGGATTTGTCACTCCCCTCTCTTATATAAAGTCTGGGCTGGGTTTGCTGGCCAGACTGGGGAGGTTGGTTGTGCTGGGCTCCCTTTCCTGCCCTGTCTGTTCTGGGGGAGATCTGGTGCTCAGGGCTGTAAAATGCTCCGGGTAAGCACAGCAGGCTCCAGGGGCTGTGCACACAATGAGTTGGAACCCCAGAGGCAGCTGGAAGGAAAATGGATAATGTCTCCAGCTTCCCACAGGGGGGAAGATGCTGAAGCTTAATGACGGAATACGCAATAACTTTGTAGACCAAACCCAACAGGGAAAAAGATGAAATTAATAATTTCAAACTTTGGTGGGAACTAGAGTGGCCCAGCAGAGTTTTATTTTGGTTTTTGTTGTTGTTGTTGTTTTTGGTTTTTATGTTTTTTCACTACCTCATGTAATATAATACAATAAGATTTTCCACCAAAGGCAGAGCACCAGTTTCATCCAAACAATAGCCCAGGTGTTACTAAAAAAAAAGAAGCAACAACATAATAATCCAGGAAAACTTGAAATTACTAAATGTGAATCAAAACGGATTTTTTATCCATTTTGTATATTGTATGTTTTTAGCTCTTACATCAGATTGTCTTGTGGTATTTTCCACCCTTTTCAAAGATCTTGCTGTGCTTAACCTGCCTCAAGGAAGGTGTTTTTCTAAATAAAAGGACTTTGTAAAGTATAGAACTCAGTTACAGTTTTGTTTGTTCTTCAAGAGAAATATAATCATTTAGCCCAGTCTTTTTGAAAAACAACTGATATAAGCTTCCATAGGTGACCCAACTAACCCCAGCACTGGCCAGACAGGTATTTCAAAATCATAAATGATATTTAAACACTAGATTATTGATATCCTGGAAAAATGTTGATACTTATTTACTTGCCTTTCTCTGAATCTTTTGGACTGCATCTGAGCATGAAAACTGAAATTGTAGTATTTTCAAAAAGCCTTATTCTAATCTTTGCCCACCAGAAAGGGGGGCTTTTAAATACGTTGGACATGGAAGGATTGTTAGCCAAGCTGATGGGTGACAAAACAGCTGCCAGGACTCGTCTAATTAAAAGGCACTTTAGTAGCTCTGCTCACATCTCTGGGATTAAGCATGACTGAGGTTGGCTTTGGAACACACACAGTGGGGAGTCACACAGGACCTCCCAGAGCTGAGTGCAGTGACAGCATGGCACAGGGCAGGGATAAATCCCTCCTGTTTATGTCTGACCATTAAACCTGAGCCTGGGGTTATGTGCAGCATGAGATTTACCTCATTTCCCCTTCTGACAGGATATAGTTGTGGAGATTTGCACGGCTGTTTGTTAAGCTTTAGCTAATGTGGGTGATTGGTGGGGTCAGCTGAGACACTCACCTGAATGTCACTGTCCGTGTGGCTTCTGTCCTTCCTCTGCTCAAGAGAGCAGCCCCTGACAATTTAGGGAGTGAGGGATGCAGCAGGAGCCAAGGCCATGGCAGTGATTTGTGCAGCTCAACATCTACTTCCACCCCTTCCCTCTCTCATCTGCTGTAATAACAACTTAGTGCTACCAATGTGGGGCATTAGCTTCGATTATCGAATTAATTATCAAACTAATGCAATTCAGCTAAAGTGGGAACTGAGGCTTAGCCCTGTAAAATTCCAAGCTCACTGCCAGCTGCCTGGCAAATCAGGCCAGCAGGTCCATCCCAGCCTGGTGCTAATTTTGCACATGTGCAGGAAGGTGCTGGTGGACAGGAACTGCACAGCTCTGCCCAGAACCACCCAGGGAGGCTGAGACAGTGGAGCCTCAGCACTGTGATAGCTCTGTGTGCTGCTGGCTCTGTGCATCACATCATTATACCCAGGAGAAGGCAACTTTAATTTTCATATTGAATAGTAATGCTCTAAGCTCAACATATTGCTTTGAATCAAAGCAGCCCAAACTTGAAAGCATTTATAAAGTGGAAACAGGTGTAGTCAGCTGTTTAAATACTTTGCAAGTTGTTTGACACATTACCACAGTAGTTTGATTCACATTTGAAAGTTAGGCATTTGCATAAGCAGAGTGAGATCATAAATCATTTTGGACAGCGTATTATTATTGTGTTAGTTCCTGGGGATTGATGGAAACAAGTAGCTGGAACAAAGCAATGCAAGCCTGTTCTGAACGTATATATACATGGTTATGATTAGCATTAAAGCAAAGAAAGTAATAGAAAATAATTTTTCATAAATAATAAAAATCAGATGAGGGTTTTTTTTTGTTTAGCTGCATTATTTTTCCGTCTCCTTTTAATGAGCTTGGAGTTGTTGAGTGGAAGTGGCTCAAATGACTGTTTAAATAAAATGTCAATTGAGCATCTAAATTCCTTGTAGAAGGGAGCTCCGGCATTGTATTTGCAGGATTGAATTCCAGATGCTTCAGAGCACTCCAGACCATGTGCTATCTGCTGTTCCTTGTCTTCTGAGTAATTGTTGCATGCCACGACCCATGATCTTTGTTTCCCTACAAGTTTGTACTGCTCCACATTTTATGACATGCTGCAAAATGGATGAAAATATTAATCTTCTAAAAAGAAGTTAATTTAATAGGGGAAGAAGGGAGAGAGCCAGGCGTTATGTTACACTTGTTTGATGAATGTTCTGTATTTCATCTTCATGCACTGGAGCCTAGAGAGAGTAACTTGTCTCTTTGCATAAACATATGGTGGCTTTGTTTTGAGGCAGATTTGTGACAGCAGTGAGTGAGTGAGTGACTTCCCAGGCTCTGACAGTTGTCATATTCCTGGGTAGCAGAGCTGCCAAAGAGCATGAATATTAACACAGCAATTCAAATTCCCTGTAACACCAGAGCACTGGAATCACAAAGTGCTTCTCCTAAGAAGTTCAGTGTTGCTGCATTTGTTTGCTCAGGGGGGTTCTGTTCGTTTGTTTAGGGCTTTTTGCTTGTTGTTTTTACAGTTTTTAGAAGTCTTTATTTTGGAGCCAACATATACAATAGAAAGTGATTGCCTTTGATCCAAAGCAGTCAAAGATACTGGATTTCAGCAACTGCAGTCTCTTTCTGGGGAATAGATGTGTTTGTGCTGTTTAATGATGGGAAGTGACTGGTGTATTTCTTCAATAGACAATAAATATGGGATGCTGTGAAATGGAAAGCAAAAGGAACATCTTCTCTGTCTTCCCCTTGACAAAGGCCATCAGACAGATCCATCTTGCTTCCTGAAAGTAGGAAAGAAAGGGAAAATAATGAAGAAAACAGTAATGAACAATAAATTCATACTAAAGATTTTATGGAGAAGGCAGAGTGTAGATAAGGGGCTAAAAAGATCATGGTGTGGTGTGCTGATAGAAAGTTATTCAAATACATTAAAGGAAAACCAGAATGTTTTATTATTAAGCAATTTGTGTTTTGTAGCCAATAAAACTATCGGGCAATTGAGGTCATATCTAAAAAAAGCCAACTCCCCTATTTCTTGAAAACCATTGAAAATTTTCAAAGGAAAACACCATCAGGACCAAAACAGCTTTATTATACTGAAAAGGAGGAGAGGAAAGGGCACACAGATAAAAATTTATCTTTATCTGCTCAGCTGAGTTCCCTGCTTGGCATTGACAGTGCCAAGTGCCACCAGCCAAAGACACAGCAGCTCAAACTTGATTATTGCTCTCGAACTTCCTACTTAGATTTCAAAATAGAGGATTTCCCAGGAAAGTGCTGAGTAAAACAAAGAACAGCTAACTCTTACATGTGTTAACTGCTTATAAGCGTTATTTGCTGTAATTTTGATGCTGTCTACCCCAAATCCAATTTTTTTTCCACAGGACTTGACAATTGGATGTGAGGGGCAAAATTCTCTGCTTCTAATCTCCATGTATCAAATCTTATTTAAATGCAAATAGTAACCTTAAATTTTTTCTCCCAATATAGTTTTGCAACCCAAGAACGCCAAAAGGCCTCACTGAAGTGATTTTTTCTATCAGTCTGACATTTGTAGAACCAGATCCAAATCAACTGTGTAATAAATAATAAACTGAGGATTATTGTGTAATATAAATATCATTGAACATATAAATTAGCAAGCTGGTAGAGAAGCCAAATGTGATAGCAAAAGATGGCAAAAAGCTCTGTTGTCATATTTCAGATTATTTTGCTCCCAATGTGATGAGGTTATTATAACCCAATGCTGACAACGAAGCTGTCCAAGGAAAGCACAAAAAGATCATGTTTTGTGTTATATAAATATGTGGATGCTGAGTCAAAAGTAGAAGGAGCAGTCAGTGACAAAGTTTTAATTTCTGGATGTACTTCCACAAACTCTTCAAGTCCTTGATGTATTTAGAAAGCGGCCAACTATTAATACCTAATTTTATAGGGAGAAAGTGCCCTGTGGAAAACAAAACAAAAATATAATTCTTGTTTTTGATACAGCAAACCACTTAAGCACGTGTTCCATCTCATAATCTGGTTAGCAAAGCATTGAGGCATTTATTTCAGTGTTCCCTATAGTACTACTTAAAAATTAATTCAACAAGCTGTTGAGCAATCTTGCTTCATCCAGTAAAACACTCAAGCATGAGCAAAGTAAAGTTCTGTTACAGATTTTTATTGTCCCAGTCATTTTTCCTAGCCCATTTTTATGCATAAATTTGCTCTTTGCTTGGCATCAGAGGATGGATTTGCTTTTGTATTAATTGCAAACTTTATCCTGAAATATGGAGTAAAATGATCACAAAGAAACATGTGAATGAAGAATAGCAGCAGAAGTGATGAAGTTTTTATTTCAGGTAAAATGTGGACTGACATTCATAACTGATATCAGCTCTGAAGTTCATAGCTTCCCTCTTAATACAACCATGTAAAGAGTATTGTTTTCTAGTTTCTTGAGTTTTTACTTTTTCAATAGTCCATATTTTTGATATATTGTCCATTTTTCCGATGAGGATTTGGGGTTGCATACAGGGAGATACAGTAAATTATGGGAGTAGAGTGCTTTGGATATCACCGGATACTTCCAAATTTTACTGTCACTAAACAAGAGTAACAGTGCTGAATGGAAATCCACTTCATCTTATCAGGGATGTTTTAGAGGCCAAAAACATAAATAGGATCAAAAAAGGATTAGGCAAACCCACAAAGGAGTAATGAACTATTAAATACAGTGGTTCACCAGGTCATTGAGCAGAATTCCTAATCTGCTCTTCAAGGACGAGATAAGGAATGCTGCACTTGCTTTGATTCTTCAATATTTCCCTTAAATATTCACTGATGATCATCATGACAGGAAAGATGAGTTTCTGTGTTGGATTTCTTCTCATGATCCTCTCTGATGTACTCACAGGAAAACCTGGCAGATCTCACCAATGGAAAGCAATTTTTCTTTCCACTTGTGATTGTGGAGAAATAGTTTGCCAGAGCTAAGAGGACAGAGAAGTCACCTTGAAGAATCTAGAGGAAACATTGAAACATTCTCTAGAGCATGTTCTGTTCCCGTTCTTCTCATCCAAAAATTTGTGCTTAAACTTTTGCATCTACTGCTTTTGAGTTTCTCAGCCTGTTCCCCAAACTGAATGGTTGCTCTAACAGAGTTATACATCCACAGGTGATATCTGAAAGGGGCAATGTGCATGTCAGTCTATTATTTTTTTCTGCAGGAAACTGTCCTGTACTTACTTAGGCAAATATGTTGCTAATTTTAATTAATGATTTCCAAACAATTAAACAAAATAGAGATCCAGGAATGAATATGAAAGTCTGGTTCAGATGTTCCTTACTCTTAGCCAAAGACCAAATGTGTTTGTGGTCTTGGGGCCACAGATAAGTACTAAGATGTATTATTGATGCTTGTGAATTTCACATTAGAAAATAATTTCCAGTTTTCTTTCTAAACAAAGGAGAATGAAAGAGTTTTTCTGCAGCCACAGCCAGAAAATACAGTCCTTAACCTCTTATTTTGACTATTGAAAAATATAATCTTTTTTCTCCTAAAAATCTATTTCTTAGTGAAAAATAGAAATAGATGCAGCTGAAACCTTACAGTTTTTCATTTACAATATGGATACTGGGAGTCTGTGATTTGATTCAAGTTGCATGTGTTGACTGACCCTTACCCAGACAGTAATTACAATCACCAAGCAGTAACTCCCTGGCAATTATTTCCCATGCTGCGTGAGCTGAGTTGTGTCATCTCAGACAGAATATCCACAAAATTCCTAGTGAAGGTTCTGCTTTCCACAGCAGCCATCAGGCAGGCCATGGGCACGGGGAGCAGCACTGATTTGAGAGGATGTTGGCACTCTGCTCTGGGAGTTTAAACACTCAGGGAGCTGGTGGGGAAAATAGCACTTTAAACATCTCAGATTTGATTGACCCTCTACAAAGGGCTGTCTTGCTATCACAAAAGTTATCCACAGTGCTTTGAGGGCCAGAGGAGGAGAAGGCAGGTCTCTCTAAAGCAATGCTCATAATCATCTCTAGTTTGTGGGAAGAGTTTTCACTGTTCCTTTGAGAAGTTCAATTATGTGAAGATTACAGAAGTAGCTGTTGGATTTATTCTCAAGTGTCTTTGGTAATAATTCAAGAAGGAATGAGTGAAAAAATAATTTGAAGGCTGACATTAATCTTTGAATTTGTAGAAGAGCAATTGTTAGAAAATTCCCTACTGGTTTGTTTTCCCAGTTCAATTCAGAATAGTTTTGAACAGGAGGTTATTCAGCAGAGTTAGTACTTCTTTTCTGTACAGCTGGCATAAAATATTGCTGTCAAGAGTCAATTTGGGTTGGTAAATATTTTTCTCCTGGAGTCTTCCAGTATGTTTTTAAAACAGACAGAGCAGGCTGAAAAACTGAATCTTGGAAACAGAACAATTCCATGAAGTTTGATTAACATTACTTGGTTGATGGATCAAAACCAGAATCTGAAATCAAACTTTTTTTTTCCTTTAATACAGTGAAGCTAAGAGTTAAGTCTGTTTATAATGGTTTTTGACTTTAAAATGAGAATGTTGTATTCCATCTGTGTTTGCTGAAAGCCTTATGAAAGAAACTCAGTTTACAACAAGTTTATTCAGATCAAGACCATCAAGTTCCATCTGTATGGCCTGATCTCATCAGAATTATCCTATTTTAGGTTTCTGTCTATGTGACAATAGCATTCAGATCTAGTGCTCATGAGCCTTACCCAAAACCAAACTATATCCTTAGGCAATCTCGGATCGTGAGCATTAAATCTTTCCTAACTGCAAATTATATTTCCCCCATTAATTTCTAGAATTTCCCAAGTTATCAATTACACAAAGCCAAACGTTCAATGTTTTAAAAGCCCAGTAGATTCGGATTTTAATTTCTCTTAGCTCTTCATCGTTGTTCAGAGACAGTGCATGTGATTTACAGATGCTTAAAAATCCCAGGAAACACTCAGGATACTGGGAATCACTCTTCCACAATGTGCATGCAAGGCAAGGTGAGCACAAGGCTGAGACAAATGTGTGCTTTACTCTGACCAAGACAAGCAGCAACAGCTCAGGACAATACAAGAAGTGTGTTTTTCTCTGGTTTTCCAGATTAGGTGAGTCTGTGTGTACGAGTTGGGACAAAGAGGTTCCTTTAGTTCAGCTGCTTTTAATGTTATGCAGTTGCCATACCGTGGTGTGCAGCAATGGGGAAAACCAGATTTCTATTTCCAATTACAAACTACGAGGCAAAAGGGCAGGCACACACAAAGCCTGGCCAGGACACACGGCAGAATATCACGTGCCTTGCTCTCAAACCCTTGTTCTGAACAAGGGCTCCCATCAGAACCAAGATCTCTTTGAAGACTTGGAAAATTTCCTGTTAGGTCTGATGAAAAACAGAGCTTTGCATGAGTTATTTTCACAAGCAGAGCACAGGGCACAAGTCAGGTTATTGGCATGCTGAGACAATTGGGATTGGATTTGGGGTGTCCTCAAGTGTGTGGGGAGGGCTCAGGCTGAGTATGCTGATGCCACTGTCCTGTCCCCAAGGAGTTTTTGGCTTTTCCCTCTGGAGGGTAAGTGAATGGGAGAATAATAAATCTCAATACATTTGTTACTTGTCATTTGAGCAGGAAAATTTAAGCAGAAAGGCAGAGTTACTGCTACCTTTGTCTTGGCAAAGATTTTGAGCTCTCCTTGGTTCATACACAGGGTGCAAATACCTGGGGTGCCCTTTTTGTACCTTCAGCCTTTGGATCAGGACTTTTTTAGCATTGGGAAGGTGTTCTTGGCACATTAAAGGAGCCACAAGATCACTGCTTTGTACCTGTGTGGCTAAATGGAAACAAAGGCTGCATGCTGTCTTTCAGGATGCTGTGCCTTAACATTTTTCCATTTTTTTCTGGTAACTGGTTTTAATCGTTCCCCCTTTGGGATGCACTGTGTGCTTAGCACAAGTGGTTTCTATTAGAAGGCATTTTACCAGGAGTGCCCACACAGGTGCTTTTTAATAACATATAAGGGATCTTAGCAGAAAACCCTGCAGACCTTCAAACTTGCCAGAGCATTATGGCAACAAATACTGGAAATCTTAATAAAGGTTTTGTCACATTAAGGAAAAAGAAGGGATTTATTCTGGAGTCTTGAGGAAAGTTCAGATGTCCATTTCCATGGTTTTACTGAGTGTAGAGGGGTCAGGTTTGCTTTTTACCTAGTGCTTGCAACCACTTATATACAAGTAACCAGCAATATTTGCACAATCCTTTCTCTATGCATTTATAAATATTATTCTCATTGTGAAATTCCACCAAATAGCCTCTGATCTCCTCATGCTAAGTAACATTTTACTTGACAAATAGTCCTGCTGAACTGTGAGGGAAAAAGTTGATTGAATACCAAGGTTTTGGAATCTGACCATAAATAAATGGTGACTTCTTTTTCTATTGCTTCCAATTTCTTATCTCTGAAGTTTCCTGGGGTAGATTCAAGATGTCCAGAATTAAGATCATTGCTCCTCAGTGTAAATTAAAAGCAAAATTAATTATGTCTGAATTTATTTCCCACAACTTTAATGCTTTCAAGATGGTTTGCTCCACCTCACCCTGAGCTTCACCAAAGTCAGTGGAATCAGGCCAGTGGTAAATATTGTCTGAGACTCCAAGAGGGAAACTTCCTGCACAGAAGATGACTGCTGCAGTTTTTAATTTAAGCTGCAGTTTTTCAAGACAGAGAGATATTTAGAGAGGCACATCTGGGAATATTTTATAAACTGTAGTATTCTCCCAATGAAAATGTAAAGCTTGTCTTATGTTATATCCAAAATTTCATCTTAATTAGGGTTTGCATTCCCTACATTCTGCTATATTTTATGTTTGTTTTGACATCAGAGACATGCCATTAATTAACTGCCAGAAAAAGTAGAGGTGGTGGAGAAAGAGAGTGACATAAAATATGTACATATGAAAATATGTATATGTATGTGTGTGCATGTGAAGCTAAATAGTTTATTTTGCTCTAAGAGTCAGCATCGAGGTCGTTCTTGAGATTTCATTCCTTCCTAGACTTCACTGGGGAAAAATTACCTTGGGAGTTTAATGGAAAGGCAAATGAGATGAACTGATGAGAAGTTGTTTTTTTTTTTCGTACTCAGCCTCTGGTAACCAACTTTTCAGTTTTCATTCTGAAGGTACACTCTGATCTCTCCTTCTGTTTGTAGTATGAAGCCTACTGGGATGTCTTCATGCTTGTTTGGTTTGAGGGGGTTTGTTTTTCCAGTTTTTATTGATTTATTTATTCACTATTAGCTGCAGTTATCCTTAACCCAACTGTCAGAAACATAAGAACAAGATGCAGCAGCTGTGACTTGAGTTCTTGTGGTGGTTTTAGATAAGTGTGGTCTGAAGCTCACAGATACAACCACTCAGAGCTAAATCTGAGTTACAACTCAGGAATGAGAGCAATAATTGGCTCTTTTAAACCAGACATTGAATATGGTTTATAATAATGATGTGACAGGACACACAGTAATCAACCCTGCAATTGTTTATCACATTCTTGGGGTGTCTTTACTTCCTCAAATGATGAAATGCTGGCTGTGCACTGAAGCCCATGTGGAAATCGTGTGTGTTAGTCCTGAAGGCCCTTGCAGATCCCTCCTGTCCTGCAAGGATCCCAGAGAGGGAGCCAAACTCATTTCTTGAGTCCTGGGCCAGAGGACACTCGGACCACTGGAGTTTCTCACACTTCTCCATGTATGACTTCTTGTTTATCCTTTTATTGCCAATATGTTGGCCCAAGTTATGCTCCAATGTGTGAGGAGCATTATTATCCATGTTCTCTGGCATTATAGACTCCTCTGACAGCAAATCTACTCCTCCTCCCCAATACATACTTGGTTTTTTTTGTTTTTTTTAATGCCAGCTTGCAGATTAGAAGGAGCAATAATTCCCCCTTGGAGAGGGAAAACAGTATCCCACTTGTCCAGCCATGTTATCGTCTGCTGAGTTATTTAATGCTCCACACATTTATTTTATGCCATTAATCACTGAATCTGGATGACACACAGATTTTTAAGGTAGGGAAAACATCCTGCCAGAATCAAACCATAGGGGTTTTTTTTTAGAAAGTTTTTTTTTTTTTGCCTGTGTCTGCATCCTGAGAAGGGAGACAGGGAAGTTCACTGCAGTATTTCAAATACTCTGATCTTTAGAATGCAAAAATCACAACAGACATCGTATTCAGCACCAGATAAAATCTGAGTGAGAAGTCAAATTTAGGAACCAGGTCCTGTTCCAAGCCCTTCTGGAGACAGCTCCTGGATACCTGAGGAGCTGCTTCCCTCTACAGGAGCATGCCTGACCATGACAGCTGTGCAATCACAGAAAGGTTGGAGGAATGATTTTTTTTTTCAATTACTTCAATAGAAGAATACGTGTTATACTCAAGTTATATTGCTCTTTTACAATTCTCTTCTTTATTTGGCTGTCCTAGAGTAAATCTGTGTAAAAATCTGTGGTACTCCTTTGAGAAACCTGTTTGTAGTTTTCAAAACTTGTCTCCTCAAAGAAAATTTGCTCAGCTCCTCATGCTCTCTTCCTTGCCTGTAGGTGGAATTAAATTCCAAGAGAAATGTATTAGAAAAAGAATATCAAGTGCTCTTAGGAAAGAATAGCGTCTTCAGTTTAAAAATGGGGATAATCTTGATGTCATTGGGAGCTGAAAAAAGCTCTTTTGCCTGTAAACTTCACAGTGCTTTGCTCTACAGTGAGGAGGCCAATGAAAAAGTTGGATGTATAAAATAACTTTGGATTAAATGATGGATGGGTAACTCTTGCTAAACTGAAATTTCACAAGTTCATGAATAGCAGAGTACTCGTTTGAGTAAGGCAAATTCTAGCAGGCTAAATGATGTGAAGTGTGGACTAATATTTGACATTCTGATACTGGATGAGCCACAATGTCTTTATTTATCCCAGAGTTGTGATCCACATGAGATTTTGGGGCTGCAAGAAGAATTTTATTTCCATGATCTTAAATCCAAAATCAGTATGTGTAAAGAAAGAGTTGCTGAAGTCTAACTCAGAATTTGTGTATTAAAATAGGTAAGAAAAGACTTTTCAACTATATAAAGAAATAAGAGGAGATACTTTTAAGCTCCAGTGTCAGTATGGGTGTTGCTTTAGATGTGATAGGGAAAAAAAATCCAAAAAACCAAAAAAAACTCTACAACATTTTGTCTTGCCTTTCCCCCACTCCCCAAATATAAAAGAGATATTTAAAATGGAGAGAAGAAAAATGATCCATGTATTTATATATATTTATAGTACTGAAGGATCAAAAAAAAAAAAACATATTGAAGTAACCATGAAACACATTGGAATAAATAGAAAATGTCTTTTGTTATAGCACAGCTGTAGATCAAACAAGATTAGTCACTCTGATAAATTCATACAGACATTTATCCTTTGTCTAGCACAGTGCATCAGCCTGATATTCACACATTTCAGTCATGAAAATGAGTAAAAAATTGGAAAAGGCATGTCTAATATGAGAATTGCAAGATTTTAATGTAAATGAACCATAAACAGATGATATAATGACAGGCACTGATGAAAAGTGGATTACAGTGCAGATTAGAGATGAACTCTGGATTAATTTGGGGATGAATCTTGTTTGGTGTTTTGACAGGAGCTATTCTGGCTGTCTATTATTTCATTTGCTTTAAAATCATGAGGGGAAAAGCCTCAGTAGGGTGAAAGATCAATGCAGAAAAAGGAATAGACAAAAACTGTCTGTAATTATGTTTTGACTGAAAACTATAAAAGCAGTGAAATTACGCAGTACCTTCCAGCAGAAGTACTGAGACCAAACCAGAGATGTATTACTGCTAAAATAAATAAATGTCTACATCAATAGACTTGATCTTTTAATCTATAATTCCTTTTAATGAAGGACAGAGTTTTTCAAAAATATAAATAGACTGAAAAAAGAATTTAAACTGCATGCAACGAAAGCAATGCAGGACTATGTTTGAAACAGCAAGGATACAGGAAAATATCAAATATTCAATCCTCAAAGACACCTTTGGCCTGTGCAATCATATGGGTGGTATCCTATTAGGGGAGAAAATTGAGTATATAATTACAGACTGTGTCATAATGCAAATATTGGGCAGGAGGGGGTTGATTCAACATTTCAAAGGGCAGCTGTAATTCAGATATTTTGCTTTTAGTTTTAATGCTGTAATGGTAGGTTTGGTTTTTAGGGTCTTTTTTTTTTTACATGCCTGTGTGTACAATTCCTATCTGCACTAAGACAGAACACCCAGCAGTGCTTTGAGAAAACACTAAATAATTCCTACAGGTTGAAAGTGTTAATTCTAGGACTATCCATCCAAAACAGTAGAAGTGATATAAATTCCACCACTCTTTCTTCTTTTATTTAACTTTTTTTTTTCCTTTTTTCCCCAACCTGGCAAATATTAGCTTTCTAAGTCAAAAATCACCAAGCAAGTTTCCAAGCATTCCTCAATCTGTCCACACTCACCGAGTTCCAGGAAACAGAAAGGCTGATACAGCTGCTCGTAGCACTTGGAAAATGTTGAAATCTCTTTCCAAAAAAAGGAGATCTTGGACCAGAAATTTTCCACAGAAAAAAATGTTATCAGTGTTGAAATTTCGACTCCCATTAAAGGCTAAAGTGGCAAAAAAAGTTTTTATGTCTTTAAGGAGGACATAAAAATATCCAGTTATTTATGAATTAAAAGATGCATGCTTTTGTGTAATAGATGTTAAAGAACATCTAGACAAGAAACGCTCTGCAATGAAAGGATTAACATTAATTTCTGCCATTTATCCCAGTAGAGGTTTTTATGGTTATGGAGCCTGTTGCTGGCAGAAACTGCTGCAGAAAATTCATCTTCAGTAAATTTCAAATAGGATAAATAATCAGTAAGTGCTTGTCCCTCATTAAGCCACTAAAAATAAATTAGAGAAAATATGAGCTTCAGAATTCATAATCTCAATGCATCTCTCACTTTTTCTCATATATATGGTAATAGGTATTATGGGGTTTGTTTTTTTTTTCAATTCTGCTCTCAAAAAAAATCCTAGGGACACTGAAAATATTTGCAGATTACAGCCACCAGTTGTCCTATTGGATTTCCAAATTGCCACTTAACCACCCTAATTTCACTTGGACTTTAAAAACTGCTCATAACCATCTCTGACAGTCACTCCCCAAGAGATCTCTTGCAATTATAAACAGAAGAAATCTGCACCTTTCAGTTAAAAATTTGAATTTATGTTGTTTTCTTGTTGGGAAGCCAGCAAAACAAACAAATCTCAGAAGGGAGCTCTTCATACGTGCTGGAAATAATTGAAATCAGGCTGTGGCTACTACAGAAACAGAAATGTTCTTTATTTGATGAATGACAACTTCACAAAATCATCAGCTTCTCAGTAAATCTCCGAGGGACTTAATTTTCTGCTGAAATCTGTACAACAGTAACAAACAAACAGTTTTGTGCTTCTTGCTTGGTCCCCCTGCTGTCCCCGGGGTTTGTACATCATAAAAATTAATTTAGCAATGCCTCCTCTGTTTTGCCAAAAATTACATTTTTATTGCATTGTGAGCTTGGCTCACAACTCTCCTAATTAAAAAGGAGAAAAAAGAGCATTCCTAATTTTCCATTTTTAATCCCAACATAGGTCCACTAGCCCAGACCATAAGGAAACAAATGTTTCCTGTCAGAAGTGATGTTCTTAAAGATAACAAGGAAAATGCCTTGCTCTATGGAAGTTGAGCTTGATCAGTTCAAGATATATTTTCTGGGGCAATCCCTTTAATTTTCATCTTAATTTTCACCTTGCATGGTTTTAATTGATATAAGCTGCTTTGTTGAAGCCCCCAGATATTAATTTTGCCTGTATTGAGACATTTGTTTGCCCAGGAATGGTGCATGAGAGGTCTCCCTAAATTTAATGGTTGACTTTGCCATATGCAAGAGTCAGAAATGTGCAAAACTTTATCTAGGAGCTCAGTGTAAAATAGGTTCTTGAAAGAGTTCCAATTAAAATATAATTACACTGTCGTAATTAAGAAATAGGTTCTTGGATATGTGCAAGACTAAGCTAAATATTTTCCTTTGGTTCAAGATTTCTAACAAAAAGCAAACAGGATTAAAAGGATATCCCGAGGGGTTTTTTTGTTTGTTTGTTTTTTGGAAACTGTTAAAAAAAAAAGCTGGAATGCCATGATGTTGTATCTGTTTCCCTAATTTATCTACAAAACTTGGAGGTCCCGAGTCCAGAAATGGATGGGAGAAAGAAGATACCGTGCTTTTAAAAGGCATTAAATGGGGAGTAATGCACACAAGCTGGGAATGTCTTAGGAAGGTGGACTTGTCACAGGAATGGGACATTTTCCACGGGACTTTTCTTTGCTAAGGAAGCTGGCTCATGGATTTCAGGTCCAGTGGTACAGTTTGCTGGCTTTTAAACTGTGTCACGACTTGAGATGTGCTGTTCTGGGATGCTAGAGCTGGAAATATCCCTCTTTAGAAAAATCCTGCAGAACTCTTGAGATAGGAGAGACAATTGCTTGAAGAGTTGTCAATGGATAAGAAATCAAAACAGGTGAGGAGAAAAAGGCACAAAAATCCCCAAAGCTTCAAGTGATGCATTCAGCTCCCATGGTGGCAAAGCTTAGAGAGAAGAGATAAGCAAACCAGAACCAGTTTTTATTTTCTCATCATGAAAATCAGTGCAGATTTCACATCCCATCAATGCAGATTAATTAATAGGAAGGAATTCTTTACTCTGAGGGTGTTGAGGCTCTGGGGCAGAGGTTGTGGATGTCCCATCCCTGAAATGTTAAAGATGAGATTGGACTGGGTTTGGAGCAGCCTGGGCAAGAGGAAGATGCCCCTGCCTGTGATAGTGGGGTTGGAACTAAATCTTTAATGTCCCTTCCAACCCAAATCATTTAGGATTGTATCTATTCTTGTGATAGGGATGCTAATAATCTTCTATCTATCTGTTTAATTAAATTTACTACTATATCTTGCACCTTTGGCATTGCCTTCAGGTTCCCTGTATGCCTGGCACAGCTTGATGGAACTGTCTGATGGATGCTAAAAACACTGAATACTCAGCTTAAAACAAACCATACAGCAGAGGAAACTTAACATGATTTAGTCATGGGATAAGCCTTGGCTGAAGCTCACAATGTGTTCTTAAGCCTTATAACCAGAGGAATTTTAGGTTACAGACAGAAAAGTTTATGAATAGCATTTGCTATCAAAGGGACTTAGTAAAAACATCTTTAGTTCATCAGAAACAGAAAAAAGAAATGTGGTTAAACTTTCTTTTTTTTAAAAAAAAAAATCAAAATTGGAAAAAAATAATCAGCTTTAGGGGAGTTTTTTCTCTGTGTCTTGCTTTTCAGTGTGTCCAAAACAGCAGGGAAACAAGAGCCACACAGTTCTGGTATATTTTGCTGCTTCCAAATTCCTCTCTTCTCCTTCCAGCTTTATTATCCTTCTTTCCTCCCACAAGTACCTTTTAGAAGTCTCTACCCTGTTCCCTTGAGCCTGGTACCTCTGGGCATGGATTTCTAGGGCTATGATGATGGAAAACCGTTTTCATCCTGTAGAAGAAGCCTGGGGAGGATGATAGCTTGCAGAAGCTGTTGCACAGGATGCTGTGCTGAGGTTTAGGCAGAAGGCAAGAACTGTCCACCCTGTGAAGGTCTGCAGCCCTTTTAGCTGAGAAAATTCATGAACACAGTCCTCCAGTCCAGCTCTTTGAAGTAGTGTTTCTTTTTTTCAAAGCTGAAGGGGATGTGGATGAATGAAATGAGTAATTCCTGAGAGAATCCCATAATATTTTCCATGAAAGATTAGAAATGTAAACATGTTGGAAAGGGGTTTGAGGGACCAAGATTTGGAGATGTGAGTGAGATACTTTAGCCTGCTCATAAACCTGAAAAAGCAAAAGAAATAATTGCTAAATAAACTAGATGTAGGTATAACTGTTTGGCTTGGGATTTTTATTTTAGGGGTTTTTTTAGTGATTGCAGAAACTGCTGGTACTTCCTCCTTCCTCCTTCTGGAAGAGCGAGGCAGAACAGCAAACTCCTTCCATCAGGCCACAGCTCAGGCAGCAGATGGCAACTTTGGACAGCCTCCGACCAGGCTGGCTGCAATGAGAGATGAGTCCCATCCCCTTCCAAGTGAGCACAATGCTAGGCTGGGCTGGGAATTGGATCATGTCTAAACATTGTGTCTGGACTCAGGATGCAGCAGAGTTTTGCTGTACCTGATCCAAGGGCTCGGCTCGAGCCAAGCTCTAATTAGGGCTCGTACCTTGACAGAGAAATGCTCTGTGTGCTGCCAGCAGTAGCTCTGTGTTGCCTATCTTCTCTGCTGAGGTTTTAGCAAAGATAAACTGTCCCCAGGGCACGGCTGGGCTCTGGGGGCTGCTCAGAGCAGTCTGTTTTAACACCTGAAAAGTAGAGGAAAGCCAGCTCATTATCTGATGCGGTAACTTGTTTTCCTTACAGCCAGCTGGACTTAAGAGACACAGCTACGATACTCTCCTAAAAATGAAAGCCAAGTAACCTCTGAAGTAATCAGCAGCTTTTAAGTAGTTGTTTGCAAATTAGGAGCAACTTGCACTTTCCCAACACAGTGTGTAGAAGAAAAGAGGCAATAACTTGAAAATGGACTTCAGAACAGCAAAAGGCAAAGCCTGGGAGACAATTTTGAGGGCAGTTGTTAATAATGGGGATGACAAAAACCAGAGGAGCCTCTCTTATTGGTTTTTCTGAGTCCCTGGTTCTCAGGCTGGCTGATTGGAGTTGTGCTGCCTAATGTTACTTTCCACTCTGTAATCCCTTGCTGTGCAGAGAAGGGGAGAAAGTGTAGTGGGACTGCAGCAAAGGCAGCCCTGTTTTCTCCTCCCTGACAGTCCGTGTGCCCTTGTGATCAGAGCTGAGGTTTATTAAATGGCTCCAGTGTCTGCATCCCGTTGTAGGCAATCCTTCTTCATCTGGCTCCTTGCTGTGGAGCTGAGCTCAGCTGCAGAAGGATCTCAGCACCTCATTCTTTTTAGAGTTCACCCTGCCAAAGCCCTGCCCCAGGAACAGAGGTGAGGTTCTCCCTGGCCAGCAGCATGGAAAGAGGCACAGAAAGGCTGAGGCTGTGCACTACACTCAGGGAAACATCAATCTACCCTTATGTAGGTATGTGTTGTCTCCCTCTCCTTTCTTTTTTTTTTTTTTTTCTTCTATAAACTCCTGTTTCATAGGAAAAAAAAATCATTTTTATTCTGTGCACATGCCCATAACTGAGATTACAAGCTAAGAAGATGTGGACATCTCACATTGTTTTGTGACACGTGCCTTTGGATTTATTTGTAAAAAAGGGCAACTCCCAGCCATGCTCTACCCCAGAGCTGTGCTCCCCAACCTGCCCTGGGGAGGGGATTCTGCCTGCCCCAGCTCCCTGTGCTGGGAAATCTCTTTGGCATTTCCCTGCTGAAGGACACAAACAAAGCTTCCTCGTCCCTACAATACCCAGAGGGAAGCAAGGGTGGGTCCTGACTCTCTGCCCATGAGGCCAAAAGAACAATCTCACATTTATTGCAAATTTATGGGTTAATATCTTGAAAGTCTGACATAGCAAAGGCTGTGCAATACTTCAGGCTGCTTTAGCATGCACATCTTGTTAACATGCCAGCCTAATTCCACTCTTTTGCTTCACAGACAAGCACCACTTTATTAGCCACAAATCCATTATCTTCTCATTTGAAGGGCTCTGAATAGCTTATGGCAACATTCTGCTTTTGTAATACAACAAGTCTTTTCACATCGGTTAAAAATACTTTAAGAAATGAAAAATAAAAATTCAACAGTGACAGACATTCCAGTCGTGCCTTTCATCCTCCCTGTGTGAGCCAGCAGGTGCAACTTGACATTCTTTAAACAAACCTTCCCCCTGCTTTGTGGCTGAATAAAGGCTTTGACAAATGCTTATCCTTTGATATGATGTGTACTTGACAAAATTCACAGGGAGATCTGAACTGCTGCTTTGAAGCAAATACTTATTAGAACACTGGAGCTCTAAAGTGCACTGTGATTTGGCTCGGTTGCTAGTAAGACATCAAGTAAAATGTGCCCATTATGTCAATTCAAAGCCAAATCTAAACACTGACTTCTGAGAAATCTGAAGAGAATTTGGGGCTGTGCAGCTCTCCTGCTTTATTCTTATCTAATTTGCATTTCCTTCTCTGTCTGTCAGTTTCCTCTCTGCATTTCTAGCTGAGCAGTTGGTGAATCATCTGGAATTCATTAAATATTTTCCATTACTTAATTTTGCTTTCCACTTTCAAGCCTTCTCCCCCTCTCAATGCACTTCCAGCTGAACAGGAAAAGGGGATGGAGACCTGTCTCCCTTCCACAGCTTTAGGGCTGTTCCAGATTTGTGTTTCATCTGTGCAGGTATTCAGTGTGGAATATTTGGTCTAGATTACTTGGAAAGGTGCCATGAAGAATGGACCAGAAGAGGGTCAAAAAAAGACTCAAGTTGTAGCCCAGGAAAGATTTGAAGGTGAAATGAAATTAACTCATCTCTTTCTGCACAGGAAAAAAAAAAAAGACTTCTAGAACACCTTTCATCCTTTCTCTCCATTAATTCCTTGAACATTGCTGCAAAATGTCACAGTTCATTGCAAAATCTTCTTTCTTTCTGTGCCCTAACCTTCTCTTAGCTGTCTGGGCACAATCAGGCAGCTTCAGACATGATTCCCCAGGTCTAGAAAGCACTCAAAAAATGCCTGACCTGCCTCTTCCACAGCAGATGGCAGGTAATGCCATCCTGGTAGAGGGTCTCTCTCTGATCCTAACAAGCTGTTTAATTTAGCAGAAGTATTTCAAGATGCAGCTTCAGAGAGCTTAGGAAATTCAGGTTCAAATTTGAAATTTGGTGTCATTTTTAAAATACTGATTATGAGTAACTACCAGGACAGCCTCCCTGGATGTGTCATTTACTCACTTTACCTTGACATATTTATGGCAAGTCTTGATAAGTTTTTAACAGATTTTCTGTAGTCTAATAACCTTAAGCAGAAAGCTTTTCTCACAGTTTGGGCTGAATAAACAAATACATCAAATAGCAGCAAGCAAGTAAAGAGAAAGATGCTCCAGGTTTTTGTTTCCCTTGCTGTCACAGAAAAAGTGCTTGGAATTCTTGATTTGTTGATGTGTTCAAGTGGGAAATGATGCTCGTTTCTTTTTCTGAAAACTACCATGTGAACACAGCAAATTTTATGTTTTGCTTTGAACATACAGGTTACATCCTAAATATTACACCTTTACAGCATGTACAATCACAGATATAAATACACAGAAAAAAAAATAATCCACTTGCAAGGCTTGCTGCCCTGGGGAATGGTTTTGGAGGACATGGGCAAGGAGTCCAGAGGTTTTCCATGGCTTGATGAGGATGGGGTCATGCAGACGTGGCACTGGGCTGGCCTCAGGTGTGCTCAGGTCAGCCTGCTCAGCCTCCATTTTAGGAGTGTTATAAATACATATTATGGTATTGGCTTTTCACAAATATTAGGGTGGCTACTGTATGTGTGGTGTTGAAGCGGTTTTTAATATACAGTTTTCTTTAGGAGTAACATAGGCTGATAAAGTGTCTTTGTAGTAAGTGAACTGCCTGCTTGGTTGGGTAACACCCAGTGAAGACACCTGCTACTGATACACCAGCTGCCAGCACTGACAGGCTGTAGAAACTGAAGAGCACAGCCCAAATTAAGACTGATAAGAAAAATAAATTAAAACCACAGTAAAGAAACACACATGCTCTAAAAAGGCGGACTCAAGGAGTGGCCATGTAAAACAGTTCTTGGAATATGGAAAATAGTTTGTAGAAAAGTTTGAAAATGTATGATGGGTCTATGAATATGCAACAGGCTGATGAATTTAAGGATATCTCCAAAAGGGCAGGTGTGCTCTCAGCTGAATGCCAAGCACCCAGCCATTATAACCTTTTGCTTTATTGTTTGTCTCTTATCGTCTTTTATGAAACCTTTTGAAATCCACCCAGAAAATAAACCTCCTTTTTCACAGGAGAGACTTGTAGACAGCTTTCAGGTAATCCTGCTGCAGAGAGTGCAGGGCTGAGGTTCACACACAGAGTTTGTTGCTGTTTTTCTCCCTGGACATCCCTAAGGGCTGAATCCCTTAGGAGCAGGGAGGGTTGGGAACACAGCAGCTGACCCAGGACAGGGCAGGTGCCATGGCATCCCCTGGACCCAGCAGGTTCCAGGTTTGTTGCCCTCCTGGCACCCACACACCCAGCTACGAGTGCTGAGCCAGGAGCACTGAGCCTGAGCCCAGCAGGACCAGAGTGCTGAGCCAGAGGCTGGGCAGGGCTTTATCCCAGCAGGACGAGCTCAGAGCCAGTCCTGGTGCTGGCACCGGGCTGACGAGGCAGCCTTGCTGATGCTGCTGCTCTCGGATTTTGGCTCCTGGACATGAGGCCAGCACTCTGGAGATGCTGAGGCTGTGATGTCACAGCACCTAATGGCTTGGCATCACCTCCTGCAGCCAGAGCTGCCCTGCTCATCACCACAGGGACTCAGCAGAGGAGTTATTAATTAGTGGTGCTAACCCTGGATGGCAGAGCCCTGCAAAATTCATATTGGTGTCAGCCCTGAAAGAGCTTCACCTCTATGAAAGAGATAGGCAATAATTAATACTACTAACAATTAATAGGCAATGTAGCAAGTGAAAACCTGCTGCTGCATCTCTGCTTTGGCTGCACCCCTCTCTGTTTCATGTGACAGTGTAAGAGCTGTCATCCCTCTGTCAGAGGCTAAAGCAGTCTGCTTTGCCCTTTTTTACACAAACTTTTTCTCAGAGAACCTCTTCTTGCATTTGAAATAGATGCAGCTCCTGAATTCACATGAGACATGAGGCATAGCAGAGCATCCAGGGAAAAATAGTGAGCGAGGCTAAATCTAGAAGCCCTCAGAGAAATTCAGTGTCAGGTTGGAGTAAAGTAAAAAAAAAAAAGAGGAGCTATCCTTTCCATGTTTGAGTAGTTTTTTGCATATGCCAGTGAGACTTTCTCATTTTCTTCCATGGGAAATACTGGAAAAAACCAAACTGAAATATGATTATATTCCTCAAACTCGCTATTTGTAAGTAAAATGTACTTCATCTTCTCCAATAGAAACCAAGGGAGTTGGTAAGGTGATTTCTTTTCCTGCCATTTTCCACAAGTTTCAGTCTCTTCCCACGTCTGGTAAATGTTTCTAGGAGTCTGTAAAAAGACATCTGGGAGGCTCCCAGGCTCCCAATATTCAATTAGCATTTAGTACTACACTCTTCTCTTTGCAAATTAAGAACTCTGCAGTTACCATAGCAACCTAAACAAGATAAGAATCTGAGTGAAGACAAGCTGATTTAAGTGAAGATAAACAGACAGCAATGTAGATATTTTAAATGAGTCTGGGATTTTCTTGATTGACTGTATTTTTTGTTTGTTTCTGAGGGGTTTTGTTAGGGCTTTTTTGTGGTTTTTTCGGTGGGTTTTTTTTTCTTATCTCAAGGTGTATTTGGAATAATAAAATGTAATCCTCACTTAAAAGATCTCTGGCAATGACTGGGCAGCAAGAGACACTGGTTTTGCTGCAGAAAATACATCCAGCACAAAACCATGATCTTTCACAAAGGTCCTTGAGCTCTGCTTTTAGAACTGGTTTTATTTAGACAATAACAAGTAGGTGTAGCCATCTCCCTGTTTTGTTTGTTGTTTGGTTTTTATAATTAGGGGCTGGGAGTGTGTGCTGAGACTCGGTGTGGGCAAGGAGTGCTGAGCTTTGTTAGGCAAGCAGGTGGGTTTATGCAATGTGACATTTAAATTGCAGTCTATAACAGGTTTGCACAGTGCTCAGATCAATGGATGTCCCTTTGGACATGGGCAGATCATGATTAACATTTTGTTGTTTGTGCAGATGGAACTTCAGAGATACAAAAGCACACGTGGTGAATTAGTTTTGTGAAGTTCAACCACAGGTTGAATTTAGAAATTAGAGAAGTTTTCCCCAAAATGCTAGCACTGAGCTCCTCTTTGTCAGGGTGGTGAATGGCACACTTATAAGCCACAGAAAAACCCTGAACCCTCCATAGAAATTTTCTGGCCTTTAGGAACAGTATTTCTCATGGCTTCTAAGGCATGCTGTTTTAAAATGAGGGCGAGGAGAAGGAGCTAATTCCAAACTCCCATCCTTCCAGCGTGCAGCGTTTGCCTGCAGTGTGCTCCTCCACACGCTGTGCTTAAAGCTGAAGCTTTAGGGTCTGAGCACTGACTCTTCTCTGCCCACCCTCCTGCTCCCTGGTGCTTTTTAGTGAGAATTTAACCCTGTGTTTGGAGCCCCTCATCAAGATTTTGGCCCCAGGAAGCCAAGTCAGTGCATGTGCAGCTCACTGCCAGTGCTGAAGTTCCCCAGTGGGTAACGAGCTCAGGAAAATGTCATTTATGCTCACCTCGTGTCAGCACAACAAATGAACCTGTAAAGAGGTGATTCTCTGCCCTTCATCAAGGTGATTGAGGCAATTTTTTTCGCTGTGATGACAATAAAAATGAAGGGAGAATATATTGCAGTAGTTTATACACATTTGTGTTGTCCTGATACCGCCACGCCAGCGTTCTGTGTGAGATTCTATACGGTGTGGATAATAAGACAAATTAGGTATTCCAGCTGCAAAAACACCGTGTGCAGGGAATGATGTGCAGTTCAGCTGCAAAAATACAGCATTTTTGTGACATTATGTTCAACCCTTTTCCCTCGAGACATCTCCTTCCAGGTCAGTGTGGACGAGACAGCCATTGCCAACACAATGGAGTCCATTTGCTTGGCAATCAGGAAATTTGCCTCTCTGCAGTTGCCAGTTTTGTGCTTCTAGCAAACATCAAAGTCAAATGAAGAAAACTGGACTGTCAAAATCTCTGTTAGCAGAGATAAACACAGTTTGATTGGGGTGGGGAGGATTTTGTTAGAGAGAGATTAAAAATATATATGCTTTGAACATATTTAGTTTCCATTAAAGAGGCAATTTCACAGCTTAGAGCACTTCAATAAAGGTCTTCCCGTTTGTATCCCTTTCAAGTTAAAGTATCTCTTTTATTCAGCTTTATTTATTTTCATACTTGTCATCAACATCTTCACCTTTCTTCCTGGTAGATTCACTGAATGGTGCCTGTCAGAGAAGTTCATTGATCCAACCCTAATTTTTCAGGTGTATGTATATAAAACTGTGCATTACATATTTCCACCACTTAGGGGTGAGCAGCAACTCAAAGTTCCTGTGGGAACTTCTCTTTTCTTATCATATTCCTATCCTGGTATCATAAGTGGCTGAATGCTTGAACAACTGTTTAAAAATGGGAGCTCATAAGTGACAGGAAAATCCATTAATTGTCTAAATTCTGTGTTCCATAAGGTTTATGAGCTTTTTTAATGAATTCCTATTATATAATTATAAGAACAGCTTGAAGGAAGCACACTCAGTCTCAGCTGGTAGGATTAGGGGAAAAAGTCCTTTTGCAGCAAATCTACTGAAAGAAACAACTGAGATTTTGTGTAGTCTAAGTTTTCCCTAATCCAATACATCCTGTATTCCATTCAAAGCATCACTTCACAGTGTGACTCTCAGCTAATGTGCATAATTCATTTACTAATGCAAACGGAATGGCCCAGGAAATAGCCCTTCTTTAAGAAAAAAGGGAAAAAAAGGAAAAAAACCGCAACCCTTTTATTGGAAAACTAAAATTTCTTTGCTGAAGAGTGAAATTCAGAGCTTTGTACTTTCTGTACTTTTTTTTTCTTACATGCACATCAGCCTATTGCAAACCCCTTAGTGATATTTCATAGCCTCAGGTTGAGGTGATTAGGGAAAATTCCAAGCTGGGTGAGCTGTAAACAGGACATGGCTGAGTTTGGTTATGGACCATGTGCCAGTGGGACAGGCAGAGTTCTGTGCTCCATTCAGAAATTCAGATTTTCAGAGTCCCAGATCACAGTGAGTGATTGGTACTGAAACCTGGAGGGGTGAGGGAAGTTGGTGTATCTGTCTGCTATAAATATTGAGGCAAATATTGTGTTTTTAAGAGGTTGAAAAATGGGAATTGTGCCATCGATGCTGACTGCGGCAACTTGATGCAGCCTCAGTGAGATTTCCTTTGTTTTTTGGTTTGGTTTGTTTTGATTTTCATTTCCCTGCTTACAGTGGGTCTGTTGCAGCTGCAATAGTTAATGAAGTGCTGGTAATGGAGATGTTATGGAGAACAGGGGGAAAATGCCTTCCCTCTGCTGGCTCCCCACAGGCTGCAGGGGTCCCTGGGATGGGTCAAGGGGAGGACTTGGCCGTGAGCTGGGGCTGGTGAGCAGAGCTGAGGAGTTGGACAAACAAACATCTGGGCAGCTGCATCCCACCCAGGCTGGGGACAAGCTAGGTGTGGCTGGAGCTCTCCTGGGCTCCTGCCTTTCCTCTGCAGCCAAAACAAAAAACAAAAAAAAAAAAAAGAAAAGGACTTTTAGTTTAGGATAAAGCCCTTTGTTTTGCGTTTGTCAGCCGAGGTGTTGACGTTTGTCTTCTTTTGGTTTATTTCACGTAAGGCTCAGCCACAGACATTCTCACAAATAAACAGACATGTAAGACTTTTGCTAGCATATTTACTTTTCCAGTGTGAAACTAATGAGTGACATATTTCTTTAGCAGCTGCCTTGGTTGTGCAGCCCCTTCCTGCAAAGATCATGCCCTGAGAATGAGACAAAAAAAAAAAAAAAAAAAAAAGTTCAAAACCTGGTAGAATGATAGCAAACATATAAGTATAGCTGAACAATTAATTGAAATAATAAATGACTCACTGCAGCAAGACTCTGAGTGAATCCCAATCCTGGACTTCCTGTGCTATGTGAAGAGCCCTGATAGTGTTTATTTAAATGGGAAATATTCTCTGCGAGGAAATGGGTAAATAGGGACCTCAGAAGTTCAAAGCTAAGGTCTTGCAGAAGAAATACCAAAGCTCAGGTCCCTGCCCTTGATTTGTGTACACCATTGGTCACAATTCTTATCAATTAAAGATCTGTCTCTCTGTGCTTGTTCACATTATTTGGTCTTATTGAGCTTGCCAAAATTGATCTTGTTTGATTTTAGCCTGTAGGAGCTTCTGTCTCTTCAAGTTTTAATGATGGATGAAGGTAACAGATTTACCTGATATTCCAGTGGCTGACTGGTTTTGGTTCTGTCTTGAAACAAAAAAAGGAGATGGATGTATCTAAGCATAGAAGAAATTATCAAAGCAGTTAGAGACACATGTATTTAAAACTGCTTGTCTCATATTCTGGAAGGCTCTGGAGAAACAATTATCCAAAGACATTTTCTGGCTGCAGCAATCAGTGGAGGTCAACCCTTTTATTTGCCAATACCTTCTGCAGTGTTTATGTGAGTTAATAACAATAATTTTCTTCAGCGTGGATTTTTCCAGCATGTGTGAGACAAATTTTGCCAAACAGATGAAACAAGAAGACATCTCCAAAATGTGCAAGTGAGGCACAACATCACATTTACAGCAGGGACAGCTTGTCAATAGAATTGTTCCTCTCCCAGCAGTGTCTGCTGGAGCTGCCGACAGAAAATCCCAAAGTGTCAGAGATGCCTAAAATAATGATAAAGTTATTTTCAAGTTATTTTCTAAGGAGGTATCTTCTTCTGCCATGGCCTGACAATAAAGTTGTCAGAGATTTGAGCAGGCAGTTGGCCCCAGAGCAGAGTGCATCAGATCTGAGTGTTTGCTTCAGTCAGACACAGGAGTTGTGGCACAAATACCCCTGAGAACACTACAGCTGAGGTGGTCTGCTTGTTCATCATAGAATGAGTGAAGGGGGAAGTACTAAACCCAGTGATAAATTCAAATTTCTACTGAAATTTCCAACCTGCTCATTGCTTGGACCACTCCCTGTTGGATACCTGGACCCCACAACACACTGGGATATCTCCAGAGCTGCTGTGGAAGCTGAAGGGTGTGACATGGTCTGTGCTTAGGATAAATGCTTGGCTTTAACTCTGCAACAGTGTGGAGAACTTCAGAGGGCATTGCATTATTAATTTATTTCTGTTAGGAGCAGGATGAGCCCAGGAAGGCCCCTGAGACCTGTGAGTGCAACTCAGTTTCTCTGCTGTCAGTTCACACTTGGTACTTCTCTTTCAAAATCATGTAATTCCAGAAAGCAGTCTGGGTAGGTGTAGGGGATTTATTTTGGGGAAAGTCTCTGTATGTGTGTGTGTTTTGTTGTCGTTATTTTATAGGGTTATTTGGTTTTTTTTTTCTTGTTTTGTTGTTTGGCATTTTTTCCCTCTATTTTTAACAGGAGAGATATTTTTATTTGCTATTTGTAGAAGTGTTTGTGGAAATGGACCACCACACAGACATGGTAAAATAGCTTCAATTTAGTGATAATTCAGCACCAGATTCTGGCTGTTTATAACTCCCAGGGAGTTTTCAGTCCTACTTTCCCCTGGTTTAAATCCAAACCCTGTTAACCACGTCCACAGGATGACATCAGTGCCCATCAGGAAGTTTTGCATAACCTGCACTGGTTTTACAGTGCATGTCTAAAGTGCATGGTTGGATATTGTTTGGCAGGGCAAAATATGCATTAAAAATAAAAAAGGAGGGAGGCAAAAGCCTGTGAAAAATAATTTGATGCTTACACCAGCATGAAAGTTACTCACAAGCACCACTGCTGCTGCTTTGCAGTGCTGACATGATTTTAGCCCTTGACAAATTTAGAGCCTTAAAAGTGACACAGCAAATGTTAACCAAAGTGCCTCCAGGGCATTGATTTTAAACACCTCAGCTTCACTTTGGTTTTCCATTTTTAGGCAGGAAGTTTATTAGAAAGGAAAAATACACACTGCAGGAAAGGTGAGGCCTCTGGTAGTTTCCAAGTCAGCATTTACGTGACTCAGGTTCATTTGGAGGAGAATAATTCATAGTGGTGTGAATAAATAATAGCTGTGAGTTCTAACTGTCCAAACATGATCCATAATACCCTGGGAAAGCTTCCTTTGCTGCGTGCTAATGACCGATTGTTGGTTTTTAAGTGATGAGTGACTGTGGCGGGTAAATCATTGGAAAATAACTGATGTGCTCAGGTTTGCTTAAGCAGCACTTGTCAAACTGCATCTTCCAGCCAAGGTGAGACACGAGTTCAGCTCACTGCTGCAATCACTGTGGTCTCTCTGCCTGCATTTGTTAGCAGCCATGCAAGATCAGCTGCTGAACTTAAAATATCACTGCCTTGGTGTGATTTGCTTTGCACAAAATTGCTGTTATATCAGCATCCCTCCTTGTGGAAATACATTTATTGAGGCATCAGGTAAGTGGCCAGCTCATCTGGGGACGTCATCTGTCAACTAATCCTAAGAGCAACACAAAAATATATTCTTCCATGTTTTCATTTTGTGTGGAGAAACATTTTCAAGCTGCTGTTAATCTCACCACGTTGGCTGCTCCTCTATCAGTATCCACAGTGGGAAACACTTCCTTTTTCCCTTATTGCAGCTTTACTGAAATGGCTCTTTTTCTATTATTTTTTTTTAAATCATCAAAGGGAAGAGTGTTCCATGCTTTTCTCCCTGCCTGACACTGCTTCTTGACAGAGAACCTTGAAACTTTGTCATGAAAGGAAACTATCTAAAATGTTGCTTTGATTTTCAGTTTTCATATCTTTGTTGTTTCTATTGAGGGACCTTTTGAAAGACAAAGATTTTTTTCTCTGTCTTTGGCTAGGAATTAAAATTTCTGGTTAAGGAGATAACTGGACAATTCCAATTTTTCCCCTGCATGTTGAATCCTAGATTTATTGTGCTTTCTGCATAATTCAGTTTTCTGAGTTGTTTCCAGGGAGAAAAAAATAAACAAAAGTACTGTAAAGTACTGCAAAGAGTCCCACACCTTACAGGAGCAATAAAAATTTCTGTCTATTCTGTCACCTTTCTTATCCCAGGTGACAACACGTTCATGAAATTTCTCCTTGGCTGTCCTCCTTGTAATATCCAGGCACTATTAGAGTTTCACAGTTAGAGCTGTGTAGGAAGGAAGCCCTGACCTTCTTAATCTCAGGCTTTTGACAAGGACACAGTTGCTTTCAATGTCACAAATGAGATTTAGGTTTCTTCATGTCTTCCAGCCCTCTGACAGTGCAGGTTTGGGTTTTTAATTGCTTGATGTGAACAACTGTTCTTAATTGGATTAAGAACATAAAGGCAGGAGGATACCAAAACCTCATCCGTGTATTGTGATGGATGGGTCACCACGGGTTTGAAGCCAGTCTTGAGGTGGTGACATGGATTTCAAAGCTTTCGTCTCTTATTTAGAGTTCATTGAGCCTGCCAGTTCCACTGCTCAGCAGTCATCTTAGTCAAATCAGCTCTTCTGGCTTTTTTTTTTTTCTCTTTTTTCTCTTTGGCATGTATGCATGGCAAGATAAACCTGCCCAGTGAATGATAGGGTGAAACTACCCCAGGGATGATGAATAGGTAGGTAATTGTGTCACTGAACATGGTTTTATCCTGTTTTATTTCTCACAAAATATTTGTATTATTTTTAACAGGTTTTATACTGGGGGGAATTTGTTCCCTGCTTGCATTTGTGCTCAGTTCCATTTACTTTGGATCCAGTGCACTCATCTGAATTTAGCATTCAGTGAGCAATTCTCTGTGGCAGTCATATGCATAACTTCTCACCATCTGGCATCACTATGGCTACTCCTGGCCCAGCGCAGTTGCCATGGTAGTCAATGGAAATTTCGGAGGGTGACTTCACAAATCCAAGACAGGAAAGAAAACCTGTCAGTCTAGAAAAGAGCTCAGCACTGAAGCATGCTCTTATCTTTTTCCTGTGCCCTATTTTTGTTTTGCTGAAAATGTAATCCTCACCTGACAGGTGGGGACCATGGTCTCCAGATTAATCCAGTATTTCTAAAGGGGTGGAGGATTGTAAAAATAGGTCCAAGAATTGTAAAAAGAGGTCATCCAAGAACCAGGTGAGTAGCCCAACTCTGGTGTCATCCTTGAGAAAACAGCTGTGGCATGAAAGCATAAAGGTGGGGGAAAAATGACTTATCACATCATCACATTCACAGATCTGGAAACAGATCTGTGCTGTTACTGAGGGAAAAAAAAAAGAAAAAAAAGCCCCTCTAAATCCTTCTATGGTTAAGTTTGTTTTAACAAAGGTATGAGTGTGTTTGACATCTGATTAATGCAAGTCCTCCATTGTTGCTCTGGCTTTCTCAGGAATCAGAGAATTAAAAGGTTACAATGAACAAGGTTTTTAAATTAGTTGAATGACTGTAATCAAGGGCAGGATTTGGCCTGGTATCTTGGTTTTACTGATGTCATCTGCTTCATGTGTCTCTAATATAATAGAAATACAAGAGTAGTTTCAGTCCCTGTGACCCTCTTATGAGCGAGACCAGAACCTCACTAAGAAAAAGAGAGCTACAATATTTCAGAGTTATTTTCATGCAGACTTTCTTACTACTATCTTTTTCTCCTCTCTTCAGTGTATTCTTTTTCTGTGTATTAAAAACCACTTTCCCTCCTCTGGAGAGATTTTCCCTATCCCATGCCCTCTCTACTCCCACTTCCTTGACCCTCTTTTTACCTTTCTTTTCACACGATACACAATTTGGGTTGTTTTCAAACAAATGTGAACTTTTACTTTGTTCTGATTTTATTTGTGGCCTGAAAAACAAAGCACATTAACTTGAAACAGACACTGAATTGCCTATGGGGGTAACTTGCAAAGTACTGATGCTTGGAAAGCTCCCAAAAGAAAACAAAGCCCAGCAGTCTTGCCTTGTTTGTAGAGCTGATGGAGATCATTGACTCCTAAACCTTTGCCATCTCCTTCCAACCAGCCCCCTAAAATAACAAATACGTGGGTTATGTCAAACAGTTATGGTCTTCTGGATCCTGAGCCAGACATGAGAGTGACACTGGGGCTGTTCCTGCACATAAACATTGGCAGCTCGTTTTGGGGGCAGCTCTGTCACACACAGCCAGGCTGAGCTGTTTATTCCCACTGGGAATCTGGCCTGGTATCCCAGGGAGAACAGCCCAAGTGATGGCTCTGGAAAACAAAGCTCCCTCCATGTGGCCTCTGCAGGGTTTTTGTTTGTGGTGTGCTGATGATGAGCTCGGTGCTCTGCAAGCACAGAAGTCGGTGCTGGATGCCCCAAGTCTAACTTAGGAAGCAAAGCTGACAGGGAGTGCTCCAGGCAGGGAAACCCAAGGCCAGGCTAAGGGGCAGAGTGGGATTTCGTGGTTGTGGTCTGCCCACACCTCAGTGGCTCAGAGAGGGTGTGATTTGAATCAGCTTGTGGGGCAAATGCAGGCCAGTCATGGCACATCAGCATTCATTCAGCTGAGTTAAAGATTTTTCTGTGCCTGTGTAAAAATAAGAGAATTAACACAGGCAGGTGCTGTAGTGTAAGTGCTATTTGAGGTGTAACTTGGAATGAAGCAATTGCTCACTCAAAATTAAAAATTTGATGGCAAAATTTCACTTCATTGCTGAAGAAGTTTAGCAGTTTACACATATCATAGAAAAGTGTCATCATTTATTGATGCTGTGCTGTTCATGTAGTTCCAAAGTTTAAACAAGGAAAACTTTGCAGCCTTAAGGGTGGACCCCAGCTAGAACTTGCACACAGAAACAGAGAAGGGGAGGACACTTCTAAATACAACTTTGTGTAAAGGCACAAAGGTGGGAGTTATTCTCCTGCTGAAATGGGAGCAAAGAAAGGGCTGCTATAAAAAATGCCATTTGTTTCTATTTCTGTTTTGGAAACAGCAGTAGTGTTTGCAAGACTGCTGCTGGTAAAATACAGAGGCACAACTTCTGCCTTTGCAGTGTCTCCCATAGCAAAAAAAAAAAAAAAAAACAAAAAAAAGAAAAAAGAAAAAGTGATAGTATGGATTCTTGCTGCTTTCAGTAGGATTTGCCACAGGCTAAATGTGTGTTTGCTTCCTAGTCTTGGTTGCCTTACCTTGATCCATGAGAATGATTCCTGCTTATCACAGAGCTCTGTGCAGCCTGAGTGTGCTGTGCCCCCAGAGCTGAGCCCTCACATGGCAAAGGTTCCTCTGCAAAGTCTGCCATGTGTTTGAAGGGCTGCATGCCACATTTACAGGGCACATTAATGCAGTCAGTCCTATGAATTAATGGAGATATTAATCAAAGAATTCTTTTAAAAAATTTCCTCTTTCCTTACATAAATGCTTCCTCTTTTTGTTTTGGTTTCTTTTTCCATCCTCCTTTCCCTGTCCCTTTTACTTTCCTATGTCTTGGACATGATAAATCCGGTTATATAAACACCCATCTTACAAAACCAGAAGAAGGAAGAATTGAATTATTATCTCTCAATCCTTGTACACAATAGATGACTATGGCAAGGAGTGGGATGCTGAAAACCTCATTTCTCTCTCCCATGGCTCTCTGGAGTGACTCCAGAGCAGGCAATGGAGTCACCTCCTTTAAACACTGTCAGGAGACACCAGCCCTGAGAATTTCATCTCACAGCACTCTCTCTTCCCCTGCATTATGCAAATATATTACCTGTGTTCACTGCTCACAGCATTTCTTTTTCAGGTCCCATTTAGGCAGAATTACTGAAGTCATCTAGGTAATAATGTGAAAGAAAATAGACTCATTCAGTGACAGATTTTGAAATTGCAATTGGCCCTTGAAAAAGTGGGTGAAGTCAGGGACAGGTAACAGATGGTGGCAGTGGCTAATCTTTCAGCCTATTATTTTACCACATGGGGGTCTGAGCCACAGATTTCCATGCTGCAAATAAAGGAGAAATTAATCACTCTATGACAATACATTGGCTAAATAGTGCAGTGATATTTGCCTCCATCCAGAAACCATATGCAAGGGAAATAGGCTCCAAAACAAGAGTTAGGCTGTTTTTTGTGGCGACAGACATCACATGACTTCAGAGGAGAAAGAGCTCCACCATTTAGTTTGCACAGAGAAAATGAATTTTCTGGCTATGCTAAGGAGTCTGTAAAAGGAAACCTACATGCAAACACCCCATGGACTCTAATAGGAAATGATAGCTTCTCTGTGGAATTGAACTGGGAATTACATCACATGCATAGGACTCTATAGGATGGTTAAAACCAGAAATTATTTCATTCTCTGTTATTTGACAGTCTCTTAGCTGGCTTTTCTTTGCTGAGAGTAGAAGTGCTTTGATTACTGCAGGCCTTTATGAGTAAATTCTATTCAACAATAGTAAACTTCTACAAATATATGTATTGAGTGCTTATTACATTTTGTAAGGTTTTTTTCACAAACGAAACACACAAAGAATACTTCTGTCTATTCTATTTCTCTGTAAATGTCTCCTTAAAGTGCTGTCAAAGTGAGATCATTTTTCCATTGTTCATCCAGAACTAAGGTACTAAACTTCCAGTTAACTTTCCTGCTACCTCCTCTCTTGTTCACTGTGATAAGGACCAGCTCCAAAACACTCCTGTCTCTATCTAACTATCAGAATGTGTTCCAGAACCCCCTTTAGACAAAAAAAAGACTTGATTTTAAAACAAATTTTGGGAAATGCAGGTTTCAAATATGGCCATGACTAGAGAGAAGGTTGAGCCTGCAGCAAATGCCACAGCCCTGCCCATGCATTGGTGTGCAGAGAAAAACTCTGAGAAGGGGTCAGGACTTGGTCCAGTGCACTATAAATATAAATAACTTTCATTAGTAGTTTTTTGAGGGGCATGCCTGTGTATGGGAGTAGGAGCAATAAGAAAGTTGGAGATCAAAAGCAAGCCATGAAATTTTGAGAGGCTAAAGAAAAGCAGAGGTGAAAGTTGCATCCCCGAAAAAGAGTTTCCCTTTGTAGCCATGATTCCATCTTTGCAGAAAGGGCTTTTCCTCTGTGTGTGTAGAAGGAAATAAATAGGCACAATTTGGTGATGTATGTCACACATGAGGTGCTGACAGAGTTATTGGAGTTATCTATCACAATTTACAGTGCTGCACCACGCCTTGGTGAACAGGTCCCCTAGAACTTCTCCTGTGTCTCTACATCATCCAAAGAATAAAAATCACCGCTAAAAAAAAGGAAGTTAGTCAATCCTTATAAAATGGTTGCTCAGATTAACCTGGTGTTGTGGCTAGTGGTTCAAACAACTCTGGCTATACCTTCTTTTCCTTTAACTTCCTTTGAACACCGACCCCAGTGTAACCCAGGGTGTTTGATCAGATTTTTTGTTTCTAATGAAGGTGTAGACCAGGCCTCTGACACTGTCTTTCAAACCAAGGGGTGCAAGTGAGTTGAACCTTAAAATTACTCGAATTGAAATAGTTTGTAACTAAGATTAATCTGAAGAGTTGTTTTTAGTGTTTCTTTTGTTTTTTCTTGCATCCCCCAGATTAATGTTTTCCTCATTTAGCATTTTTTGAACTTCTATGTTACCTCTAGTCCTTTTCAAACATCAGTAGAAACTTTGTGAATTCAGGTAGTGAAGTATTTAGTATATTTTAATACTAAAGAAGCCCTAGTCTTGACAAAGAGACATGAAATACAGGCTTTAGTTTCAATAAAAATTGTAGCTACAAGACATCATCTTTTCAGTGCTCATCAATCAGATTTTATGGACAGACAGTTAACTGCTTCAATGCATAATATCAAACAGAGAGTCTGATCTGCTCATCACACTGGTGATGTCTTTCCCAATGGAATACTCACATGGTAATGTGAATAATTTCCTTGTATTTTTTGAAGGGCTTGATTGTACAAACCTGAGAAAGTGTCCACACCAAACCTTCCCCTGGTTCCTAGAGAGCAGGAAGGAAAGAAGGAAGGAATGTGTTCCCTCACCAGCAGAGTCATATTTTGCTCACATTTCAGTGTGAGCCTGCCTATTGTGTTTGTGAAGCACACTGAGGAGGCAAATGCTGAAATTACAGTTTATCATCCAACCAGCCTGATTCATGGCTTATCTGCAGCTAATTGCTCGCTACTTAACCTACTTTTAGCTGCATCCCCATATGCAGCCTGTGTCAGTCTTTGAATGCCTTCAAGCCAGTTGAGGAATATTAATTTGTTCCTCAGCCCAGAAGGGTGCCCAGTTGCTGGGTCAGCTGTTAAGAAAGGGAAAATAGTCATTAGCACCAGGCAGCTTGCTTTCTTCCTTTTGATCCGATTACAAATGATTAATCAGAACTAAAGACTTCCTACAAGCAGGCAGTTCCATGTTTGAGGAGAGTCCACACTGTCCAACTCAATGCATGCCTTCTGTGAGGCATCATTTGCCATTATTTTGTGTTATTTACCCAGTAGCAGCCCCTGGATGAATTAACTTATACTCTGCTTTGACTGGTACTGTCAGAGCATGTAGTTCAAACAGGAACACATAGCCCCTGTGTTATTTAGGTAAGGAAAGTTTATTACTTTACATTTATAGAGCCTTGGTTCTCCTGTGCCTTACAATCACAGAGGTCCTTTACTAGCACGACCAGGAAATGAACTCACATCCATTTCTTCTAAAGAAATTCAGACTTACAGATTGAACATGAAATCACAGCTTCTGCAGCAATATGAGAATATATTGTGACTTTCATCCTGTTGCTCTATAGTGTATTTTAAAGCTTGACAGCTGTTAAAAATCAGTGTATCACTCTCAAAGCCAATGAGCTTCACTTGTTCACAGAGTGCACTGAGGAGTTGGCCTCTTCCAATTCCTCCAGAGCAAGAAATTCAATGTGCTCCATGATTTTGGAGCCTAAGGTGGCAAATGTGTGTTCCTGAGATTCTCAGTCCATTTGAAACTCTCAGCTTCTGAATCAAAAATGGATAAAGGAAATTAATGAGCCAGGCTGTGCTTATTTAAACAGCATGGCCAAAGTAGAATAATCACGTTGCCAATATTGCATGGATCATAGTGACATTTAGAGGACAAGCCCATTGCAGGTGACTTGGTTGCCCTCTAAAGAATCTCTGTGCTTGGAAACTCAGCTTTTCCTTTTTTCTCCTCGTAGACAAACATGCTCCAGTGTTTCAGGAAGTCTGCTTCCCATCAGGGAAGCACCTCCACCTTGATGGAGTCCCTTGATTGCAGCTCTCTGGCAAACTTTGCTGAGTTGAAAGTTCAAATACTTCTTAAGAATTCGATCTGGCAAGGCAATAGGTAAATTTTCTCTACAGAAAGGCAAGCCACAGGGCAAAGGCTCAAGGAGTATTTGCTTGCCTGCATCCTCCTCCTCAGTGATTGTGCAGTCAGCACTTGTTCTTAATGAGGCTGGAGCTGGCCTGGAGAGGGGAATCCTGCTGGGTGGGAAGCCCAGCATCAGCACTCCCACCTAGCCCTGGAGCTGGCTTGGCACATCCCCACCCTCCAAAGGGTTTGAAAAGCCTGCAGTCCTTCAGGGGCTCGGACCCAGGCAGTGTGAAAAAGCAAAGATGAATTTTCTGAGCGGGGGATTGCCCTCAGAGGAGCAGGAGGGGCAGCTCCCCAGTGCTGTGTGCAGCTACTCCAGTAAATCAGGATGGTTTCCAAGGGGCTCCAGCTGTGTTACAGCCCTGCTGCTGCTGCTCCTGCAGTGCAACCAAAGGGAAAAGCAGCAACTCACACAAGAGCTGTGATCCCCTAAGTGCTGCAGCTCAGGATGCACCTACGTGGAAGCACTTTTCAAAGGAGGGAACTGTGGTTCCTAAACCAGTCATCAAAATCTCCAGCTCTCTCTGGGCTGGCTTCACCTGATGTAGAGGATGGGAAGAATGAAGGCTCCACTGCAGGCTGGTCTGGCTTTCAAGAAGAAATTCTGGCTGGCCACAAAGTTCTTGCTCTCATCCAGCTGGAGTTTGTCACGTTGCCACAGCTTCATGTATTTCACAATATGGACTGAAATCTGCTTTTCTCTTGAGTTTTTATTGGAAAAGAATTTTTGCCCTCCATGGATTTTGAAATACGTGAATTTTATATACTGTGAGTGCGGATGGGGAAATGAAAAAACCTAAGCATTTATTGATTTTAGTCCTACTTTTTAGCCTATCTCAGGAATTTTGAGGCTGGACATAGAGCTGAGGGGTTTTAAAATGCTTTGAGGCGATGGTGGCACATTTTGGAACTCTTGATACCTCACTGAGGAAAAAGCAGGACATGATCCTGCCCCCTTGGCACGTGTCCTGTGTTATCTGGAGCCATGCTGTGGAAGTGAAGGGGATTGATTCTGCTGAACAGGAGGTGTTCTGGCCTCTGGCTTTGGGAGAGAGTTTCTTAACCCAAATTTCCTTTCTGTCAGCTCATGTAACCATAATTACCAGGCACTGGTCCCTCTTATCCCAGTCCCCTATCTGACATCTGTGCAGACCTCTGAAATCCCAAACATATTGGTGTGAATCTGTGCGAGTACTTTGGTTGTGGGATTTTTTTTTTTTTTTTTGAGGGATTTATTTCTCTTTTTCTGATCAGGTGCACAGCACACTCCTGGTTCCCACACCAGAGAGGAAGCAGCTTCTTGCTGTACACTCTCCTGGGCAGTAATTACAATTTTTCAGGAATGAGGTTTAGTTTGTAATTCAACATTTCCCCATAGCACAATTGTGTAGCACCTATACAAATATTTGTTCCTGTTAAATGCTTGGGGAAAAAAAAAACCAACCCAACATTATAGCAGAAGTCAGAATAGATGTAAAGTAGTCAGAGGAACAAAACCTTTTATTTCCCTGTCTTTGAATCCTGTACAACATTCATTACAATTGTTGTAATACTTCCATTGACTACTGTAAGAATAGTTCTGAAATATTTATAGTTCCTGGTGGATTCTAGATTAATGTTTCTTAATCTATTTATATATTCAGCTGGCATTGTAGAGGCACAACAAAACTCTCGTGCTTGCCTGGGTATAAATCTTTAGGAGCACCAGCATGAACCCCAATTCCTGTGCTCCTCCAGTCCTTTTACAACTCTGATAAAGGAATGAAAGTAATTTTTTTCTGATGAATTTTGTACTCAATCTTCTTCTGGTGTCAGGCTAGTACAGGTTATACCATCTTTTATTCTGTGTCAAACAGTCACAGAGCAGAGGATAACATGACAGATAAAGCTGCAGTGGCTGCCACTTTCTTTTTTTGAGTCCTTAAGGATGAGCATTTAGAGCAGAACAAAAGCTGTGAGATCTGGAGGTTGCCACCCAGCATTTCTTGTGATTATTGAATAGTTTTAGTACTATGCAAGTCCACAGCAAAAGAGAGAGAAAATGGGAATGTAGAGCAAGCAGCTATGACTTTTCCCACATTTTAATTTTAATTTCAAGGAAAAAACGGCCAGGATTAAAAATATTTTAGAAAATTATTTTTTTTTACTGAATATTCATAGCCTGCTGGTGAGAAATGCTGGGTTTATTAAAATACGTGTTTCTCTCATGTGGAAATAAGATGTCTGTCCCCATGACAAAAAATGAATTGAAATGGCTGTCAAACTATTTACATACTGGTGGCTCTTATTTAAGCTGTCACCTTTAACACCCTGCAGCAGTACCCCCCTCTGCCTGCATCAGGGTGCCCCCAAACAGGCAGAGGTGTAGACTCAAAAAATATTTTTGAAAAAGCAAACTTTCATGGGGGTTGTGGAATTTTTGCCTATGTTTGGGTTGGACTGTATGACTTATTTGAAACATTGCATTTTGATGAGTAATGTTTCAATATAACATTATTTGAGTGGGGGGAAAAAAGCCCCTCAGTGGTTTTTTGGGGTTTTTTGAGCACCTATTCATTTGTATGAAATTTTTATTTTTTAAGAGGGTCTCCTTTTCATTTTCCCTGTGTGGAGTGGAAGGCCACTTTAGCTTTCCAGATGAAGTGATAAAATTGCTTTTCTCGTTTTGTTGAATGACTCAAGAGGCTCAAGAGCAATGAATTAATGATCACAAAGTCATGGAATGGCTTTGATTGGAAGGGACCTTAAAGCTCATCCATTCCCACCCTTGCCATGGGCAGGGACACCTTCCACTGTCCCAGATTGCTCCAAGCCCCAGTGTCCAACCTGGCCTTGGACACTTCCAGGGATCCAGGGGCAGCCACAGCTTCTCTGGGCACCCTGTGCCAGGGCCTGCCCACCCTCACAGGGAACAATTCCTTCCTAAAATCCAACCTAAACCCATTTTCTTTCCATTTGAAGCCATTCCCCCTTGTCACTATGTGATCCTTCCTCTAGTTGACTTGTGAACCAAAGGTTGTCCACGGGGTTCCAAGGAAAACAAAAATTGAGATTCATTTTAGCTTTTTACAATGCAGCTGCAACTTTATGCTTTTGTGTCCAAAGAGGCCTTAAAGGTAATGGCATGTGAAATTGTTCCTCTGCAACACTTTGGGTCCTTTACCTCTGTCTGCAAAGCTTGCAGCAAGGAGAAGGAATTAGTTGTAGAAAGCTAAGTTTTGGTTAACTTTAACTGGAAATAAAAACCAAAAAAACCAACATTCTCAAGTGCTCACTACTCAAAATTTAGTCACAAAAAAGTTAGGAAACCAAAGCCAAATCAGAAGTCTTAATGAAATAAAGAGGTGCTCTCAATTTGAATTCCAGTGCTAACCTATTAAGCAGCACATTCCCACGTTTTTCAACAGCCCTGGGGGTGAAATGGCAAATATATATTTCACTGTGCTTTGATAGTCATTGTATTTCTGCAAAAGAGATTTGTTCTAGGTTATCTGTTGAAATCCAGCCAGGTCTTTGGTGGAAAAACCCTGCCTTTTGTCTCTGTTTCACTTCTGCATCAGCAGCCAGACTGTTTCCATATAAAAAAACGTGACTGGAATTTGCAGGTATGTTAGTTATTGGTGATTTCACACCTGCTGAGAAGCCAGACCTTTGACAGCTATAAACAGATGCCTCTGTAACACATTTGGTTCTGCTCAGAAAGTGGAAATGTTGTTTTAGTCTCTATTAAAATAATAATAATGAAACCATAGCTTTACCCTAAGTAGTAAAATTTATGCATTCACGGTCAGGAAAAAAACTCCTCATGATAAAACTATTTATATGTTCTTTCAGAATAATTTTTCTTTTTTTGCTTAAATTCATTTTTTAACTACACTTTATCTGGTGCAAATATTGAGCAGAAGTGAAGTTGGACTGAGGATGTTCAATCTGTGATTATTCATCAAGCATGACCTTCACCTGGAGTTTCAGGGCCAAATCCAGTGGGTCTTCAGGCCAAGTGCATTACCTGGGAAATATTGTTTTTCCATCCTTGAAGTGTGAAAAGAGAGGCCAGATACTACATATAATAATCCCTGGTTAGAAAATTTTAGCTTCTGAAAATTGTTGTGCTGTAGCAATCCAGAATGCAGACACAGATGAGTTTCCAAATTGAAAATGACCCAGACATAGCCCATCAGGCCTCAGTTAACTGCAATCTTAATTAAAACTTGACTGTGGGCAGAAAAATGAAACAAAAACGTTCTTAAAAAATGCTTAGAGGTTGTTACAGTGGTTAGTAATGCTTTGCAATAACGTGTGTGCCTTTTCAGTAATAAATGGATTGCATAAATGATAGATGCAGAAGCTTCCATAAACTGATGAGTTCATTATGGAATTAGATCTTTAACTCACGTGCAAGAATAATCATAGAAGAAGAATGTTCATGCTGAAGCTGGTTGAAAAGAATGGTAACTTAAAAAGGTTTAGAAGACATCAAAAATCTTTAAAAATCAAGTTACACAGGTAACAAGACCAGAATGTGCAGAGAAATCTAAGTTTTGATTTATTTATTTTTAATTAGTGAGTGCCCTGTGTAGTGCAGTGAAACAAACCCTGTTTGCCAGTGTTTCCCCACTTAATGTACTTTATGAGAAAAGTCCACATCCCGAAACATTTCAATCTAATTGCCTCTGGCATGCCTATGTCCATTTTAATATTTTTTAATTCTATTTTATGTATTTCTCTTCTTAGTATCCAGTTCTTCCTCCATCTCTGTTCTCTCTCACATTCAAGTGACCTTTCTTGTTGTTTTCAGCTTCCTTTTCCTTTCATCAATGGGGTTTTCAATAGGGGGGGCACTAAAACCTGCAAAACCTCCTTTGGTGGGATGTTATGCTGTGGTGCCTGTTTTGGTCAGGAAGCTGAGAGCTGGAAGACACTGCTGGAGGAAAAAGCCAAATCCTCTACTCTCTGGTGCACAGGTATTTGCACACCTTCAGGCTTGGGCTGTCTTCCCACCCTGCCCAAATCCCTCTGTGCTGGGAGAGCTCTTGGTTGTGATCTGGATTCACACTTCACACGAGTGTGGAGATTAATTAAGTGAGGGATGGATACCCAAGACATTTATAATTAACGCCTTAAGTAAGTCATAAACCAGGACTGCAGAGATGAAAGCTCCCTGCTTGACTGATTTACTAAATCACACATTCCCCCTTGACCACTCTTTTAAGGGTACAGTCTTTGCCAGCTCTGTGCACGTGCTTTGAGAATTATTCACTTCAGAGCTTCCTGCACTATCAACAGCTCAGTATTTTTTCCCAAGCACGTTACATCCTTTGAACCTGCATGGCTTCATAAGATCTGATTAAACCTTTTAGACCTGAGAGTGGATATTTTGCATATTGAAGGACTTAATCTCATCCTTCAATCTTGCTGGCTCATGGGGTTCCCCTCATGAAAGGTGTTCTCCCTCTTGGCAGAAGCTTTGCCAATGCTTCTATTTTCATGCTGGAGAACTGAGATGACTCTAAGGGGGACCCTGAGAGGGTGCAAGTTACTTTGAACCTTATTTTCTGCTACAGGGTGGGCACATTTTTCAGTTATAAATAATAATTCTGGTCTCTTTTGAGGCGTAGCATACTTTTTCTTTTCAGAGAGAGTGTTTGGAGTCTAGTCCAACACTCCTGAAGTCTAAGAGAACCAGGGACAAGAAGGGAAGCCAGCATGTCTAAAAGCAAACTAAGGAGGTTATTAGAAGTATAAAAGACACCCTTCAGTGAGTGGAGTCCAAATGGAGATTGCAGAAAAGATAATAAACCTTCTGGCAAGCTAAATGTGAAGCCATAATAAAGCTGGCCAAAAACGATTTTGAGGAGGAAGGGTTCAAAATTTAACAATAAAACCCTTTTTTTTTTTTTTTTTGATACATCAAAAGCAGGAAGTTTGCCAGCAAGTTGATGGGGACAATATATTACTGAAATGTAGAAAGACCACTGTAGAAGGACAGAAAAGAAGGAAAGTATCACAAGGGTGAATGCTCAGTTGCTGGGGACTGTCCTGAGGAACTGCTGAGACTGAGGCAGTTTGATAGTAAAGAGGATTGGAATAAATCAACACAACAAAAGGGATAAGGGCCATGTTGTACCAGTGCAATTTGTGCAAAATCTCTAAAGAAACCGAAGGAGCAGTCACCTCTTATGGCATCTTACCCCTTCAGTCAGCCTTAGTTAAGAGATTTATAATACTCTGTGTCTGACTCTGCTTTTCCAAAAGACTTCAGGACAACCAGGCAATGACAAATATGTGTCTGACTTTCATATTTCCAAACTGATCTAATCTTCCTTTGTTACAGTCAAAACAGCAACAAAAAATCCCAACCCAAGCCCATGCTTATTGCAGGGCAAAACAGCTCAAATTTCCAGCCTCAGTTCTTTTGCATGAATAATTGTTCCACATCCAGTTGAAAGGTAATATTGGGATTTTATCTTTGCTTGATTTTGACAGGAGTCCACTTTCTATTCCAGCTTGAAGTCTTACCAGCTCCTTCAATCTGATTCAGATTCATGCACTGCCCAACTGGAGAGGAAGAAACAATTCCACCTAAAAATCAAACAGGGACTGAGAGGCATTTGGTGGTTCCTATTTCTGGGAGAAAAGCTGGTGTTCCCACTTGCATGTGTATCGGTGTGGCTGGTTTGAAGGGCTGGCCTCAGCTCTGTTCCCTGTCCCCAGTGCTCAGGGGGAAAATAAGGATTAAGTGATATTTTTGGTTAAGACATACAAGAGCCACCTGGTCCCTGCCTGATCACCGGTGTAAGTCAGAACAGCCAGCTCATATCCAATTTCCTCTGGTCTCTCTGGAGCTCTGGAAAGCAAGGAAAAAGCCTAGAGCTCTGCACTTCATCTCTTTCCTTCAGCACTTCCATTCCTTGGTGCAAACGCTGCCATCCGCATGGAGGACTGAAGTACGTTTGAGGATAAAAATCCATTTTGCCCATCTTGTACTTGCTAAGCTTCTGCTTAACAGCCAATGAACTTCATGTGGCCCTTTTTTGCCCTCAGTTTTTACAGTCAGTGCCATAAACGGGCTGTACATAAACATTCCTCGGAGCTGTGAGCAGGCCAGGTCTGTGTGGTAGGGCTGTGCTCAGCAACAGCACAAAGCTCCCACTTCTGTGCAGCAAAACCCTGCCTGCCTGTGTGGTGCAGGGCTGGGGCATTCTGTGAGTGGAGATGAACCCCAAATGCCTGTTGATACAAACCAGATGGGCTCATTCCATCCCAGAGCTTCTTAAATACAGTGGTGGTGGTGGTACTACGTGGGCTTGCTACTTTCAGTTTAGGTCAAGGTTTAATTTTTACTTTTGAAAAACAGGGTGGTCATTCCTAGCTGGAAAATCAGCTTATCTGAACATAAAAATGAGCTTTACCAAAAATGGGGAATTGGAACCCAGCTGTAATTAAAAGGATCTTAAACACTGACTTCTGATCCCTAACACATCTCACTCGTTTGTTTGCTGTTCTATTGGAGGTTTTGGTTTGGTTTTCCTTTTGTCATGAATGGCACATGGAGACAGTAACTGGAAATGACATCTCCAGGTGGTTGTTGCATTTGTTATACTTTGAGCTACTGTTCTTGGTCCTCTTTACTGTCAGACACAAAACTTTCTGGGTGCCGTGGTGCTGGAATTGCCTGCAAAACCTTCAGGAATGAGCAGGTCTTTCAGAGACACTGGAGCACATAACTGGAAAGGATCACCTGTTTACCTGAGAATGCCTTCAGAATATATTGCTGATACTTTTTGTGAAATATTTTGGGTTAGCTAAAAGAGAAAGTAAGTAATTTCTCTCTAATATACTTCAAATATATCCTTTTTTATTTATGATGATCATAGCTGTTTGCACTGATGATTTTTTGCTTTTATCTTTGTTTGCAATTGATAGGGTGAGGGTTTTTTCCAATTTTATGAAACTTGCATAATTACAAATTTTGTAATTTTTCAAACTGAGACAGAACCATCTTAAGCCTTTTAATTCATAGGCAATATGACTTGTGGAAGGGAGGATGAATTTACTGAGATTTAGTTTGGACAGTTACTCCATGAAATCTTGACATGCCATTTCAGATGTCCATCTAAACTAAATCTCTACCTTTTACATTGGTGGGAGGAAATCCTCTTTGCCCATCAATTGAAATAAAATAAAAAAGTTACATCTGTGTTTACAGAACTTCACAAGTCTGCAAATGGCAGGGCTTGGTTAATCTGTACCACAGCTATTCCCGAGGATCACTGCACTGGGTTTCTCCCGGCGGTGTTTCTGACAATAAAAAAAAAATTAAAAAATGAGAAATTACCATTTTTGGACTGGTCTTTTTCTTGCTTAAAACACCATGAGGGTTGTATCTGCCCTGGGGGCTGCGGGAGAGGAGGATGAGGATGAAGATGCGGATGTGAATGAGGATGAGGAGGAGAGTGAGGGTGAGGATGAAGGATGAGGATGAGGATGAAGATAAGCATGAGGATGAGGTTGAAGATGAGGGTGGGGAGGTGTATGAAGATGGGGATGAGGATGAAGATAAGGATGAAGATAAGATGAGGCTGAGGACGAGGATGCAGATGAAGATGAAGACAAAAATTCCGATAAGAATGCAGATGAAGATCAGGATGAGGATGAGGATGAGGATGAGGATGAAGATGAAGATAAGGATGAAGATAAGCATGAGGATGAAGTTGAAGATGGGGATGAGGATGAAGATAAGGATGAAGATGAAGATGAGGATGAAGATGAGGATGCAGATGAAGATAAGGATAAGGATGAAGATAAGCATGAGGATGAAGATGGGGATGAAGATAAGGATGAAGATAAGGATGAGGATGAAGGATGAGGATGGGGAGGTGTATGAAGATGGGGATGAGGATGAAGATAAGGATGAAGATAAGATGAGGCTGAGGATGAGGATGCAGATGAAGATGAAGACAAAAATTCCGATAAGGATGAAGATGAATATAAGGATGAAGGATGAGGATGAAGATGAGGATGCAGATGAAGATAAGAATGAGGATGAAGATAAGCATGAGGATGAAGATGGGGATGAAGATAAGGATGACGATAAGGATGAGGATGAAGGATGAGGATGAAGATGAGGATGCGGCGCTCTCCCGGTGCCGCAGCGCCACCGCGCGTCCCCTCCCGTCCCCGATTCTCCACTCGAGCATCTCCGGGAGCATCTCCGGGCGCCTCGGCATTCCCAGCCCGCCAGGAGCGGGGACACAAACCCTCCAGAAGGGCTGAAAGCCTCGGAGGCTGCTGGAGCTGGGTCTGGGCAGAAGCTGCGCTCCCTCCCGCAGCCGGCCGGGCATGTCCGGGATGAGGAACCAACACCGCGCCCCGTGATTTTATAGGGAACAAATATAGGGGGAAAAAACAAAAAAAAAAAACCCAAACAAAAACAAAACAAAAAAACCCCAAAACCAACAACAACAACAACAAAAACAGAAAAAGAAACAAAAACCAAACAAAAACAAACAAACAATAAACAACCCTCCAAAAAAAAGGAAATAGGCGGTGCTGCCGCCTCTGAGCTCCACAGCGATGCCGGTGCCCCCGGTGCCATCCCAGCACGGGCACCTCGGGCATTCCTGCTTTGCCTGCCCAGGAAATTCCGTGCCCCGAGCAGCCTCAGAGAGGTTTTTCACAGATAGCAATATATACACAACTTTTTACCCTGCAGCAAATTTTAGAAAACCTTCAAAAGGCGACCTTACTCCTGGAAAATTGATTTATGGGACAGCAAATGGATAAATAGATGATCCACAGAGGGGAAAAAAAAAAAGCAAATCATCACTGAGAAGCTTGTGGAAAGATCACCAAGTTCCAAGTTGATGTTATCAGACTGATGACATTATTAGCAAATATTTTACATAAGCCTAGTTTGTGTGTTTCCAGGTAACTGTGCTGGGTTTAACAGCTCACATAAACATAGTAAGATCTGGTGTATCACATAATATCAAAGCACTGAGCGAGAAACTGGCAATTGCTCATGCAAAATAATGCAGTTTGACATGAAAGGATTTTTGCCAGCCAAGGTAGAAATTCTCCGGTGGGAGGGATGTGTTCTTTCCCTAAAATATGGGATTCTCTACAAACACAGGCTCCATTTCAGTAGTCAGCCATGTGAGAAACATCCCTTTCTCATTGGTTTTGGTATCTGAATTAAACACATTTGCCCAAGGAGGAGAGGTAGTGTGTGAGTGGTCACCTCACCGTGGCCGATGTCAGCAGACACATGGCACATACACCATCCCCTTTTGTCCCCTGCCCCACGGTTCAGAGTGCTTTGTATGGGATTTCTTATTTGTGCTGTCTCAAACATCGAGTGTTTGTGTTCCTTTTCAGATGAACTTTGGTTCTGACCCTGCTGAGGGTGCATTGCTTGTTTTGGAAACACTTGAATATCCCTGGACTGTTTGTTTTCCACCCCAATATGCTGCTACATTCCTGCAAGCTTTCTCTGGTTGTAATGCAGTGTTTGGCCAGGAAACAGAGAGTACAAATGAAAAACAGTGCCCCAGTCTTAGGGAAATGTAGGGAAACTGTAACAGAAAGTGTTTTATTGGAAACAAGACAAAGATTTCCAGAGAATTAATAAACAAGCAGCTGCTCAGCATCTCTGCAAGACCATCAACTCCAGATGTGTATTTCCTGGAAGGATCAGAGTATTTTGTTTAACTCTCTTCCTCTGCCCTCAGCAGGTAGGAGAAACAGAGGTCAGGTCTGGTGCTTATGTTCCAAAGGAGATAATTAGGTATTTAATAAGTGGAGCCACAATACAATTTGCATGACCAGCTAACCATCTACAGATTTTTTTCCAGTACTAGATCCAAACCACTGACTTTCTCCAGGTATTTGTTGAGGACCAGCACTTAACAGCACGTAAAGAGACAGGCTGCAAAGGGGCAGCAGCAGGAAAACACTTCTCCCCTGCAGAGATAAGCAGGATCTGCCTAATGTCAATGTTGGGTCCCTTTTGCCATGGCAGTGGAGTTTTGGAAGGGTCAAGACCTGTATTTTCTGAAACAAGGGCCCAACTCCTCCACAAAGAGATAGAAGTTTCAAAAACAGTGATGGAGAACATGAAAGCAGACCCTGGTCCCCAGGAAGTCACAGCACCATCAACTCCTTGCACTGGGAGAGATGGAAGTTCAGCTCCTGAGGTGAGGCCAGGTGCTGAATTCAGCTGCAGCTGGTTATGTCACCTCAGAGGGCTAGAGAGGAGTTTTGCTGCTCTGTCTCCACCCTGACAGGGCTAAAAATCCTCGTTCTCCATGGTAGCTAACACCTTTCCCTTCAAAACTATCCCAGAAGGATACATCTCACTACAAACCTGGAGGTCGATATTCCCTGTGGAGAGACCACAGTCTGGCCCAGGAGAGCAGCAAGGGACTCTGTTCTCTCAGCAGTACAACTTGAAGAGCTATTGAACCAAAGTATTAACACCAAAATATTGTTGGGTGTCACCAGATGATTTGAATCCCAACAACAGGAGCAGAAAAAAAAGTGTGAGGCAAATCTGGGAAGAGGCTCAGGTAGGCACTGCCTCATCCAGAAGCATGAGGAGACTTGGAGATCTTGGAGCTCAGAAAAACTGAGTGGAAGAGATGAGATTTTACAAAAGTTGGGAAAGAGGTAAAGTTCTGTATGACCAACCCAGTCTCTTTCCTGGTTTTTGAAACAGCAAAGGAATTGATAATTAAATATCAGTGGTGGTGCAGTAGAGATGTGGCTGAGCCTGGCAGAACCCAGCATGCCTTTTACACTGCAAACAAAGCTATTTTATTGCTAGGCTAAGCAGGTCAGGCAGACACTCACAGCGATCTCAAAATGCTTTGTTTGCACTCAGGTGAATTCTGTGTGAGCACTCAGTGAGCAGCAGGACATCCAGGAATCTGCTTTCTCTGGAGCAGACAATGAATGGGCCACTTCAGACATGAAAGGAGGGGACTAACACAGAATTTCCCTCAGGACAGTGTGTGGACAAACCTTTTCTTATAAAATGGGAGAGTCAGGAGGCAGGATTGGCTTTTGCCCTGTGAGGTGAGGTAACGAAACTGGCACTGCACTCAGTGAAAAAGTGAACCTTGAAAAGCAGCACGAAGGCTTTGAGCTGACAAAACCTTGCAGGTGATGTGGAGACACAGAATTTCTGTAAGTACATCTGCAGATCATCACATGAACATTGCAGTGTCTGTGGAGAAAAGGACAGGGACAGGACAGCTCCAGAGCTTCTCTCCCTGTAACAAAGCAGCACAAATGGGCTGGCAGTGGCAAATAAACCCAGCTGCAGTTTGCAAAAGGCACTGGTGTCATTGCAACTTCCTTCATCTTTAGGAACTGAAAGTCTGCGTAGAAAGTTCCTAGTGGGAGTTTAAACGTGGTATCACTGCAGAAAGCCAGCATGGCTTATGTTCAACACTTAAAAGGTTTTATACTGTGCATTTATATATAGCAAAATGTACAGCAGACATGGGAAGTCAGCAGATTTCTAGCTTGTCTGGAAAGTTGCTTTCTCACTCTCTGTATACATCATGCAGCAGGGACAGCTTAAAGCTGGTGTCCCCCTGCAGGACTGCCACAAACACATTTTATTTTTGTTTGAAGTCAGAGAATCTTTGGACTTACTGCCTTTCTCCTCTGACTGCAAACATAAACCTCTGCAATTGCATCCAGGCAGATCTTTGTTGTGGTGAAGAACAGCACATAAACCTAAATCTCAAATTAACCTTTGAGATCCTCAGTGATCTGACAGATTTCCAGAGGCATGAAAGGTGGTGGGGTGGTTGACTTTCAGCAGCAAGGGGAAGCCTGAATTCCTTCTGTGCCCTTGAAGATCATTGCTTTGTGTACTGTTCTGCCACTTGCCTAGAAAAGCAGTTTCTGCAATTTAGGAGTTAAACCTAGCATCAGCAGCAGAAAAATCAGTGAACATAAGGAAGAAAACCCATTTGGTTCTGGGCAGAGGCACAAAGAGCTTTGGGGCTCTGTTTAATATTCAGTGTGCAAACTTCTGAGAAATTAATGTCCACTTTTTAAGTTTCACTGGTTGATTTTTGTTTGTTTGTTTGTCTTTTGGGTGGGGTGGAGGGATGGAGGATTCTTTTTATATCAAGACCTACAACAGAGTGCAGAATAAAACTGGTTAAATCCATTTCATCCTTCATTAGCAACGATCTCTCCAGGCTTCTGGTAGTAGCTTGACATTTCAAATATCAGCAAAGTTTGTTCTTGCTTTCTTGTAGATGAGCTAAACTACATTTTCACCCTTGAGATCACAGATACCAGCTCTGCTTCACCAGCTTCAGCTAAGGATATCACTGACACCCAAAACAGAGCAAGGAACAGCTAAATGCATCCACTGCCAGTACTGCTAGTGGTGAGGAACCTGGGACTCCTGGAATCTCCACCTTTGGATCTAAGTCCAAAGCCAATTGAGAAGAAAGGTTGCTACAGGGTGCAAAAAGGTGAGAGAGTAACCTTTGAAGTTACCTGCTTTACAGTAGCTCTAAAACCAATTTTCTTTTCTGTGGGAACAAAATATGGAAAGATGATTCTCATCATTCACATCAGTGGTTGGGCTTTTCAGTGACACGTAAAGAACTCACCACAAATTACCGTGATTAGATTCTGTTCACTTGTTTGAAAGAAAAAAATCAGCCTGTATATTCAAATTTTTGTCAGGCTCTTTGTTGAAAGTCTTTTGTGTGTAAATAAAGTTCAGAAAATAATAGTGCAAGGCTTAAAAAAGACTGGCAATGTGCTCATCTTATGTGTTTGTTGTTACAGGTTGTGTTTTTAAAGAGGAAGACTTTCTTAAAACAGAGCATGCTTGGAAATGCCGTTAATTTATCTTTGTCTAAAATGCTGAGTGCCCAGACTGATTTCATTTCCCCTGCAGGGAGGGGCACCCCAAGGCCTGGGGTTTGAACCCACCCCAGTGGATACAAGGGCAGTTTGGGGCAGACCCTGATGTCAGCTTGGCTCCCATCTGTAGGAAACAGCAAATGCAGCACAAAGCCTTCGCTGGGAGTGTTTTGTGAACTGAACTACTCAGGAAACCTCTGGAAGACTGAGAGCATAAACCTCCAGCAAGACACAAACTGCAGCTCATCTGTACAGCTTGGGTGATGCCTCTATTGCCCGTGGTGCTTGTATAACGTCAGGAATTACAAAGTGATGGGCTTTGCCTCTTCCAGGCAAACGGGTTTGTTAAATCCACATGACCTCGTGTCCCAGAAAAAAACCCTTTAAGCAAAAGGTTGGACGTCACCCCGGTTTAGAAGAGCAGATTGCTTTTCCATGGGCTGAGTTAGCAGGAGTCTGTCACCAGCTGGTGGCAATGATCAAGCAGTCTGGGATAGGCTAGGAAAGAGCAAGCCTTGCTTTAATGACAGCTGTGTTTTAGTGGGGTTTTTTGAGAGCTGAGTTCTGGTTGATGGAAGTCATACCAGAACTTAAAGAAGAGAAAAAAGATGTTGCTGGAAAGGTAAAGTATTGCTGAGTAATAGTCAGAAATTTTATTTTATAGGTTCCTCTTTCTTGGGGCGTGTTTTAAGCAAAGCCATTTTTATTTGGTATTATAAACTTAAAATAATTCACGTGTAGCTTAGCACGTGTCTTATGTCCTACCAATGAAGCTTTAAAATATTTTATTTATGCTATAATAAGCATGGCCACTGATGAATTCTATAAATATTGCTGCCCAGTTCTGTAGTCCTCACACCTGCTCAGTTTCCTCCTGCAGGGTGGAAGCACTGCTGGTGCTTTTTTTGTGTGTTTTGGGTTGGGGGAGAGGTTGTTTCAAGTTTAGTGTTACTTTTGAATGGTCATGTTGGTTCTTTGTGTCCCCCCTCCCAGTGCTCAGCTAGAGTGGACAGAAGGCAGTGCACCGAGGTGGGTTGAGTTTCTGACTTCTTTCCTCATTTGCTGAGATACTAGAAATTCTTGGAAAAAAAAACCCACAAAAATGCAAAACTTTTCTTTTTCAAAGCCACATAATTAAGTCCTGAATTACACAAAGTTGCACCAATTTGTACCCACTCAATTGATCCAAGTGTCTGTAAGCAACACAGCAGCTCCCTTACAATTCAGCTGCTTATTCACATATTCCTACTGAAATTTAGCTGCCCCTTGGGCAGAAGGATGTGGCCAGTGTAGCAAGGAGGGTACAGCTATTTTGTGGACTGAAAGCATTTTTTGAAAGCATTTTTTAAAAGCATGAACATCTCAGTACCTTGGCTCTTATCAGAAAGTGGTGCTTTACTTATCCACTGGATACTAGCTGTTATGGTTTTCCTTGTATTTCTTTTTTTTTTTGAGGTACATAACTTCTATTTCTGGCAGATGACATGCAAAATTCTGCCCAAATCAGGGTGGTAATTTTAATATAAAAAAGTTTTGGAGGCAGTAACATACTAAGTGTGAACATATGATGAATGACATTAAAGGATCAACATCAATGGCCCAGTCAGTGACAGGCAGGACTAGAATGACAAAAATGAGCGTGGCCTCTCCTTTCTTTGAAGATGATCTAGAGTCAATCTTGAGCATCAAGAGCTCTCAATCCACCAGAAACCACACAGGCATCAAAGCATGTAAACTAAACTGCTGTTGTATAATTGAGAACCAATTTCAGGACTGGGTTTCACTTTCAAGGAAAGTGGGACATGTGGATTTGTAGCACAAGTGCACAGGAGCTGAAAATGCAGAGTAGGTCCAGCTGTTCTGCATAAACCCTGAATGGCCCTTGCTGAAGTGATTATGCCTCAAAATACAATGAAATTCATCTGAGAAAGGAGAAAACACAGGGATTGCTCACTTGCCCTGATCTTTGCTTCCAAATGTACTTTGAAGCAAAGTCTAATTGCCTCAGGTACTATTAAAAATTAATAAAGTTAATTATCTAGAAAGTACAGATGTGTATTTGGATAGCATATTAGTTGGAGCCAGTTCTTTTCTTTGATGCTGAAGAGGATCACAACCCCTGAGTAAGGCATTAGACCACTAGAATGAGCCTTGCACAGCAAAAATTAACAAAAATATGCAAATACAACTTAAAATGAAAAGAAACTTGCAAATTCTGCTTTATTTAATTCTTACAATAGGGAGGCACTTTTACATTAAAAAAGAAGTGCAGAGGTTTCATTATTAACTACAAAATTCTAAAATATTATTCCATGAAAACAAGGAGAAATCGTGTCTGTGTGACAAAGTGATTGGTTTTTCCTTTCATTTCATTTCTATACAATTTATTACATTTAAACAAACAAAACCTAAAAAAATCCCTAAGAAACAACAGGAAAAAACCTTTTCTTCTGTTCCTGCAGGCCAGAAGCATTTAGAGCATTGATGACACTTTGCTTTGTGCTCCTCATATCTTACTTTCCCTGCTGCTTGTACAAGGCAGAGTCTGACCCAGGGGCTTTCCAGGATTAATGGGTGCCACAGAGATATTACAAAGTGATCATGTGTTTATTTGATGTCAAAAGTCTCAACTCAGCTCTGCCTTGCATACAAAACCTGCTTGTTTCAGTCAAGTAATTCCTCAGCTAAGACCTGCATGCAGTGTGTGTGTGCTGGTATGGTGGAGGAGCAGGGAAGGATGACTGCAGGAAAGGATTTCCCCTCCATGGAGTCAAAATTCCAATTGTTTTCCATGCCATCCTAGAAAAGTGAACCAGTAATTAATGGCAATGAGCCCCTGGGTGTCAGCTTCTTGCTGGGCAGACTGGGAGGCTGTACTGGGTGAAAGTTGGGAGCAAATCCTGAATTCCACTACCCAAGTGGGAAGTGAACTTAGCAATAGCAATAATAACACTGGAAGATGGGCTCAGATTCTGCAGCACTAACCCTTGCATTTAACACTGGAAGAAACCTCACTGATGTCACTCAGAATATCCCTGGAGCAAGGCAGTCCTCCAAATGAATATTGTCACAATCCATCCTTCTGGACATAGATTTCCACTTCAGTGTCTCAGGTGAAGACAGCAGAGCTGGGGTCAGGAATGCTGGCAGATAAATGTCTCTGTGCTTGATGGATGAGAGGATATATTTATACCTCACAGCAATTCTCTTGCTATTTATTTGGTTTGGGGTTAACAAAACCACCAGGTGAGCTGCACAGAGAGGCTTCTGGTGGTGTGAAAATGAGCTTGGAAGTGGAAAGAACACTCAAAGGATGTTAAAGAAATATTGGAAATGCTTGAAATCGGCACACCTGAGGAAAGCAATACTTTTCTAATTACCTGTTGGTTTATTAAAGTTGCCTGAGCAGAATATGGCTTTACATTCTGATGTTACTGGCAAAATTCAGGCTTTCAGTGGCAGCAGGGCTCACCAATAAATCTGTTCTGGAGCTCTCTGAAGGCAAGGTTACCCTAAATAAAGGGAATATGATGGATCATCAGACTGTGCTTATGTCGAGCAGTGCTAGATTTGATGGAAAAAGTATTTGCTGCAATTCCTTGGTTTTACTCAGCAAATTCCAGTTTGATGTCCTGTGATGCAGAGCTCCTTCCTTCAAGCCATTTCTTCTGTTTTTCAAAATTGCCTGGGGTGTATTTTAACCCACTTTGAAAGTAACTTACCTAACCTGATCCAGAACTCTTTTCAAACCCTAAAGTTAGGTTGTAAAGGCAGAGAAATTAAAGCTGGTCCAGTATAACCAAAACTGTTTTCAGCTGGGCTACTTAAAGAAGCACTTAAATTTTGAAGTTACTTTACCAACACAGATACAACTTGTAAACATATTCAGAGAGAGTTTGGGCTATAGATTCCAGGTTATTTTTTCCTTTACCAAAAGCACAAAACCTGTTGACATTTTTCTTTGCATGTTATGCTTGAAAAAGTTTAATATATCTGGCTTTGTTTAGATTCTAATACATTAAAATTATTTGCAACTTGTAACTTTGTGCTGATATATGAAAAATAAGATGTAAAATTCTTTCTAAACAGAAATTCCTAAACTTTACCTCCAAGATAAATATGTCAAGGACATAGCATGAACATAGAAGATAAATCTAGCTTTAAGATTTCCCACTGATATATATAAAAGAATATTTTACAAAATTTTGGTCTTGATTGTCTCTTTCCAGCTGAACAGAGAGGGGTTTTTTCCCTCCATTCTATATTAAAATGAAATGGAGAAAACCATGCTGCTGCTTATTTCCCTGGCATATCTTGCATGAAATAATGCAAGCTCCACTATGGCATGAGACTAATTACATGAATTATATCTAAAAGAACAGAAGTTAAATTAAGATCTGAACAGTTACTGCATGATCAGTGGGCACGAGTGAGATCTGATGTCGTTGTGTTTGGAAATGGCTTCATCCAGATCCAGCTGTCTGCTGTTAACCTTCACCTCCATGCAGCCATTATAAAAAGCAGTCACTGGAGTAGCACCCAGAGGAACATCTGCACAGAAACACATTCAGTTTATGAGGCCAAGGCATGCAAATTCCTATGGATTTTTTACATCAGTCAAAACATGGGGAATACTCCGCTCCCCATCCATTATTTAGTCATGGGAGAGAAGGAGCAATTTGGCAGGAAACACTCGAGTTCTCCCTTTTCTTTAAGATCAAGTCAGCAAAGCTGAGAAAGGCCAGTAAAATGTTAAATATGTATTAGAAGGCTGTTCCCGTCCAGAAACTGAACTCCAGGAATGTGTTCCATAGATGCTTTTCCTGTATGAACAACAGTGAAGCAAGAATTTGTTTCCTGGAGCCCACTGTTCTTGTCCTGAGCTACAAACAGATGTTTCTGGGCTTAGAGGTCACACACACAACTCTCTTGCTTTTGCCAGGAAGCTACTCTAGATTCCAATCTGCAGCTTCTCACTTGGGGCACTGCTGGGAACTTCACACATTTTACTGCTTCCTCACTGCTGCTTCCAAGTGAATTCTCTGTGAAAGACTCACTTTATCTGCTGCTCATTTAGGTATTGTTGGGCTTGGGGCAGCATCAGAGCTTGGATATGCTTGCAGGAAATAAAATGTTAAGCACAAAGTCAAGCAGGCATTGCTCTCCAGTCTTAGGGTACAACTGGCTTCTTACAAGGCAGACCTAAGGTGATGCAAGCACCTTCAGCAATTAGAGTGAGGGTGATTAGGAGCTGATCTCAAAAGCACCCTCTCTTTTTACTGTTGTCAATCACCCTATTCCTCCTTAGGAGACAGATCTGGTTCTCTTAAGATCAAGAAACGCTGTTTTCTTGTTATTTTACTTTGCTGTAAGCTGAGGTATTGCACAGAGAGTCCTGTCCTTTCTGGTTTTTTTTTGGAAGTTTGATTTAACCTGTACTGGTTGTGCTGGAATAACAAGGGAATACTCCCACCACTATTACTAGTTTGTAGAAAGGGGTATCAAAGAATGGGAACTTATGGTTTTCATTAAATGCATGGGGTTTTTGAATACAGGGGCTTGTATTTTGGGGTTTTTTGTTTTTCTTATTATGTTAATTTGCATGTTTAAGATACTTTTAAAAACTTAAGACAGAGATGACAGAAAACTCAAATTAAGGAACAGCAAGTAACTTCTTATCTCTTTGAGATGCCTGAATAATGCAAAACTCTTCAATCTTAAGATGTAGATTTCTCTGTGGCTGGTAGTGTACTAAAAAAGAATCATTTAAGCATCACAAAGATGAAGAGGCCCAAGAAATGACTGGAATCTTAATGGCTCTGTTAAACTGCTGACTCACTTGTACTAACTAAATCCTGACTCATTCCTTGTCAATTCAAGACATGGCAGTCAAATCTGTAGCATTTTCTTAGGAATTGTGATTCATTCCCCATAAAATAATAGAGGATTCAGAACAGCTCTACCAGTAGCAACATTGTAACCATGGCACCTTTCCTGTAGCAATTTTCAAATTTTAATTTAGGTTTTGACTATTTCTCACATGGGGCAATGCTACTTTTCCTCTTGATTCAGCCTGAAGTCAAACTATTTATACAGAAGTACGTGCACACTTTCTGGACAAAATAATCCTTGTGATAATGTTAACGTTGTATCTCACTTAGGTTAACTTGAAGCTTGCTTTGAACAAAATATTTGGTGTTTCAACATATTCTCTGTCTCATAAAGATCTCTTTATGAGTCATTTCTTGCCCAGAGTTTAATTGTTGAAACCACATTGCTGACTTCCCCTGCTGCACTTCTAACACTTGGATTATTGACAAATGCCTGCTTTTCTTATATTTTTGATGCAGTTCCTAAATTGTGCCAGATGGTGGCATTTCAGAAACGTGCAATGCTCACCCAACTCAAAAATCAAGACGTTTTCCAAATTCAAACCTCTAAAGAGAGAGAGAGCCATGTCTCAATGTCCAATCAATTCTACTGTTGAAAAGCTGGCTGCCTCCAAAGCTGAAATGACTTGAGGGAACAAGAGACACTTGAGGGGAAAACACCCTTTTTTTTTTTTTATAATTGTAGGCTTTTCCTAGCATGGGTAAAGCTGAATACTAGCAGGTTTGTAGAAATAATCGAATTAATGAAAAGAGGCAGGACTCACCTGGCAGGCCACCCAGGTAGGTGACAACATTTTCCATCATGGCTTGATGCAGAGTTGAGAGGTGCTCGGAATTGCTTCTGTCTGTGTGTGAATCAACAGTCAGTTCAAGTTCCTGTTTGGTCACTACAAGTCCAACCTGCACTCTTCTGGGGGTACATAACTTCTTTGATTCCAGCTGTGCAACAGTGATGCTCCCAATGGTCACAGTGATTTTCTAGATGGAAGAATGGTAGATCACCAGAGATGTCATGTGTAACTTTAATAAATCATTATACTTAGTTCTGCTGCACTTTGTATTTGCAAGTAGAAGAAAATATTAAATACTGGTACCTCCAGCTGGACAAGCTGATGTGTAACCATCACTTCTGATGATGAATGCCATTTTTAAATTTTAAGTGAGAATGTTTTACAGGGAACAACTTCGGCTACAGTTCTGAGGTGAAATCCTTATTTCACCACAAATTTAAAGGTACCCAAGTGTTCACTACAGGTTCATGTTTTGGGAAAAGGCCTGGATTAGCCATGGTGTATAATTATGCTCTATTTTGGGATGGCTGATGTAGAGGGATGTAAATGGAAATTTAAGGACAACAAAACCTGTTTATAATGTGGAACTACCACGATGCCATTACTGTATACACTGCTGTCATAGTTCCCTTTCTGCTCTGTGCATTTGGAAGGAAAGGTTAAAGAAAACATGATGCAATGGATCTGAGCTCAGATTACATAATGTCATCTCCCTGGCATGAGTGATTAGTGCTTAGTCACTGCTGCAGCAATCATTAATAGAGAGAGATTTTCTGCATGTTATTATATGATCCAATTTTCAAAATATTGAGGCTACCAGCCTCACTGCAAGTGTGAGTAGCTTTTTTTTTTTAGTTTGACTTTTCACCTGGCAGCCACTAGGAGAATTGTAAGATCACCTGTGAGTCAGAGGAGTTAGAGTCCACTATGGACAATGCAAGAGGCACTGTTTCATTAGAAACCAAGGCAAACATAACACCAGTGTCTGTGGATGGGCGAATGCTCAGAGTCACATTTATTAGCCAATCTTCAGCACTGTCAAGGTTATCTGTTTTAAAGAGAATAATCGAAATTAGTAAATCCACCTGCTGATGAAAAATTAATATGGGGTTAAAAATTAGTATTTAATCTCCTCCCTGCTGTGGAAAAAATAGTGCTACTTTTTGAACTTACAGAAAGAACTATAATATAACAAGCAAATATAACAAATACAACAACAAAAAAAAAAGCCCTAGCTAACTTTTAATCCTGAATCTTCAATAATGCCCAACCTCTGCAAATAAATTTCTCAATGTAAAACACTCCAGAAACTGAATATATGACATGACTAGGATAAGAATTCTCATTCAAGCAAATTCCTAATAGAAGTTAAGGGAATCACTGGTGGATGCAGAAGTGTACAGCTTAGTTTGTGTGTGCCTTTTTAAAATTTTCTTTCTTTTAAAATGTCATCATTTCCATCACCAATCCAACAAAAACCATAGGGATAGAAAAATACTTACTATAGTTTATCTGGAATGCTGCCATTCCAGTGCCAGGGTAGAAGGATCCTCTCCCCACTGCAACTAAGCAGTGTTTGCTTTGTTTTTCTTGAATAACTTCATTTACTCCTGAATGTCCCTGGTTCATCAGGTTCCAGGCTCGGATACAACCATCCAGCCGAGGGTTAATCTACAGCACAACGACAGCATTGGGGGTTTGAGTCCAAAGTTGGTTTTAAAATGTTAATAATGAGGCATTATTTTATATATCAGCTTCTTTCTGTGTAGTCAATACCAGCCTTATCAATGCTATAGGTTACAGCAGTGATGCTGGGAGAAAACCAAGGGTAGGCATTTGGTATCTCAGCTTTCAAAAAATATTTCTGGTTTAACATTTCCCACTTTGCTGCCAGGGATCTGGACAAAAAGAGATTGCTTTTAAAGCTCGTGTTGTGACCTAGACAAAAGTTCAGCAGATTTTCTGTAGCTGAAAGAAAATGATCGCTAGCAATGCTCCTTGTTAAAAGCTTTATCTTTATACCAAAGTATAAAGAAATTTCTGGAATTGTTTTCTATTAGATAAAGGGATGTTATTGTATTGTTCCATGATTTTTTTTTCTCTGCTTTGCTTTTGATTTTTTTCTTTTTTAAATCTAAACTCTCTCTTGAAATTGCCAATTAGTTTGAAGAAAACTGCAAAGAAAACAGTTGCAACAACTTGACTGTACCTATTCTTGAGGCTGGGAGACTGAAATAATCATGGGCCTTGTCCAGCCTGGGCTGTTGTAAAACCTTGTAAAAACGAAACTTGCTGTGCTGCCTGCACAGTGAATGCTGCACTTATTTAGAGCTTAGCACAAGCCAGGACCAGGACATGAATCACCCTGAAATGCACTCTCAGCAGCAGCAGTGGTGGTGACTGAGGGAATCTAAAAGCTCTATTAGGAAACAGGCTACAGAATCCTCAAAAATTACACCAGAAGTGCTGTGTTTTTATGACTGAAGCCTTACTGAAGGCAGACTGAAAAACTTCACACATTCGTTTTCAAAGCAGTGGTTTAATAACCACATTTTCATTTTCTAAATGGGTTCCATGCCAGGCTTGCTTCTTCTGTGACTCCCAGGAGTACCAAATTGAACAGAGCACGATCAATCAATATTAGTCTTATTATTATTTAATTACCTGTTTAACAAGAGCACCACCCACTCTGCGAGGTAATCCTGCAATGTACACCTTGGTTTCCAAGAAACCCTGGGATTGTTTAAACAGAGTTCCTGGGCTGTTAATACTCATCACAGCCTCTTTAGCTATTTTTACACTGATGCTGTGTTCTAATTCTTCAACTGATATCTGGAATAAAATACAAATAATTACATAAACACACACACAAAAATGTAGATTATATGAGATACTAATTACATAAGCCCTGTGAAGCATGACTAATGTTTCTTTAAATATCAACCTTGTAGAAGAGTTTTAGTGCAGTCACTATTTAAATTGTATTTAAACTTGATGTAGGACAGCTGTCCATATCCAGGGACACTCACAGCAGGGTAACAAACAAAATCTAACTGACATTAAAAATTTGGGGTGCTCTAAAGATTGTGTAAGTGAGAAAAGCTTTTCATCTCAGGTATGAAGACTTGAAAAGCAAGATGAATTTTTGGTCTTGCTCTAAACACAAAGTAGCCAATAACTGTGCATTTGACCATGCAATCACAGTTTTGAATATTCTGCCACTTTCCTTTTCATGTTTAAAATTAATAATTGCTATGTTGATAGCTAGAGGTAATTATCTTTTCCTTGATTGTTAAAAGGTAGCAGAATTTCTTGCTGCAAGGCATTCCTGTGCATTTCTTGGTTGATTTTTAAATCTGGGGTTTGAATGCATAATTTTAAGCCTTTTAGTAGTTTCTCAGTTTCTCCCTTTATTTATCAGCATCTTCTCTCAGTGAGTAAAAGGAAGGGAACGGGAGAAGCAAATCCAGCTTACTATATGCCACAGTCCATCATTAATGGCTTTGCCTCCACTGGTGACTTTTGTTCCAAACTCATTCTTGAATTGAATCTCAATCTTTCCATCTCGAAGAGCAAGCAAGATCCATGCTGAGTTGTCCAGGGATTCTGCATACAGGATCACCCCCTCTGCGTCGAACGTCCGGAAATCAAACTCTGCTGTAAATCTGAGTTGTGAAGAAGGAATCTTAATAAGAAGACAGGAAAGGTGAAATGCTGTACAGCCTAGGATCACTCATTAGTAGGGTTAGAGAAAAGTTACTATCTAGGAACCTTTGGTGTCTCTGCATCTGAGCAGTTGTGATTTTTGCACAGTTAGTCAAAAGCAGAATGGAACATAAGCCTTGTTCACTCAAATCCAGTGGGAAGTTTTCAGGGTAACACCCTGAGCTGGGATTTGGAAGAACCTTGGTGCAGCTCCCAAATTCACTCTGAGCTTTACTTGTGAAGGATATCCCACTCTCCTGAGTAAGAAGAGAGATGTAATATTCCTATTGCGTTTTTTAGGGATGCAAAGCAGACAAAATAGAAGATCTACCATGTGGTTCAGTACAAGTGGGTTGCCAAGTGCTGTTCTGAAAGAATTATAACCTAGAAATTTGCTCTGCCTTTTACATGCCATTCTCTCATTTGAGGATTTGTTGGCTGGATCTAGGTGGAATGTGTGTACGTAGCAAAATCAGGATTTACTGTGCAGTGGAAGAGAGGAGAGAGTAAAAAACACTCTTTGAGACTAGACAAAACAGATTAAGGGCGAAGGGAGAAAGCAAAGCGTTTGGAAGCTGGGGTTTGCCAAGGCAGCCGTAACTCAGAACCGGGGTCGCTGTCGCTCGCAGTGCTGCTCTGCGTCCCCTAGATGGGGCTGTCCCTCGCGCTGTATTTACACCAGAGTTCAAACATTTATCATCTCAGAAAGCTCTTCCAGGACAGCATTAGCGCCCAGTCAACTTGGAACAGTGGCAGAGGACAGAGTTCTCAGTATTTATGTCCATCTGTACGGTTCTGAGGCTCTGGGGATCGCCAGCTCAACGGCTGCTGCTGCTGTTACCTTCCAATTGTTTGGTCACTGCAATTTCGGCTGCTGCAGCAAAGACGTCCAAGAGCAATAACGGGGTCAGTGCCACGGGCAATTGCACTGACAGCTGTAAAGAAAATCATCCAGCTGGTGCCCTAGACAAGGTACTGTGCTCTGTAGTGTCCTTGCAACACTCCGTGTGTGGAACAAAGCCCAGGGAGGGGCGAGGGGACAGTGGCCTGATTTTGTTGCTCAGCAGGATGGGCAGAGCATGTCCCAGCTTCTACCTGGAGCAGGGGTGAAGCAGCAGCAACATCCAAACTAAAGCCATTCCCATGTATAGCTGGAAACTATACTGTAACTATTTTCATCTAACTTCTGAATTTTATGCTGATAATTCTAAATGCCTTCCTGCTTCTTCATTCATCATACAAAGGTATCTTATCCAAGGGGGAGATGGTGATGTCATTTAGGCATGCAATGCATTCTTCCTACACCCTCAGAAAATTAATAGAAACAAATGTCTCTCATTCCAATGCATACTTTTATCAATAGCAAATGCTTACCTTGTGACATTTGGCAGCTTGAACTTTAAGTAGAGAACAGGAATTCCTATAAATTGCTCTGCCAGGTAAAGCAGTTGATAATTCTTTTCAAGATTCAGTGGGATACACTCAGTAACAGACTGAAAATGGTAGAGAAAAAAAGCTGTTAATGCATTGTGATAGCTTATGAAGCAACTCCTGCTGTTGTCTGCCAGCCTTATTTTTTTTTTTTAAGTAATGGCTTACCTCTGGGTTTTTTTAGTTTTTGTAAACTTGAATACCTATGTACAAATGGTGTGGTTTTGCTTTCACTTGAAACATCCATTATTTACACTGCTGGAGGATAATCTAGGTTGACAAACAGTTCTGGTGGATTGAAGTTAATATTTAAATATTTAGTTTTTTTAATTAGGAATTCCAATCTTCCATCAGGCACTTTTCTTTCACCAGGGATATATGACACTCACCTCCTAGGCAACTACCAAGCTCCATTATTAAAGTTCTCCAGAATCTAAACCTGCTCAGGTGTTAGAAGGGAACAGAGCAGAGCAGTATCTTGGGAAGATTGTGTTAAAGAGCAAGTAAAGAATCAAGGTGCTTATGGACAAGTAGGAGTGTCAAAGTGTCTTTGACCAAATTTGAATCCCTCGAAACATTCTGTGAGTGTCTTCTACTCTGACTTTGCTATTCCTGATGCAACAGTACCATTAAATGTACAGGTGCTCTTCTTGAATTTTATGGGTACTTCCTTTTATGGCTGCTGGTGTCACTAGCCTTTAGATTGAATATATTTTCAGCTGACTGAACTCCTTTTTTTTTTCCCAATTAAAAGGCGTGAAACTAACTTCCAGATAGAGAATTAATCACTTTTGAACAACAGTACTGAAAATAAGAGCATCTTCCAGCCTCATTACATCTCACTATTTCAAGGATGAGCAAAATGAAATAGAATTGACTGCCAAGTGTTGTTCATTAAATTTCAGATAGCACAAACAAGACCTAATACACAGATGCTGGAACTTTTGTCAGATCTTGCTCCTGCAGTTTAAGCCAAATTTTGTTATACTCTGTTAGAAGTGTTTTATTGTTGGCAGTTATCTGAGCTCACTTCACATAACATCTCAGACTGCCTGAACTTTTCAAAGTATGCAGAGAACCACTTAAAAAAAAATCCATGGACTTCAGCCCTTGAATCTCGATTCTCTGGAGTTTCAAACTTTCTGCTCCTAAGAAGTGTAAATTTTCAAACTGATCAAGAGCAGCTGATTTTGGCTGCAAGATGTTCTCCAACTGGCAAGTATTACTGAGTGCTTTTCCTTAAGCTATGGCAGATGAGAACTGTGGAAAACAATCCAGGGTTTTTTTTCAATCTGAACAGGGTAATTCTGAAACAGTGAGCGAAAACTTTTGCACAGCCTAAGGAAAACTTGGGAACATATGGACAAAAGGAATGTTCTGTCTCTGAGTAGGCTGAGCAGGAATTATTTGTTTGATAGGAGAAAGCTGAGGCTTATTTTGGAAGCAGCAGGGAATAAAGATGCCTGGCTAAAGCAAGCTGCTTTTGACAGGACTCCTGTAAATGAGCATGCATGAACTGAATGGCATCCAAATCCCTGTTGCTTTTGAGCCAAACCATAGATCAGAATCCCCAGCATCTTCTCAGGAATTTTTAATTAGTTCTCAAATATCCTCCTATTTTCCTTAATCTAAGGTATCCTCTCGTCAAGAAATACCCAACTTTGTGGTTTTCCACATGGAATTTTACATAGCACAGCTTTACCTCACAATTCTTCATGTCCTTAGAGAGCTTGAACCCTTTCTTGCCATCACAATAGCAGCTGTAACTTCCTGGTGAGTTCACACAGAGTTGAGCACAAATATTTTCAGCACATTCATCAATATCTGGGGGAAATTGAAGCAGATAGTTTGAAAAAAAAAAATCTTTCTAACACAAATTTATGGAATAACGGACAAGAGAGGTTCTCTGGAATAACATGAATCCAAAAGGTGATTCAGTAATCTGATAGAGGCCTGGAGTGCAGAGCTGGAGACAATTTGGTCTGATTTCTGAGGCATAAGGTGCTTGAATAGTGAGAGACCTCATAAATTGCTACCACAGATGGCACAAATCCCATTCTGGGTCAAATCTCTTCCTTTCCTTGTAAAACACGATGAGAGCCTATATTATTAAAAGTATATATGGCAAATATGTGAAGAAAGGATATGCTTTATTAATGTAAACCCAAAATAACCTCAGGGCAAAATACCTTTTAAAATAACATACAATAATGCCTAAGTTTCAGACAGCATCTACTTGTGGAGAAGATTAGTCTGATTTGAGCTGTGATTTAAGCTAAATCAACTAAAAAACCTTATTTTTGTATTTAGTAGGTTGTGCAAAATAAGTAATTCAGAAATGAAACTGAAACATTTATTCTTAAACAAATAGCCCTTCTAGTGGGAAGAAAAAATTGTGTACCAATGCATGCATTTAAATCTGGGGGGTTTTAAGACTAAAATTTGTTAGGGTTTTTTTTTGCTGTTGCTTGGAGAAAAAAGGTAAGGAAAAAGATAACAAATCCTGTTCTGTTCTTCAGTCTTACAGTATCTGTCATCATAGAGATAGCTGTGCATAAATGTATGTAAATTCAATTTTCCTAATAAGCATAATTGAGTTTAGCCACCTACAAGCAATACAACAATGAAAAGCTCATGTCATTTGGAATTTCTGTATGGTTACATTCCTGTCAGGCTGCACAATCCTGTCCTTAGACAGGATTTGGTGACTCATTTAATGTGGTTACAAGAAGGTCTAAAAGCTTAGCAGCATAATCCTCCTGCTAGGGACATAAGACTTTCCCTGTTGGAATGTTGTCATCTTGCAACCTCTTGAATCCATGTTCCAGTAGAAACACAATATTTACATGGGTTGCATCAAATTGAATTTATCTGAAACCCTACGAGGAGTAAGAATTAATTACTGTGAAGTTTTTCTCACGTTGGTGCATGCAGGAACAGAAAATTGTCAGTAGTGTTTTAATCCCATAGTAACTGGTCAAAGAGCTGACACCTGGATTTGTCACCACTGCCACCGTGCAGAGCTTTGTCACAAGAGACCTGCAGGAAAAGCCATGGAGCAAAAGATTTGTGGCCACCAAGAAGCTGCTTTTGTGTCCTTTTGTGAGCAGTAATACAAGGCAGCTTTTAAAATAAAAACCAGTCACTGATGGATTTTTCTTAAACTCAGAGTGTAGAAGATTCGTCTTCATTGTAAAACTCTAAGTGCTTTCACATCTCTTTAGAACTGAAATTTAATTTTTGATGTGCAGTAAACAGCAAAGTTAACGAGCAGAGAGAAATTAAACATTCTAAGACAAATATGCAAATACTTTCAACACTAGAGAAGTTATGGGCTTTGCAAGAGGGGCTTCTTGCTACTTCACTGCTAGCTATCAATACTTTTCAACTTGGTTATAATTATTACAGAACTTTGGAAATTTTTAGTTTTAGATTTTCAGTTCAGGAAAGATTCTTTTGGAATAGCTCCTTTTTTCACAGTTTTTTCTCTGGATATTTAGGAAGAGTTTTATTTGATATTTGAGGTCTTTATAAAAAACCCTTCAAAAAAATCTTTTAGAGAACTGCCATGCTGTCATGTAATACAGCCTGGAAACCTGATAAACAATTAATTTAATAAAGAATATGAAGATTAAGAAATACACCAGTAGATGAAGAGCTGAGTTTGGTATAACAGTGGATTGAAAAAAGGAAAGGGGAAGATGAAAGATATGAAAAAGAGAGAGCTGGGGGCAGGACCTACCTTCACAGTTCTTGGAAGTTGAATTATATGTGTAGCCTTCTGGACATTGACACTCATATCTTCCCTGGGTGTTTTTACAGATGGCTGTCCCACAGATGTTTGGATGTAGCACACATTCATTTATATCTAGAAACACAAACAAGTTATTAAAAGACAACTCCCACTCTTGCACACACTTTTTCTTCCCAGCCTTATCCAGCTAAGTTAGGCTGGCAAATTTTCTTGGTAGCTCTACCATGCTGTCACAGCAGACTAGAGCTACAGCCAGAAAGATTTCCAGAGGGCTGTAAAAGACACTTCTGGATGGCCCCAGTGAAAAAAATTCTCTGCCTGCCTATCTTTCCCATCCTTTTATGCCTTCTGTGAGTAACAGGCAAAGGGATGCAGGTCTAGGAAGGCAGAGAGAGAAACAAGCTGCAGATTTCCCATAAACTAAACCAGAGTGCATAGTAAAATTCTATCTTAGAAAAAGACATTCAGAAAGACAAGAGATAATCCAATCAGAGGTTCTTCCATGCTACAATCAATTCATGTCAGTTTTGTTTTAATTGGCTGTGCTGAGAGGTGTTCAAGTCCCTCACTGTCTCTCTATCCCTCAAACCATTTCAGTGTCTATCTTGTGTCTTGTTTCCAATTTGTCAATGTCATTTTCCCAATGCCCATGTGACAATGGGATTCAGGGTATAGTATCAATCTTATTAAGTGTCTTTGAGACAGAAAAGTCTCAGATCTCTGGTAGTACTTTGCTTCCAGTCGTGAATGCAGGGATCATTCTGGTTATCTCTGGTTTTGTAGCAGTTGTGGAAATGGTGCTGCACAGGAGATTCTACCACTGGCTTGCTTGGAGTTCTGGATCTGTATTAAGTCAAAGCTGCCCTCAATTCAGACTGCTTTCCTACAGTTAATAAGTGTACTCCAAATTCCTGGTCGTTTAACTTTGTAGTTGCATGTATTAAAATACTTGAATGCAGTTTATCATATGATTAAACTAACACTCCAGGCACAAAGGTATATTAGTCTATTTTTATCTTTGATTACTTTTTAACTAGATTTTCCAGTATCTTCCCAAGAATTACAGATGGTTCTAACCAATTTATCTGCTTGCCCTTTTTTATAAACCCACTGTCTTCTGTCATTCTGGCATGTCTTTGGAAGTTATTAATTTGCAAAATATTTAGACTAAAGAAAGTGACAGTGGAAGATGACCATCAAGTTTAGCCTCTAAAGTTATCTTGCATTACCCAAAACTGTTGTCATTATTTGATAATAAAATATGACATTAAAATGGAATGAATTTGTAGTTTTTTTCCAACTATGCAGTAAGAACTGCTAAATTATGTTAATATACAGTCTTTATTTGTAATGGAATGAAGCATGTAGGTTGTGGCCAACAGTAGACACAAGCATGTAGAGAAACAATTATGCTGGGTGAATCAAAGAGAAACCTTTCTTTCCATTAAGAGATTTGATTCATTAATAGTTCCTTCTCCAATGAACTTCAAACTGCAGAAAGAGCAGCATGGCTGATTAGGATTTAGACTAAATCAGTGTTTACCAGAGAGAATTTCCATGGTAACAGTATCAGCTATTCACATCACTTTAGATTCTTGTTTCAGCACGCTTAAAGGATATGTGAAACTGGTGAGAAACCAGAATGAGCTTTACGGAGCTCCAGTAAGGAAGCAAAATCTCATCTGTAGCTGTTCCCTCTTTCTTTCCTTGCTTCTTGATCTGGTTCAGTATTTGGCTGCCCAAATGCCTGTAGTGTGTAAGGAAGGAGCAGGCAAATTAAACCAGGACTGGATATTTCAGAGGCAATGCAGGAGCATTTATGGAACTATTGGATCAAACTCGTCCCTCTCTCTCTGGTCAAGAGGCACTGTGGTGGCATGGAAAGATGTTCCCCTGAAAGATGTTCACCTCCACAATCCCTTCTGTTGGAATGCATGAAGTAGCCATCTTCACACAGGCAACGGAAACTCCCAGGGAAATTGGAACAGCGTTGGCTGCAACCTCCATTGAAGTCTTCACATTCATTTATATCTAGAAAGAAAAGGGAATAAAACTCTCTGCTGAGAGGAAGGCATCAACTGACCAGCTGCAAATATTATTCAACAGTAGAAATGCAATTGTGCTTCTGAGAACCCACACCACATGAAACTGAAGACTGTACCTTCCTCACAGTTCTCCCCTCTCCATCCTGCTTTGCAGACACAGGTATACTTGGCTTGTCCATCTATGCAATCCTTATATCCATCTTTATGGCATGGCAGGGGGCTGCACTGGTTGGAAATTTCTGTAGGATGGAAAACATGGAAAATCCTTGTTATTTGGGGTTATTTCTCCTCAAGAATTACTTTAGTCTTTCTTCTTCTCTTCCTACAGGTACCTGAAATAGAAGAGGTCTTGACGAATAACATGAAGCACAATCTTGCTACTCATTCTGTCAGCAAGAATTTCTAAGTAGGTGAGAACATACAAAGCCACCAGTACTTTTTCTTTGTCAGGCAGAAAACAACTAGGAGACAAATTATTTGCTAAGCTAATCTCTGCAAGCTGTGACCAGACTTGATATTATTATAGTTAAAAGATGTATTTCAGGTTTTAAAGACCAGTGCTCTGCCCCCATCATACTACCACAAATTTCACTAGAAAGATTAAAGTTTCAAGAATTCAAGATGAAAGAGCTGAGTTTCTCTGTTCAAGAGTGGTCAGACAGAGAACTGGTAATTTATTGCATTATTACAAACTGAACTGGAAATCATGTTCACCCATAATCATGTGCAGTATAATTATTAAGGATTTTTTGCCTCTGTTGCTTTCAGTGATAAAAACAGTGTCAGGTCGTTAAGGATAAGTATTCTTATTCAAACTAACTGGAAGTTTCTTTGATATGACCAGGCTGTAGGAGATTTAGAGAGATGTTTAAACTGTGACAAGTAGGAAATATGGTAAAAATGGCTTGCTATGAATTTACTAGAAAGAACACAATTCACGCTGGACCTGTGAATGTACAGGCATAAAAATCAAACATTTGACAAACATCCTAAGTTAACTGCTTTGTGACCTTTTGTTTGGAATCAATGACTGTTCCAGGTAATATTTTGATTTTTGTTTTGTTTTGTTTTTGCGATTTTCAGCTGGTAATGTAACTATGGGCCAAAGAGTGGTAGAAATTACAATTAACAAGAGAATCTCTTTCTGTACCTGACAGAGCATGACTTGCTAGAGACAAAGGGTTTGGAATAACTGTTAAAGATGTGGTGGAGTACAGAGGACACACTGGGGAATATTGCTGGGTTGGAATAGAACACTTTGTTTGCAGAAGAACCCTGCCTTCCATGTTGCAGTCAATTGTGTTCCTTTAACTTTATAAAGTTAAAAGCAGTCACTTAAACTGCTTTCTCTGGAAATGCTCTGTCTCATCTCACTTTTTTGGTCAATTTCTGGTTTTGATTATTGAGTTTGCCTGAGCTAAATGGTTGTTTGTCTCTTTTTGTGTCCCTGTGAACTGCTTTTTAGCTACTGTGTGTTCCAACATCAGCACTTACCCTTGACACAAGCCCTCAGGTCAGCTGGAGAGTCTGGAGTGACTGCAGCCACCCTGAACACCCCTGCTCGGTGGGAGGCAAGGCAGCCTGCAAATGCAAAGCCACACAATCAGCTCAGGGTCCAAACAACTCATTTACACTGAAATTACACCATTTGCTGCATGGCACCTTCAAAGAGCCTGTTCTCACAGCCTGAATTACAAAACTGGTCCGGGCATGTTAAGGACAGCTGATCACAGCCCAACCTTCAGTGTCTCTGTGAGGATCCCAGCACACAGGATGTTCTCTGCATTATAATCAGCATGGAAATTATCCCAGTGCTAGGGGCAGAAAAACTAAACCACTATTACCCAAATGAGAGCATCACTGAATCATACACTACAGTTGTTTATGGGTTTTTTTTGTACTTACTTAAATATTTGGGATAAAAATATTCCTGCAGAAAGAAAAGAAAAATAAAGGCTAAGAAAAATTTCAGATAGATAAAATGACAGCAAAATACATCATTAAATATAATCTCAAGTATATTGGTATTATAACTACAAAAGAAAAAGAAAGTTACTTTGAGTCACAGAATATAGGCCTGGTTTTCTATATGACTGCTGTTTGGGCTAAAGTAGAAGATAATACACACAAGACTCAGTGGAGAGATTAAAATACTGTACTGAATTGGACACTTGCAAAATGAAGGTAATGCAAATGAACTGGATGTCAAAATCACTTTGAAAATTGTCTCTAAATGGGAGGATATTGCCCAGTGTTGTTATTGGGAGCTGTGAATTCCATGTGCTTCTGTCTTTCCCTCTGCAAAGTACTATCCATGCCATAGATACTCATAAAATACTTACAGTTTCAGGATTATTTTCAAAGATTTCCCTGGCTTCTTCCCTATTGCACAATTCTTCAATGCATTCTCTTTCTAGATTTCCCTTCTTACTCTCTTCCATGAAAGAGTTTGCTCGGCGTTTCCTCAGCAGGAACTGAGAGGCATGCTGCTGGGGTAAAACTTGGGAGAAACAAAGCAACTCTGTTATTATTTATCTCTTTTTGCAACAACTGAAAAATGCTGTAAACATCGAGCAAATACGAGAATTTAACACAGAATTCTGAATTAAATGCTTAGTCGGGAGTTGATGTTTGCTATTGTTTTGAAAAACACGAGCAAGAAATTCTAGGATTCTGTATGTGGGAGCTGTTTCTGATCAAACAATCCTTAATCCTTGCTATTAATCCCTAATAGCATCTATGCCTGAAGCATAATTTACATGTCACACTCAGGACAAGATTTATTTTTTTTAGATTATGGTTATTACAAAGTGAGATATGTAACCAACAAGTAGATTTTAAAAGCCGATTATATTATCGGTTTCAGTGATCTGCAAGTAAATATTCTGACCCTATTTAATTTATGTGAGACCAAAATTATGTCTTACAAAGTCAGGCTACCTGTTATATGTATTAACATAAATGTCATTTTATTTTCCAGAACACTGAAGAACAAGACAAAGGTGAAAATGCTATCCTGGGAACATCGAGGCAGACCATCTTTAAATACATTCACATTTTACAAGGTAAAACAATCCTAGCCAGCTTTTTTGTCTCAGATCCAGCATGAGTCATTACTTAATTTTAATGTATCTGGTTATTGTCATTTTAGTGACTTTTAACAAGTGGTGAACATTGAGAAATGACACTAAAAATGAAAGATGTCTGCTTCAATGCTCTTTGCAGAGCAAGACACAACACTCCAGGAACAGCCTCTAAATTAGACTGTCTGTTTTAATTTTTGGATATAGCGTGATCAAGAGAAAAATGGATGAGCACAACTGGAAGAAGTCCAGCTGGTTGGGTTAAAGAGTGCAGATGACAGATGTTAGCTGGAGAGCACCACACTGCTACACCTGCCCTCCTTTCCTCAGCCTCTGCACAACTTAACCTTGCAGAGCTGCCCCACTGTGAGGCTTGTGACACCTGCAGTGCAAATCAGGTGTGGTGGCCATGCATATTCATCCCAGCTCCACAGGAAAGAGCCACTCAAACACACCGAGTCCATCCAGTACTGCCTGTGACAATTCCTCAAGCCCAGAGCACCTTCATGAGCCACACCAGCAGCCAAGTGGCAGAGAAGAGCTCCCGTTTCTCTGCATTAACAGGAAAGAAAAAAATGAAGGAAGCTGACTAGAAAGAGCAGCTAATGAGGCCCAGAGCTTGAATGGAGACAGATTTAACATTGAACCAAAACCACACCATCCTAAACACATTAAAGGTCTCTACCAAATGACGTTCTGGAGTGCTGCAACATTGGGTGATGACCTGAAAAAAACCTTTGTGTTACAGCCTCCTGAGTGAATTTGATGTGGGCTGAGCTTGTAAATACAAACTAATCTATTTGCTTTCATTCTGGTAAAACTAATCATCCTGGTAAGGCGGTAAATAAGGTTTCCTGAGCATAAGGTGGATGTACCACAGCTCACCTCCAAGGTTTTACAGCACACATCTATCTCAGAGAGCAACAAGCAAGTTGCTTAGAAATTAAAGAAGTGTCAATTAATTAGACTAAATGCTTTATCTCTCAGTAATAAGAAAGATGGAGAAGGACCATCTGTCCTGAGGCAAAAGGAGTGACAACAAAAATAGGAAAATTGGGTATTATAGCTGTTGGGTTTATTTCCATGGGAGATTTCTACCCCCACAAAGATGTTGACGCAGCTGTGGTGCACAGGCTCTTTGGTGTTGATGACACTTAATTCACAGCTGACTTTAAACCATCTTGTTTTGACCTTTAGGTACATCATTGTCATTTTCACACAGTTTTACAGTAAATAAAAGACAAGAAATTTTCAGTTGTGTACAAACAGATGTAACGCTCTCTACTTCATGTCTTCAATACAGTGGGGCAATGGGAACAAGTCTTTTCCCCTACATCAGAGCAGTTTATCCTTCTCCCAAAGTGATTTCCTATAACTTCTGACTTTACATAAAACATGTAACTCAGAGCAAATGCCATAGTTTTTTAGTGCAAATATTTCAATCCCCACGCACAGAATTTGCAGTGAATTATGATAAGACCTTTATCAAAACCAAAAAATCCTGACTGCTGCGGCTGCTGCCAGTGTGATTACAGGAAACTCCAGCCCCTTTCTGACCCTGCCAAACCAAGTTAACCCTTAATGCACTCGGGGTGCTTCACGTGGTGATCGCTGAAGCCCGTGTGCCACTCCAGAGACTAACAACTTCCAGAGGTGGTGTACAGCCCCTGTGTAGGGAATGATTATCAAGCATCTAAAAGTGATGCTACTAAAAGAGAAAGAAAAATTGTGGGAGAGGATGAGTTTCAGTGGTTCCTTACAACTGTTCTGTTGTGCAGATGCACCCATAAACCTGCTTAAAGTGGGCCAGTTAAACACAACTTAGAGCTGCTTACCTAAGAGCCCAGCCAAGGAAAGCAGGTGAATAAAACTGAATAAAATGTGACACCACTGTAGAAGTGGCAGTCTTGTCTGCACAGCTCCGTAACTCCAGTGACGAGAGTATCCTGAAAAGCTCATCAGTGACATTATGCAGCCAACAAAATAAAGTTAGCCACTAATATGTACCTGCAACTTTTCCAAAATGCGTCCCTCACCTGATGTTTGACCAAATCCGCCTGCACTGAGGCTTGCAGAGGCAACTTTATAATTATTGAACGGTATGAGCTGCATTATTAAGCTGGTTTTTTTCTTCCCCCTCTCCCTCCCGGCCATTACAGAAATCGCTGGCACTGTTCAGAGCCAGGGATAGGAAACCGGACAATATGGACCGCAGAAGTTTTGGATAAGCAGGACAGCTGATTTCCTGCCGTTAAGAAAAATGACAAGATATGCAGTGGAGAAGATAAAAGGGAACCAAAAACATGACGAAAACAGGAGAAAAGGTCAGTATGAAGTATTTATTAGAAGGTTTATTTTAAGGACCTGTTAATGCTATAAATGAACTTTCATCTTTTGATACTGCTCCCTTCCCAAGCCACAAACCCCAGCACCTTGCAGAATAGCAAACATTCGGTTTCTCTTCTACCAGTTTAATCATTAGTAAAACAGGTCAGAAGCAGGCTTACTTTGAGCTGCAATTCTGCTTATTTCAGCTACACTGTCTTCTTTCACTATTAAGCTCAAAGACGTTTGTGTTAAATACAGAATACTTTATTTATTTATTTATTTTTAAAAATCTGTATGTGAGAGCAAGTAGCTCTTACCTAGGCTGAGAGGTCTGAACTTACAAAAAGGGTCAGTGCCGCTCGCTTGGGCTGCACAATAAAGCCGCTCTCCTGAGCGGACCATGATCTCCCGAGGGTTGTTCTCGCAAAGGAACCGACCCAGCTCCCTGTGCAGACCCTTTCCCGTGGGCGGCTGAGCCGCGCTGAAGCCGCTCACGGCTCCAGAGCCGCGCATAACCCCGAGCCCCGGCTCGGCTGCCCCGCGGCAACCGCAGCCGAACGCCCCGGGACCGAGGGGCTGTCCCGGGAACGGAGCACAGCAGCCGCGATGCCCCGGCCGCCCGGGACGGGACGGGCCGAGCCGCCCCTCGCCCCCAGACACGGCCCCGCGCCTCCCCCCGCCTCGCCTCGCCTCACTCACAGGTCGCCGCCTCGGCCAGGGCGATGGCCAGCGCCAGCAGCGGGAGGCACGGCGGGACCCGCGGCCTCATCGCTACCGGGGGCCGGGACTGCGCGGCTGCAGCTCTGCGGGGCCGGGCGAGGCTGTGGGGGCGGGAGGGAGGGGCGGCGGCGCGGGGGGAGAGGCTGGGCCGGGGCCGGGCAGCGCTGCCCCGCGGGAGCGTCACCAGGGCGCCGGGGACAGCGCCGCGGGGGCGCGGGCGGGTCGCGCCTGGCCCGCCCCGCGGAGGCGGCCGCACACGGCGGGGTCCGCGGGCATCGCCGGCGGGAGCGGAGGGCACACACCGGGCAGGAGCGGAGCGGGACCGGACGCTACGGGCGGGCAGCGCCCACAGCCCCCCATGACAGCGGGGTCGACCCCCATGGCTGCGAGGTCGCGCCGGCCGAGGGCGGCGCACGCCCCGGTGTTTACTCCGGGACGGCGCCGGGGGGCCGGGGGCGCGGATCCTCGTCGCTGATTGGCTGATCCTCCGCCGGCGCCGGGCGAACCGCCCCTTGCTATTGGTCGGTCGCCGCCCCGCCCCCTGGCGTCTGCGTGCGCGCCATTAAGCGTGTCCCGCGCCGGCCGCCGTCGGCCGTCTCCCGGGGTGACGGGCTTGGTGTCGCGTCCCCGCGGCCGCGGAGCTCCCGGTGCGGCCGATGCGCGGCCCCGCCTGAGCGCCTCACCGGGAGCGGCCGGAGCGCGGTCCCCGCAGCCCGGAGCTGCCGCCGGTCCCCGCCGGCTGCTGCCGCCGCCGTGGCGGGGCCGGGCCGCGCGCCGCGCGCAGCCGTTGAGCTGCGGGGCCTCGGCGGAGGCAGCGGTGAGCGGGGAGGGAAAGGGCCCGGGGGAGGCGGCGGGCGCTCGGCAGACTTTCCTTCCGTGGAGGGGATTTTATAGAAAGCGTTCGGCTTATAAACTAAAAGAGTGCTCCCACAGTGGGAGAGACGAGCAAGTGACACATGGGTGAAGCGCAGCCCGGATTTGAGAGTTGCTGCTCTCTTGGAAACGGGAAAGGAAGGTTGGGAACGTGCCGGAAAGTGCAGATGCTCCCTTGAACTGCTGGACTTGTAGTAGCATCTTTTTGCAGAAAATATAATGGTCCTAAACCTGTTCCACACAAAGATTTGAGTGCTTCGGGCTTTCAGAACGACACAGTTGTTGCACCTTACTTAGTTCTCAGCTATAGTTTTGGCAAAGAGGATGGTGTTGACAAATTGTTGCTGAATATGCCTACTTTGCTGCTCAGTCACTCGGTTTGCAGTTCAAAATAAAACACAGTAAAATGCCCTTACAATTGACATTCATTCAAGGAACATTACTGCAGGAAGTTAGATAATTAAACTGTGTGAGGAGGGACTGCTCTAAAGGATTTGTTTAGCTGTCTTTCCAAGAGCGTGAAAGTTTGATGTGACTGAAATAAATTCTGTATTGTAAAAGCCTCTGCTGAAGTTGGTGTACTAAATGTACTCCACTAAATGTTGGGTAGGCTTCACTGCAAAGTTTGACAGGCTTCTGAACTTGTTGGTTTTGTTTGACCTCAACAAGCTGACAGATGTAATATCTGGAACAGGTTTGGGATGTTGTTGATGCAGCCTATAAAATGCCTGTCATATGTTCCATACATATTTCAGGGATCAAGTCTCTCCAAACTGGCATAGCAGAATGGGATTTACCTCTCTACCATTATATTTTCAGCGGTGTTGAATGTCCTTTCCTCCTAGAGTGGCTTATTTCTGAAATTTTTTTATTTAATTTGTCGATTCCTGCCCACTCCCTTTTATGGTTTTGTATTTAAACAAACTTCCTGTGCTAGGGCATAGTTGCTCTCTGCTTTTCATTCTTGAATAAGTTCTCTTCATCTGATGAATCCCATCTGAATGCTCTGGGCCATATATAGGCTCAAGAGCAACTTTGTGATAGTTTGCAAAGATAGTCTGTATAAAATGGGGTGGAGATGCTCGGACACTGAAAATGTTACATTTTTGTCATTTGACAAAATGACAATGCCACACTTTGTTCACTGAGCTGTTACATTTTGTTTTCTAGATATTTGTGTAGCTCTGTTCTCAAAGTGAGCTTTGTTCAGACTTGCTCGGGTTGAGGCACTACAGCCCACTGCATGTGAGTTTTTTTTAAATGATTTTGTATTAAAATCAATACAAATTTTGTATTAAAATCAAGCTCTTCAAGGCTTGATTTTAATACTTGTAACAGTTGCAATCATCTTGCTCTTTTTGGGAACTTCTTTACTTTTCTTATGCTCAGCTCTCTCATGGAGAAGCTATTCTCAGGTTCTCGTGGATAATGGAATATAAATGTTTAAAGAGTATCTGTTGTCTCTGCTTTGGATGAAACCTGACCTATTTCAGACACTGAATGACAGCAGATCCATGCAAAGGCATCCTTGAAAATGAGCTTCGTAAGATCAGGAGGAGTTCAGTTCCTACCTTTATAAATTATCTAAGCCATCACAGTTTATTAGAATTGTTATAATATTTAATTATTCAACTTCTGGAATAATTTAAAATTACATTAGTTTGAGGTTAGTTATAAGTGAAAACGTGAAGGGAATTTTGAGATACAAGCTTTAGCAGACCTGCTATGGTAATTCTCAAAAAGAGGAATATTCTGTTTCTTCCTGCTTGAAGAGTAGAAAGTGGGATTGTGGAATGATGGAAGTACTTGGTACTTCTATTTAATTTAGTGACAATTACTAGCTATCATTGCCAGTTCCTCAAAATACTCACTAGAGAGCCACGGTTTCCTTGCTGTGGGATCTTTTTGTGCAAAAGAAATTGACAACTAAATGAATACACTTAGCAGGTAGGGATGTTCTTTGTTTGCTTTTAATGCCTTATCCTGTTATGTTCTTGTAATTCTTACTCATGCTTGAAATTGGTCCTTATTCTCTGTCAGTCAGCAGGGCTGTGGGATGCGTTGGTGGGACAAGCACTGAAATTTTGCAGCTGGATGTGTCTTGCTCCTCTAACTTGCAAGTCTCCTTCTGTGCTGTGGCCTGGCATTATTATTTGGGATAAACAGTGTGTGGTGGCTGCCCAGATCTGTAAAAGGGGGGTGGATGAAGTGTGAGAGGTTGAAAAAGGGAAAGATAATGAGACTGAACATAACACAGCGAACAGCCAGGCTGCTGCCTTCCTTGTACAGAGGTGCTTAACCACTGTTTTCCCTTTTTTTTTCTTTTTAGGAGTGACAAGACAAGAATTTGCCTCTGAAGTCTCTCTGCCAGTCTCCTTGGGTTGCTCTGGCCTGCCCACATTATTCCTGTAGCTCTGGTGGCTCTGGATGGCTGGTGAAGAGAGATGTTCAATCTAATGGCCAATTGCTGCAACTGGTTAAAACGGTGGAGGGAACCTGTCAGGTAAACGTGGAAAAGTATTTTACATTTCTCATCTTCCCAAACTGTGTTTCACCTGTGTTTTATTCATTGTTTCATATTTGATCATGTCCAGTCTCTCACCCACCAGCACCCCCAAGTTCTTTCTCCCCAGGGCTCTTTTGCATGTGCTCATCCCCCAGCCTGTGCTGATACCATGAACCAGGTGCAGCACCTTGGCCTTGGTCTTGCTAAACCTCCTGATATTCCCATGGGCCACGTATTGATCTTGTGCAGTTCCCGAGCCCTCAGCACCTTTTCTGTGTCATTAATGCAGATATTAAATAGCACTGCTCCCAGTACAGACCTCTGAGGGGCACTGCTGGTCGCTGATGTCCTTTGGGACTCTGACCTGTCACTGCTGTCCTCTGGCTGTGACTGTTCTTACTTCCCAGTCCATCCACTGACCTCACCTCTCCTATTTGGACACAAGTCCAGATCAATGATATCTGTAATCCTTCCTTTGTTCACTGCTCTGCTCACTCCATCACAGAAAGCCTCTAAGCTTCTCAGGGTAAAGTTTGTTTGGGTTTTGCCTTACTCTTCCAGTTTCTGCATTTTGAGATTCCAAAGCATAATTTGTTTAATTTTTGGATTCTTTTCTCAAGAGTTTCTTGCTCTTCTGAAAGAACTTGTATAAATTATACTTCATGTTTGGTACTATTACAGTTTTAAATCTGCAAATAACAATGTTTTTTAGAATTCCTTCACTTAAGGGGGCATAAAATTGAGCAAATTGATTTGACCACTGAGTCTTTGTGAATAGGAGGAAGAACTGAGGTATGCACACATAAATATGGTTTCCCTCTGGCTTGTAAAATCCTATCCTGGTAAAAATATTAACCTGTATACCAGTTTGCTAATAAATTGTGCATTACTAGCACCACTTGTTTGCAAATTTATAGCCTAGAAACAAAGGCATGGTAATAAACATATTTCCAGCATCTGGTATTTTCTATACAAGTATTGTACACTGTGTGGTGGTGTTCAGACACACTGATGGAAAAAGAAATAATTTTCTAATACAGAAAAAACTTTGAGGCAGAGACATGGTAAAAATACAGGGGAATGGAACTGCAATTACAGAAATTGTTAAAGGGACCATGACCACACCAAATAAAATTTACAGTACTATGAAATTAAATTGCAGCAGGCAAGTACCAGTTGAAAGCAATATCATTGTCTCATGTGAAACTTAGACCATGATATGAGATTTTTCATTTCATACCTTGTTCTGCTGTTCTGTCTAAGATGATTGGACATATTAAACACCAGACACACAATAGTAACAATGCCTTGGTATTTTACACCTCTTCTTTCTATTATATGGTGGCAAATTTGCCGTGCATGTGTTTGAAAAATAGAATAAATGATGTGTAGCTAGAGGAAAAAAAATATCTTTCTCTTTGTTTTTTTCTCCTTATGGAGGAAGGTGACACTAATAATGGTGGGTCTTGATAATGCTGGGAAAACTGCTACAGTCCGAGGAATTCAAGGAGGTAAGTGATCAATTTATAATCCAAATGGAGCACTGAGAATATCATTCCTAATTTTCAATCATTTAAGTCTGAAAATACTGCTTCATCTCTTAATGTATCTCTCCCTCCCATATTGTTGAAAGAAAATGTTGGTGGTTGTACCATCCAAATACCACACATATCACATCTTGATACAAACATTGCAATGGACAACACAATCAGTGGACTCGATTTTTTTCTTTTTTTCCTTGTGTGAATGTGCTGAAGTTGCTTTCAGGTGACCATTCCAGTAATGTGCATACAGCAGTAAACTTTATATAACAATCAGTGTTGTAAGTAAATATATATAAGCAGAAAAGGTTTAAAAGAAGGAAATTGGTGTGTATGGCATTACACCATATTTTTATGTTATATATTTTTATCATTATTTATAATAAAAAAATTATGATAAATAAAATTGCCACTAAGAGACCACTCAATTTTGAAGGGTACTTTGCCCTGGCACATGCAAGCAGGATATAATTTGAGATAAAACTTGTGCTTATGAAAACAAAAATTCTGTATTTTTTTTTCCTCCACTTGTGGAATTGTCTTTCTGAATAACTTTCATCTTGTGCAAGAACAAGAGTTTACTTAGTAGTGTTTTGGCAGACTTGGAGACTCCACCTCGAGTTTGTTTACTTGTGTTATGTAAGTTCACAGGCTTGCTAAAGCACAAATAAAATCATGAGTATTCTCTCCTATTCCTCCATCTTTGCCCTGAAAACAGGAGTGTTTCATTACTCAGCTTTCCATTCCATTTGAAAATCACCTCTACTGTCTTTACCATCTGAATGTAACAGTTATTTCTTACAGTCCTATTTTTCAGGGGAAAAAAATGAGATAAAAATGTGTATTTCTAAAGGGAAACTCAAGGAAAAGATCGTTCTGATTTCTTTGAGTGTTCCCCAGGGCTTAAACGTCCTGAATTCTCATCTTGCCTGTCTTAAGGGTAGGAGCAGAAGGCTGGTGGTGATTCAGTTTCTGCACAGCTCTTCAGACCTCAGTCATTTTAGCCAGTTTTTTTCCTCTCAACAAGCTGAATTTTACATGTTTATTTTGCCTTGTGCTACCAGCTGCATAAAACAGAGATCCAATTATCTCAGCCCTGCAGGCACAGCTTAGTGGTGTGAGGCGAGTCCAGAATTTCTTTGCCCTCAGGAAAGAGAGACAGCAAGCAAAAGTATTAAATACTATTAAATAGAAATCTATAATTTTTTAGCATATTGCATGGCAAATTAGGAAAAAACCCCAGCAAATAAAAATAACCAAACAAACAAAGGCTAAAACCTAGCCTTGAATGAAGGGAATCAAATAATTTACATCTCAGAAGAACATGGTTTCAGTCATTTCATCTCAGCCTTTGGTTTGAACTTCTAAAGCTGTTTTGGCAACTATGAAGGATTAAAAAAATGTGGCAGATCACAAGGGTTCCCAGGTCATAATGCATTAACTGTTTTGGTTGTTTTCCTTCTCAAAGTTGAATTACTACCATGGAAATGAGAGTGGAAGTGAAAATGCAGTACAGTAACCACCACTGCAATGGAACTGCGGTGTGAAATGTTAAAATCTGCCTTTTGGGCCCCTCTCTTTTCTCCCCTCTTTCACTCTCCCCTCTGCTCACTCTTCTAAATCTAAATTAATGTAAAGTAACTAGATGAGAGTTAATTTAAAATTCCCTGAGGTGAGGCAAAATCTTCATGTATGCAAAAATGTGGTCAGCAATATTTAATAGGGAGGTTTGGCTCTGTCTTTTTAAAATGTGAATTTTGCTATACAAATCCCACTATAAAATCCTCTTTAAACTTCTTTGACAGAGTCTCCTGAAGATGTGGCTCCAACAGTTGGGTTTTCCAAAATTGATCTTAAACAGGGACGCTTTGAAGTCACCATCTATGATTTAGGAGGTGGAAAACGAATTCGGAATATCTGGAGGAATTATTATGCTGAATCCTACGGTGTCATATTTGTGGTGGATTCCAGTGACATTGAAAGAATGGAAGAAACAAAACAAGCCATGATAGAAGTTTTAAAAAGCCCTAAGATATCAGGAAAACCTGTGTTAGTGTAAGTAATGTAATGAGTGTTCTCCTAATAATCTGAAATTGGGTGAAATTAGACCTGAAGAAGGATTTCTGTTGTAACTAATACTGCTGTAATTTTGGCACTAACCAACACTACAATTAGTTTTATGGTTTTATGTTTTACTTAATCCTTCTCAGGGGTATTTATTTCTCTCCTCTTTCATTAGCCATGGAAAAATAACAAGGTGGGATTTTTTAACACTTTAAAATTCTAATATAACTTTAAAAGCTAGGTTAAAAGGCTTTACAAATTTGGAATGGCACCATGATGTAAAAATATTATTGCTATTTATTCCTACATCAATTAATTAAATGGTAAATGGTTGATTATATTCAGAAATATCATGATCTCAGAAATAAATGTCTTGGTCACTTAACACATGGTGCTGCTGATACATGATCAGCAAAATCTCTTTAAAGGAGGTTTACTTTAATTGTATTGGGCATGTGCTTTTTCCCTGTTTAATAGGGTTTGTAAAAATATTGGAAAGAACATATTTCATTAAATTCCACACCAAAAATATTTGATAACAAATACTCTTTTGAAGTTAAAAGCAAACTCTGAAAGTTGAAAATGGTTTATCAAGTCAATATCTTTGTCTGGTGAGCATAATGACCTCCATAATGCATGAATTGCACAATATTCCTGTGTTATCATAAAGAATCTACAGGTAAGAGTAGAGGCCTCTAATTTATAAGAAATAGTGATGCTCTGCTGGTTTGAAGCTGAGCCTGGCTAATTGTGTTGATGAAGTGGAAGGCAGTTCAGCAAGGTAATGGTGTATATGCTGAAAATAGATTAGATTTTACCTTTATTGCTCTGAATGTTACTGGCACAGGGAAGGCAATAAAGCAACTTAGTTTAACTCAAATATGTTTTGAAAATGCAGCAGTGGCAGTGGAAAACTGTGCTGTATTTTTTAATTAAATACAACTTTATGGGGGGTTTGGGGTTGTATTTTTTTTGGTAGAAATCTCTATGCTCTAATCCTATGATGGAGTTTGTTTGGGTGCCTGATTGGACCTGCAGAGAACTCACTCTCTTCCCTGGATCTTGATACTGCTTTTTGATCCCTATCAGTAGCTAATCAGAAGGCACAATGTATTTATTAATTGCTGTAATGGTGACTAAACCAAGTCTGTTGATGTTAGTACTTTTTATTAGATTAAGCTTCAAGCCTTTGATCAGAATTTGCTTTTGCAGTGTCCCAGTTCTGTGGAGGGATCCAGTAATTCTTTGGTTTATATTCCCTCTGTGAGTCTGCCCTTTGAGTTAAGAATTCTCTCCTGTATTGTCAGATTTCCAAATTAATGCTGAAAGTTAGCCTTTTTTAATATTATAATAATTTACATGTTCAGATTTTAGGGGTTTTCTGGTTTTGTTGTTTTTTTAAATGAGATACTTGCTACCCATATAGCAATAAGTTTCCTAATACCTTGCTAATTAAAAAAATTAGTGCATTTTAATCTGTGCAGAATAGGCTGAATTGCACAATGTAGACATAAAATTAGTGCTAAATACTCTGTTTTACAGAAATGTAGGAATATAAGAAATCTGATGTTCAGTGTGATATTTTCTACAAATTTAATTGCTGCTCTCCCACGTTGTTATTTATTGCTGCCCACAGAGGTGTCACAGCATCATTTTAAGACAATTTTCCTCAAGTGTTGATACTATTGTATTTTACTTGGTGTAAATTATTTAGACATATTAAACCTGTCATTTGGGTTTTTTTACTGTTCAGTGTTGCCACCTAATTTATGTTTATGGGTAAATTCTTCTGGCAGCATCCTCAAGACTTATAGGTATGCAAGTTTAAATTTTTCCTCAGTTAGGATTATTTTTGTCCTTTCTTTTATCAGAAAGGAGCACACACATCATATTATGCAGGCAAATGCTGGTTTTGTTTGGGATTAGTTATGTTTATTTGGAGTCTTTGTTTTGCTTTGGGGTTTTTTTTGTAAGTTGACGTGGAGCACGTGCAAGAGGAAATGCAAGTCCATGTGCTGTGACTGATATTTTATACCAAGGAGATTTTTGGACAGGTATTTTGGTAGGAGAAAGCTCCTCTCTACCTGTTACTTTGGTGATAAGGGATTATAGCTATTAATGTTTCACTTTTCTTCATAGAACACTTGCAGCTGGGCTTAAATTTGTTTGGTTTTCTGCATATTTATGTAACTCCTGAAAACATTGGAAAGTTACTTTAGTGATCACTGCAAAATTTCTGCTGCTAATAGTTTTGAATGCTCAATATCAAATTCAGTGTAAACTGTAGGTCATACTATTATTTCATACTGTTTATTTTCAGTTAATAGTACCCCCTATCAAGGAAAAGGTTTCCACAAGTCTTTCTCACTTTCCACTTCTCCTTCAATGTGTTTTATCTGTTTTGCCTGCTTCTAACCAATTTACATCTGGAAATTACTTAGGCAGCTGTTTTCCGAAGTATTAAAACTTGAATTTTGAAAATGTGAGTTTTATTCTACTATTGAAATACAGTTCTTGTTTATTGGCTAATATCTACTCTGCCCTTGGAACATAAAGCTATTTTTAATATATGCAGTTAAGGGGAGAGTGTTTAATGCAATAGTTCCAGTGGTGTCATCATCTAAGTTTATTTGTTGTTGCTACTGTGTAAATAGTATTTTTCACTTTAAGGTTCAGACCTTTGATTGTATTTTGATAGCAGTTAATTTCATTTGCAGTTTTAATCTGGGATGGAATGAATCCAACTATTTCTAAATATCACAATGTGAAAATGACTTTGATAGTAGATTTTTTTCCCACTACATGCAACTAAAAACATCCAGTTCACTTAGTGTCTTCCTCAATTGCAGTGCAGTTTCTTTTGCCTTCTCTGGCTATCCAAATAAAGTGGTATTGATTGTCTTTGCAACAGGAATAAGCAGTTCAGGAATTTATTTCTGGTTTGCTGTTTGATTCTAGTGTGGAATTTTATTTTTTTAAATTTCTTTTTGGAAGTAACTTTTTTGTCTCAGTTACATTGCTATTGTCTGTTAAATTGAGTGGAGAGCTATTTCTCAGTTCCAAAAGGAGTTGGTTACAGGAGGTCCCTTCCAACCTAAAGCACCCTCTGGTTCTAGATTATGGAGGAGGAGTAGGGGGTGTAAGGATGGAGTTCTATTTTTTATGTTATTTTATCATTAGTTTTTGTGCTAGCAAAAGTGAGACTGCAAATGTGACTGTGTATTTAGGTAGGGTAGGCAGCATTAAGAATGTGCCTTGTGAGTGTGTAATTAAGGATCATATTCCCCTATCCTGGTAGGGCTCTGCCTGGGGAGCTGAATAATATAAATATCTCTGTGTCAGTTGATAAAACTTTTCCTATAGAGGTAATATTGAAACATTCCTGCTAAGTTCTCTGACCTCTTGTTTGGTTTAGGCATCCCATTTTGGTTTGTTGCTAATGGTGTCTGCTTCATGTGTGGATTTATTTTGCAGAATTTCAGATTCCTGGGGAAAAAAAATTTAGAATTTGCACAAGTAAATATAAATGCTAAAAAAACACAAGGCAACTAAAACCACGTATTATTATTTTGTGAAAAGTAAATGAAACATTTTTATGAATCCTGTCTTTGAGATTACCAGTATTTTCAATGCTTCCCAACAGCACGGGGAGTTTGTTGCCACACTGTTTCAGTTTGAAGAACCAAACTAAACTTGAGAAATTCCAAACTTTGAAGAAGCTTAGAAGAACAAAAAAATGTCATTTTTATCCTTTTATCCTTTCTTGTAGTTCTTGTGTTTCTGTGAAAACCATATAATTCTTTACTCTGTTATGAAAAATGGAGAGAAAGCTCTGCTGAAGGTAAAATGGGAAGAAAAGTGAAGCAGTTGAGGGATCCCAAGAATGCTTTCCAAGATCGGTTTGGTGTGGAGGAACCATCGATATTCCAAGCAGTTCATGTCTTGTGTCATCTGCAGCACGGACAGCACCAGCAGCAAATCACTTTGCAAGGGTTTCTTTTTTTATACCTGACTGCAAGGCCAAACTTCTCTTTCGATACCTGAGTATATTCTTGAGTGTTGTTCATGTAGATTTCGATGTTGTTGATCATCTCCCCTTGCTCCTCCACCAGAACTGAGATCTGGATAAAGAGTTCTTTCACGTCTTTGATCTGGTTCTCCAGATTGACCAGTTCTTTGTGTCTCTGCTCAATCTCTGACAGCTGAGCTTTAGTAATCTTGACTTCAGTGAGTAGATTTTCATTGAAGATCTCCCATTTCCCTTGCTGGAGCATGTCATTGACTTCCTCCTCAGACACCTCTTTGCCGGCTACCTCGAGCTGGCGCCGGATGAAGGTCCTGCACTTGTCCTGCTTGGCGGCGATGGCCTCGTTGTAGGCGAGCATGGCCCGGAGGTAGCGGTGGGACAGGAAGGCGTGCTGGGCTGCCAGGATCCTCACCGTGGCTCGGCCCGGCCCGTGCTCGTTTTCAGCTCTCCTCACCGTTTTTGACAGCTCATCCAAACATTTGCGTACGTGTTCTGCTTGAACTTTGATCTCCCTTGCTATGTTAGATTCCTTCTTGAGAACGCTGAACCTTCTCATTGAAGACACCAGGCTTTTTTGTTGTTGGCTGAATTTACTGACTTCTTCCACCAGATTATTAATTTCGTTCTGAAGCTTTTGGATTTCATGCAAGTGCCTTTCAGTTATGGGTTCTTTTTCATAAATAATGGCCTGCTGTTCAAACTCCTCCTGCTCCTCTTCTTGTACAGTTGCACCATTGTTTTCCCCAGCTATCTGTAGTTCCTTAACTCTCAGTTTAAGCTCTTGCAGGCGATCTCTCATGGTTTTTGTGGTCAGGATTCTTTCCTGGGTTTTTTGTTGGTTTTTTTTTGTTTTGTTTTGTTTTGTTTTCCCCTCTTGCAACACAGGAAGTTAATTCCAATATCTTTTTTGTTTGGTTTGTTTTGTTGCACTGTAATCAAAATGTAACAACAATCAATGTTAGTGGTTATCTGAATATATGAAAAGTAGTCTTGGACATGAGAGCTACTTCCCTCTGCACCAAAGTAAAAGTAGCAATGAGTTGGAAGTGAGGGGCATTCTGAACAAATTGTGATTTGTAGCCCAAGGCCATTTTTGTGGTATATTTGTGATGCAGCACACAGAACTTAGACCAGAGAAGTGTGGAGAGGACTTTTCTTCTGGGGAGGAAGAGACGAGTGACTCCTATTATTTTATCATTATTCTTTACTTGATGAAAACTAATCAACCTATAAATCTTTTTGGAAATAGAAGTCAGTGTGACTGTGCCATTTTTGGATTCTCAGTAGGAAATATTTCAATTTTTGAGATTATGAGACAGACTTTGTAACAAATCAGCATTCTAGTATGAATTTAGATTATTAATTTGGCCACACTCAAAAACCTTTCTCCATTTTCCTTGCCTGGGAAGTTAGATAGTAAATGAAGCAGGTAGCTATGACAAAACAGAACAACAGAACTCTTAAATCATTTAGGAACTCTAAAAATTTAGCATGGAAATAAATTAATTTTTTATGTTTGAGTTTTTGTGGAGTTGAATCCATATCACTAATGTTGCAGCATGAAGATTTTTCTAAGCCTTTTTTTAAATTAGTGTTATCTACTCTTACACTGTCATTTACATTCTTCATAAAATTGATCAAATGTGCACTGTCAACCACAGTGGGCTACAATTCAGTGCTATTTCTTATTTAACAGAAAGCTGATACAGTTTTGTTTTGTTCCCTAGCTGTTGTGCATGTTTTACTGGAGAGATAATTAAGAGCAAGATATTTTCTAAAACACGCCCAATGGAAACTAAGTTCAACTATTTTTAATCATAGGCAAGAAAGTATTTTTCTCAAACTCTACATAAATTATTTCTTTGGACTGTGATCAAGAATGGAAAATTTCTGTAAGAAGTAACATGTTCAGGACTAGAAGATTATGGGATTTTTTACTCAGAGTCTTCTGGTTCAATCAGATGTGTGTCTTTCAAAGGGCTGTTCAAGCAGAAAGGTTAAACAGCACAGTGCTATCTTTTGGCTGTTTCAGAGATTTTAGGGCTGTTCTCTGAAATAGTAGCATTAAATAGGTGCAACTCTTATTAAACCCTGATTCTGCAGATTTTATTTTTTCTTAGCAAGCAAATGCAGGATTTCTAAATAGTATCCAAAAGTTCGTGTTTTAGAAACTGCAAGGGGTCTATCCAGTAATCTATCAATATGCAAATGTTTTTCTTGTATTTGTACAGTTCCAAATGATACTGCTGTGCTATCTCTGCTCCCCTATGCATATTTAAAGTCTCTAAATAGATTTTTGTAGAAGGCATGGAGTTGAGCAGTGTGGACACGTCTTCACAGACTTAAATCTGGCTTTCTGCAGGAGGATTAGCTGAAAAACAAAACTCGAAATGCTTCAGAGGTCAGTCATGAGAAAGAATGTTGATATGCTACCCTAGTGTGGATTTTCCTTACTGCTTTTTTTCCCCCCTTAATATTTGAATTTAGTGTTTGTTGATTCACATCAAAAGAATCTCAAAAGCCTGGCAATCATTAGAAGTTACAGTAATGTGCTGAGACTTGTGATCAGACAAGTGTGCAAGTTATTTATTGGAGAATGTTATTCTGGGGTGGGGAAAATGCAAAATGGATTCATTTCATGACAGTAATGCCTCTCCATTGCTGAACTTTTCTGTGGATATCCCCACGGCAGAAGTCAGGCAATTTCTCCCAGATAACATTCTTCAGGAATGTTCCAGAGCTGCTTGGCACCACCAACGGGGAAAGTTCAGCCTGGGGCATGTGAAAGGACCCAGGGCTGCTAAACAGGGCTTCAGAGAAGTGACCTGAAAATCTGTTCTAGTCCAGCCTCACACATCTGCTGACCCATGTTAATTCAGCAGGGCTGGGCAAACCTGGGATTCAAAGCAAGTTCTAAGAGCACCATTAGTGCTTATGCTATGAGGTGACACGAATTTCTTGTGTCTAAGAGAATTGGTGCATTGCTCTTGAAATAGCTGTGTCCCGTAGGGCTGGAGGGAGGAACCTCACAGAACTGCAAAACAAATCTGCAGATATTGTTAAATATCAAAGGAGTGAGCAGAAAATACTAAAATACTGGAGATTTTTTGATTTGTTTTTTTTTCTCGTGTAAAGATCGGTCTCACAAAAGGCTGGAATGTAAGCAATTGAATCTTAGTTTCATATATTCTCTGCTGTCAGGCATGCCTTCAAAGCCTGCCACTGAACAGGCTTGCCAATAATTGTGCTTGGTTATGCTGGCAATTGGAACACATGCTGGTTTCAAAGAAATGTGGATGTCTTCGTGACAGAGATAACCTTGGAAATTGTTGGCTTGGCTTCTTGAGTGTTCCACAACAAGCTCTGTTCGTTTACTAAGTCCTTGTTTTGTCCTACGTTTGTATATAGGGGCACATCCTGTTTTTCTTTTCTTTGAGAGATGAAAGCACTTCACTTTCCTTGAAGTTTTTGTGAGTAAAGGGGAGAACATGCCTGTTCTTTAGAGTGAAGTAAATGGAATATGTGGGCTGAATGCACTCCAGTGACAGTGTGGCCCCTACATTCACTGCCCATTGCAGTGTTACTACCATGCAAACCCATGGGTGATTAAGTTTGCTCTTCTCAAAGCATCCTCATATATAGCTATATATAATTACAAATAGTTGACAGGTTCGGAAATGCAATTTTCACATCTTTGTCAAATATATTTAATACTACATTCATATATTATAATTATATTTGCCTTATGATAACTTGGCTGTGTTGCTCCTCAGGAACAGGGTTATATGAATCTTTCCATTGGAACAGATGCCTTATGTAGCTGGGGAACTCCTGATAAAGACAATTACCTCAGCACACTGACTAGGGTAATAATAGATCCTGGTAGCTGGACCACCGTTAGACTCTGTCATGATGACAAAGTATATCCAGAATTCAAAGATAATGAGCTTGACAGAAATGAAATTTTTTATATTGCCTTCTCAATTTAAAAAAACCAACAAAACAGGCAAGTTGAAAGGTCCACTTGCTTAATTGCAACCACACAGAATATTCTTCCACCTATCTGATAATTTTTTCAGTAGACCCAGGTAACATGGAGCCTACATTCCAAAATAAGATTTGGGCTACATTAAGTTAAAAGACATAACTGCATATTTGAAGTAGGAAAGTATGGAACTCTTTTGTTTCTGGTTGTAATTGGGTTTAATGGCTTCTTATTTGGATTTGCTGGATTGTTTTATTTCTTCCCCAATCCCCAAATTACCAAAGCCTCCTGTTTATTTTAATTTCTGCTTTGGTTCACTATTTCTTGGTTATTCAGCACTTTGATTAAAGCCTGAGAGCAAAGGCTCTGCTTCTATTTGATCTTTGATACAACTTGCCACCTTACCTTGATTTTAACATTTTGCAGAGGACTTGCAGGCAATCAAGGAACAGAATCTTCTCTTTAAGAGCTCTTTGAGGTCTGTGATCTGTGTTCTGGTTCATGCTGCCTTCTTTACCTCTGCTAAAACTGCTGGTTTTTTGTTTGTTAGTGGGGTTTTTAGTTTTGGAAGAGTTTTATTGTTTGGGTTTTTTCTTAATGATTGCACCAAAAAATAAGGGTAGGTTTGTTTTCCTGACCTTTAGCTATGAGTCATTTAAGGGCACTGGGTAGACCGTGCTTTCAGACAATGTGTCCAAAAGGAATTTCATGTTACATGTAATCCTAAACTTTTTTTTTTTATTTTGTGTGTGTGTGTTACTAGTTTTTAGTAATTTCCAAGCTGCAGTGAAATTACATTACAGCTCTGTCATGTGGTGCCAAGAAACCCAGCTAACTTTTTTCCAAGCACAATGGCAATGAGTAAATCTTGGAGTTATACTCTGGATCTTGATTACTGCTTAAATGTCTTAGGTTAGCAAGAAAAAGTTAGTGAGAGACATATACTATTGAAATGGATATAGTTTAAAATCCTAACAGTAGTCTTTGGGGAAAGCTGGTGTTCTGAGTGAAATTCACTTTGTGCTCTCGTGTTCTCACAAAGAAAGAAGGGACTTGCTTGGTGGTGTTTTGAAATCTTGCCCAGTTTCTCTAAGATCTATCTGAAGTAACTGAAGTAGGATATCTTGGTTTAAGTTACATTTATTTTTTCATTTGTTTAAAAAGTTTCCTTTAACTTGAATACCTTGTAAACAAACGTGCTTAAACCAAGGATTATGAGACACAAGGTGCTTGGATGAAAATGTCCTCTTAAGCATCTCTGTCGTTAGATAAGTCCTTGGAAAAACATACTTAAAAATAGTTACAAGTTCAAGTTTCTGTTTGTGGGAGGTGTGGGTGTGGTTCAACAAGAAAATACCAAAGGCAGAGAGCTTGCCACCGATGAGATGATAATGCAAAACCAGTCAGTTTCAGCAAAGGGAATGATCACAACTTCTCTCGGGGCAACCTGTGCCAAAGCCTCACCATGCTCACAGTAAAGAATTTCTTCCTAACATGTAATCTAAATCTTTCCTCTTGCATTTAAAGCCCTTCAGCCTTGTCCTATCACTATGTAAAAACTGCCACAGCACTTGCCAGGGAAACCAAAATTAGCAGTATGTACAAGAACAGAAATGCTGCATTTGAAGCAAGGTAGCTTGGGAATTCTCTAATTAGTGTGGTTTGTGGGAGGTGGAGAAGTGTGGACAGAGTAAAACCAAGAAATTAAAATGTAGTAAAGCAGCCCTGAGTATTCAAAAAATTCATAAGGTGGGAAAGAATTAAGCCAAAGTTGCTGGAAAGGTGTAGCCAAATCATGCTGCTCTGGAGTGAGTTTTCCAAGAGATGTGGAGGGAGGAAAACAGAATTAAAATACTTCAAGATGTTCTTGGGCCTTTGACCACAAATCTGTATCACAGCCATCTTGTAGGAGATTGTGTTGGTATTTTGCTATTTTTGAAGTGTTTGATTCAAAGATACAAAGATACAGTGAATCAGCTGCAAATCAGAGCTTGTTCCTTGAAGTTTTGATATCTTTTTATGGTTGTGTGGCTGCAGATGTAGACTGGAGGACAAGCATTTACTAGCATTTCCATGTCTGCAGACATTCCTGCTGATGCTTTGGGTAATAGGAGGTGAAGAGTTCATGCCTTTGCACTGACATAAATCCCAGTGAGGGTGATGGACGCTGCACCTCACTTACAAAACAATAATTTCACTTTGCGAGTCACTTAGTCTGCAGCCAATTCTCTGTAATTGGTAAGAACTTCATGTTTTGATGGTGCTTTTTTCACCTGTTTAACCAGAGATTTGCTGTCAGTAGTGCTCTTTGAGTCCTTACAAACTTAGAGGTCACAAAAACCTGGAAAGAAAGTCATGATCTACTCTGCCCAAAGATCACATCATTAAGGTCCAAATACTGATATATTTTAAAGAAGTATTTGAAAATAAAACAGGAGCAAGAGAAAGGTCTGCAGCAGGATAGAGTACAGGTGAAATTGTTTCCATTTAATAGGATATATAGTTTGAACTAACACTTTACAGCTTTGTATTGCTCTAAGGGGTGTGAGAGATTTGTCTTCCTGACAGTAGAACTGCAGACTCAGAATTTGTGCCGTGCACTATCCCACCTGCTTTACATTCACATTTCATTTCTGTCAGACCACTGAGCTGCCTATCACAGCCTTGGACTCACCTGTAATAAATGCAAGGCAGGTTTTTTTTAAAAAAAACATACAGGCAATTTGACTGTACTTAGTTTGCCTAGGGTTTGATATATCAAGGTGAAATAGAGTATAAGAAAGCAATTCGCTTTTTTTTTAAATCTTGTCCAAAAATATATTGCTATATCATTTATTGCTATTTGTTTTGGAATTACATATCTGGAAGCTGAACATAACTTGATTTAGGTGAGCTCAGACATTGTTGGCTGTTTGACCAAGAGGTGGGATTGAACTGATAGAGCAGAATGTGTCAAGAAACGTTTTCAGTAAATAGGAATATGATTCAGACCTGTGGTGAGAATGAGGCCACTTAACAAAATGAAACTAATTATAATTCCTGGTGTTCTTGTGACCAGTTCAAAAGCTAGTTTGAGACTGAAGTTGCCTAGAGATATTGTTAACAGGAGGAGCTCAGTATCTTAGTTTTAACTGTTCTCTCATTTAATTGTGACCTTGAGGATCTCTCTAGGGAAAATATTGACTTATAGAAATGCCTCCTACAGCTCCCTGAAGTTGCATGAAAGCAGGCCAATAATCTCATAGCACTTTATTCACCTTTTTTTCATTACAGTTTACCATAATCAAATTATTGTTTTGCATGAGAATTGAAGGCATGAATTGAAATAAGCCCCTTTATTTGAGAAAGAGCCACATGGCAACCATCAGAATTTACTGATAGATTTGTCATTGTTGTCAGCAACCCAGAAGGGGCAGGGGCTTGAAATGCTAAAGAAGAATGTGCTTGAATGTCTGTTAACACTTGCATTTGGAAGGCAATCTGCAAAAAATCACCTGATAGAGCAGGCTAAGAACTTCATTAAGAGTGCCTTCCATGGGTCTCTTGAAACTGTTGGTCTGTTCTCCTACTTGTTTGTTAAAAGTATGAAGAATGCTGTTTTCCATGACTTCCTCAAAAAGCATGAACTGCCAATAACTGAAGAAGAAGGAACAAGCTAAACAAGGGCACAAGTCACTTATTTTTGCCTGTGTGTGCTTTGACTTTGATGGATGTTAACATAAGCAAAGCATAAAGAGACAGAGTTTTTAATGCTGCATCTGCTGAGGCCTCACTTGTCTGGAATAAAAGAACATCCTTCTGATGGCTAGCCACAGGACTGCCCAAGAAAAAGGTTAATGGATGAGAGATAAAAATTCCAAAGGGAAAAAGGGTAGAGCAGCATTTTTCAATAGAAGAGTCACTGTAGAGTGAAGAATATGGCATTGTTCTTTGCTCTTGTTTAGACTGCTGTTAATTTCAAAGGTTCTGTCTTTGTTTTCCCAGCTAATTCCATCCCTCAAAGCTATGGCTCCTTGAAGTAGCCTTAAAGACTAATTCTTGATCTTAGGTAAACCATTCTCATAACGATTCATTTTCCTACAGTTGCTTTCAATCATGGGGATTGTTCTGATGCTGTAATATTTTGACCTCAGGGATGCTTTGCTCTTCATAAATTTTGATGGACACTGTGCAGATCTGACCCAAAATTTTGGGGTTGTGATCACCGATTCTGAGTAAATGTAACTCCAAAAGAAGCATATCTGAGACAGTTTTACAGATTTCGTATTGCAAAGTAAACTTTTAATATTGGTTTGGTTTCTGTTGGGGGGTTTTTTTCCCCCCTCTTTGCTCAGTAATTGAGATTTTATAGACACGTAAGGGACTTCCTTAGCATTCAGATTTTGTTTTTCTCTGGCAGAAGTGGCTTCTAAGAGAAATATTGTCACTGAGCTGTAGATGTCAGTTGTGCCAATGCATACACAACACTCCCCTTCCACATTGTTTCTCGTGACTCTTAAAGTTCAAAAGTTCTCCAGTTGTTTAGAAAAATCCTACTTGAGCTAAAAGCAGTAGGTGCCTGCTTTCTCTTTATTTCTAGCATGAGGTACATTTGTTACTCTAAGACAATTCAAATATACTTTATGTGAAACTGAAATAAACCAAGCATAATTTTATAGATGAAAGCTTCTTACTCAGCAAACTTAATATGATAAACTAACAGCCACTTTGCTGTGCTTTCAAATATGTTTTGATATATACCTCCTACAGGTTTTTAAATATAAAAAATTGCTATAGATGAAGTTCAACTGACTTTGAAAATTAAAATCAAGGTCTATCTTTTAAGATAACTGATGTATTCTCAAAAGAAGGGATTTTTTTGCATAAAACTTGCCTCAAACTCTGGTGTTCCTGTGCAACAGCAGCAGAGCTGCTGTGAGTCCATATTCACCCACAGAAATACCTAACTCTTTGCAAGGCAGACACACATTATTTTTATGTCTTGACACTAAGGCACGTTTCCATTCTAAACCCCACTACAAAGCCTTTTTCTGGTATTTGCAAATTTAGAAACATTAAGTAAGAGTATTTACCTCTGAATCCTGTGCTGGTGGCTTTTACCCTTTACACAGGAACTCCTGAGGTTAAGCTTCAGTATAATCCCAAAAACATTTTTCCAGAATATTCCCTAAGTAACGTGTCTTGAGTAACATTCCATGAAGTATTTCCTTCATTCTTCCTTCTTCTAATTCTTCTATTGTTGTCCAAGTGTGATCATCCTCAGGAGTGGTAGAGAGAGAAACTGCCTTCTGCAACTGCAGGAGACAGGCAAATTGATTACTTTGTGCCTGGGGAATCTGGTTGTGCCTGTTTGAAAGCCAGCCCTGCTGGGAGGCGGATCCCTCTGGAGTGCCCAGGAGCAGGAAGTGCCTTGGAGCAGCTGCCCTTAGAAGCTGCGAGTGGAGCAGAGCTTACCTTGGAAGCACAAGTGCAAGTGCAGGCTTGGCTTTCTTCTGCACCAATGCATGGAGAGAAGAGGAATTGTTGAGGTTAGATTGATCTGTTCATGGGGGGGGAACCCCATGCAGAATAATGCATTTTACTACAGTATCTTAATAATACTTGAACTCTGTTTAAAAGTTTAACCTGTAGTCTGAAGTGGGCAGCAATAGATGGACCTGAGCAAAAGCACTTCAGTTCCTGGGGAGATTAGGCAGAGACAGCTGTTTGGATTGCTGCTTTTCCAGGTACAGCACCTCAGCCACAGTTTTGGAATGCAGTCAGTATTGCTGCAGAGAAAGTGGGAGCTAATTGACCAGAAAGACAAATACGACACCTTTCAAGGTGTTAGAGATTAAAAATCAGCAGCTGCTGCAAGCTGCAGGATTTTAGTGTCAAACTGCCACTGAGCTATGCAGCTTACCAGCATTTCATTCTGCTTCAGCTGTGCTTTGTAGGCTGTGCAGAGCAAGAACAGTGGAAATAGCACAGTTATTTAATCTTCAGGTGAGAGAGGAATAGGCAACAAACAGTGCTCAGAAATACTTCCTTCAATTACATCTAGATGAATCGAGTGCACTGCTTTTTGAGACTAAGAGGCAGCACAGGGTTTTCAGACTGTAATAAAATAGGTTATGTGGAGGAGAAAAAAAGTGGAGGTAATTGTTTCCAGTCTTTTAATTACTTTCTTGCATTGCATCTCAGTTTTTCCCTGGTTTAGCTTTGGTTTCATAGCCAAATACTGAGAGGACAAGTCTTGTTCTAGCTGGCTGGTGAAAAGCAGCAGTGCTAGAGTATTATAAATATATTGAAAATATCACAAGTTTTCTATATGCATTGAGCAGCAGTTTGGGAATCCCTGCACTAAATCATAAAAAACACTGTAGAAATTCTCTCTTTAAGAAGTGAGAATTCATTATCAAGGAAGGGCAGGGAGAAGAGCTTTGTGCTCTTTCCAGCTCTGCGGGCCACGCCAGCAAAGTTTGGATTATCAGTAGGAATTTTTATCCCCAAAATGATGATAAATAAGTGAATGGTTTGAATGGTTTGGACCACTGATAGTTAAGAAGGATGAAGATTGAGAGAGACTGGACATTTGAGAAGCTGCTTTTCTAAGGTCGTCTTCATAAACAAATTCTTCTTGAAAAGGAAGATGAAAGATTAGATAATGAATCGTAGCTCATGAGGGTGATGGGGACAAGGAATGTGGGCTTTTGGGCTGTAGATGCAACACAGCTTTTTTTCTAATGTTTTTGATGCTGAAAAATCTCTTGGGAGTAAAATAATTAAGAATTGAAGCTCTCATACTGGGATTCTGGAGAATATGGAAGAATAAGGTCTTAGATCAAATTCAAGTGCTGACAACTTCTGGTAACTATGGAGTGAATTCTTACCACTGTTCCTTCCCAGCAAGGAATTAGCATAAATTCAAAGAACAAGCTTTGGCCTAAGTTCCCCAAAAGCCATTTAAGTTAATGATAATGAGTTGAGATTTCAGAAGGAAGACTATGATGTCTGGTTCCAACACCTTCTGCCATTGAGCCTGTGGAAGCCAAATATTTATCTTCTTATCCAGAAAATTGAGTCAAAGTTCTCATGTCATTGAAATGTTGCTAAATTTCAGTGAAGCATTATTTTAGTGGAATTCCTTTATTAGAAAGAAGCAAGTACAAATTTCATGTTTTTTAATGCTGTGCAGCACTTAGCTTGGATTATTCATGTTGTAGAAAGTGCAAAATAAGGTTGGATTGTATTTTTATACTCCTAAAAGAATGTCTGTCTTCTAGAGTCCTGTTTCCTACCATGTAAAAGTGACAAGACACCTTACAGAATACTTACTTTGTGAGCTATATGGGTTTTTTTTTTGCTTTCCTCTATTTAATAAAATATGGGTTTTAGAGCCATTCATGCAAGTTGCTCCCTCTACACTCTAAGTTTTACTCAGGAAGAGCAAGTTCAAAACATTGTTTGGTATTGGAGAGAAATGCTGGGTAGCAGGCAGAGCTGACATGATCCTGAAGCACTTTTAAACAGGGAAATGATCATGGTTTGGAAAGTTACAAAACTGTGAACTTTGATTCAGAGGCTCCAACAGATTGTCCTGTGTTGCTTGAGATGTGAAGCAGGATGGTCTTTTATGTCCATTTTCTTAACTGTAAATATGATTGCTTTCTCTAGAAATAATATTAAATTATTACTAAGCACCTTAGTGATTGTCTAACATTAGTATCTGATGAAAATGGTGCACAGACTAACATGCTTATTAAGTGGAAGAAATAATTAAAGCTGAAACAAGGAATGTTACCTTTTCTTTCTCAGTCTTCCCCTTCTTCCTAGTTTTGTCACAAAGTCAGCTTTTGGAGATGTGAGAGTCTCTCTTGTGGCAGGATGCTGAGTGTTTGTTTTGATCTTCCCTCTAGGCTGGCAAATAAGCAGGACAGGGAAGGAGCTCTGTCAGAAGCAGATGTCATCGAGTCCTTGTCCCTGGAAAGGCTGGTTAATGAACACAAGTGTCTGTGTCAAATTGTAAGTAGATTTTAAGATGCTGTATTTTCTCATATCTGTGTAAAGCTTCCATTAAGGTAGGAAATTGTGCTACACGGCACAAAACTGAAATTTAGATGTAGTATTCACTGTCCTCTTCAGAAAAAACCTAGCAGGAAGTCATTGTGGGGGGAGCCAAAACCAGAAATCTTTATGAAAGCTACTTAATATTGGTCAGTATTTCAGAGAACATATCCAAATTAGTTGTCCTTGAAGTTTTTCTTTAAGCCTTCGTTTTATTCTACTAGTGTCTTAGGTAGGGCTTTACTTCCACAATCTTTTTCTGATGGGAGCAAAAAACATTTTGAAAGATAATGAGGGTTTATGCTGCTAGTAACCAAAATAAGAAGGCAGTTTTGCAAAACCATTTCAGCTTTGTATTTTAAAATTTAAAAATAATTTTGATTCATTAGGGAGATTTGAAAAGTTTATAGAGCACTACATATTAGTAGTATTTTCTCTAATAGCTGAGTTAAAGTAGGGTATAGCTCTGTTTATTATGTCATGATTATCTGAATGCTTTCCTTCAGTTACTGCACTTTGCACTATGCACATAGAGCACTCATAAAAATTAAAATTGCAAGTTCATCCTTATTTTTTTCCAAGGAACTTGTGTGACAAAAATATTTTCTTGAAAAATACTCAATAAAAGAAGACCTGAAAGATACTAGTGTGTTCAAATACACCTGAATTGCTTAATTTCTGACATGTGCCAGTAAAATGCTGTTCTTATCTATATTTTGTGTCCAGATCACACACTCTCAAGACTGTTTCATACACTAATGGACACCTTCTTTTCCAGGCTCTTTAAAGATAAACATGGTCCCAAATTCCTTCTGTAGGATGACTCCTGGGATCAATTTGAACAAAGGCATTTGAAACAAGATGGAAAGTTAGGCAAGGACCAAAAAACCTTTTGTTTCTTCTTATTCTATCACTTAGTTTTCCACTGGATCTTTACATTTCCTCACAAAGCATTAAAGCAAATGGAAGGAGTAATTTGTCATGCTGTAGGACAGTGTCAGTGAGAATGACCTTCCTCTTTTTCTTATTTAATATGTCTGTACATTCCACATTTCCAAATTTTTATATTTTATAACCAAACTGCAGCAACAATAATCTTGGTGCAAACTGAGAAGAACACTGCCCCAGTGCTGGCCAGTGTTTGATGTTAGTTTTCTCAGAGGAACAAGTTGTATACATCTTCTATCCATCTCCTTCCTGGCTAGGTTCTTCTGGAGAGTATTGCAGGGTTCCATAGTGAAAAGGACTCATATTTGAACTTAATTTAAACATAACTGGTCAGAATTTTTTTTCTGCTGTAAATTGTACATTCCATATCTGACTGTGATGCCATTTAAATGCTTGAGAGTTTTTCAGATGTTGGCTTTGGAGAGTTGGTCTCTTTTCAACTTCATAAACACAAATCCTGAACATGATCGTTGTGAAATATCATCTCTAGATGTTATACACATAGCTGGATCTATACAATTGTTATTCAGAGAATGTTTTTAAAGACACATACAGTGCTCCAAAACATTCTGGAAAACAGTTCCCAGGAGATCTTGAGAGAACATCTTTTCCATGTTCCAAGCTTGAATCAAGCCAGATTTGTCCCAATTAAAGCCTATTTAATTGTCCTCCTAACATGAGAAATTAAGAGGAAATTATTCTTTTCCGATTTGCAATTTCACCTTATATTTCTGAAGGCCATTATCCTATATGTCCCTGAGGTGTTTTAATCTCCAGAGGTGCACTCTTGGTCCTTGGTTTTCTTACCAGATGTGTTTTCATGACTGTTTCAGAGGTTTGCATTTCTCTTTCAACAGATTGGCCTAGTTCATGTTTCTCTCACTTGCTGCTGAGAGTATAATGACAAAAAGTTTTACTCCAGTTGAGGTGCTGAGCCTTGTTCTGATATAAAAAATTGAATTGGTTTGACAGCTTTTCTGACAAAGTCACAGGAGATTTTATTTATCTCCGAGGTGCTTATGAACGTACTGAACTTTTTTTCATGAACTGAAGTAAAGCTGATTCTCTTTCATCTCAGATTTTTCCATTTTGATTGATAAATCTAGCATGGACTGTATATAACCCATACTTCTCAGTGTTTTACAAGCTTCACAGTAAGCAGTAATTGTTCAGCTAATTTCTTGTTTCCAGTCAAGGAATGTGGTCTCAACCACAAATATTTTTTCCCTCCTTCTCTGTGTATTTCCAGGAACCTTGCTCAGCAATCATGGGCTGTGGGAAAAAAATTGATAAATCAATCAAAAAGGGGTTATTTTGGCTTCTCCATATCATAGCAAAAGATTTTGATGCCTTAAGTGAACGTATCCAGAGAGACACTGCAGAGCAAAAAGCACTTGAGGAGCAGAAGAAACTGGAACGAGCTGAGCGAGTCAGGAGGATAAGGGAAGAGAGGTACTTTGTCTGTGATTCCTACTCCATCCCTTGCTCCCTTCTCTAAGATATTTGGGTCATCCCTGTGCATAGATCTTACAGGAACCAGCCTATCCAGGATTTAAAGCTTACAAGCCAGGAGTCATTCTTGAAGTTTTTGCCTTTTCATCCCCTTTATTTGATTTGCTGCATGCTGGAAATGTACTGTGAATGAGAATTGCAAGGTAGTTGTGGAATAAATTTGGCCTTACTAATATAACTTAACAGAAGGCTGACCTAAAAAATAATTCCTGTGATTTAATCTGAAGTTACCTGCTAAAAGAAAGTATTAAGTTAGACTCTCTAGCCCATATGTGAATATCAAAAACTAGGTACGAAAATTTATTCAATCCTATGCTTCATAAACTTTAGGATATCCAACAGGTGAGGCATGAAGACACTAAAGATGATGCAGTGAGAGGAAGCAGGATAAGTGATTTATTACTCCACTTCAAAGCCCTTTCTGGTCTTCAGCAGCCTGCTGTGGTGCTTGTGAAGAACTGATATAAATCATTTTAGTGAGGCATTCTTAAAGTATTTGCTGAGCACCCCTGTCCTCTGCTCTGCCTTACATAGACAGAGAGTTTTGTGTCTCAGTTACTCTGAGAAGTAGCTGGGATGTGTCTTGGACTATATTCTGGCTGTTTTGGTTTAAATAAGCAAGTAAATTACTAAAGTACATTTTAAGCAGTTGGAACTTGACATGGTCTTCATATATATTTCAAAAATTTCTAAAAAAATTATTTGCTTGCTCGTGATCTGCCACACATCTCTGCACACACAGAATGTCCTATGTTGGATTGTGTTGGGTTTATGCCACACTGAGAGGTGTAGTGGGGAGAGCTGACATTGTTATCTATAAAATTGATGGCTTCTTCATAATTCTTTATTCATTCTCCCTCTTTCTCCTCCCCTTGCCCCCAACAAACACTCCCAAAACCAAACCCCAAAACCACTGAAACAACATAAACCAAATAACGATGCCAAAGGGAAAAAGAAGAAGGCAATGCACCTGAGGAGGAAGACCCTGAGCCTGGGAAATGTGGAAACCCCTTCCAGCCTATATCTGCTGTCATCTCTGAGGTAGTGTGGAAATCTGGATCTGTTTAGAACTACCACTAACAAATGTGTGAGAGGCAATGAGAAAAATGCTCATTTGAAAGAGTTGTTCTAAGTCTGTCTGCACAGCACTTTTTAAATTCTTATTTTAATCTTGGCAGCTTTGTTTTCTGTGCATTGAATCAATTTTTTCGTGCTAAGAAAACTCCTATTATTGATTGGGGAACAAAAGTTTTGTAGACACAGTAATAAATGTAAACAGTTGACTGAAAACATTTCCTAATTAAACTCCTGGGATTCAGAAGTGGAAAATACTCAAGGTCTCTTAGTTTCTTCTAAAGTGTTTTAGTGATTTGGTGAGTCATATCAAATCTTCATGACTTCTTAAATTTTTCAGATTGGTGAGCATAACCTCTTCAGTTTGAAATAGACTTTTGAGAATTGTTACCCATTTTGAAATATGAAAATCACATTCATATATTAAAGTTTCCTTAACTTACGTTTCTGAGTTAATACTTTTTTATTCAGTTGCCTGGAGATAACCCAGTCTAAAGAAACACGTAAACATTTCCAGCAAGTCATTCAAACATTTGCTTTTCTCCGAGACAAAAGCACCCATATCTACAAAACATGTCAAGGCAGTTACATGCACAATAATCCATTTAGCAATAACATCAAAAGCAAGAAAAAAAAGGTGCAGCTGTGAATATTGCAGAGATGGTGATTTAGTGACACAGAATTGTGAGGCAGCCTGTCACTGAGGTTGTATGCCACAGTAGGTATTTACCTAAACTGGGATAGCATTTTCTGGAGACTTAGGCTCTGTGCATCTGGATTTTTTTTTAACTGACACATTAAAAAAAAAAAAAAAATAATTGAGGATAAAGAAAGTAGAAGGTTGTTTTGGGTTTTTTTAATAGGACCAAAAATAAAACAAGAAAACGGGCAACAAATCTAAAGATCATTTTGTTTTATAATTCCCCCTCCCTTCTGCTGGATAGAATATTGGAAATTTAATTTCTTCATCTATTTGAAAATAAATTCTATGCTCAATGTAGGATATCGGGGAAATACTTTCATTTTTTAATAACCTCCCTGTCTTACTTGTCAGTTTACAGCATCAGAAGTAATTAAAAAAAAAAAATCTTGTCCTTTCTGTTAGAATGAAAAACAGCTGGAAAAGAAGAGGCAAAAGTTGGAGACTGAAAAGGCTACAATTGTCTTGAAATCTGAAGCAGAGCAGGATCACTTATCAAGTAGCAGTAGCCAAAACACAAATGACAGCAGGCTGGAAAGGTGCAACTCTACAACTGCCCAGCTCTTGCAGCATGCAGAAGAGAGTGACCAACAAGCCTCAGAATGCCTTGACTCAGGTAAAACTGCTGCCTTTTAAGTCATTTCATGGGATTTTTCACATGTTTCTTCCTTCTGTCCATGCTATTTGTCATTATACCACATACCAGTGTCATCTATTGGAAACACCAGAATGCAGGAATAGGTTCTATCAATTGAATTTCTTAATGGGAGCTTAGAGTTTGCATCTATTTTATGCCCACAATTTATTGTCTATTGCAAAATGTTGTGTGATTTACATTTCCCATGATTTTATGTCTAAGTTTGGACTGAAAACTCTCATGTATCTCCCCCACAATTGTATTAGAATCTGATGTATCATATTACCTGAATATAACTGTAGGATATGTCATGTTTTATTTCTGTTGGATGTAGATAACAATAAGAAAAAAAGTAAAAAACCAAAATTGAAAAGGGGCCACAGAGTAGAACCTGTTAATGCCGAGGACTCTCTTCCAAAGAATCCTACACCACCACCAGCCCTTCCCCCAGGTAAGTGTAAAAACAGGAATTGATGTCTCAATCTGTGGTTGGTAATCCTTTACAAATCTCACTTGTGAATGAAGGCCAGTCCAGTTTCATCATAGAGAAAGGAGCTACTAAACCTTCCTCTCTAGAAAATCTTTGATGCAGTTTACCAAAAAAAGAGCCAGAAGCTTGATTACTCACTGAAGTGATTAAAAATATCAATATTGTAAAGGTAAATCAGTTTATTTTCGAAGTATTTCATCATTCTTCACCGTGGATGCAAAGGTAGTGCATAGCTTGGGTATTTCTAAATGCTTTGATTTCTCCCAAGGAGATGTGGTGAATGTACAGCTCAGAATAATCCAGTTTTCTGACAGTTTTTGTTTTCCTTTAGTTGGATGGGGAACTCCCAAACTTAATAGACTTCGAAAACTTGAGCCTCTTGGTGAAACACATCATCCTGGTAATGGAAAGTATTCGGGGTTTTGTACCTTTTTAAGCCATTCTCCATTGTCCATTCACTTCTACATTCACTTCATTCTTTGTCTGTTTTTCATTTCTAAATTCCAATTTTCATTGACCAAAAGCTTTCCCTTTTGCTTAGTAGAAAGCATCTTTTTGATTTTTTCAAGTCTGATTTTTTTTTTTTAATTAGGAAAAACAATGAGTTCTCTTGAATTCCCTCAAAGTTTAAAGTGGCATGGGATATCAGAAGTTGTTAATGATCTGAAGTTATTTGCCCCTAAAAATTATAAAGTGACACATTGCAAAAGAGTAATGGAGCCAGTTACTTGAAGAGTCCAAATACATAATGCATTTAAAATAAAATTTTTTAACTGGAAATATCAAGGTACAGTAGGCAGAGTCTTGATTTCTTGCTTTGATAATGACTAGTTTATATTTTTGGAAGATTGTGGAAAAGTGTTTTTCATATGTTGATATTACATTTTTCCTGAGTTTGAGATGATAGCTTCTTCATTTTTCTCACACTTTTTTATTTTTCAAAATTTGAAAAGTCAATTTGGAGACATCTGGAGCACAAGAACCAGGAGCTTTTCTGCCAAAGAACCAAAAGATGCCTGAAGGGGAAATAAGATTTCTAAACATAAAATGTTTATTTCTCACAGGGATGAAATTCATGTGCTTAAAATATGATTTGTAATCTTAATCTTAAACTCATCTTGCTCTTTTTTTTAAAGGCAAATAGAGAGAAGGTGACAAGAAAGGAAAGCCAGATGAAGAGGTAGGGAGGGGAAGAAAAGGAACTCAATTCTTACCTGTGCCTAAGGGAGGTGTTGCATTCTGTAGGAAGAGCATGGGTGGGACAAAGAAGAAAAATCCTGCTTAAGCTAGGTGTCAATTTATAAAATAAATATAATTATTAAATAATTTTGAAAGTTAACAGTGGCAAATATGCTGGTAGGGAAATTATTTCTTGACCAGAGATGTAAGAGGAAACTTGAATTTACAGCTGAATTCAAGGCATTGCACACTCTTTGGGAGATGTATTCTTTTTTTTTCAGGAATTTTGAACCACTCACAAGATTCACACTTGCAAATCCTAGCAAGAAAACAGCTATTAGGAAAGCACTATTTATAAATGAAAAAAAATTCTTTGCATACATATCACAGCACTGTCAAACCTTTAGTCGGGTCCTGATTTCCAGAAACATCATTTATTTATTTCTTTTGCTTAAAGCAGCTCTGGGGTTTTAATTCTGTCAATTTGAGATCCACAGAATTAGAGAATTATTGAGATTGAAAAGGACCCTTAAGATCATTGAGTTCCACTGTTAACCCAACAGTGCCAAGTCCATCTTGCACTGATTTAATTTCCCACCTGGCCTTGCCCATTTTCTCTCACACAGCAGTGTTTTTCAATGAAATTTGACATATTTTGCATACTGCAAACCTGCTCTTGACTGGAAACTCAGTTTCCCTAAGACCAGTGGAGCCTACCTCGGATTCTTTTTTTGCAATAATCTGTAAATTGCCTCTTTCTGAAAATCAATTTATTTTTGGTTGTCCCTTCAGCAGAGAAATAAATAAGTGTTGATTTTTTTTTCCTTCCCCCAGCTTTGCCCAAAATTCAAAGGTGGGTTTAAAAGTTTTTTTCAGACATTCAAACTTTGTAATTACACACTTAGATTCACTCAAGACTGACATTTTTTCCAGTCATGCTGGAAAAATTACATTTGCAATAATGTCAAACCTCTTTCATTATAGGAGGTAAAATTCTCTGCCAGTCCTAAAGTGCTCTGTCAGACCTCAAAAAATGGGTGAATAAAACCATCCACTGGACAGATTTTCATTGACTTTAGAATCATTTGTTGCAGTTTTCTTGCTGCTGTAATTAGTGCTATGGAAATCAAAATATTTGGGACAATAATATAAAAGTGTTTTCACTTTGCTGACTAAATGGAAGGAGAATTAAAACCTCGATCCTACAGACAGGTCCACATATTTTTAAAGTAGTGTAGTCCAGTTTGTTTGTTTTTGTTAATCTTAACTCAGGAATGCAATTTTAACAGAAGCTGTTGCATCTGTAGGACACGTGGGGTGTATTCTTTTTGGAAATGATGATTTATTAAAGCTGAGTTTTGTGTTGGCAGGCCATCAAGGCTTTGTTGGGGAAGAGGTGGTCTGTATAAACAAAATTGAGATTTGAATGCTTCAAAAAGCTGCTTTTATTTTTTTTTCTTGATTTCTACCTCTTTCCTCTTACCATCTTCCATGTTATTTTGCTTGTGAAGTGTTCTGCATGTTCCAGTCTGCATGGGTTTTTTATTTTATATCCATTACAAATGTGTGAGAACACTGGTTACTCTCTTCTGATGTACTTATTAACTTTGTCTTGTACGATTGTATCACTTTAAATTCTTTCATTGACAGAAGGAAATGTTGCAGTTTTATCTAAAAATTCCAAAATAGTTATTTTAGAAAGTTATTTTAGCTTGCAAGATAAATGCCATGCATAAATGGTCCCAAAATTTTGGATTCTGCACAGTCTTACTGCCATTTAAAACTATATTGCAGTGCAGCCTTGACTACACATTTCAGGGCTTCATTTTTTCAGCTGTTATTTGTACACTTTGGATTTCTCCTTTCCTATTTTTAGGTATTTTTACAGATCCCCTTTGGGCTTGATCTTGCAAATACTGATGCATGTATAACAAAATGTAATTAAACCCTCGTTTGGTCCATCCATCTCTAGACATTAATTAACACTAGGTTTGAAAGTTTGCTTGGAGGAGTTAACTCATAGAATACCTGGCTCTCATTAAGGAAGCAAGAATTTAGTAGAGATTCTTTGAGCCAGGAAGGTGGTGGGGGACAGACTGATGTGTTTTTCTGCTCTGGAATTTCTTCCACAGATTTCTATGGAAAGCCTCTGCCCCCGCTGACTCTACGCCAAAGACCCAACAGTGATACCCATGATGTCATTGCTTAACTGGACAAAGAGAATTTTCAAAAACGTAATTTAAAAATACTATCTTTTTTTTTTTTTTTTTTTTACCCTTGAAGGAAAATTTTATCAATGACATTTTCTCAGCATATGACAACTAACCATGGAGTTCATCCTGTTGTACTTAGGTGGTCAGACTTTATAATTTACTTTTCACATCACCAGCTCTTCTTCAGGATTTATTTGATTTCCTTGTGAAAAGACATGGCTGTAAACCTGAAGAAAAACACCTTCAAGATCCCATAATACTGGATTGTACATTCCCACCGAGACCTTTCTCCAGGTGCTGTGCAGGTGTTGGTATTTTTTCAGGGAATAAATGATTCTAAAGCATTTTGTAAGATTCCTGTATGATAGAGTGAATATAGAAAGGTTAAACAAATATTGAATATATTTTTCTACCTTTTTATAAAATGAGTTGAAAGTTTGAGTGGAGCTGTGTACCTACTACCAATAAAATGATACCTAGGGAGCATTAGAAAGCTGATAGTCAAGTGCATAAAAATAAAGTATGTTTGACTCTTACATTTCTCTTACAGTACCAATACCTTTTCTTAGGTATTGCATTACATATTTCATATTTCTGGCAATCTGAAGCAGAGGGTAAGATAAAAAAAAATTAAATACATTTTATACAAAATAATGCTATTTGAACTGTCTGGAAGTTTTCTTATCCGTTGTTTTCTTTGTTTTGTTAACTGAGTTTGACATAGGTAATAAATTATGTTGAAAAAAATAGAGTTGAATACTATATTGTCTACTGCAACAAACGAGAAAATTGCACATAGTGGGAAATTTGCACTAATTAAATCATCACTTTTGATGGGAAATTGAATCAACCAGTATGCAGATGACCTCCCACAAGTTTTTAATCTCAATAACACTACAATACCATCTTGCAAACTAAAGAAGCACTGGGTTTTTAAGGGCTTCTATAAAACTTAGATATAATGTGTTGAAAATCACATACAAATGATACCTAAACAACAAGGGTTACAGTTTGTTATATTCCTGTTTAAATGTTTTTACTGTTACATTGGAGACAACCAGGGGTGCATTTGTAAAGGTTCATTGTTCTGCCACTTAATGACAGCCAGGGTGAAGCCCCCCATTCAGGGGGTTTTTTTTGAGAAGCAGTGTTTGATCATTTCATGTCATGCTCTGCCGTCGATAACGTGGTTTTACCAAAGGAATTTACATGTTGAAACAATGTGGTGTGTTACGTGTTCAGCACTTTGGTCTTGGAAATCTTTGCCATACAGCCCTTGCAGCAGGAGTTGCACAAACATCTGCCATATTAAAAGGAAATTATTAAGATTTTTAGAAAGAGTAAGGTGGGATCAGTCTGAAGGATACCAAGTTTGGAATAGGTGGAGAGGTTTACTCCTCTGTGTTTGCTCGTTTAGAGAAAGGAGGAAACGATTTCTATGTGACTACCAGCATAAGAATACTTTTGTTGTATTCTAATACTTAACATGATTCAGTTGAATTATTCTCAGGATTTGGTCATTTTCCCTTCAGACAACACAATACTAAGTGGAGGGGAGATTGCACAAAAAAATTATATGTGCAATCTCAACTTTACTAACACTAGCTCTGTTACCACTTAAGTTTTTGGCTTAAAATCTCTCCTTTTGCAGACTTACTTTTTTACAGCTTCAATTTCTAGAAATGTATTACCCTTTTGTTTTCCCTCTTTCAAAAAAATAGAGTTATGGAAGTCTTTACTAAAAATAAAGCTAAATACTGCTGTGGTAACAATTTGAGAAACTAAAATGTTGATGCTTATATATGAACTGTGTGTTGTGTGTGTGGACACATGTATAATTTTTGATTTTTGCTTTTAAAATAAATTTTACCAGTATGTGACCAAAGTACTCAAAAATGTTTTATAAGTTTTTGTTTTATTAATATGCTTTGTAATTATTTCCTATGGTGGGGTTTTTTCAGTAATTTATACTGCTATGACTTTTTATTTGCTCAAGATGACATTTATGTATAGAATAAAACTAATGCAAAGCATCAACATGTTTCCTGTATTGCCATAAATTGACAATTTCTTGGAAGTAAGTCTAGACATAAATATTTAAGGGCTGCAAGTCTCACATAGATTTCTAAAATGTATGAAATAGAGACCACATAGACAGAATCTTTCCGTGTTTTTGCAGGAGAAATGTGATCAAATTTAGAATATACCGATAGATTGGCACTAGGTTGGATGTATGTGCATATCTATAAAGAGATTTGATAGTGCACTTAATATTTGAGAGATAAAAGCTGTGCAGCTGTAAATTCAGAGCACAAATTACATTTTGTCAGACTTTTTGTCATCTATAGCATCACTTTGGAAATGTATCAGTGCCTGCAGCTAAGAGTATTTATAGTTAAATACAGGAGCGGTAAGAACACAGAAATTCACTATTTAAGCAGAACATTTTGCATTATCTGTGTAATGTCTTATATATTTCAGACAAAATATTTTAAAGGTAAGTTAAAAATATCTTCTAAGAGGGAATAGTAATGTTCATGAACTGAATTAATGTGATAGATGCAGTGCTTCAAAATAAGTTGTTCAGGTTGTCTTACCTTTTAGTTACATCCACAGAAATACCTCACTCATAGGTTTAAAGGTTTTTAAATCAAAATTATTAAAAATAGACATATTTGGTATCCATTAGGTCTCTGGTGTGAGATTGGAAAGGACTGATGGACCATAACAAAGTAAACAACATAGTTTTTTTTCCCTTTTAAATAGTATTCAAGCAGTATTTTTTTTCAGTAATATATTCCAGTGTTTTAGTGGAAAGTCTAGTACTGTAATTTCAGGATGCTACCCAATAACTTTGCCATCATGTTAGCTTCTTTTCTCCTGGGATTCATTCAGTTTGAAATACTTTAGTATTTTGAATAGAACATACCCACCAGCATTTCAATAGATGCATTTGTAAGTGGAATAAGTAAGGGAGCCTGTTTTAAATGTAATCTGAGATAAGTTTATCTGCAGTAGTACATGAGGGATAGAAGATGCATTTTTGCTGTTTGCAGTTTGGCTGGGATGGTGCTGATGAACTGGAGTCCTTGCTTTGCTTTGCTTTGGTGCAAATCTGCTTTCAGACACAGTAACCAATGGCACCATCTGTCATACAGTGGAATGTAGCCATCAGTTTAGGGCAAGGTGACTCATTCAGCAGATCTTTTTGTTGCATGGGTACAATAAAATTAAATTCTTGTGTATATTTTCTGATATGGTACTGGCCTTAGCAGAGTTACAACCACAGAGAACTTTTTAAACCAGTTTTGTTCTGTATCTGTTAGTAAAACTCACTTATCAAATAACCTTTCATGTTTCCTTCACATTTGATATTGAAGGTCTCTGTTTTGCCTCCAGGCCCTTGCTCACAACCCTGATAGAAGCATTTTAAATAAGCTTTCAAGCCTGGTGCTAATCTGTATGAGGTGAGCAAAAACGCTTAGTCTTCATTAGCTGGTGCCTGAAACTCAAATATTTATCCATATGATAGCACTCCTGCCTTTACCTTTGCACCCCTTTCCAGTCTGCATTTCAGAGGCTGGGTTCTGGATTTTTCAGAGCCTACAGAAACTTTAATTAAAACTACTCCTTAACAAGTTTGCTGCTTCCACAGGGCTCGCTCTTAGCGAGAGTTGGCAAATGGGCACGAAAGGGAGGGTGTGTGGGGATTTGTTTTGTTTTTCTAGGACACGGTGATGGCAGCAGGAGATGGCCAAGAGAGCAGCGTGGCCTTCCTTGGAGGAGCAGCTTGCAGATCTCAGGTTCTGTTCACATGAAAGGATCAGATGGAAGCAGCCTCAGATTTTAGTGCTGCTAAACCAGTGAGAGCTGAAGTGGGGTACAGTGCTCCTCTCGATTCCCATCCCCAGAAAATGTATCTGAAAGTGTGTGTGAGGGATTTCTGTGAATTATTCGCAAGCCTCCAGCAGCTTTTCATGGCAGAAGCAATGGGTTAAACTGGAGCTGATGTCCAGTGTGGTTCAGATGAGCTGAGTAGCACCTCCCAAGCCTGGCCTAGAGAGGAATAAAGGTCTGGTGACAAGGCACAAGCAGGGACATGATGGTGAGGAGGGTGTGGATGCCATCAGACCCTCCAGCGGGTGCTGGGATGAGGATCACGTCTGTAAATTGACAGACTGCTGCCTGTCTTCCAAAATATCTATTGATTGATTCAGTGAGAGCCCAGGTGCTGTCTAATCCTGGTTTGTCTACTGGTGAGGCAGAGGATTCGGGACGGCAAGTCAGCCTCTCAAGATAGGGGGGAAAATCTGAAAATTAGCAAGTTTTGGAGGTTTTTCTGTTTGGTTGGTTGGTTTGTTTTTCTTTTGTATGTTTGTTTTGTTTTGGTTTTTTATGCTGTGAAGGTAGTGGGACACGGGAATAAGGTGCCCAGGGAAGTTGCGGAATGTCTGAACCGTGGCAGCGTTCAAAGCCGGCACGATGGGGGCCTGAGCATCCTCTGGGGGCTTGTGTCCCCACCCCTGGCCCAGGGAGTTGGGACCAGCAGATCTTTAAGGTCCGTTCCCACCCCTTAGCGTTCCGTGGTGCTGTGACAACTCTGATTCCCAGCCGTGCAGGGCGGGAGCCGAGAGCGGGGGCCGGGCCGGGCCGCTCCGCCCCGGGCAGCTCGGGCCATGCGGGGCCCGGCGCTGCCGCTCGCCCGCCGCGCTGGGGCCGCCTTGGGGCTGGGCCGGGCCGGGCGGGACCCGGGGCAGGTGAGCCGGGGCTGGGAGCGGGGCTGGGAGCGGGGCTGCTGTGGCTGGAGCCGGGGCCGAGGATGGAGCCGGGGCCGGAAGCGCGTTCGGAGGCCCGGCCGCTTCCTGCGCGGGCCGTGCGAGCCCGCCCGTCCCGTTCGTGCTGCCCGTGTCCGTCCTCCACAGCGCCGAGTGTCCCCTGGGGCTGTGCAGCTCCTGCGGGCAGCTGCTCCCTCCGGCCCCATTGCCGGCCCCATTGTTTCCCAGCCCGTCCCCGCCGTTCCTGCGCCGCCTTCGGAGCGAGCGCGCTGGGACCGGGCGGCTGCTGCGTGCCCTAAAGGAGCGAAATTGACCCTTTACCCCTGGGGTTTCCTTTCCTTTCCCACTTTAAACTGCATCCGAGTCCCGGGAGCCACTGGGTTATCAGCACAGTGGGTATGGAAGGGTTTATTAACTAACCAGCCGAGCAGGGCAGAGCGTGCTGTACCTTAACTCCCTTGCTCTCTGAAATGTTTATTACATATTGATCGCATAAAGATGTGCTCTTGATACTTGAGCTTTCTAATATCACTGATACCAAGTTGATGCAATCGGTTAAAATGTTTGTTATTCATTCTAGTGAGAACTAGAGGGTTTACTTTGGCTTTACTACTTTTCTTTTTTCTCCCTTTCCCCGAAGGTGGAAAAGAAGACGCAAGGGAAGCTGCAGAAGCGGATCTGCCAGGTGGTCCTGGAGCACTTTGAGCAGCAGTACTCGGCAGAGCTGGGGGATGCGTGGAGCACTGTCAGGTCTGTGGCTTTGGGGAGATGGAAGGAAGGGCAGAGATAGGAATTGAATTAATAGTGACGCGTATGGCAAAGGCTGACACTTAATTTGGGTCTTGATCACACAGCTGCTAAAGAACTTCGTTATTATAAAAGCAAAAAAGCGTAGATGTATAGCATTAGTTTAATTGAGTCAACTGAGAAACGCTCTGATTTGATCAATGTGTTTTTCTGCTTTTGGCAGTGAGTACTCCTGAGGAATATTTTTTTTGAGATTAAATGAAAAATTACTAATAGAAATTCAAACAGAAAGGGGGGGAAATCCATGTAAGAAAGGCCTGAAAGAGCAAACTGAAATACAAACAAGCATGTTTCTATCACATACTGTTGCTGTCTGCCTTCCAAAATATCTATTGATTTAAATCTTACCCACCCAGTGTTTGCAGAACATAAAATGTAAAAAAAGCACTTGTAAAAACGGCATTTTAGTGTTGGCTGAAGTGAGCATTGTAAAGCCCATGTGTGTGTGATTATTTTTGTTGTTTACGGCTACTTTTGCCACTAGGGAAGTGCTTTATAGTCAGGAAGAGCATTATGTTTGATCATTTATATCTTCTATATGAATTAAGAAAGATGGAGAACGTCTTGGTTCAGAAGAAATTGGTGTTTTAAATGCAATAATTAGAGAAAGCAGTGGCTTGATTTCCTTTAAAATAATTTTCCTGCGTACTTTTCTAACCAAAATGATTAATTTCTGATTACACCAGAACTATCAGTGTTTTATTAGATGGGTTATGGAATGGCTTTTCCTTTTTCCACCCTAGAGATGTGCTGACCTCTCCGTGGTGCTGGCAGCACGCCGTGCTGCTGAACAGGTTCAGCCAGAGCCCCGGCCTGGAGAGCAGCCTGGCTGAGCAGGGATACCAGCCTGCCTTCCCAGCACCTCTGCCCTACCTCCCAGCAGCCTTCAGGTGCTACACCAGCACGGCTGCTGCCAGATTCCCTGCACAGAAACACCAGCCTGGCAGGCTGAAGGATTATTACCTGCTCAATGCTGCCTCGCTGCTGCCCGTGCTGGCCCTGGAGGTGGAGGATGGAGAGGATGTTCTGGATCTCTGTGCTGCACCAGGGGGCAAAGCTGTAGCTATCCTGCAGTGTGCCTGTCCAGGTAATGGGGGGAGCCAGGTGCTGGTGGAGGAAAAAAAAAACCAAAACTGTTTGTATTCCACCTAGTTGCATGTTTAATAAGGATTTTGTGAAATCTGTTTGCCTAAAAGAGGATTAAAAATGCAGTCGTTAATTTTACATAGGTTACTGCAGAGTGAAAGGCAAAAATAGGGTACCTCTGTGGATCTTTTCTCCACTGTTCAGAAGTTACTTAAAGCCTTGTCAATTTGTTGGCATAGGGCTGTAAGTAATCTGCAATCTTAGAATACTTGTCCTGTTTTCCTTTTTTTTTTAATTCTTTTTTTCTGCTGCCTCTTTTGTCAGTGCTGTGCAAATATTACAGGTAAATTTAAGTGTGCTGATGTAAAGCAGAGCATAAGAAATGAAATGTGCAAGATCAGGGAGGTTTATGGTAAGGAATTGGTTGGAGAAGGATTCTGAGATGATCAGAGTGTTTAGAAGGCAGCAGCTTGGGCCAAGGAGTCAAAGCAAGCTGGGATTGCTGTTTCCAAGTTTATTTTCTGGCTTGGGTAATAATTGTTTCAAACTGTTCACAGCACCTTATGCTCCTGCTGATGAGACCATTACTATGACCAACTGATTACAACTGGTTTTCCTCTCTCTTCTAGAGGAATGGGGTGATGCTAATGAAATAAATTAAATAGGAATTATCCTTTCAGAAGGTGTTGGGAAAAAATCCCCCAACACTTTACCCTCTGTCTGCTTCTGAAGAGACCAAACTGTTGCTAAGGATGGAAGATGTGAAGAATTTGATTTTTAATATACCTCAGTGAATGCTAAGATGTACCTTAAGATACACAAAATTGATGCTTTATTTATTTAAAAAGCAATTTAATAATATGGGGCATGCACTTCAGTTAGATGGTGGCTCAAGCATCCCAGGAAGACACTCGCTCTTTGGATATGGGTCATGATTAAAGTTTGTTTTACCGTGGAAGTCTATTGCTACAGAGGGATTTGCTAGTAAATATTTAGGGTTTACTCTGTAGGAGCGTGTTAAGATTTATTTAGGTTTATAAAAATTCAGTAGTGTTCTGAAAAGTGCAATAATACAGGCACATAAGGTGTGAACTCCATGGTAGTCATGGCAATGCAGTAGAACTTCCAAAATGGGTCTAACAACTTATATTTGCCTAAACAAAACAAAACAGAAAAGAAATTATAAAGACTTCTCTTTGGATGTTTACTTCTTTTGGTTTGTTTTCCTTCATTTTCTAAGGTCATTTTCAGTGTAATGAATATGATGATTTGAGGTCAAGATGGTTGGAGCAGACAATAGAATCCTTTATCCCAGATCCTTGGATTAACTTGCTAAGGTTCTCTAAACTGGATGGTAGACAGATTGGAGATCTTCAGCCTGAATTTTATGACAAGGTAACATTATTATTGGCAAGTTACATTTCTGCATTCTGATTCTTCTGTCTATGCTGCTTTCTTTTTAATTTTCTTTTTTTTTTTTCCTGGCCCCCTACAAAAATACCTATCAAGGGAAATAAAGTCATGTGCAGGATTTGTAGAGCCTCAGGAAACATTTTATGAAGCTTGTTGTGCATTTATTCCTGTGTTGGATGATGATATTCATCCTTGGGAGTGAATTCTGAAGACCTTGTAGCTGTAATCTTTGCATGGTGTGTAATTAGGGAGGGGAGGAGAACAGGAGGGAGCTGCTCAGATAGGTCTTATTTCCAGAGCACTAAATTTTTATCTCCCCACCTCCTAACCCCATAAAAACATCTAAAAATAGTAATGGGATCATTTCACCCCCGAAATGGAAAAAAAAAATTTTCTTAATATCTTCAAAAGAAGATTGAATGTATTTTGGCACATGGTGTTCAAAAAGTGACCATCTCTGTTGAGATTTTTTTAAATTTGATTTTATTAATTGTTTAGGTGCTGGTTGATGCTCCTTGTTCAAATGACAGAAGTTGGCTCTTCTCTGCTGACCCTCAGCAAGCTGTGCTCAGGCTCATGCAAAGGAAGGAGTTGTCTTCCCTGCAGTTCCAGCTTCTAAGGTGAGAAGTGCAAAAAGTTAAAGCAACTTCCTAATTAATATAAATTACATGGGAGCAAGATTTAATAAACAAACCCAGGATTTGTCCTCTCAAGATAATGTCAGGATTGTGGGGTTGTGATGCTGTTCACAATAACCAGTGGGTCTGGAAATCTGTGTGGGTGATATCAGCAGTGAGGCCTTGGTGCTCTTAACTCACTTATTCACTGAAATGTCCATTTTCAGGTGACTCACAACAGTCTGATGTAAAATCAAAATATTTTAGGTGGACACAGCTAAAATGGGTTTAGATATATTCCATATTGATTGTTTGTAGCACAGAAAGGCTCCCAGTCCTAACTGGCAGGCTAAAAAAAGTAAAAGAATGTGAGGTTTGGTGGGAGAAAGAGAGGATTGTTTTTTTGGAGAAATCTCCCCAATAATACAAAGCCAGGCTGTCATGTATTGCACATTTTAATGCTACCAGCCATGGGCTGGCATTTCAAACTGCACAGTTTTTCTCGTGGAAGAAAAAAAGAGAGTGACTTTTCAATAAAAGCTTCTGAACTTGAACGTTGTTTGTGGAGTAACATTCATGCCTGAAGTGCATCTGTCAAAGCAAATTGACGGGAAAATAACATATTATTGGAAAAAAGGGAAATTTTTATGGAAAGTTCCCTTTGCAGTTCAAGATAGTTTTGCAAGACTTCTAGTTGAAAAAGGCCTGGCAGAAGCCTGTGATTTATAACAGAAATATGAGGATCTTATTGCAGTAATGCATCATGTCATCCATTTCCTTTGAAGAAATCAATCACATTTAAAACACTGACCTGTTTCAGTTTTCCCTTTTCAATATCTGACATAGAAAATCCAATTTGTGAACCTGTAGCAAAAGGAAGCATACATCATGCAGAGAAATTTTGAGAATTTGCATAAATCATTTTGCATTGTAATCCTGGAGAACTCATGACAGCAGAAACCTTGTTTAAAAAAAAAATACATTCCTGTCAGCCCAAATCAGATTTAATTGAATTATTCCTAAACAGAGAGAGAACTTGCTGTTGAAAATACATTCTTTACTTTAGCAACAGTAATAAGAATTTGTAAAGGCAAAATACCTTTGCTATATAAATTGTAGTAAAAGGATGGTTACTTTCAAGAGTTAGAGTTTATAAGGATTATTGAATAAAAAGGTTATTGGTGAAGGATATAAGGGTTATTGGGTAAAATATTTAAAGTATAGCTGTCCACTGGCTGGTTATTGTTCTTTTTACCTGATCACTTTAGAATGAATTCCCAGTTCTAAAGACATCTCAGATCCCATGTGAAAGGGGAAAAAGGAAATTAAAAGACAAGATCAGGAAAGGCTGAATGGTTCACAACAAGTGCATTAGAACTGAAATTCTAGAATGTTTCCCTATTCAAGCCTCTGTTTTATAACTAGAGTGCATAATTATAAATAAAAAGTTGAATTTGAATCCCTTCTCCAGTGCTTCCAGTAATGTTCAGGAGGGCTGAGCCTCCATGAATCCATCTGTTCTGCTTTTGGCATAAGCCAGCTCCTGCAGGGCTCTCTGGCTCACTGCTGCAGCTTCCCTGGTGCTTTATGTTCCCAGGTGTTCCTCACCTTGGTTCCTGCATCTGCAAACAGAAAACAAATGTAAGGCTGAATCCCAGCAGTTTCATTGAGAGTAATGGAAGAAATACATTATAAGAGCATGGAGTGACAGGACAAGGGGAATGGCTTCAAACTGAGAGGGAGGCTGGGTTTAGATGGCATAGAAGGAAAAGATTCTTCCTTGTGAGGGTGGGCAGGCCCTGGCACAGGGTGCCCAGAGCAGCTGTGGCTGCCCCTGCATCCCTGCAAGTGTCCAAGGCCAGTCTTGGAGCAACGTGGGACAGTGGAAGAGGTGTCCAGCCCATGGCAGGGGTTGGAAATGGATGATCATTAGGTCACTTCCAACCCAAACCATCCTGTGATGCCAAGGTGGAGCTTGAGCATTGTTTCAGTTGAGCAGGAGGATTAAGTGTAACAGAAAAATGAGAAGAATGAAATGAAAGGTGGAGAGGGTTTTTTTTTTGTTTGTTTCTGTCAAGCAACAGCCTAAAATTTGAGATTCCCTCCTTCTTAATTAAGGAAATGCTTTGCCTCTAATTCGTTTTTATGGATCTATTTCAGAGGAAGCTGAGGTCATCAGAGGGAAGTTAAGGAGAGAAAAGTAGGGTTTGCAATACAATGTAATTAATTAAGTACATAGAGGCTTCAGAGAACAAAGATCGAGAAGAAACTGATGCAACAATCCTCCTCCTGCCGCCTGCATAAAATCTGAAATGTAAATAAGTGATATAAATGCTGAACAGCAAATGTTCTAAGCAACAAGGGCACCACTGATTTGAAGGAAATTGAGATTGTAATGATTGCTCGTACCCAAACCAAAGCATCCCTGCTGAGTGCTCTAATCCAAGAACACACTGCAAATCTTGTTATTATTTGGAGTGTTCGTGCAGAAAACAAATTGCAAAGTAAAAAAAAAAAGAGAGGAATATTCATTTCCTGATGCTAAATGTTAACACAAAATACAGTGGTTCCCAAAAGCAAATTTACCAATGTTATCAGTTCTCAGAGAGAAATTAAATTTTGGGCTAAGCTTGAATGGCCAATTACATAGTGGTTAAACTGTTATGGATGTTGTAATTATTCTTAGACTGGTTTCTGCAGCTGAAAGGAACTTGTGTTAGGGCTCAGCAAAAAAGAAATCCAACAGAATACAATTTAGAAACTCAGCAAAGGCATTCAGACTGCTGGAACTCTTCTATGCAACATCTCTGAGTAATTAAACAGCTTTGTATTTTCCCTGAATTGTGGCTTTTTTCACAGGAGAGGAATTATATGCTCTTAGCTGGGCATTTTTGTGGTTATAGAGGCAACAATTTGTGTTAATAAATATAAAATCATATATTAAGCATATGTCACCACTGTGCCATTTCTGCTGCGTGGAGTAAAGTGTGCTGGGAATTTCTTCATCACATCTTCAGCTCTTTCCCCTGGAATTTTTCCTTTTGCTCCTCTGTAGGTGCCCAGTTAATCCTTTTATTGTCCAAAACCACCTTCCCAATTAGCTCCATTGAGAATTTTTGAGAATTCCAACTGTTGGACCAGGAAATCTGCTGTGGTTTGTGATAGGATTCTTTAGCCACTTTCTGTCTTACAAAAGCTGAATATTTTGCATGTTGTTGCTGTGCCATTCCCCAAAACACTTTTATTGGCTTGTTAGAGGTTTTACCTGGTTGGGTGGAATTTCTTCTCAAAGGGTGAGGGCTGTGGCCACTGCTGTGGCTCCAGGTGTTCCATCAGGTGATGTTAAAATAAATGATTTCTGATGTTAAGTGTGGCAGCACCCTGTGAATAATTTATGGGTCAAGTCCCTTAGGATATGTTGCAAAGCCAGGTTTATTGAATATATAAATAACTGTATGATTAAAAAAATAACCTACTCAGCAGCCTTTTGGCATCACATATTTGAATCCAGGCAGAAATTTTGCTTTAATTCCACCTTTAGTCCTTTCTCAGTGTGTTTAATGAGCTGTGAGGATAACACTAACCCTAAAGGTCTCTTTAGTGACCTTCAAAAGTCTTTCATTCTCCCTTCTGGGCTGTCTCATATCCCTCTTTTAACAGGATGAGCATTCCAGAGGTCACCATGCATTAAAGGAGAAAGATCAATAATTCTAGCTGTTTGTTTGGTCTATACTTTAGAATAATTTAGAATTATTTGCAATAGAAATGTTGCTTATCAGGATTTTCAGGGCAAATTTTGTCTAGGGTGTGTTTTTTTGGATTTGTGGGGTTTTGTTGTTTAGTTGAGGGGGTTTTGATACCTGTGTCTCCTTTTATTTATGATTCCATTTAATGTTGAAAAAGGCAGTTGATTTTCATGTTTCTCCTGTTATTCCTCAGCTGCAGTGTTTCTTCACAGGAGCAGTTTACTTAGAGAAGAGCAGAGGGAGTGCTTGAACTACTGTCACTGCCCATCACAAAGTACTAAAAAAATTGATATTTTGATGCTGAAGGATTTTCTTTATCATTTTGTCCAGGTTCAAAGAAATAAAAGTCAAACATTTACCATGCAGGTCATATTGCCACAAAGTATCTGGACTCTTGTGAGAGGTAAAAGGTAATGTGGAGATTTCATGTCAATAAAAGAATAGAATTGGCATTTTTTATTCTGATGAGACATTATGTTGCCTATTGAGCAGAAATACGTCATAGTTGCCAAAAGATGGCACTGTTGAAGTGTTGTGTTAGTTTAAAATTGCCCTAAAAATGTATCATCTTTTTACTTTTGTGCTGAAAACGGTCGAATGATGAACATAATTAATGCTGCCCCTTCTCAGGGCATGCAGCATAAACCCAGGCACAGGAGGACAGGCTGAACATGCAGGGGCTACCTGTACTATGAAATACATATTTTTGTGTCTACCTATTTTAAAAGGTCGTTTGAGAAAAGCTTTTTTCAGTCTAAAATTCTTGCTATCATGTCTCATTTTCTGTAAGAGGGAAAAATCCTTTTTAGGTCCTGGCTGACTATATTTTAGTTCCATGTAACAGATTTTTTGGTTTGGAATTGTTATGTGGCTCTAGCCATGATCATTTTTTTTCCTCTGAGGTACTGAACAATAATGCTGTTTTGTTTTCCCTAAGTTCGTAAATCTTGAAAAATAAACTAAAAAAAGAAAGAGCTTTGAAATAATATATTTATTTTTAAAGTCTTTTCTGGTGCACCTGTAATACATTGAGTTAGGATAGATTAATGCATCTGCTGTACCTCTGACCTCCACAGTACAAAATGAACCTGTACCAGGGACACACCCTGCAAAAATATCAGTATTTTTTACTTTTTTTTTTTTTTAATGCTGTAAAATCTCATTTAGAAAGAGGAGAGGAGCAATATGCATGTGTAATTTGTTGTACAGAACTTGCTGAATTAGATGGACAGAAAGATTTTCCAGGGCTCTTAATGTGTGTTCTGATGTTTCTTCATGTGAAGCATGACACCTTACAGTAATAGTGACTGTAAACTTGTAAAATTGATTACAGGAAATATATGTAACTGAAATAAAATCATGACATTAACTAGATGTTTATTTCATCTGAAAGTTGTAGCTCTTTAATAAACACAGATGTCATGTGTGCCACTAAGAGAAAAAGAACTGCAGATTAATTACTTTTAAATTATGTGGGTTTTTTTTTTTTAAACAGGGCATTGTAATAAGAAGAAGGAATATATTTTGGCATCTTAATCATTCTAGGTTTGGCTTCCCATTTTTGGAGTCACAAAGTAACAGGTGCTGAATTCCTTCCTGAATCCATAATTAAGATTCGTAGTGAAAGAGAAGCCTGAATTCCTGGATGGTGGAGTTAGAGCAGGACTGAGTAAAGCTTGGGTGAGCTTGTTTCCCTCCGGTGAGGAGAGGAAGTTGCTGCCATATATTTGGACAATTCTCTGATGGCAAATTCCTCTCCCGAATGAATTCTCTGTGCTGCTGGTGAGGAGAGGACCCAACTGCCTGGCTTTGCTGGCCCAGCTCAGTGTCACCCTGTGTGACTTTGAGCCCAGCACTTCCTCACTTGGAATTTTGCAGCTCCCTGCAGGTTTATCAGGAGCCAGGCACGGCTTAATCGGGGCTGGCGGGCGTTGACTTTGAGCACAGGCACCGAAACAACGACAAGATGGATAGATACATTGATTAACCTTGCTGCCTGAAGTAATTCTCCTCAGGTATTTTAATTCCTGCTTTGGCTTCCAAATAAAGAGGGCTGCACTGAGCAGCCTGACCTTTCTGGGTCATGGGCCAGGGAAAGTTCACTAGTTGAGGTTTAGACACGGGGGAGGGTTTTGAGGTGAGATTTTCAGGTTTTCCTGTGCTGCCCTTTCCTCTGATGGACTCAGTTGGAGGAGCATGGTGCCCTTGAAAATGTTGTCTTTAGGGATTCTTACTTTCTGTATGGGAAGAAAGGGACATTTAGCAAGTGTCCAGGCTTTTAACCTTGTAACCTGTAGCTACATCTACTTCTTCCATCTTTTACCTTTCCCACTTTACCTGGTAAAAGAATTTTCTCTCTTGTCTAAATGCTGTCTTAGAGGTAGGAAAGTGGTTGCCATTATCTGCTTCTCTGAGTAAAATTCTCAGGTCTGCTAAAAGTACATCCCAATTGTCACATTAAAACATTCCTAAGCTTACTGGCTGCCCTCAGGGCTTGGCACTCCTGCATGCACGGAAAAGGTGTAGCTGGCAGGGGAAAGTGTCAAAAATGAGTTATGTAGGTGGATTCTGACAATAATCTGAAGATCAGCTCGACTTTATGAGAGCCCATTTAGACTTCAGCTCTGTTCTCTTTGAGTTCTACTGGGAAAGATAAAAACCAAGATCCAATACATGGGGGGAAAAAAGTGATTTTAAATTTCCCCAAATGGAAGTGAGGCCATGAGAGACAGTGCATCAGGCTCTGTTGTTGGTTTGGTGTTCATGAGAAGGGGAGGTTGCACATCCCTGCTTTGCTTTAATTTAGCAGTTAATTCTGTATAGGTGGGTGCACTGTGGTTCCTCAGGCCAAGAGCAGCAGCATGAGCTCTGCCCTTTTATTGAAATGGGCAGCTGCCAGCAAGAAGAGGAGCTGGAGAGAAGTGGGGACACCTTTTGGGTCCAGAACTGCTGCTTTTGGAGCCCTCTAAGGAATAAATGTGTGTTGGGATGCCGGGATGAATATCTGGCAATTCACATGGCTGCTGGTAAGTGCAGAATTTTAGAAGATGAGAGCTGGGAGGGATGTCAGGGTTCCACCTGCTCTCTTTGGCTGTCTCAAGGTGGCAGTGTGAATGTTGGGTTCTACCAGCCTGTGGCAGGAGCGTTCTCAAACGTTTCTGCAGGCTTTGAAAAGCTATTCAGGAGTGAGAGACAGACTTCTGGTTTTAACTAATTTATAGGTTTAACTGCTTTTCAGAGTATCCTCGAATGAGTCCACGAGGCCCAGTTAAACTGAACATACTTAGGCTACCTAAGTGTACTGTAATGTGGTTCTGCCTTTAACAGGCTGAACTTGGAATTGCTCTCTCACTGAGGCTGTTTGTGCTCACTCTCCATCTTTTTCCTGAAAACTCATACAACACAGGCATTGAACACATTTTTCTTAGAGCACCATCAGTTAAGAGAGCTCTGTCCTTTTACACTGAGTAAAATCATAGACTTCAGTAAAATATATACTTGGCTTGCTGATTACCATAACCAGGACTCATATAAAAGAATTGAGCAAGGCAATGTGTATGCTCCCAAGGGAAATAGGTTTGGTAACATTCTCAGGAGTTTTTACCTGCTCTTACCACTGTCTGCAGCAGCCATTTGTCCTGGTGTTCCCATATTATTTTGGACAGGACTTTGAGAGCAGTTTTGATCTCTGATCAGCTTTGATCCTCCTGGCTGAAGCTTTTCTTTACTGATTATTTTCCCAAAACGTTGTAATTCGGTTTAAAGGGCTTATCTTTTCCCCTCTTTGTGTTTTCTTCTTTCCTTTCTCAACTGTCTTTGGTCAGCTCTCACCCTTGGGAAGTTCTCAGCTTGTTTCAGAAGGAATTGCTATTTCCATGGCATTGTCTTTGTTTATCTAGACTTGGAATCACACTTCCTGCATTTGAGGGTTGCTCACCTCATTTGGTTTGAGAAGATGGTTGTTTCTTTTTATTTGTCCCAGGATATTTTTTTCCCTGGGGTGTGGGGGATGTGTGAGCACAGTTTTGTCAATAATATCTACAAATTTCTGATTATTCAGTGTCATTTACACCATTCACCTGTTCTGATGTTCTTGTTATTAAATAAATCTTATTGGGGGAACAATTGTATTTAATGTGGTATTTGCCTGTAGTATGTGTTTGTATACCAGCTTACAATTCAGTCTTTGAGCAAAAATATATGTTTTAATGGGATTTATCTTCAGACAGTGTTTTAATAGCAAGTGAACCTTCTGTGTAGCTTCCTCTTTGAGAAATGTGGTACCAGGTTTGAAGAATACCCTTCTGTGGTGCAAGATTTTTGGGTTTTCTCCTTAATCTCTTAATTTGGAGTAGGTGACTATAACTTGCATATCTCATTTCTATACTCATAGGTTGTATTTCATGTGTCTGGCAGATCTGCTGTAATGGGATAAAAGCAGTTTATTTAAATAAAGTTTCAGAGGTAAAGTGGTAAAGTACCTCCATTCCCTCCATCCACCAGTAGCTGTGAAGCTTTCAGGCTTTAAGCCCCTATTTTGCCTTTGTTTAGTCAAAATTTGTCAACAGGTTAATAAGTGAAGGGCACATAAACAAACAATATATGATCCTTAAAAAATGAGGTCGAAAAGCAGTGGCTCAGTGACACCCTCAAATCCTCTTACTGCTAAATAATTTGCAGAATTAGCAGGAATGTTTCTGAAATTATGGCCCAGCCATTAATTCAGGCTGCTACTGCAGGTTCACACAAGCATCTTGCCAAGTGTCTAACTGGCCCTTTTGATGTGGGGTGACCCATTCTCTATGCACTTGCAGCATTTCCACAGCAGTGCTGAGCACAGGAATGCTTCATGTAGGTTCTGAAGGGATGCTGCTTTGTACTTGTCACTGTGGTGTAAAAAATACCTTCAGCTAAGTGAGACTGCAATCATAAATGAAAAGCAAAATTGTGTTGTGTCAGTGGTTTCCTGAACTGTCAATTAGATACAGTTAAGACATTTTCATAATGTTATTTTTGTCATATTTATTTATTCTCTGGATTTATAAGTCTACACATTCTCCCACTAGCAGAATGTCACTTTTGATGTTGATTTTTTTTTTTCCCTTTTTCCTATTCTTTGCAGGTCTGCTCTTAAAGCCCTGCGTCCCAGTGGGTCCTTGGTCTATTCCACGTGCACCCTCTCCAGGGCAGAAAACAGTGATGTGATCGGTCTCATCCTGAACTCCTGCAGCAATGTGATGCCCGTGGATATAAGTGGTCTGGCCAGAGGTGTTTCCCAGGAGTTCACTTTGCTCAGTGGAATGCAGCAGCACGAGCTGCTGGTTCTCCCAGAGAAGGGGAGAGCGTGGGGTCCCATGTACGTGGCTAAACTGAAGAAAGTGTCCTCCACCTGATGCCCGTTGGTTGTTTATAAGCAGTCCTTGATAAATTAATTTTAAGTACAGTATGTGTTTATGAACGCATTGGAGGCAACTGAATTTAGGGTGTTGAAGTTTCCTGATCAAAAGGAAGCAAGAAATTTAACTTATTGTAACTCAAAAAACTGAATGTGCCTTCCAGCGTGGGCTTGTGGACCTCTGACAAGTCCTCAGGAAGCAAAGGGAGCTTTGTATTGTTTTCAGGATGGTGCTTTTAAAGGGATTTGGATTCTAATGTGGTGGAGGTTTGCACTGGTTTTGGTTTTTTTTAATTTACTAACTTGGTTCTAATGCACTATGTTTTTAAATAAATGGCTTTCAGTGGTCTGAAGTCATGGAAATCCTGCATTTTCTCTAAACACATCTAAAAATCTGTGTTTCTGCAAGAACTGATTTGTATGTACAGTGTCATCTTCAAGCACTGGCAGAACAGGTTTCATGTTTGCTAAGTTGTTTACTTAAAAAAAAAAGGTGTCTTTTGTTTACAGATGCAAAGGTCAGAAGTTAGATCAACACCAGGTTGTTGTTTTTTTTTTTTTTGTAATTTATTAATATTCTATTTTGAGCTTGCAAAAATATGAACTGAAAGAGGGTGTATATATTCCAGCCTGTGCTTGTCTTGAAGCAGAGTGGAACCTTTTCATCCCCAAGGGTTCTTTCCCAGATGGAAGGTGATAATCACTATTTTTAAAACTGTTGTTTTAAAGAACAGAGGTAAATGAATTGTTCATGTGGAAATGGAGTTGGGTGACATTGTGCATTTATTAATTTCACAGTATCACAGAATGGTTTGGGTTGGAAGGGACCTTAAAGATTAACAAGTCCCAACTTCCTTGCTGTGGATAGGGACACCTTCCACTAGACAAGGTTGCAAAGTCCCATCCAACCTTAAATTAAAGACTTCCAGGGATGGGGCATCCACACCTTCTCTGGGCAAGCCTGTTCCAGTGTCTCACTGCCCTCACTGGAAAGAATTTCCTTTTACTGTCAAATCCAAATCTGCCTTCTTTCAGTTTGAAAACATCTAGTATATTTGATGTGTATATTACACAGTTTGCCCTCAGAACACTGCTCTACCTTCTGCTGAGGCAAACAAATGCATCAGATGTTCTGAAACCTCACCCTTTGCTGTGGGAGCTTTCACAGTTATCCATTCCCCTGCTTTGGGATGAAAAATGTTTGAGGTGGCCCTGTGGTGTTAAATTATCAGCAATGTCTCTGAAAACTTGAGAGAGGCTGTAAAGTTCATGCAATTTGAGTGTGCAGATGATGCTGTGGAAAAGTCTGACAGCATCTGTCCCAGGAACATTAAATATAATATCCAGATTAGGAGTCACGTCAGGCTGCTGGGTGAAATAACCATACCTTTGGCAAAATGTTTCCCATCAGTTTCATTTGCCCTGTGGAAATGGAAATGGAAAGGCAAGAATGGAACTTGCTCAGGGATGGAATTGAAATATGTGCTTGAATTGGGTGGTTGAGGAGGACATGGGCTGGGTAATCACAGGAGGAGCAAAGAGACCTTTGAAAGCTGAACTTGCCTCAGTCTCAGCAAATGGGCAAATCTCTGGGCTGCCTTAGACCTAACCCTGCAGCAAGGCCTCCTGGTGTGTCTGAAAGCTGCACTGAGTTCTGCATAACCCTTTGCTGATCTCCTGGAGTCCCTTTCCAAGTAGTCCAACAGCACCAACAACAGAGGCTTAAAAAACAAGGCTTAATAAGTGATATTTATCTTTGTTTGCACTTGGTGACTTTTGGTTTGTACTCTGCTTCAGAGTGCTGTCGAGTTGTTTTTTTTCTCCTGTTCTAATCAGTTCTGGCTGGTGACAGGGATTTGGTTGAGCACATGTGGAGTGAGGAGGGAAAAGCAGAAAGGATGGAGGCAGGCTATAGAGGTGAGGGGCAAAATTAGCACATGTTGGCCAGTAGTGTCCACTCAAAGGCACTTCTGCTTGTTGTCCATTCAAGTATCTCTTGGATACTTCTGACTTCTGCTCTCCTTCATTACAAGGCTGCAACATTTTTCCTTTTTACACTTTTTTTTTTGCACCATGTAATTTAATTCCTTACCATATCCTTCCTCCTCTTTCCTGAGCAATGCTGATGGAGATGGGGTGGAAAACAAGTCAGCCTTTTTATTGCAGAAAAGATTGCAGCTCCAAACAAGATGAGGGTGAGAAATTGACCATTTTTGTTGGATTGTGGAGTCCCAGAGAAGTCTTTATGATCTCTAGTGAAAGTGCCCACAGTTGGATGCATAGCACACACCAGTGCCAGCACCTGAGAGGCAACAGAGAGCTCTGGAGATCAGCTGCTCTCGTGCTTTTCTGACATTGTCTTTTCCAACATCCAAAAAGTCGCTTCCCTGTTTCAGGGGATTTGGCACAATAAGAAATTAGAAAGCCTTATCTAAAGGCAATTTCAGTATTTACCAAATTTTATCCTTTATTCAGTGGCATCTGACACAGTTCAGTTATGGCTTGTCAAAAGCATTCTCCACTGTGGAGTGGAAAACCAGATTAAACAATGTCTGTGGACTAATGCAGCTGACTAGGGAACTAATGAGCTGTTGGCTTTCTCAGTAAGGTGTGCAAAGAGAAGGTGAAGCACTTTGAAGGAGGGGCAAAATGAAAAGATCAGAACTACAGCAGTGAGTGAAAATGTGCAATACTGGAGAAGAGACTGTGTGGAAGAGCAGCAGTGCTACAGCCTCTCAGGAAAAGGTCTGAGTGGAGAGAGGAGAGAATGGTGGGAGAGCCCCAGGTGCCTGTACTGGGCTGGAAGGATCACCTCCCTTCATTTGACTGTCTTAGAAATAGAATTGAGGACATCAGGACATTATGAAAACTGCAGTGGGATTGCTTTAAATTTGCAGGTCTTTAACTTAGCTATAGCTACCTGTTTCTTGCCAAACAAATGGCTGTGTTGATAGGTGTTCCTATCAGAAAAATTGTTTTGGTGAGTGGGAGGAAAATTTGAGAATCAGTCCTAGCTGTAGTGGAATATGGCTTACTTGTAAGGTGATGTAACTTTATGCAGTTTTGGCTATAAATGAGATTCTTTGTTCCAGGAGAAACTGGAACAGCACATGCTGGTAGTCTCTTAACTTCCAGGGGAAAGTGAAATTTGGAGTTCTCTGTTTGCCAAACCTGGGTCAGAGTACACAGGGCACACGCAGTCACTGGTCACAGCTTTTAGATGTCACCCCACCACTTGATTCCTGACTAACAACTGGTTTTTGTCAGACAAATCACAGCGATCATTTGTCAGAAAATGTTTTCCTTGGCTGATCTTCCTGTTTGCATCCTATGACTTGAGGTCAAGGTCAAATGGCCTTGCAAGTTTTTATTTTCTTAGTAGTTGTACATAGTTTTTAGCAGGGACAAGCATCATGCAGCTTCCACAGCTCCATTTTAAAAATACTTTGTGTGCTACCAAAACAAAATACCTGGGTCAAAATGTCACAGCTGCTCCCAAGAGGAAGAGATGGAACATGAACCAGGTCAGGTTTTGTACTCCAGTGAGGAATTTCTGCTCCCTGCAACTGTGTCCAAGGTGGTTCTTCACATCATCTCAGAGAGAAATGGCCCTTTGCAATGGTTACCGTGGTGTTGTGGTGATGTGACTCTTCCTGGGCTCAGAGGAAAAAGAAATGGATCTGCTGCCCTAAACCCACAGGTAATAATCCTGTAGTGAGAGGCGCTGCAAATGTTGCTGCAGAACTGTTTTTTTTAAAGATGATGAAGGCACTAGAAGGCAGCACAGCAATCCAAATTTGAATAGAGCTAGCACTTCATTCATCAGTGACATTCTCACCTTGTTCTTTCCAAAATGATACTTCCCTGACATAAGGCTTTAGTCTTTAAGTATTTGACCTGACCTCACTTCTGACAAGGCCAATCAAATAAAGCAGTCAAAATACAAAAGGGGCTTGTTTGCAGGCAGTGTCAGAGCAGATCTTGCAGCCATCCACAAGAGGTTTGGGTTGAGGTTGCCGTGTCTCAGTCCCCTGTGCTGCTCTGGGGTAATTCTTGTACAGCAGCATCTGTGTTGGGGATGGGCCCTGACACGATTCCTGCTGATTCTTCCCTGTCTCCAGTCACCCTCTTTGCTGCTGGGGAGATCTTTAGAGTCACATATCTTCAGTGGGAATCTGAGAACGGGTTTCAGACCACCTTTTGATGCCATTTGGCAAAACTTCTGTCTCAGAATAGGTGTTGTAACACCTTAAACTGCTCGAAGTCCCTTGATCTGAGGGTGCCTCAAAACGTAGCACATCTTTTAGATCAACTTTTTCCTCTTTAATGTACCAGCTCCTTATTGGACATCCTATTCTAAAAAATAGAGGAGACTGGGTACTCTCTGCCCTAAGCAAAACAGAGTAAAGCCCAGAAGTATGATGAGGCAGCAGGGAGAAGGTGGGAGAGGAGCAAAGGAGAGTAAAAACAGAAAGGTGGCTTCCTCTTTTTTTTTAATTTGAGCCTTGTTGAGAACCATCCCACCACTAATAAATGAGCAGCTTCTCCTGCCTGTATTTGGATGTGGTGGGCCCTGAAAAGCAGGGAAAAATGTCACTGATAAAGTTCTCAAAATGTATTTTCTAATTGTCTCAAAGTGGAATAAAATGCTAAGAAAAAATTCAGAGCAATATATTTTTTAAAAAAAAGTTTAGGAGGGTATTTTGCTTTGTTGATTTACTCTAGGAAAAATCTATCTTGTCTGAATGTGTGATTAAGTAGCTGATAAGTAGGAGTAATTCTTTACAGGGAGGAGAACATGCCAGAACATTTGAGTGCTGTAAAACAGGACTGCAGAGAGGATTAGAAAAGGTACAAGGAGGAGTAATTTTGTGTTGGCAGGAAGTAGACTTAATAGTACTTTTTTTATCTGTAATTTTTATGATTCTGTGGCTAACCAGGGAAATGTTTAATGTTCCTTGTACAGCAAGTGAAGGTAGAAGAAGGCAAATTGACATCCCCAGCACTGTTATAATTCATTCCATTACTTCAACAGGGCTTTTATATTGTCACGCCCATAAAGTGCCAGTGTGCACGCTCAGAGCCAATCCATCTTTATATACTGCTCCTGATCCCATTGAAGGCAATGGCAAAACTCCCATCAATTTTAATGGCTGTGGGATATGGCCCATTTTGTAGATATACAATGGATATTTCCTGCACACACAATTTTTTGTGTGTAACGTGCACCTCATCCGAGGTTCACAGAGTGTTTTATAAAGTGGTGAAGTCACAGCCATTGGTGTAGTCTCCAGCTGATGAGATAATGTGATCTGCCTTCAAAACAGGATTTAAAGGCTGACATTTTTTAATCTGTTTTTTTAATTTATTAAGGGCACAGGATGCATGCAGAACGTCTCCATGTGTAGAGTACTGCCTTTGAAAAATCTGCCCAGATAAATTGCAGGAGGTAACTGTGTTAGAAATAGATGCTGCACTTGTAAGGTTAACATTATGCTACAGCACTTAAAAACTAGAAAGCATCCAAGAAAATTGAAGGCAGTACGGATCAGTGGGTTAGTACATAACACAGCAGTCTGCAGCACCAGAGGCTAGGAAAGGCCCCTTTTGAAAAGCAGCTGTTTGGATAGCGAGTCACTCAATCAGGCAAGGTACAAACAAGAAAATATTAATTGGATGAGTATTTTAACTCATGTTCTAATTGGGAAATGTTTTGAACAGAGGCAAGGTGACTTTTTCCTGCAGAACCCATTGTCCTTGACCCTCTTTAAAGAAAATGCACAATGTGTGAGCCATATTTTAGTGGCTGTAAACGTTGTTGGTTATGCATTGAAAGCCCTGGATTCATAGCAGCATTCAACATGTGCACAGTGGAAATGGAATGACCTGCCAGGCTGATGTTTGCACTCAGAAAGTTTCCTTTCCTCACTATAATGTATGCTGGAGAGCAGTGCTTTCCCTCTTTAATGCAGGGACAGGGCTTGCAGAACACTCAAAGAAGAAGTTTGCAGTGTAACTAAAACTTTTAGGATGTAGCTGTGACTTATGTGATAGTAGAGAGTAAATAATTCAGCAGGCCTTGCTGTACAACACTCTTGCCCTCAGTGCCTGCTGCACCCACAGCTCCTGCAATTGCATTTTACAAAGACTTAGGAATTCTTTGCTTAGCTGGGTGTGCACAGGAACATAGCCAGCTTTTGCTGAAGCACACGGTGCCAGGATACTGAGGAGTCCCTTTTTCTGATGGTGTTAAGTGGCTGTGCAGCCTGGGAGTGACACAGCATTGAACAGACAAATGCCACAAGTGCTGAAGGACGGGAGCATCATCATCTCGATGCACAAGCAATCCTTTTGTACCCTTACAGCACTCCTGGAAAACAGCACTGATCTAGGACATGAGCATTTACTGCTTTTGGTGGGTTGGTTTTCACCATCTTCATATTTTCAGGTTTGTTTGTGTTGTTTATTTAAAATATGTAAGTAGCAGGATGTTTTGCTTTATTGGTTTTTATTTTGCTTGGGATTAGATGTTTGTTTGTTTGTTTGTTTTAAATTATAGATACAAAATTGACCTGAACTGCCAGGCTGGGATTTATATTCCTCAGTGGTTCTCAGGAGATTGCAGACCTTGATTTCCAGTGCTGAAAGCAGTCCCAGGTGGAGCTGTGTCCCAAGTTAGCACCATTCCTTGTACAGAACCTATAAACCACCACTGGGGCTTTATGGAGAGGCTCAGGCTGGGGCAGAGTTCAGCTCCTGGTTCCTTTTTCTATTGATTTCCTTTGGCAATTTGCTTCTGCTGTGATTTTTAAAAGCACTTAGTGTAGGCCTAAGTGCTATCAAAAATTAAATCTTCCCATTGCCTTACCTGAAAACAGAGTTAAGAATTATTGGAGCATATTTGCTGGTTTGCCCTCAAAGTCTCCAGGATTTATTTTTTTCATCTCTCTCCTGATAATTATGCACACATATGAGCCATACAGATCTTGGAGAAACAAAGCCACGCTTGCCCCAGTAGCATCTGCTAACTTCCATAGGATGACAGAATCATTGAAGCTGGAAAAGACCATGGATTGATCATGATGAAGCTCCAAGATCATGGATTCCAAACTCTGACTGAATCTCAACCATAGCACTGAGTGCCACACCCAATCACCTCTTGGATACTTTAAGGGATGGTGACTCTATCCCTTCCCTGAAAAATCTGTTCCAGTGCTTGACAACCCTCTCAGTGAAGAAATTTGTCCTGATTTCCACCCGGAGCCTCCCCTGCTGCAATTCACATCTTCGTAAAGGTCTGACTTGACTCCATCAATTTTCAGGAGACAGCTGATCTGGGAATTTATTTTCTAACTTTTGAGGCTATTTTGTGCTTAGAGGATTCACTGGTTTTGCTGAGAATGTACAATACTTTAATAGCAGAGGGTGGGGATGAAGAAAGCTTTTTACCACACAATTTTTTTCCAATGTATGCTCTCAAATGACAGTCTGGCAGTCCACAGCAGTTGCCAGTAACCTGCAAATTATTTCTGCCCTCCCTAGCAGATGTCACAGTGGCTGTTGGCAAGACACTGTGACATCCAGAGATGACAAAGATTGGAATATGTGGAAGTTGTTAAACAAAAATTGTGTAAAACGTTCTTTCTTAGACATAAAAAACCCCAACACAAACAAACAAACAAAAAAGAAAGAAACAACCCTAAAGCATGGATGCCTGGCTTTCTGACAAAAGCCTACCTCCTTTTTTAAAATTATTATTATTTGCAGAATAGAAAATGCTTTAGCTTCTGAACTTAGCTTTGCCTTAGTCTAAGATATAAGCTGCTTTTTAAAGTTATTGATGCTTGACCCATGAAATAGAAAATTACACATAAAATGGATTTTGAGCCCAGATTTCCCATGCTGGAAACAAAATACTGTAGAATGTGACAGCTATCTAGAAGATCTAATTAAAAGAAAATTAAGGTGATTGTAGTTATGGCTGAAACACAGATTTTTCAGTTATTTCCAGGTGTTTTCAAGTGGCAGAAAACTTTGAAAAAAGGAGTCTTAGGAGTATTGGGAACAGAACTCTGAACTTCTGGGTTTGTCCCCTTTGAATGGTCTGATTTGCATAAATTTGTAGCTGTGGAGCTTCTAGCAATGTACAAGCAGCCCATTCTTTATCATTAAAACTTGTCTATGCTTTGTTTTGTCTGTTCTATTGAATCTGTTTGATTATTGAATTTTCTTCATAGAGTTTGAATGAGCAGAACATTAACAAAGAAACAAACCCATGCTAAAGAGAAGTATCTTTAAATTCTTAAATCTTCTGAAATTTCTTCTTTTCTCTTTTTCTTTCTGTTAAAATTGCTGTTTCTGCAATAGGCTGTGAAAGAAAGATAATGTAAAAACTTCCCAGGAAAGCATGCCCTCTGTTGAATTAAAAGGAAATTGGGAATTCTCTTTCCCTCTTTATATGATCCCTTTAGTCTGTCTGAAGGCTAAGAGTGGCTAAGTGACCCTGTCAAAATCCTTTTCACTTCCTTGGAGCCTTGGGCCTTCAAAATCATTTCAGGACTTTGAAAATGTCAAATTTAATGCTCAAAATGGACCAAGTTTCAGTTCTGTGAGATGGCTCTTCAGGTACACAACTGCTGGTGGAGGAAAGTGTCATTGATCTGCCATGGGGGGATTTTAATAAAAACATTGTGTGGACTTGTGTGGGAAAAGCAAAGGTAAAGTTTTGTTGGAATATCTGCAACTGGTTTACACTATTTAATGGATAATTCTTATAATGAATGAAGCAGGATCAGGCATGAACAGGGGTGAAATTTTGCAGAATATTTTCTGGCTTTCTTCTCAGAATGGAAGAGACTTTTATGCTCTCTGCCTGGTGAAAACTGCTGTTCAAAATTTATGCAGGGCTTGCAAACAAGTAAAAGTTTTCTGTCTAATCCTATTTGAATTCCTGCAGCTGTAAACCTCAACTTTAGTGTCTGGAATGGTAATAAGTTCAATATATATATATAAAATATATAAATTATATATATAGAGAGAGAGAGAGATGTATATTGCTATGTATATTCATGGGAGACTGTATTAAAGTGTAATGACACAAATGTAATTTTCACTTCCATTTCAGAGAATAAAGCAAACCCATCTTCTGTCGGTCACAGTTCTCCCACATTGCCTGCCTCAGAGAATGGGGCTTGAATTTTTCCAGTGAAATTACAATGTCATGGCCTTGACCTGAATAGAAACAAATGTTAAAAAAATATTTATACAGAAGATGCAAGTGTAATCCATGGGACTTCTCTGGCTGTTAATTTGTGAGCATTGTTAAGTCAGTAGCAATAACCTATATTAGTGCAGCTGAGTGTCAATATTAACACATGGGATTAGATGCATTAAAAATGCTCCATTTGCCTTTTTTTCCCCCTCCTAACATGCATGATCAGTTTCAAGTATAACATTCTCAAATTTGTATTATATTCAGCCAATCCAGATCTCATTATGTTGGACAAACACTGTACAGGAGGAAAGTGGATCACATAAATGCTTCTAATATTATTCATGAATTTTCCTACTGCAGTGGTTTGGAAATATGCTGCAAATATTCTTCTATAAATTACTTTAAGTTCTGTTATTGTATTTCTGTGGATTTTTGGGTTTTTGTCGGTTTTTTTTTCATTACTATTTAGAAGGTTTTGATTCATTGCTTCAGATAAAATTGAGTGCTTCACTATTGCTCTTTGTTCTCTACCACTGATGGTGATGCTCATCCCACCTCTTTTTTTATTTTTTTGTTTCTTTAAAGCATGCTTTGATTCAGCCAAAATTTATAATTCTTAAATACTGTTTCAGCTACTCTAGATGATAGTTTTGACACCTTTTTGTCTTCTGATATAAAACTGTTTACACACTGGTGGTTGCTGTTGGACATAGTGGTGTAAAACAGCCCAAAATATGGGACTAGAAATATAGAGATATTTTTTTTTTAGTACACATATGCATAAATAAATCATTAAAAATAACATTCTATATTATATATGTGAAATATATAGGTTAAAAACACATGAAGTATTACATATGGCCCACATGGGTTCAAGGACAAATGCAGGTAACTCCTTCTTATTAAAGGAAAAGTTCCAATCTTAAACCAGGCCATGCTGTAGTGTTTAATAGAAATATTATCTGTGATATTCATTCCTGTAGAATGCTTTAACAGAATTTTAAAGCAAGATTCTATCGAAAAAATTCCACAGATTTTTTCAGTATAAATCCATGGCATTTCTATGGCATTTTATTGTCTCAATTACCCTTTTTTTAGGTTGCACTAAACCTTTCATAAAGGAGTATCTCCTTCTTGTGGTTTGCTGAAATCCTGGTATAACCAGGCATAAAATGCAAAAGAAATATACTTTTCACATGGATGGGTCTGTGTTTACTGAGCATTGCTTCTTACTTGAAGAGATCATTTGTGCCTATTAATTGAAAAAATCTCTTCTGTTAGTTGTGGCATTTTTATTAGGTCAATTTATTTTCATTATTTGTTTGGCTTTTTTTTAAAATCCAAACAGGTGAAATGTTGTGTGATTCTGATTCATGTGGACAAACCAAATATGTGATTGACAGGGGACTTTAAAAAGATTCCTCCAGAAATGACAAGGCCATCATAAAATAAGCAGTGGTTGAATTGGTATTTACACTCACATGTATCCACATGTATTCAGTGATGTATTAATTTTAGTGGTGTTTGGTATTTTTTTAATTCTAATTATAGTAGATCTGCTTTTCTGATAATACAAATATATTGGTTGGTACAAAATGGCATTAATTAGAAAAATCTGAAACATTTATAGGGCTGGAGATGTGCTGTTCATTGGTATTTATTTCTTTTGACTAGGCTGAGACTTATAAACTAGATTTTTTGGTGTTTAAGGTATAAGTCTTCATTTTAATAGAAAAGTGATATAGATGCTGAATTTCCTTAGTCTCCTTTCCATCTGGTCCTGTTTTTGACTTTATTACGTTAAAGTTATTAAAAGTTATTAAAAGTTATAAAATTCTTGTGCATTCTGGGTATGAATAATAAATTAAAAATCCTTAGTAGTACACTTACTCTTTTCTACCAGAAATCCACCTTTTTTTTCCCCACAGCAGATTGATGGACAGAATATTTTGAGTCATGGATTTATTTCCCTTCATCCAAGAATTTTGCAGTGAAGGGGCTGCAAATAAATCTGGAGCAGGAAGGGAAACACCAGAAAAAAGGTCAAAATTTTGAGGTCAAACCATTCACTCTCTGGGGCTTTCTAGGGCAATTACCACCTTTTGTCCTCCTTTTCTGGTGTTTCTGCAAGCTCTGACATTATTGAGTTCTGATCCAAAGCTCCACATCTGAATATTTATTGGGAAATACACACCTGGTGAAACACATTCCTGTTGATGTGGAATAGGTGAGTACTGCTGGAATAAGCTGCTTTTTTTTTTTTTTCCTTGGACCTGCCCCCAGATTATCACTTTGCATGGGAAAAAAATCTTTCTGGCTGCAGTTAAGAATGCAACATAACAAATCCTGATATCCAATGAGATGAGAATGAGAATTCCTATTTGAGAGAGCAGAGACCAAGGAGAGTTTTGATCTTGAGAGAATGACCTAATTCAGATGACGATTCCAAAATCAGGAAAACACAGGCTAGAGATGTCCAATTTGTCATGCCAAAGAAATATTTATCTTTAAAGTCTAAACATTGTCCCATTCCCAGTTCTGCACATTCCTGGCTTTGATTACACAGCCTTGTCCTTTTCCTGTCAGCCACGATCCTGACCTGCTGTGTAAGGTTTGACAGTTCTCACCGAGTTTGCTGTTCCCCCACCTTTTTCTGTGGGTCCCTGATCCTTCAGGCTTAGGATGATGAAAGCAATTAGCTAAATGGTTATTCTCTAAATATAGAGAAGCCTTATAAGGAAGGGTATAGAAAGAATTAACCTTTTTTGCTTCCACACACGCCTCCTAAAGATTTGAACAATTGATTTCACATAGGTAACGAATTAAACTTTAGCAGCAGTGTGACAAATACACTTTGGTTTTGCAGCCTATTTCCCATGTTCTAGCAAAGCAGTGCTTAGGCAGGTTATCACTAAAGGACAGGTGCCTGTTTGGGAATGGACACAAACACAGAGCCTTAGAGGCTGCTTTACTTCTTGAGCTGTTGATTTTTGGGGTTTGGTTGGTTTGTTTTGGGGGTTTTTTTGGTTGGTTGGTTGGTTAGGTATTTTAGGAGAACATGGACAAGCTATTCCCCCTGTCAGGATCTGTTTTCATGTAATTATTTTCTGGATTCTGAACTCATCATGTAACATCAAATTAGGAAAGAAGATAAAGTGCTTTGAGGTAGAGTTGCTCACAGCTTTTCAGGAATTTTTGATCTCAGTCTGCTCTACTCAAGTGTGATAATAGATAATTCATTTGCTAAACTGGAGTAAGATTTTATTACTAAAACATCTTGTCAGAAAATTTGTAAATTGAAGCCAAGATGTCAAAAGACAATGAAAGCAGTCATGTATGTCTAACAAAACATGAGTATGCATGTCCTGCTTTTAAAACTCAGGACTACAAACATTGAATGAAACTTTCTAAATGGAACCAAAGTCTCTCACTGAAGGAGTTACCCTAGAAACAGGAATTTGCAATACAAATTAAAGAAGCTTACTTCACAAATCTTTATATTTATTCTGTATAATTAACTGTGTTTTGAATGTGTTGAAACAGATATACAGATCTCAGCTTGAGATGTGATTTCCGTCTGAGCTGGAGCTCTTCACTTTGGTTTTTTTTTTAATATACATATGTATAAGCTTCATATCCATCAATGATTAAACATATGTGCTTTGCCTTTCAGAAAATCAAACACATGATGTGATCCAGAACTGGCTGAATCAAGGAAACAACTACGCTGACTTTAGGCATCAACTTTGATGTGTAAATGTGAGGAGGTTTGGCACTTCTGAAAAGAAAAGCTTTTCCTTTCTCTTTTGGTAATCTATGACTTTGTTGCCCTTCATTAGAACAAGAAGTCTTTGCTAATTTGCAGTTGTGAATGAAAAAAACTTGTCCCCTAATGAACTTTGTGCACGAGCAGCTGTGCGTGGCTACTGCTTCAGTAAATGGAATTCTGGTGCTCTTTTTTGTCAGTGTTAGTTCCTCTTTATTTAGGATGCTTCGTCATTTACTATTCAATGTTCTGTCCTCTATCTGCAGAAAGAATGGAACAACAATAAGAAGGATCTTGGCTGCAGCATGTGCCCTGTCTTTGAAAGGTGAGAGCAGTTCACAAATGTTGTTTTCTCCAAAGAGTAAGCAGTGCTATTTAGGAAAGTGCTTTTAAACAAATGTCTTACAGCGTTCTTATACACCATCATTTTTAAAGGTTCTGCTTTTCTCAGAGAATTAAGCTAAAAACCATCTGCCTTCTGTCTTAGAAACGTTGGGCTAAATCCAGGTTGGGAGGTGGGAGCCTCACCTGCACTGATCTGGGTTGACTTTAATACTAATTGTAATTCCAAGTACCTGTGATTGCCTCACATGAGGAGGGAGCAGCATCGCCCTTCTCTCCTCCCCTGCTCACTCCACTCAAAATGGAGCAATTACCGTGGGATTTTTGCTCTTCCTTCCCTGCCTGCATCCTGCCTGCCTGTGACCTCACCTTCTCTTATTCTCCTCTGAGCCCGTGGTTACATCCCTCACACCACTTGGGATGGTCGTTCCCAAATTACTCAGTGCCCCTTTACCAAGCCCCCTGTTCCCTACCGCTTCTATTGAACTCTTCCCACTGACACCCACTGGTTTTCCTTGGTCCCTCCCTTTTCCTTGCAGCCTGCACACTTCTGCTCAAAGCAGCACTGCAGGAAAGCTGCCTGTCCCAGGCAATGTCACCCCAGTGCTGACAGGAGCTCTCTGCTATTTTGAAAGGTAGAAGGGGGAAATTGCTTCTGCAAGGAATGCAAGACAGATGGCTGAAAGTACAGCAAGCACTTACTTGGTGGAGGGAAATAAAACCTGTGCCTATTGCACTCTGACAGATTGGTTTCAAAGGGTTCCATGCAGTTTATTACCTCCAACCTGGTAAAAAGAAACTTATTTAGCATCAATGACACCCCACATTTAATCCTAACTCTTTCAGTGAGGAGGCAGAAGATTATAAGTAGTGGTTTGAGAGCCACCACCAGCTCTTTTAGGTATCTTAAATCAATTTATCTGTAGGCTCACTGTAATTTGCAGGATGAGGGAATACTGAATGTGAGAGACAGTTGTACTTTTCTATGAACAAAAAGGTCAGAAAAAAATTGCTTGTCAGCCAGGTATATAGTAAACATAAATTTAGCCTTGTGTGGATCAATATAAGGTTGTGTGTCCACATCCGATTCCCTTAGATGGATTAAGATGTTGGATATTATTAAGATAATAAAAGACAGGATTGGCATCATAATGGTGGCACTTTGTCCTTGAAATTCTGTGCCTGGAGAGGTTTCCATTTGTAGATGCCAGATGGTTCTTGAAACCCAGTTGCTGAAATGAGGAAAGATTTGTACCTGAACAAGGTTTTCCTGTGAAGTTTTCTTTGGATATTCCCTTCCTCCTGTTTTTCATATATCTTTCTTCCTTTGTATTGTTTTCTTTTTCAGCCTCAATCCACTTTCCATCTTTATGTTTTGTTAATGAACAATTACAATTAGCATGGTATCTTGCTTCTGTAATCTTTCTGTTTTTACCAGCCAGCACACCTGGCCATGCTCAGGGTTACCCCTGTTATTTGGGTGGAAATTTCCTTGAAACTGGGCTCAGAAAATTGAGAAGACTTATTTTACTGAAGGTCAGGTAAAGCATCCATCTCTCCCCATTTTCAAATCCGGTTTGTGAATGTGAAAAAATGTCTGTTTCCTTATTAAAATTATTCTGGGGATGAACACTTTTCCTACTCCTTCCACCCCACAGACCAGGCATGCTTTAGGCTCCCCTCCTTGCCTTTGCACTGGTCTGTTGAGGTGTAATTGTTCCTTTGCAGAGTGGCTTTGTAAGGACAGGATTCTTCTGGATGATCTTTCTCAGACAATTATTTCAGGCTACTCTGTTATAATTGATCTTGCTTTATGGCTTTGTTATCTTTAGGAAAAAATATTTTCATCCATTTTAGATTATACCTAAATCTGCTTATCCAGTTTGCATGTAGTGTGTATTTTGAATATATATTTTTTTTCTTTATATGTCATCTACTAATGTCTTATGATAGGAACAAAGTTTAGTTTGAGCTTTGTCCTGTTGTGATTGAGCTCCTGCTGTAATATTGAGTGGGTTACATATCTTTCTGTTCAGGTATACCATAAAAATATTAATATTAAATACTGATTAAAACATATTGCATGTATGTCCTGGCACAGCAGTTTTCTGGTGCCTCTGTGAGAATACTTTTATTTTTCCCTTTGACTCTTCTGTGATGAAATCCTGGGGATCACTTATGATGAATCATTTTAATTGCACTGTGATTTGTAACACAGCAAGTGGAGGTCTCTTGCTCTGCTGTGTCTGATATAAATGTAGGCTTTCCTTTCTCTGAGTAATGGGGTAAGATCAAAACATGCAGCACAAATCAATATTAGATCCAGCCCAGCATCACCTGCAGATAGGCACTGCACTAGAGCAGTGAACATAAAATGAGTCACGCTTTCTGTGGCTTCCTTTCCCCTGTGTGTTGGATAAGCTCTGACCTCTGAAGAGGTGATGGTGTTTGTTTGCTTGTTTGTTTGACTTCCCAATTGTTTTCTCTCTGATTAGAAGACCCAGCTCCCAGTCACAACCCTAAGTGTCAAAGGATGGCTGAGTCCTGAGGGTGGAGTGTTACAGATGAAAGAGGCTGGAGAAAAGGAGGTTTGCATTCCCAAGGAAGGGATGGATGTGACCAGAGCAACCTGAAGTGGTTCTTTGAGTTTTGCTCTGGCTGGGAAATGGAAATGGCCCTTTCAGTGTAACAGCCACCGTGTTCTGGATGGCTCCTATTGCAGCTCTGACCCCGTTCTGCTGCAGGCTGACCCTGTGAGGTTCTTTCAGTTCTCTGCACCAGCAGAGGACACAGACCTGTCCCACTTCTGGAAAACAAGGGCTCAGCCAGCATGGTGACACAAAAACTTCTGCTCTCCAGGCAGCAATCTCCTTTTCTTCCTTGCTTTTTATGTTCCACCAGGATGTACAGCATAGAAAGGATCTTTCTACTCCTTTTTGTGTTTGTTTGGGTTTTTTCAAATAGCCTTGTGGTTTATCTGAATCTAGCTGATGCATGGATAGGTGCCAGCTATTGTAATTATTAGGCAGGAGGTAACTAACTGCTGCTGTTGGTCCTTTATAACTTCAGACTAAAAATTGAGTGTAAGGATTAACATTCATGGTTAGATCACCATTTCAGGTACTGAACTCTTCAGTCTCTTCACACTCCTTTGACCCTGCACACTTCACAGCCACTCCCAAGCATCTCTGTTGGTGGTAAATGGATGTACAAAGCGAGTGGGGTTTTGTTTGTGGGGTTTTTTTGGGATATTTTTCTTCTTCTTCCTAACTTCAGTAGTGGAAGTTGGCTAATCATCTGAAAAGTGATGGTTTATGGCCCATCAGACTCCTGCAGATTTTGCTTTTACTTCCTATTTTCAGCATGTTTCTGAGACCTGCACAAGGCAGACCTGCTTTTAACACCCTCATTAGGGAGGAGGAAATAATTTGTTTACAAAAGCCCAAATTCTGTTGTTTGTTACTGCAAGCTTAAAAAATAACAACCTTAGAAATATTTCAAAGTTCTCTAGAGAACAAAGCCTGGTTCAGGAGACTGATGGCCAGATTATGCCACCAGGTATGACATAAATCAAGAATAACTCCAGTGAGTGCAGGATCATTTCTCCAGCCTTACCAGGAGCAGAATGTGACCCTCAGTTTAATTTCTGAAATGGTGTCTGAATTTATTGGAGCTCTGCACCTCTGCAGGACCTTTCTTGGCTTTGCTGCAGTGGTAGCCTGATGTAAATCAGTTTTCCTTGCAGCTGAGAGCAGTGCTGATTATATATGAAGCTCTATTAGTGCTTGCTGGAGTTTTGTGTTCCCGAGACCATGCTAGGCATTCAAAGCTCACCCTTCTGCTGTGACCTGCAGAAGGAGTAAAGTGTTTTACAGTAGTAATAAAGAGATTACATTAGGTGAAGTTATTTTCAGTAACTATATCAGGAAGATTGAGAGTCAATTATCCTGGCCAGGTTCATCTTTAGGACACCAGCAAAGCAGAGGGTGCAGACATTAATACTGTACCAGCAACAAAAAGGTTTAAAGGCACTGTGTTCTCACTGAGCACCTGGGCCTTATCTGCAGGAGCAACCAGGGAGGTCACCGAGCATATTTTGGGAGCTGCAGGCTCTCTTGGGGTGCTCTTTGACCCCTTGGGCTCCTTTACTCAGCAGCAGCAGCAGGCTGTGTGGCTTTTGTCACCTGTGAAAGTGATGGTAGGGACCATAGTGCTGAGGCTCCTATTTCTGGTTTCTGTTGTAAGATTTTCTACTCTATTGCAAAATCTGCTCTGATTTCAGAACTCCCCAATACTTTTCCCTGCTGTCTCTGTGTGCACTCTCACATCTAAGTTGCACATGTATAATTTCCCTACAATAAGGTGCTGACTGCATTCTTTCTTTTTCTTTTTCCTTTTTTGAAATAATACCTACAAGATGTAGACTACTTGCTTTCCAAAAGTATCTTTGCTATTTGAGAGACCTGGATTTTTTTTTTTAAGTGAAATTGAGTGTCCTGTAAGTCAAAAGATTCTGTTGCTTCTCTCATGTTTCATCTGCAGAGGGAAATGTTGCTTGAAGAAAAGCCATATGCACTGGTGGATGATTCTGCTGACTATACTTAAGGAAAGATGTCTGTTCTGAGAATGTGACAGCTGAATCTGTCACCTCTGCCCCTCACATTTAAAATAAATTAATGATCAGCTGGTGGGTGGGACTAACACTGCTAAAGATATGCTGACATAAATCTGATGTATGCCCCGTTACTCTATCCACAACATTCTGTCTTTTTTGTCACCTTTTCCTTACCTTGTGAAGGAGATGCTTCTTTCTCTTCATTCATCTGTTGGTTTAGTGCATTTTCTACATATTGAACTTGTGCCTATCGGAGCACTGAACTGTGTTTCTGATCAAAATGGGCTGAGTCCTATTTGACTGAATGACAGAAATTGAAATCCTTCCAGCGTGCAGTGGTGCCAGAGAAGGGTTTTGATGTTTTCAACAGCTCATGGTGTACTCAGAAACATGTATTGTTTTCTCTTTCCAGCCCTTTTCCTTCCTTTCTGGGGACTGTAATGCACTTGTGAGTCCAGCTCTGTATAATAAAGGGATTTCAACTTGTTTTGAGTTAATTCTAGCAGGTAAGTACCTTTATAGACTCACCTGTGGCACAAGTTAAAATGGTCTGCTTATCCAGAGAATGAACCTAAAAAGTGTGATCATCACTTGATCTACCATTCTGAATCAAGATTATTAACAAGTCACTCTTTTGTTTTGGTAGTATTGATTTCCCAAAACTGATTACATTTCCTCAGGCTCTCCTCAGCAACCACTTTGTCTTAGCAGTGGTGGCTGAACTGCTAAAGCAGCTGCTTTAGAAAATTGGGGAAGCCTGAGGAGCCAATCTGAAAGCAAAAAAACCAAAAGAAAACTGCACCTCTCAAACAATTGGCATTACCTTAACGTGCATTGGAGTGGTTATCAGTGGAATTCATCTACATCTGCACCTGGAGGGGAGAAGTCATGGAGTGAAGCAGGATGTGTTTTTACTGAGATCCACAACATGATTTATCCCTGTTTTGCTCCTGTTAGCTGCACTTAGTGGTCTGAGGTGTTTACTGTAAAGATGTTTTCTCCTGGTTCTCTTCCCAGTTGCTGTAAATCAGAAGCTGTTTCACTGAGCTTGTGACTTGTGTTGTATAAAACTAGTGCAGATGAGGAAAGAATTCTGCTTATTGCATAGTATTTTTGACTGTCAGCAACAAAAGATATTTCTGGATGAATTGCTACTTCCATATATGAGAGTGTTGGATGACGCTTTAGGGAAAACCCAGAGAAGGATCCGGGTAAAATTGCTCAGACCAACAAATCATCTGGAATGTGATTTCTGGAATTCCATCCTAAAGTCACCAGAATCAAGCTTCAACTTCTGTAAGAAAGTCTTTCAACAGCCTTTGTAATGAACAACTTTTGTTGAGGAAGGGCGAATATTGCACCAAAGTTTTGCAGCATCTCTGAAGATGCTGTGTGGGATTGCAGGGAGAGAGAAAATTTGTCCTGCCTTGGAAAGGACTCCAGTGTTCCCGAGGACACAAGAATTGTGATAACAGGATCACAGATCTCTTCAATTCCTGGTTAATCCTGAAAACTCTGCGATTTTTGCATGCTCAGTTCTGGCACATTTAAAAATATTATTCTAAATCCCTGTCCTGCTGCAGTGTGGATTCTTACCAGGTTTTTTTCCTTCACTTTTTTCACCACCAAGTTGTTTAGCTGGCTCTTGGAGGACAGTTCTTCCTTGTCTCGAGGCAAACTGAAGGAAAACAAAAAAAAATAGGAAGTGTCTGTGTGACATTCAGGTGCTGACAGAGAGCTCCAAACATCTGGCACGACTCTGCAGGGTTAGAAGACCTTACACTTCAAAACAGCTTACACTTTCAAACAATGGAATTTACATGCTTCAGAGGTTTCCTATCTCCTTATCTAGTCTGTGAGCAATTAATAAGTGGGAGTCATTCAGCTGAGAGTGGTGGCTGGGTTGTGTTTTATAAAGCAGCTGAGGCGTGAGGAGACTGTGGCTGGCTGCATTTACACGGAGACTTTTCCTTTGATGCACTTTTCTTTTAATCCTCTGCACTCTGACTTATCCAGCAGGTGATAAAATATACCTGCCCCTTGCAATCAAAATATTATGCTTTTATGTGCTGACTTATGCCCTGGGATCTCCAAACTCTTTGCAAACCTTTTGGCTTAGGTGTTGTGAAGGGAGAGGCTTTATTCTTATTTTCTCCTTAAACAAATTGAGGAAGAAAGGAGTGAAGTGATTTGGCCAAGGTTTATGTTTAGCTGCAAGGCCTCGAGCTGTATCTGACATATATTGCCTAATTATATGTAGCAGTGAATCTTTCAGATTGGAGTATTTGGTTTTGGGATCAAAGCAGGGGAATCCAGAAAAGTCCGCAGCATTTGGAAAACACTTCTCAAACAATCAGCAGGAATACCATGGGTTCTAGGCAGCTCTAGCTTAGCTGGTGAAAGTTGTGAGTGTATAAACTGGTGAATTTTAAGTCCTTTAAAAGAATCACTGCTCAGAGCCTCAGAAGCTGCAATATGTTTCACTACCCATGTACTCAAATATTCCCCCAAGCCTATAGTGCCATCCCCAGGCACACCCCAAATGAACAAATCTGTTCCCATTACTTTCCAAGTTTTGGGAGCGCTTTTCCTCACATGTTCCTTTTCCACTTTTTCCCCAACATACAGAAGAGAGATGGTCTGCTTGTTTTCTGTTTAAGGCTCAGGAAAAAGAGTGATGAAAGGACCATGACATTCATTTGTGCTGGCATTTCATGTGGTAGATTTCCTTCTTTTCTCACTGGTAAATGAGAAGCTTGAAGAATCCCCTAAATGATCTTATAGATACAGTGACTACCATATAATGGCCCACTCTGACTTGTTCATGGACGTATTTTTAATGAAAAAATTGTAGTGAAAAATTTTAATGAGAAATTTGTACAAACGTGATACTTTTGTGGGATTTCCCATGTTAATTTTCAAGGTGATCATTCATGTTTGGGTCTTTGTCTTTTCTGATGCTTTTATTTCAGAATGATTGATCTATAGTAAATGAGACAAATATATGAAACTATGTCAAATGTATGCACGATGACAGATTTAGATAATTCACCAAGATGATTTTAAAGTGCCACTGGCTTCTGCATTTATTGTAGTCAATTCTGTAGCTTATGTTTCATGAATTTTTAGTCCTGATGTAATAATTTTCAACTGTATGAGTGACTTTAGTACTGAAACTACTTTAAACTAACACATGAAATAACAGAACAAAGCAAATTTTGATGTGGAGTAGAGGCTGTGTTGATCCAGCCTGGAGTAGCTACAGTTTATGGTGGGAGATTTTTTTTGCTGCTCATGTCACAAGCAGAAATATGGAATCATAAGGCAAAAATGAGTAGCACCTTCAACATGAAGGCTAATATAGAATAGAATACATAATTGGAATTCAAGGGACTACCCAGCTGGTGAGGAGGAATTGGTAGGTGTGGGATATTTTATGATAGCAGCCTTGTGGTGTGCCTGCAGCAAGAAATGCAAACACATTAAACTCTAAGGTAATGTTGCTTAAATAATTTGTGTGCTTCTGTATATATGTGTTTGCACAGCAGCAGCAGCAGCAGTTATTGAAACTGATGCTAGATATTTCTGGAGTTTCCATTCAGTGTAGGGGTTAGCTACGTGTAATTTTGAGATGTGATGGCGTTAAGACATTTCTCAAGCACGTGCCAAAAAACCAACAACCCTGTAATTGCTTTTTTGTTTTTCATTTTACTCTGCTATTGTAACTGCTTTCACGTGTTTGCACTGACTTATTCTTATCTGTAGTGTTCTTATCTAAATTACGAAATCTACAAACAACTGATACAAACCTAGAAAATTATAAAAGCTGCAAGCACTTGGATCATCCAGCACAGTGATGCACTAGGATTCCTTGCATAGCTTCACTGAATCAGCCATATTTATGCTACTGTGACCAGCTAAAGTAAGTTTTGTAACCGTGCATTTTTGCTCAAAAGCATTCTAGAACAGCACTCTTATAATCAAGAAAAACAACCTGGCTTCCCTGGGAATAAAATATTTACAGAGAAGAAGCAGGTGTGATGTCCACTGGCAGAGAATGGAACACAAAGCAGATGGGTTTCACTTCCAGCTTGGGAGGCTGTTCAAGGACTTTGCAGATGGCATCAGTGTTTGAAATGTCCACAGATGAATTCCCCAGCAAGGGAAGGGCATGGTGTGGATTCCCTGCTCAAAAGGCAGCCCTTTGCCTCCTCAGCCAAAAGGTAAAGGCCAAATCTTGGTCTGCTTAAACTCACTGCTGTCACCAGAGGTGGGCAAATCTGCTCCAGAAAGGATTCCTACAAATGCAGCATGTTAAGTTTAGGTATCACGACATGCTGCCTATCACGATGTACTCCAAAGTTAATTCCCATCTGATCATCCAGGAAATGTCAGATTGTGCAATGCCTGTGATGGATATAATAAGACTTTATCGTCAAATGACTCTCAAATGCTAATGAAGGCAGAAGAAATAGTAATGCAAACACCTCGTCAAATTAATCTATATTTAAAAAATCTGTTCAATTAATAAAACTGGCAAAGAATGTGGGATGAATCCAGAAGAGTGACAAGTTTTTCAACCTCAGCTTCACCCATTCCTAATGTTAGGGAGAAAGTGGTTATTCAGTGAGATGGAATCTATGAGATCTTTCCCTGCCCTTTGTTCTGTGGAGAGCCCAGCATTAAAAGAGATTAGGATTAGACTGGTTTATGAGGGAAGAGAATGAAAATGTTAAGAACTAAATAATGAAATGAAAATGGTAAGAATGGTATCTAAGGCAGTCTGGGAATGTAGCAATTAGCAGATCTTCATGACTTCTCTCCCCTGATAACCAAAGCCAGTGTACCCAATGCAGGAGAGAGAAGAGCAGCAGTGTCTGGGGTTCAGCTCCTGAGGGGCTGAGTGCTGGCCCAGGAGCCTGGAGAGCTCCCACCAAGGCTCCAGCATCCATGTGGGACAACTGGAAGGACCCATCCACCTGCAGGTGGGAATGGAAAGCTGGAAAGCTGGGGGGGGGAGGGGGTTAGATCAGCCCCTCTTGGCACAGAGACTTGTTGGCCACAGGCTTTGCATTTCTACAGGTTGTTTGTGGATTTCCCCCAGAGAGGAGGTGGATTTTAAAACTCCATTTGAGAGCAGCAAACACATGGCACTGAGCTCCCATCTGCTGCCCTACACAGAAATGTTCTGCTGTGCAGTTAATGTTCTGTATTAACACAGCTGAAGGCTCTAATGGATGTGCCCATGTCTGCAGGATGCTGCTGGTTGTATTTAATAGCCACTTATGTGCTTGATATGATGTAATTGTTAACACAGGATTTCTACACAGTAATAAATCCACTTATTTATAAAGCTTCTTGAGAACCGACCAAAAAAGAAATGTTGATGGTTTTCAAGAGAAAAGTGAGAAATCTCCTGTTTAGCAGACTTAAAATAATAAATGCCCTCCCTGAATAGACAAAGGGAGTCCACTGGAAGTTAACTAGTCCACTGGGCTTAACTAGTACCTGAGGGACATAAATTGGATGCACATTTCTTTCCTTGGCATTTAAGAGAGTCTTTTTCCATGTGAAATGGGATAACTGATACAGAAATTGCACTGATTCTGTTTTCCAGTTCTGTCACTTCAGCCAGGACAAGGAGCTCAGGCTGGCAGTGCCTGAAGGAAGGGAAGTGCAAGATCTGGAGATCATAACCCTGTCACACTGCAGCTCATGGTGAGGTGGCCATTTATACAAATTCATTCAGATGCTGCTTTCAAGCTATATTTATTGTATTCCACAAAACTGGGCCATGTGTTTCTGCCTTGGAGCAAGACAATGTTTATTTTTCCCTGGTAAACAGAAGACTGTTTTTCAGATTTAGTGCAGTGTAAACTGAAAAGCTACATATAAAAAGAAAAGCCTGTACTTGTTGTAAAATTTGAAATAGTGTTAGGCAATACAAAAGAAAATTTCACCACTGCTTGCTTCAGATGTGGGTTGGATTGTAGGGGTGATGGGAAAAAACTCAGCAAAGCCTAAGAGAGTATTCAGAGCTATGCCTCATAATTTGTCCATAAATAACACAATAATAAAATAATAGCAATAAATTTAGCAGAATACACGATGAAAATGATGCTTATTATAAATTAAAATGTTTATTTTCCAGCTATAAAAGAAGTATCAATTTAGATTTGTGACTAAGAGCAGATCTTTAATCCTAGCTCATATTTTTACTTGTAAAATTTGTATGAATTGCATGTTACTGGAAGTCATCACAATCAGCCAGTGAAAGGTGCCTGTTGAATGATTTAGTATCACATGGATGAAAGGCATGATGCTCTGGCTGCATCCAGGTATAAATGGCCTCCTGGAATATTTAGAATTGTGTTTTAAATGTGGGCAAAATGCTGGCTGAGTCAAGTCAGACATGAATTTCAAAAGTCTCATGTCAATAATAAAAGTGCTAGAAAATCCCATCCCAAAAATGCCATGGCAAGAAAGGGTTGGACACGGGTTTAGCAATTCCTGCTAAAATGCAGTGGTTCCTCTTTTACTGGATGGAAACTCCATTTCTTCTCCCTCTCTTGTGGCCTAACTGATTTGTTCTGAGGATCAGCCTGTGTGGGATTTTCTATTATTTATGCAAACATTTGCACCATATTGATTAAGAGCAGAGTGCAGCAGTGCATTTTATAAGCCTTAGTAAAATTCTGGCTATTGTCATCACTTGGCACTTCATAAAAGGGTCTGCTAAAAACCCATAACCTTGTCTGTTCTGTCAAGAGTGTTCCCCTGTCAGATTCATGTGGTTTCAGTCCAGCTTTTCCTTTTGTCTGTTTATATGCAGACATAACACTTAACAAGTGATAATGTGTAAACAAGAGCATGCATTATGCAGATAAATAGACTCCCACTGCTGAACAAGTCCGTAGCAGTTTGCATTAAAAATAAATACAGATGCAAACCAGAATTCAATATTTATTTTAACAGCAGGACTTTATCATTGGTAGCATTTCCCTGATGTTTCCAGGATTAAATAAGTGGCTTTTAAAAGAGATTCACCAGTCCAGAAGTTTGAAGCAGTTTAAACGTTTTCTTAATAGCACCAAAGGGAGAGATAATAACAATTAGCAGTTCTTCACAATATCAGGAAATTACATCTGCATTAACTGACTGAGAACTGCTGGATCCATGCAGGCACAAGTCTCTTTACCCACTGAAAAATGTGGCCATCAGAAGTGAGAGGAAGAAGGCACCAAGATTTCCACAGATCTCAGCATTTTGAATAATACTGAAGTTTTATTCAAGGCACAAAATGGTTTGGATTCCATGCTCCATTGAAAATCCAGGGGAAAGAAGCATAACTCTCATTAGGCTGTTAAATATTTCCAGTATGTGTTTCTCATTAATTTTAAAGGTGCTGCTTAAAAGTAAAGCTGTCAGACATTCAGAAATAAAAAAGGCGGTTTATTTTTTTTATTTTTCTGAGAGCATCGCATTTCTAAGCTTGCCTGCAGCTTTTATTCTTGAATGCTAGACTCAGTCTAACTTCAGTTTAGTTTCCCTCATCTCCCCACCCCATTGTTTGTGATGAGATTGAGGTCAGAAGGGTAAATATGAGGTTCATATCAGTACTGGAGAAGGAAAGAGTGTTTAACTCCAAGTTCTAGATTCAAGATGAGATTACAAAACGTGGCCTGGTGAGGAGCTATCAAATGATAATGAGCAAAGGGAGCACAGGAAGAAACGTTCACAAATATTTCTTGGACTAACGTTATAGATAGATGTTTGCATTTGAAGTATTATAGCAAAAAGTTAAGAAAAATGAAACTTTGAAACTCCTGGGTAAGAGGTAGTTGGGCTGTGTCTTCTGTTCACTGTGGATGTAATTGTGCTTTTTTTCAGGCTACCTGTTCAAAGATGCTTTTTCTTGCATAGACATCCATTTAAGCCATTGCATGATCTTAAATCTCTTGTTTCCTTGTGCCTGTCCATTAAAAGGAGGGAAATACCTTCACTGTATGAAAGCTGCATTGCTTGGTGTAATCAGGTAAGCCTGTTCTTTAGAGTCATAAATCTTTCTTCCACCTAAAGGTCTTGGAGAGAAGCCTTATCCTTTTTTTTTTGGCATAGAGGTAAAGAAGGAATTTGAGAACTACTCTACAACACCAAACTACTCTACAACACCAAACTGAGTCCAGAAGGTTTGGAGTTGCAATTTTTCAGGCAGGATTTGTCAGAGTGAGGAGCACTCGAGGTAAGTCAGAACTGCTGGCTGAGATCCCTCTTGCTGCAAGTTTGCTTGCAAAGCGAGCCTTGGAAATGATGACACTGAAACTAGTGGGACTTCCCTGCTTGTATATAATTCTCCAAATTAAGAACTTGTGATGTGCATGTGTTAGTAACAAATTTCAGCCTTGCAGGTTAACAGGGTTTAAAAAGGACAAGGATCCGTGGTGTCTGCACCATCATCATTGGGTGACAGACAGGAGACTGGGACTTGGGTCGTGTCAAGTCCATGACCACAACTAAAAATCAGTAGATTGTTTCCACTCACACAGGCAAGGGGAGGATTTTTACCCTGCAGAACTCAGCAGATGCTTAGGAGACTGTGTCAGGCTTTCTGTTTTGTTCTCTCCTCTCCCTCAGCAAAGTGCAACATATGGGTAACTTTCTTGCTGCATCGTGGTCTGCTAATGAAGCAGACACTAAAGATAATTATACTTCCCTCCTCAAACTTCCTGATTTGGCAAGCTCATCTATGTGGAATTCTGGGGTATTGCAAGGGGTTTTTTTGTTTCCTTAGTTCTCATTATACATGAAAAGCTGCATATTTTGATGTATTGTCATTTGAATGTCCAATTAAACATTTCAGAATCCAGAAGAACCTTTGAAGACATTCCCCTCCTTCTTGTTTTGTTGCTGTTTTTATTGTTCTCGGGGGTTTTTTTTTTAGCGGCTTTTTTATTTATTTGCCAGCAAAAGCAAGTGTAATGTGTCATTTGGATGATGCCAGCTGTCCATTGTGAATGCAAACGATGAGCCAGTGGGGCTGCATGGCTGCCTTGAAAGAATGTGTGAAATACAAGTTAGACATCCTGCAGGTGCCTCTGCTAGGAGAATCTATTCACTCAGAGCACATTTAGCTGATATATTGTACAGCTGGTCAAACAATGCCTTCAGGGCTGTCTGAAATTTTTCACAGGAAATTAAATGCTTTGGAGTTAGCTACAAAACATTATTTTATAAAACCAGGGTAATTTTGGTAGTGCTCTTTTTAGACAGCTAATTTCAGTTCTCTGCCTCTTCTATCCAATTTCCCTCTTTTATTCTTTGTTTTAATGAACTATATACAATCAATTTCTAAGTTGATTTGTTGTGGGTTTTTTTTTTTCTTTCTTTTTTTTTTTTTTCACCACTTTATGATGTTTAACTATAGACATGGCCAGCATTTAAATAATAAGGAATGTAAACTGTTTGGTCTTTGACCCGTGGGATCTTTACTTTGTGCTTCTTGGTGCCCTAATGTTCTGCAATCTGCAAAACACTTATTCCCATTCTAAAACCCATATCTAGATTTATATTCCAAGGATACTTTATGAATCATGATAGTTTAAAAGGCACCAGGATGGCAAATGGTGAGGGGCTCTGCAGTTTTTCGTGTGTCTGTCATGGAAAATGTACACACTTGGAGAAAGTCAGAGTAAAGTAGCATAATCTGTTCTTTCCAACTCCAATTTCATCAGACTAATTAAAGATGTCTCCAAATCCTTTTGTATTCAGCAAAGAACACAGGTTCTTAAAAGCCACTGAGCTTCATGTGACTTAAATGCCTGCCTGCCTTTCTTAAAAGCTTGGAAAAAAAGGAAACTCAAAATGAGTGCCCATGTTCCTCACAGCCAAAGCTGTCATGCAGCTTAATTAAGAGCCAGTTCGTTAATTAGAGTAGCACAAAGTACGAAGTCTTGGAGACCATGCTGAAGAAAAGAATTACAAAAACAACTGGCCCATCAGAATTTTCAATACCAGAAAACTTCCTCTCCTTCCTTACTCTAATCCTAGGGGCAAAACTCCAGATATTCCCAGGAAGAGGAGAAAAGGCTGGTTAGAGAAAGAGGCACTGACTGCATCAGATTTCTTTACTTCTGATGTAAGGAGAGTGGACTGCACAGAGAGGGAGGTTTTTTAGCATCACCATCCAATGTGGGATGCAATGGCATAAGTTTTATGCTGGTATTTTTTGTCTGAAGCCTAAAGATTCAGAACAAAAGAGAGCAGTCCTCAAGAGCTCTGGTGAACAAAACGAACATTCACATTAAATTTGAAAACAGTGATAAACCAGTGGGATGATGCAGGTGACTTCCCCCATGACATTAAGTTTGGGATGCAGTATTTTTCTGGGAGTGATTTCAATAACTACAGCAAAGAGAAAATCCCTACATTTGCAAGGATTCTAAGGAATTCTGATTATAATTGGTGTGATGAGCTGGGGAGAGGGTTCTGGGGAGCTGCCCTTCATTCCCAGGGGTGGAAAGGAAGGGAAGGGACGAAACATCAGCATCTTCCTCTGGAATGGTCCCAGTTCAGTAGCAAAGCCCAGCTTGACTTTGCCTAAATGTGAGGACAGAAGATGACAATAGGAAGATCCTCAGTGTCCTATTAGGCACTCAGATCCTTGTAGAAAGGAAAGGTTATGCAAATGAGTGTATTTTCTTTTTTTTTTTCCTAGACTGCTGACACAGAACACTGATGAGATTTGTGGGAAGATGTTTTAATTTAGAAACTTGGGAAGAGTTGACAGTTGCAGAAGGGTACTGAGGTCACCCAAAGGCATCTGGTAGGACTGTCAGTCATGAAAACCATGCAATTTTGCCAAGTGTAGGGTAGGATAGAAAACTGAGCTGCACTGGAAAAGGAATAGATGAAGGTCAGGGTTGAATTCTCAAAAAGTAGCAAGGTTACAGATGTGAACTACATCAAATTAGGCACAGGGCCAAAAGTGCACATTAGGAATGCTGGTATGCACAAATGTTTATGAAAGTTGGAGTAATTTCTGCATTTAAACATAAACCAAGTCAGCAAAAATTGCAGGAGAAAAAAAGGTACCTCTTGAGAACTGTTGATTACAGATCTCTAACAGACAGTGAGTATAATCACCTCTGTTTATTTGTGCCTCTGTTTTTGGGCCAAATTTTTCTAATTTCATCCTTCCTGCCCTGTGTGTGTCCCCATTTCCTTCCCCCTCTCTCCCCACCTTGGCATTTTCGGTGGTCAGGAGTATTCAGGTGTGATTTCTTTTACTTCCCACTGTTTGTTGTCAGCTCTTCCTCTGAGTGCTAGCACAGGCTTTGCTGAGAGCTTGCTGGTGACTGATGCTGGGAAAACACCTGGAGGTGGCTACTGTATTAAAAAATACAGGGATATCCTTACTTTATGCATTGTTGTACTGACTTCAGTGCCTGGGAGTGTTTCCTTACACCACCTGAAGGGTGTAAGGCCTGTCCAGGTACACTAAGTTTGCAAAATGGGGCAGGAAGTGTTTCAAGAACAGACATTTATGGAACACTGAATGGACAAACCAACCAACCTACCCTCTGATACAACAGAGGCAGAAAATTAAATCTGAAGAGGTAAGAGAAAAACAAAGCCATGATCTAAATACTGGGATATAGTTTTCGAGCATAATGATAGGTGTTCTTGTCATTTCTTTTACCCTCTTGGGAAAGCAAGGTATAAGGCACAGCCTCCTCTTTCTTGTGAGCCCAGGTAAACCTCAGATCCAAATCCAAGGAGAATCTCGAGCTGTGTGTCGTGGTTTAACCCTGACCACAAAGCACTGTGCAGCTCCCTGCTCACTGTCCCCACTGGAGTGGGGAGCCAGCCCTTCTCAGCAGCAATGAAAGCAGTGTGCTATCAACACCATTCCCATTCTAAATCCAAAACACAGCACTGCACCTGCTGCAAGGAAGAAAGTTAACTCTATCCCATCCAAAAGCAAAACATTTTCCCCTCAAAGGATTGTATTACAAAGGCAGAGCTGTGTCAGCTGAGGATGAATTGCATAAGGAAACCAAGCTGACAACAAAGCACTTTGCTTTAATACAGAAACAGCTTGGAAATCAATCAGTGCAACTTGAACGTGGCTGCAATGACATTTCTACAAAAGACTCCTTTGCTGGGTGATCATGCATTTCCACTTCTTAGGGAAGCAGAACCCTTGGTTGCATTGTAAACCTTAATATTCACAAGGATAAAGCAAAACATACACAATGCACTGTGAGTGTGGAATAGCTACAAGGACATTAATGAGCTTGTAAGAGAGATTTCAGTGGAATCTTCACATGCTGTCAGGACTAATTACTCACTGTCTGGGGGAATGGTTCTCATCTTTGTTATGGTAGCAATGTTTTGGGCAGCACTGGTGTGTTACCCTGAAGATGGCTGTGCTGGGTTGGAGGTTAGTCTGGAACCCCAACAAGTCAATTCTAGGAATGGTCCAAACCTCCATGAGCTGCAGGGCTGCTGAGATCTGTGAGACCACACTTCATTAACCCTTTTTTCAGATTTTGGTCCAGTGATTTGTGATCCCCCAAGTAGTGTACTGACCCAGTGGCTCTATTTACCCTAAAAGGTCTATAAAAAAGGGAAACCTGGCCCTGAACTGCAAGGTTCTATAGTTTAGGGACCAAAAGTTAGGGTAGGCTGGTCCTGTTGCTGTTTTGCTCAACACAAAGGTTCAATTTCCTTGACAAATGATGGACAGTGCCTCCAAAATTGGAACTTTGATCCCAAAGGGGCCCTGTGTTATTATAACATAAAGAATGGTTATTAAACTGTCAGAGGGTTAATAGTTTCATCTTAATAATCTTGATAGATGGTGCACATTTCACCAGTGCTCCAAAAGCCCTCAATGAGCTTTAAAATATTTTACTATTGGCTTGCCCTTCATTTCCCAAGGAAGTCTAAGGAGAACTCTTCTTGCTAATAAATTCTTTATCATAACATAGCTGGTTGTCTCCATATAGAAGGGAAATATATCCTTTGCTGTGCTGTCTGATTAATTGGTCTAATTTTATCAGGAAAATTAAATTCTCTTCGTTATCTAGGAAGTTATTTAAAGAGGTCTGAGAAAAACCCCAGCCCATGAGCCTGATGACTTTATTAACTTATTACTTTTTAAGTGAGTTCTATCTGAAGGACTCCTTTCAAGTTTGAGGGCTATTTGTCTTCTGTTCTCAGGATTTCAGGATGACAAATGGGATGTCAGATATGACTTACTGTAAGACCTTATGGGATTCATAGAGGGTGGCTTTTGCCCTTGCCTCTAAATGCTCTGTATGAGGCAGCCTGTAAAGCTGGCCAATTTTGATGACCAAACCAGATATTTCAGTGGCTTTACAACAGGCAAAGTAACTGCACTCTGAAGCAGTTCTTAAAACATTATTGATCTTTAGTGAGAAAAAGTAATAAAATATATGTGTAGAAATATACATGGGACTTGTTCCGAGTTGTGTGTGTGTGTAGTACACAAAACAAAGAAGATTCCTGTCAGTTTTAAAACATTGTAAACTAGTGTTTTATTTCTCTTTGCTTAGATCTGTATCAGTAAAGAATCATTTCCCCAGATGTGCAAAGCTGGTGAAGATCTTCATCTTTGTATTTTTCAGAACTACTTCAAGCTGAATATAAGAGCCAGACTGAGGGACTCTGCTAATTCACTTTATTCTGGCCTCATCCCTGATGGAAAGGGCAACATTGGCAATGAGGTGAGACCATGAAGGGTATAAACCTTCATGCTTTAGATCATAACCCAATTTGCAATAACCTGTGTTTAGGAAGAGATCTTGCCACAGGTTTATAGGATTGTGAAAGTGTATTTTCTGCCCAGGACCATGTCCTGGTATCTTGTCTATGTATCCAAGGCCCATGAACGCCTCTGCAGCCTCTCTGATGAACCTGTGCCAGTGCTTGGTCACCCTTCCAGTGAACAAGTGTTTCCTGATGTTCAGGCAGCACCTCCTGTGCTTCAGCTTCGTGCCCATCTCCTCTTGCTCTGTCACTGGGCACTGCTGAGGAGAGCCTGGCACCCTCTTCTTTGCACCCTCCCTTCAGGCTGGTGGAAACAATGAGTAATAGGATGAGAAGGCATGGCCTCAAGCTGCCCCAGAGGAGGTTTAGATTGGATATGAGGAAAAATTTCTTCACCAAAAGGGTCATTGAGCCCTGAAACAGGCTGCCCAGGGAGGTGGTTGAGCTGACATCTCTGGAGGTGTTTAAAGGATGTGGTTTAGTGGGAGACTCAGCAGTGTTAGGTTAAGAGTTGGACTCTGAGATCTTAAAGACATTTTCTAACTCAAAGGATTCTATGATTCAGGTATTTATCTCCATCATCAGCTCTCCCCTGAGCCTTCTGCAGCCCAGGATCTTGTCAGCCTTCCTTGCTGCAGGGACACGTTCTTGGCTCCTGCTCCCTGTGCTGTCCAGCAGGATCCCCAGGTTATTTTCTGCCAGGCTCTTTTTGCAGTAGGTTGGCTCCCAGCACCAGCTGCTTGTTCCTTCCCACTTGCAGGAAATTCCTCCCCGTGCACAGGAGGGCTGCTCCTTGGTGGTTGATCGCGTCTTTCACCTCTTCACAGAAGGCACTGAAGGATAATTGCATCTACTAAAACGGAGTAAGTTATGGCAGTAATGCAGACAACAGCCCACTGTAATGTATCACACTCCATGAAGTTTGGAGACATTAAAACATAAGTGAAAGCCTTTTATTGGTTGCCCAGAAAGGGGATCTAGAGATTAAAAATAGCTACAGGAAAGGAAAACAGAAAGTACAAGTGCTACAGAGTTCTGTTCTTGGACACTCTTAATTTACAGTTCACTGCTTTTAGTGCTTCCTGATAAATCATATGAAACACTCAATATTTGTATGTAACAATCTGAAATGTATATATTTATAATATTAAAGGTACATTAGAACATGGGGAAAATTGTCCATTATTTTTATTAATAAGTTTAATATAGATGCAGTCATCAGGCATATATGATTTATATGTATACGCTTATATAAGATTTATATATGATATAAACCTGAGAGGAACATGATGTGGGAATGGCTGTGGTGCCATCTTCCCTGTCCATAAGAAAGTTGCACTGAAATATCCTAAACCTCACAAAGCACGAAGTCTGGGCAAGTATTTCATGGTAAAAGATAAAACAAACCCACATGTACTGTGCCCTTCGCTGTCAACATGATAACTTGTAAGGGTTCTTTTTCCTGCATCTTCCTTCTATTATTATCATTCTGTCTGAGCTAAATGACCTGTGACAGATGAGAAATATAGGATAGTTCATGGACAAATAGCACACTCAGAATTGGATATATTTTGAGAGTATTGCAACCTACTATGCTGAAGCTTAACAGAAATGCAAAATATTTTTTTTTATTCGGTCTGGAACAAGTTTCCAGGTAGTTGATTAAATGAAGTGCAGGATGAGGCTTCATTGTGTTAGAGTTTCCTGATTGAAAGATTGGCTTCTGTGACTTTGTGTGGAAGGTAAGAGCAGTTGGAACCTCCTGGTTATAGATGTGATGGCAAATCAGACTCAATGTTGCAATAAACATAATATTCCTGGCATTCATGCGTCATCTCCCGAGGATTTTGGAGATATTTCTGGTTTTGGGGGTATTTCCAGTTTTGATCTTCAGTGTGGAAGTTGCATGCTTGCCTCTCTTAAGCCCAGGTTGCAACAACATCTTTATTTTGGACTGAACTTAAACAAACATAATGGTCCTGGTCTTGGGGCTGGGGCTGGATGAAGTCACTACTTCTTAAGATCCCTTCTAGCTCTGTAGTTCTGTAAACATGTTCCACCATCAGAGCTGGACACAAATGAGCTGCCAGGTTTTTTATCTCCATGTGAGGTACACGTTTTGTTCTTTCACAGAGTAGAAAATAAGTCCTCCCATGTGAAGCCACCTTTTATTCCTTCGCAGGATATTCATCTGGTGGTAACCTGCCATTCTTCAGGAGCATTTGAATAAATGAATTATGTTCCCTGAGTTTTGTAGCCCTTTCTGCATAGCTGAAGTGTTATTTATAGTGAATCCTAGGCAGGGCATATTCCATGGTTAGTGCATTCTTATTTTTATGTGCTACTTCCAAACTTGAAGTTTTCTCCTTAAACTGATGCTGTTCCCTCCATGTAAATCCAGCATTAATTTCATGGCTGATGTCTCAGCTGGCTCTGGGAGGGGTTTCTCTGATGCTGTGATAGAGCTTCTTCCAGTAAAGGTGCTTGGAACAACAATGCCATGAGTTGAGTGATGCCCTCTCCTTATTAATCCATTTAATGGATTGTTTAATGTTTAAATTTGGGGACAGGTGAGTGATTTATTTGAAGTTAATGACAGCCAAATGAAAGGATAAGACAGTTCAAAGATAAAGGTGAGGCAATTTTACTCGACTAAGGAGCTTGTGACTCAAAGGTGTTTTGTTCTTCAGCTGGTCCTTGAAACATGATCTGGTTAATGAAATTCTTATTCATTGGTTTAGATGTTGGTTTTTAATTCTGTATCTGATAACTCAATGACTGTTGCTTATTTTTTTTTATTTGATCTGCAAAATTAATTGTTATTTTCCTGAAGTAGTTGAAGTATGTTTCTTGAAAATAATGTAAGCCGTACACTTTCTGCCAAATTTTAGCAGCTTGTTAATGCTAATCCCAAGGACCATCTTGTCTCTGACAACAGCATCAAGTTACAAATTGCTTTTACAAGAAATTTGAGAGATCAAGTCAATATTTTGCAAGACATCTTGGGTTGTCATTGAGCAGAAATGGTTTTCCTTGCCATGCACCAGCTCAGCAGCTGAGCTCTGTTGTGGTTTACACAGATTTTCATCAGGAAGATACAGATCTTCAGTTCTGGAATTAATGTTCTCTGAATCCCAGTTTCTTTCAACCAAGCCTGTATCTGGTGGCTCAGAGCTGTATGGCTCAGAGCTGTGTTGGTCAGTAGTTTGCATAAATTTTAATTTTTGTATGTGAGAAAAGGGGCTTGTGTGCTAGGGGAGAGGAATTCTCTGCTATGTTGGTGTGTCTTTATCTTCCAGTGGCCATCCAACTCAAGATCCTCTCAGGTGGAAAAATCTTCAGAGTCTAAATCTTTAGAATCCATGCACTGACTAGAGATGCAGACCCACACTGTGACATGCAGCCAGCTGTGAAATTTTGCTAGAATTTCTGAAATTCCAGAACTTATTTTTTCTGTCTCATATGTGTTGTGCTCAGGATCCAGAAGATTCATTTTTGCACTTCAGGAAGGCAGGTTAAGAAATAATAATAATCATCTTGTTAGATGGCAAATACATAGGAATTACTAATTGTTATGTTGAACAGTGTCTCTGAGAGGTGAACACCCAGGCTGGCTGATTTTAGACACCTCTTGTCAAGGATGAAAACAGTGACATGAAACTGTATTTTTCTGGTATCTATTGATTGTGGGTTACTGGAGAAATCACAGAATTCCTATTTCTAATTGACTTTGGTGATATGGACAGTGAAACCCACATTAGCATGATGTCTCTCTCAGACCCAGTATTGGGCTAGTGACACAGAGCTGATTTATATAGAATTGATAGCTTCAGATAAAAGTAAGTGCAAGCAGAGGGGAGTTTTTGGAGAATGTCAGTCAGACTTTTGTCATTTTGATTAAGGACTGCATTGATATCCACAAAGATGTAATAGGCACTGATATAGAATTTGATGTAATATCACGGTTGCCTGAAGATGGAACAGTCTTTGGATTTTTCAATATGCCCTTAATTTATTGGAGACCTGCCAAATGTGGAAGTAATCCTTAGTGGGAAGCCACTATCCCAAACAAGTGACATTTTTGGTGCATCTCAGCATGGCCCATGGCATTCAACACCTGGGAGTAAAAGTATTCTTCAAAGGGCATCAAAATGTTAAATATTAAATGCTGAGGGCAAATGAGAATCTTGCAGATCAAGATCACCAAGGAGCTGGGCTCCACTCACATAAAAGTCACTTTCAAACAATATGGATTTTAAATCAGCCCAGTGTGGAGCACCACTGACTGAGAAACACTGAACAGCAGTGGTAGCTTTGGAACAGGGAAATGTATCCTTCCAAACCAAAAAGGGTGAATGTTTTGGCATCCAACAATATCAAGCCTTCAATGCAAGGTTGTTTCAGAGGCTTGCTGAGATGTGGGCTGTTGGTAAGGAATTAAGGAGTAGGAGGTGATAAAAAAAGGGTTTTTATCTGTCTAGGGCATTGGAAAAGACTGGTTTTTTTCCTCATTTCTGGAAAAACTGTTTTGTAATCCAGTATTATAAACTACAGCCAGTGTAGAAAACAGGCTCCAAAATTATCCAGGGACTGGAGAGGACTTTTAGCAAAGAGAAATGCAAAACCAGTTCAGTCTGTGTAGGTCTCAAAAAGATGGCAGTGGGATGACTTGATTGCAAAATGTGGGTGTCTGACAAGAGAAATTAATGGGTAGTAATGGGCTCTTCAAATGAGTATGGAAAGGCACAACAGGTCAGTCATTGGAAGCTGATGCCAGACAAGCTCAAATGAGTCACAGTTTTAACTGTGCAGAGTACAAGCTCCCAAGAGAAATGTTTGGCCCCTGAGTTGCTGGGTTTTTCTGAAATCAAGACTGAATCCCTCTGTGGATGGCATCCTTTAGCTGTACAGAAGTTACTGGGCTTTTTTCATTGGTAACTGGGTAAAATTCAGTGGTCTGTGGCACACAGGAGTTCATCCAAAATAATTGTAAGGGTCTTGTCTGCCTTTTAACTCTATGAATAAATGTTTAAGTAAAGCCCAGCTCCTTCATTTTGTGTAGCTCAACAGGCTGTTTGTATTTCATTTTAATCTCTAGCACAAGCCTTACTTTCAGCCTCCAATATTTATATACACGGATTGAGGAGAGGGGGCTCTGCAGTTGGGCATCCCTGAAAAATGGTTTGGGTTTGTGGTCTGTGTTTGTGGTTTGTGGCTGTGATCTGTTTGTGTTTGGCCAGCCTGACCTGTGAGCACCCAGGGACTGCCACATGCCCATCATTTTTTTGTAGCCCAGTGCCACAAGTCCCGTGTGTTTGGAGCACAGCTCTTCCAGCCAGATTCTCTCTGCCTGGCCCTGCCCAGATGAAGGAGCAGAAAATGCCTCTCAGCCACGCCACGAAGCCATGAAATTGCGTTGAAAATGACTGGATGTGCTGTTCTCGTGTAAGTGTCTGAATGGTTTTTTTGAATTGCAATTTTCCTGTGCTGCTGTGTGTAAAGGTGACCCTGTGTGCTGGCCGCGGGCAGGTTGCTGCAGACAGCTCATCAGCGTGGTTCATTTGGCAGGGCACTCACTCAGCACCAGCAGCTCAGCAGGATGCAGCTCCCCCCTGATCTGCCAGCATACACAGGCACCTACTAGAGATGCAGAACTCTCTGGAGATGCGTTAGGGTTTGATTTTTGTGGCAGCAACACGTTTACCAGGGGCACAAAGGTTATAACCCCTCATCCAGCTCGCTAGCAGGGAGAGGCAGGGCAGTGGCACTGAGGAGCCCTGAGCTGGGCAGGGAGGGCTGGACGATGCATTCCTGCACTCACTGCTCTTCCTGGCCCACTTTCACCTCCTTTAGAATTGTTTAATTTCGCTTCGTTGCTGCCTGTGGCCACATGGTGGCACGAATCCGTCAAAAGAGCATCCCTGTGGTGGGAGCATGGAGAGGAGTGGATGCTCCTCTTCAGCTCAGGGCTTGTCCCTCCTCGCTGCTGTTTTGATCCACAAGTGACCATGATCACAGTGGGGGACAGTGGTGGTGTTTCAGACACAAGCTTAAAAATAAATACTGGGGAAAAAAATATTTTTGAAGAACAAAACGGGTCTGAAGCAGGAGCAAAAACATCTCTGGAAAAAAAAAAGTTGGCTTTTAAAAAGGGCTGGTTGGAAGAAAACTTTTGTTTCTCTGATTTGTTTTGGGTTTCTCTTCAAAGGATCAGTAAACTTGCTGGAATCAGGAAATTCTTTTTATTTCTCTTCTAAATCCTGAAAACGTTATGTGCTGTATTTTCTTTGCCAGTAGACTGGTTTTTTACAAATAGTGATTAACAAAAATCAGTCTCAGCAGTTATTATGACATTTACACTTAGTTTATTACAACTTCAGTGGTAATTAAATATATTGTACATAAACTTCAGTGGTTCCTGTATCCTGTATTGTCCTCCTCCCTTCCTCTCTTCCAGTGGCTTTAAAACCCTGCCCTAAATGTGTTCCTCAGCAGAAAGGTTGAACTACTTCACTTCCAGTTCCCTCCTAGCAATGGAGAGGATGAAATCCCCAGCACCTCTGACTGTCTTGGGTGGGCTTGTATTCCCTGTTGCCACCAGAAACAGGCAAAGGTTGTGTGTAGCTCTCAGGAGAAAGTCTCTTGGGCTACTTGGAAAGATTATTGTGCCTTTGTTAATAATAATTTTGTGAGTTCTAGACTTCTGATTCTAGACATAAGTCAGCAAAATTAAAGGGAAGGAAAAAAAGGGACAAGAAAAAAGGAAAACCTCTAACGCCTCAGGAAGCTCCTCAACCATAAGACAGAGTGCAGCCGAATCCCTGAAGGGAATATGAAAATTCCCGAGCATCAAGCAAGCATTTGACATCTTTGTTAGTAAACAAACACAGCACAGTTGCATTTCTTGTGTCACAGCATCAGCACAGCGTGTTCTGCCTCCCTCTCTCCCCCTCCCCTTGCCCTTTTCTCAGTCCTCCTCCTGCTGCCCCCATCGCTGGCACGTTCCAGAGGCCGGTGACAACATCCGTGTCTCTTTCAGGCTGAGTGCATTAGTCAGGCATTTGAGAGGGTTGTTTTCCTGCCCTTGGGTACCCCAGCACGCAATGGGGAAGATGCAGGAGTTCAGGGACTGCTGAGTGCTCAGCTGCTGCTCATTCCTAAGTGGAGGTAGCTGGCGAGCAAGTGAAGCATTTAGAAATAAAGGAAAATATTTTTCTGTGGGGGAATGTTTTTTTGACCCCACAGCTGTTAGGTAAAATGAAAAAAAAAAAAAACAAAACAAAAAGATGAAACTGTTGCTGTAGAGAGAGAAAAAATCTTATTGTTTTTTAAAGAGGCAAAACTGCTTTACTGCATCAAATTCTTTGCACCATACAGAGAAAACACTTTATCTTGGAATCGTGCTTTTAGATGTACCTATCCTAACTTTATTTTTTATAGTCCACAGTCACTAGTAATGCTTAGTGATATCTTAAGCTGTATATTTCATGCTTTTCCTTGTGGAGAATTTCATAAGCAATCCACCAGCCTTTCAGATATATTTTTTGACCTAGAATACAGAATTTTCCAAATGAGAAGTACAGTGCAAGTCAAATACAAACATAGAATTTTTTAGGTTGGAAAAGTCTTTTAAGATCAAGTCCAAACTTCCAAGTCCACCAGTAAATCATGCCTTTGAACTCCTCATCTAGTCATCTTTTAAATACCTCCAGGGATGGTGATTCACACAGGCAGCCTCTTCGAGTGCCTAGCAGCCCTTTCCAAGAAGAAATTTTCCCTGATATCCAGTCTAAACCTCCCCTGGTGCAAGATGATCTTCAGAATTTAATCTCATTTGGCATTTAGAGAAAACACAGATTGAATGTTCAAGCTTGCAAGAATCCCTCGTGCTTTTCATTGAACATGGAGTGTCAGGACCTTGGTTTTGTATTTCATCCAATTAAATTGCCTTTGGTCCCTGACTGCCATACTAAGATATGCCACTAATTTGTATCAAAAAAAAAAAAAAAAATATAATTCCCAAATTGCTTATCTCTGGTACCCATTTTGAAGCATGCTGTCAAGGAAAGGAATTAAGCTTGTTTGGGTAATAGATTCTGAGCTTTGCATGGTGTTGCTTGCATGCCAGAATAAGTAAGAATAAGCAAGGTCTTGAGTGGAATTGGAGCCAGATAAAGCTCAGTGTTCTTGTTTTCAGATTATCTGTAAACTTTAATTCAGTTCTAGGCCTGGTGGTTGTGCTGGAGCCTAATGCAGTTTGATTTTGATGGCAGGGATGCTGTTTCAGATGGAGCATGGTGACTGGATAAAGCAGGACTTCCTGAAAGGTTATTTGGAAATTATATCAAACAGAAGAAAAGTTTAGGTCTACATGTTGTTACAGGGGAGAAAGTGGAGTGAAGCTTTAATGTGAGTGCAGAAAGAAGCATCCATACACCAAAGAAATTCTGTGGTCTCTAGGAAATGAAACCTTTCAGTCTTGTTCTGCTGGATGGCTGAGGAGACAAGGGGGCCCACTGGAGAGCTCAGTATTTTTGTTTCCCACACAAATGTGCTTGAACTAGACGTTGTTTCCTGATGTCCTCTCTGGCAAGGCTGTGCTTCTCTTGCTGTGCTGCCCTGCTGGCTGTCAATGAGCTCAAGTCAAGGGAAGTCTCAGCACCATGCTGGGAAGAACCCAAAAATCCAATACACGACATCTCCAAGAGCCAGCTGCCCACAAAGTGTCACTGACTGCTGTGGCAGCAGGCACTGTGTCCCTTCGGGAACGATTTCCACCTGGTTTAGCTGAAACCATCACGATTTTGGCACGTGGCAGAAGGTCCAGGGGAGCACAGGGCAGCCTTCCCCCAGTGCTTCACTCCTGCAGCTTGGGGAGTGCCCTGCAGGCAAGGCTTTGGAGCTGCAGTCCAGCCCTGAGATACAGCCAATAAGGGACAGTAATTTGGATTAAGATGTAGAGCTCCAGTTTGACTGCAGCTTTTAAGTGAGCTTCCTTCCTTCTGAATTGCTCCCAAGACCCCTTTTCCTTTCACATCCTTAAAAAGTGATCACATTATTCTTGGGCTGTTGCATATGGGCTCGAGTGGAATTTAAACTGCCTGCCTGACAATGATGAATGAATCAACTGCAAATCCCTTGATGTGGATCAGCTATATAGCATAACAATAATATTGTTGTTTAACATTTATATTGAAGTAATACCATGAGGAATCTCATCCATTCAGGGACTGATTTTGCTGGAAACTGAATAAAACACACAGCAGAATAACAAGCCTTGTTCCAGAGACAAGGCTGTCTAAGAGACAAGCTGTACCAGTGGGAGGAGACAAACAAAAAAGACAAGGAGCAGAGTGATATAAATGACAGCTGCATCTTTACAGGGCTTCACAAAACCTGGGTGCTGCTGAATTTTCTTGCATGGCTGATCTGCCATGTTGTTCCTAGATTTTGCTCATCCTTTTCCACTTTCATCTTTTCTATCTCTGCTTTCAAACTCTTAAACCTCAGGCTTTTCCTGGCGAAGTTTGGAAAATATTGGGAAAAGGAAGCTGTCCAGGAAATTCCCCGTGACACTTTGTTATTACCTTTGGACCAAACGATTTTAGTTGGCTTTCTGTACCTTGGCATCCAAATTCAAGCTTACTTGGGTGAATCCTTCTCTGCAAGATGTTGTGCTCAACTGTGTTGAATCTGTTACATTCCCTCCCATTTCTCAGTTTGTCATGTTTTCAAATTAGCTGTTGGGCTTCTCTGGAAATATATATATTTAGATATTTATCTATTTTTTAACAGATCCATTCTTGCTGCTGTTCATTGTTCCCTGTGTCCAGCAGGGGAGAAATTTTGCAACACTCACCTACTTGGTCTAACTATTTTCTTTAGCCTAGTGCCACAAATTCTTTAGTAAAAGCAAACTTAGACCTCTTGTTTCAAAAGGAATAGAACATTCCCTTCACTGTTTTTGAAAGTCATACCCTGGCTGTACAGTGTTATAGAAAAAAGAGAAAGAGAAAAAGGAACACATCTTAATAAAATATTTAAAATAGAAATATTTTTTATCCCTTAGATAAGCTCTGTGCATATATGCCCACGTATATGAAGGTGCTAACATACATATTAAAAGAAAATTTTGATTCCCAGAATCCCACACAACAAGGTTCTGTTATAAATCTTAACAGTACTAGCTAGATGTCATTTAGTCAAAGGATATAAATACCTAATTACTTATAATTACTTTTTAGAAAGCATTCTTCTGGCCAGGGTGACTTGTGCCACATTATCTAATACGATTCCTGTTACTTTGTGAGCTTTTACTAAGCTGGAAGCATTGGGTGATTATTGTCTAATAAAAAAAGGTCCATGTGCTAAATTTAAATGCCAAGGAAAAGTGAAGCATATAATATACTATAAATTTCAAGCTGTGATAAGACCATGGATAATTCCAAATGATAAATGGTTTAATTTTATTTTCACGGGAAGTGGCTTAAAAAGGCTGTACCTTGCTCTGAAATGACACAATAATTGGAGTAAGTACAGGATTACTGCATTTTTCCTGATTTAACATTTCATCAGGATCAGATAGAATGAATTTAAATTTGTGTGGTGTTTGTCAGAGGCCTCACACTTGGACTGCAGTGCCCTCTGCTCATCTGCAGAATAGGTACAGCCTTGGTCATTTTAGCATCTACCTGCTGTGAGGATGTTGCAATCCCCATTTCACTCTGCTTTGGATCCTGATGATTTTACAGAGTCAGAAATATTTCTGGATTAACTAGGGAAGAGTGCTGTGTCTCTGCCAAGTGACTGTAGGATTGTTGCACAGCCAGCTGGATTCCTGGGCAGCTCAAACACAATTTGTATACAAATAGAAGGCTGTTATAGGGCTGGATTGCATTGAGGGGAAAAGCAAAACACCATGGAAAAAACTGAGCAGAAGAACATTAAGAAAAATAAATATATATTTAACTTAATTGCTAAAAATGGTGGTGATTACTTGAGTGATACGTCAAAATATATTTTGAAAAATAATGGTGTACATTCTTGTGAAGACTGCAGTGTTGAAGAAAAATGAAATAATGGGAGAGGGGGATAAACTCCAAGAATTATTTTGCCTTTTAAAGCATATACCCCCCATGCCCATGTTTGACAGTATAGTCTTCTCAGAGATGCCTTTTGGCCACCATAAACCTCAGTCAGGAAAAACATGCAGTGATGTTTGACAGAATGTGCAGAAAGGGGAAATTCTGCTGGAGTTCACGGAATGATTGATGAGAATTTAAATCCACTTCAGAAAAGCTGTTATGTTCTTGAATCATTTCTTGGCTAATGTGCTAATAAAAATGCATTGTATAATGCTACTGCTGGATTTCAAACAATTTAACAGCAAAAAGTTGCTTACTGAGGAATAGTAGAGATTCCTCCAGAAGACAGATATATGATAGTAATTATGATGGCAATGAACTGGGCCTTGTTTACATTTGCAAAACAGAGGGAAACCTTGCGAAAGTCTTTAGTGATTTCAGAGATGAATTGAGCATTTAGGAGGCTCAGCTTCACTCCAGGCCCTGGGTAGGTCATGGAGCAAATCCTCCATTCCCATACTCGTGAAGAAGGTCAGTGCCAAGAGCCAGTGCAGATTTATCCAGTGCAAAAAGGGCATTCCCTGGGTGCCCTTCTGGGATGTAGGTGTGTTTGCTGCTCACCTTGACAGGGGCAGGGCCTTTGGCACAGTCCCTGCTGGTGGTGTGGCTGCAGCTCAGCAGGTGAGGATGGACAGCACCAAGGGATGAAGGCATGTCAGGACAGCTGGGCACGGTGACAGGATGGGGGACAGCAGACTGAGGCTGCAGTGTGGGAAATTCAAACTGCATAACAAGGATTGAATGTGTTTTTCCACCTTGAAGAGGGACAAACACGGGGGGAAAAAATTGCCCAGAGGAGTTTTTGTCCTCATGTCACAATTACATACTCCAAAGTTTATCCTAATGTACCTCTTGTGCTCATAGGATACTTCAGCTTTATCTCTCTGAAGTTTCTACAAGAAACAGAGATTTTTGTTGTCATTAGCAGCACTTTGAGAATGATAGGGCTCTGAACAGAAGATGCAGTACAATGGGCAGGCAGGGAATGAGGCTGAACAGTTTAATAAAACGATTTTCAAATTGCCTGAAATGCTTTGCGACTCCGGCAAGACAAGCCCCCAAAGACACAAACTCCTTGGGAAGCAGAATTCATCTGGAAAAATACTTTTCAAATGTCTCTGTTGCACAGAAATCCCCCTGCTCTCCCTACCCACAGTGGTTATTCTTCTATTTGGAATTAGCTATTTTATTGTAAAACCTTGACTCTGCCAAAGCTGCTTTTGGTATTGGTGTGTTGAGAATTTCACTCTGGCCTTTGGAACGCTTTGAAATAATTCTGGAGACAAATGCATGTTCAAAAGGACAACCCTAAAAGGCTGGAGTCATGCTTTGGTGAAGTCTCTAGTTAGGGTGTATTCCTAAATAAGAGGAAGTACAAGAGAACAACCTGTAAACTCAAATAGTATCATTTACTTGGGTTTGATGGATGTGTTTTTCAGGACACTGCTGTGCATAAGAGAATTTGTTTTTGGTTTTTTTTCTCCTCTAACAACGAATTTGGGGAACATGAATCTCTCACCTCTGTCTTTCATCTGCCTAATTTTACATACACAAAATAAATAAAAGCAATCAGAGAACCACAGGAACTGCAAGATAAAATGAATGCTTATGTGTTTGGTTTGCCATCTGCTTTATTTTGGACCAAATACCTGTGTTTTCAGTCCAAAACCATGGTGTGCATTTCTTTTATTATCCACGCATGCTGCTTGCCTCGTATTTAATCATATTTTTGTTATTTTATTACAACTCTACAGATATGAATTAGGTAATTAAAACTTCTCCAGAAAAATGTTAGCACCTGTTCTGTGCCTTAAATATAGTTTATAGAATTCAGAAAGCTGTGAAACTTGATTTTGTTGAACAGATCCTTATTATTTTAAAGTACTACACTATCCTTGTACTCCTATTTTGTGAGGAAGCTGCTGAAATCAAAAGGAAAGCTGGCTGCTACTGGATCTAATTATTACAAATTATGAGGCAGTTGTTGCAGCAAGAGACAGGAAGAAAAAAATTAATTCTTTTTAAAAATTTTGTATTTAAGGAAAATCAACGTTTTTTTTGTTTTGCAAGGAAGAGTTGCTAGTGGCTAAAAACTGATAATTTCAATTGGCTTTGCTCCATCAGCCACAAGGAAAACACCTGGCAAGCTGCTGCATCCCAGCCAAGTCTTGTTAACCTTTTGGCCTTCACAGTAACTATCAGCAGGCACCAAGGCAGTGCTACTAATAAACTGGCATTAAAGCTTCCACCTGCTAATAACATCTTATTGCTTTTCAGGATTAAATAAAAGGAAATGAGCTCTTTAATTGCAGCCAGAGAAGTTTTGCAGTGCTGTGCTGCCTTGGGTGGTGATGCTGGGTTGTGTTTAAGGACATGGTTCCATGAGCTGATGGCTTCAGAGGTAAGCCAGGATGGCAGCAGCTAAACTATGCTAATTTTTTGCTTGTTAAAAATGTAAAACATCTTATTTTTGTGTGAAAGCAAGATAAACTGGGGACAGTCCTTTCAAAAAACATGTGTAGGTGGTTGTAAGCAAGGTTGTATTAATGGAATTTTTTTTCCTCCTTAATTATCCTGCTTTATGAGGAATTCTTTGCTGGTTTTTAATTTGTTTGCTTGCCTCACTGCTAGCAAAAACCCCAGTTCTGGTTTTCTTTATGCAGTAATGAAGCAGGGGGGAGATATTACACTGTAGCCAATGTTTTTATTCTATTAAGAAGGAGTTCTTCCATTCTGATTTTTCTGGAATATGTGGAGTAAAAAAAACCTGGAGGAGCAAAAATCTTGCCTGGAAGTCCCACGTGTGGGATGTAGGCTGATTTTAATATGTCTGTGTGTCTGTCTTTCTTTGCTTCATTTCCCACTTCTCACTCTGATCCCTTGGTAGTTTTAGGCCAAAGTCAGGTGGATTTTGAAGCACCAGCAATGCACCATAGCCCCTCTGGGGGTCTGGTTTGGATTTTGGCATGTTCTATTATTTGTTATAAGGAATTAAAATACCACTTCCTAACTGGAAAAAGCAATGCCCTCCTGGCAGCTGGTCCAGTTCCAGTGGGACCAACTTCACAATGTGTTTTCAGCAGAAAGTGATTTTTATAGCAATGTTGCAAGCTGTCTGAATTTCAACGTTTTCAGTAGCTTGAAATATGAATCAAAATATCTATCAAAATTGAGATTATCCTTTTCAAAAGAGGTGTACTGCAGCACTACTTTGCTTTTAAATAACAATTCCCACAGCGTGCCCCAACCTCTCACTTCTTCCTGGTGGAGAAATAAGGACTTGGAGGGAGGGACTGTAAAGTCAAGAGAAACTCGATTCATGTCAGCTCCGTTTCAGGCACTCTCATTTATTTCTCCTGTGAGCCTTGGCTGGGTTGTCAGCATTATGCAGCCTTGCTGTGGTGAACTGTTGAGAGGCAAAGTCCTCAAAGACAAGAAATCTTCCAAAGGACAAAGGGAAGCAATAATGTTATACATCCTGCTTGAGTGTTTATAGTTTGTGCTTTTCAGAGGAACTGTTGTTAGGAATGCTTATCCTGCTTTAAAAAAACAACGACAACAAAAAAGGCATTTCTTAGCATCTTTTCTGATCAGACCATAGGCAGAGTGTGTTTCTGATCACTCTAAAAGTGACTTGTGAACTGTGTGGGCAGAGGAATAAAAGGCCACAATAAATTACAGTTGTATTTTACGTTAAATTGTTGTGTTTCTAGCGAGACAGGTTCGAAGCAAAATGATTGCATGGTGCACATTTGCCTTTCTAAAGGCCATCAGATTATGATAGATAACATAAAGAGAGTTTTGACAATCTCAGATTCACGGGGGTAACTGTGTGCCTGTAGCTTAATGAAGGTTTTAATGTTTTTTGGTTAATGAAATAAAACATGCTACTCTGAAAATTGTTCACTATTGTGAAAATAGAATAGAATGATGATTTTAGTACAAACAGCTACAGAGCCTCAAATCTGCACTTTGTGACTGAACATTTTAGGACTTGGCACATTTGAGGAAATCAGTTATGGCACTCTTAATTTGCACAGCCACGTCCTCCCTCATTGATGTTTATTTTGTGGGGAAATTCCTGGGTTTTTTTCACAGTCAGGATTTCTGATTCTGGAAGCAGCCCATAGCACACAGAGTCTCACAAAGACTGACTTCAGGTTTGGTATCTGCTGAGCTCAGAGTATCTGCCTTCCTCTCTGAGTGTACCTTCATCCCACACAACTTTTCTAGAGATTCAATGAGACACAGCTTGTTTATTCTCTTTGTACGTTTTTGCCCTGCTGCTGCTAAAAGTAGGGCAAGGCTTTGGAGAAAATACTAAGGTACAAATCCAAGTGGAGATTAAAGGAAACGAGCTGTCTGCCTGTCACAGAAATCCTGGAGGTGTAGCTTTGGAGCATGAAGAAAACAAAGGAATGATATTTCATGTGTTGTTTGGCACCTCCCATGTATTGTAGACTTCATTTTAATGTTCTTTATGGTAAAACTTCTGCATTGAGTGGTTTCTGCTTTTCTTTTTCTCTAGGAAAGACAGTAATAGCTGGGGGTGTGTGGGATCTAGGGTCTGAGTGTGTTTTTTGGTGGAAATTACAATTTGGGTACCCCAGAGCCTCTAACCAGACAGCTTCTTTTTGAAAAGCTGAGTGGGAACCTTTCCTTCAAGACCTCTTTTTTCTTTTCTCCCCCTCAGTAATTAGAAACAAAAGTTGTTCATGGAAGAAACCAGCTCTCCCAAGATTTACATTTTTAACAGCAGTTGTGTCACTGAAGAGATGTTGATGGTATCTTCAGGGTTTTGTTCTTCTCTTTGTGTGATGGGAGATGCCAGTGGCCTGTTGAGACATGGATTTGGTCTCCTTAGAAAGTGCTCTTGCTTCAAAACCTGGTGGGGGGACCAGCCTTATTTTCAGGGGTCAGGGGGATTGACTGGCAAGGAAACATGAATGAGGGAATATTTCTGGGTTTTTTAGGTAATCTAGCAATAATGGCTTTGCCACAGCATGTTCTAGCTACCATTTACCCTGCACATTAAAATATAAACGTGTTGAATGAGCAACGGCTCTCTGAAAAGCTCACTGCCAGGGCAGTGCTCTGTTCTGGTGGGTGTTACTAGTGGTCATCTTGCTTTCTGGTAGATTTTTCAGTATTAGCAGCATTTTGCCAATCTGATCTCAGGTTCTGGTGATTCATACTTTACATTCAGGTCTGCAATTTTTCAGTGCATATCTAAACCAGGCCTCTCAGTGCACAGTTAACACAGTGGGCCCTGCAGAGCAGGGGTTGTGGTACCAGGCATCAAATTTAAAAGTTTGTGGTGCCTGGGACAGTCTTCACTGGCAGTGTCTGAGAGGCAAGTGCAGCTCCACTTTCTGTTTATTATTTTATTTCCAGCTGTGGCAAAGGGAAAGACATGAAGGCAGGAAGGCTCTCAAGAACCTGAAATGAACATGCACAGGCGTGCTGCTGCATTAATATGTATTTTAGGCACATGGTTTCCCTTGCAAACGGGAACAGCTCTGCAAAGAGTGATAAGCTCCGGGTTCCTTTTCTGTGACACTGCCTATAATTGCTAGGGAAAAAATGGGCTTAAATTTAAAGTTCCTAGAGCACTGCTCGGTATCCAGAGTGGATTTTCAGCACTATTTTTAGCCTGTTGCTTGCTGGGTTAGAATGCAAATAGCTGTGTGCACTTTGGAGCTGCAGAAATCCACACAGACAGAAAACACGAGGGAGGTTGTGCCATCCCTCTGGTGCCTGTCCTCACTGAAGAGTTTTACCATTTTTTCCTCTTCTTTACTGCCCAATATTCAACCTATTTGCTGCTGCAGATCTTTCAAGGACATGGGCTTTTGGATACTGCTGATTGTCTAATTCTATGACTATAAAACTGTCTTCCTGTAAACAGTGCTCCATCCAAAATAAAATGAATGGGACCAGTGCTACTGTTTGCCAGCATAGAGATTATCAGATAATCCCTCAAGCAGAGATCAGTCTTGGGCAGTGGGGTAAGAAATACACACTTTTTCATAATGGAGTGATCAATTAATGCCAGGGAAGCAGCTCGGAAGTGAAATGCTCTCCTAAATTATTTTCCCAAACCTGCTTATTTTTTTAAAATAACCTCAACAAGTGTCTCAATGAATTAGCAAAATGTCACTTGTCACTCTATCTAAACAGTAAGATTGGAGCAACTATCTGTATTTTACTTCTCTGAAGAGATCTATAGGAAATATCTATAAAAGAGATTAGTGGTACCCTTTTATTCCCATTTATCCTGCTCAGAACCTAAGTAACAAACTAAAACTCTTATTTCTTACACATTTCCTCTCAAATTAGGTTTTATTTTGGCTTGACAGAAGGCTGTGTGTGGGTAACAGTTGCAAATTATTCAGGGCATTTCAGTTTATTGGGGATTGTAACTCAAGCCCATCAGCACGTTTCCAGTTTGGTACTGATACACAAAGCACTTGTCCTCGTTTTTGCAATAAATTTAATTTTCTTTGCAAGCTGAACTTCTAACAGGAAGCAATACTTGTTTCAATGTCTCAGTTGTAAGACAAATGAGTCAGTTTAGATATAAACTTCCAACTCCTGTGAATTTATCTACAGAATGGATGATAATTTAGTCTGAGGAAGAAAAAAAAATTGGTGCTCTAAAATGTACAGTACTGGCTAATTTTGGGACACAGCATCACATTAGTACAATTCACTGTTTCACAGTGTTTACCACGTGCAGGATGTTTTCATATTTGACAGGAGCCTAACACAAAATCACTTTTCTTTGGGCTTTAGGATCCTGTGATCTCATTCTTTAGATAACTCTGCTCCACCACCTCGACTCTGTTTTGGCTCCTGCACACATCGAGGTTACAAAACTTCTTTTGCATAAGTTTCAAAAACCACCTTTTAGAACCCCTGGACCCTATGAAACAGGAAAGAAGAAATCTGTGACAAGTTATAATAGGCAAGGTTAATTTTGAAGCAGCGTGTGTTTCCTGCCTCCTAGGGGAGCATCTCTCTGCTTTGCATGCTGCTTACTTGTTTCTGGAGCTGGGGAAATGCTGCTTAAAAGGATTAATTTGGCAGGCACTCCTGAGACTTTAGAAGGTAAACAACTGTTTCTTTTTTGTCAATATGGCAATTAAGGTCTGAGAGATTAAAGAAAAGAAAGTAAATGCGGGTTTGGCTCCTTCTGTAGACTGATGGCTCAGTGATCCTTTGAATATTTAATGACATGCTTTGATGGTTCTGGAGTAACAAAATCCAGATCAGATGTGAAAAATGAAGAACAGTGAACTGCAAAGTGGGACTTACGTGACACCCAGAATTAGGTGTGTGGGGTTTCTTATGCTTGAGATCGATGTCCAGGCTGTTTTTGGTAAATGACACCTCTCATGCAAGGGATGTGCTGAAGGTGTTAAAATGCCTGGAGATTTCTGCATTTGGCCTCTTTTAACACCATCTGTACCAAAACCTATGTCTAGTTCTGAGTCTTGGGCTAAAGCAAGGACTCTTCCTCATTAAGCCAACAAAATCATTAAAAATATTACCTTGAACAGAGCTGTGAATTTCAGAGTCACTGAAGGAGTCAGAAGTGATGTTAAAGGTGATCTTTTAGCAGCCTTTAAAGCTGCTGGGACAGTTTCATTCTTAGATGCTTTGTTTGCCTCAGATGACACAAAATAGACTTTAACATCCTCTCAGGGTGTTCTTCCCTTGTCTCCCATTTTGGGAAGAACACCTATTACCTATCCTTAAGGGGGTGGCTCTCCTGTCTCTTCAAATATATCTTCAGGGAATTAATTAAATTGTCTTTCTTAAAGTGGGTGGGCATTTAGAGGAGGTTTAATTTGAAATCAGAAATTAGAAAGGTCTGAAGTTAATTCAGAATGCATTTATATGACATTATAGCTGGAGAAGCTGTCAGAGTGTTACTTGTGTGTAGTGGGAGGACAGCTCTTATTTTAATAATTTTCTTCCTCATTTGTCCCCCTGTCCCAGTGCTGTTCCTTCTGTTTTCAATCCCAAATCTGTTGCTTATTTTGGGAGTGGGAAAGCGATGAGCCTTTGAAGAAGCAGTGCAGCAGAAATCCAGGTTTTGAACAAGACCCTAATATATTCCTCAGGGAGCTCTCTGTGGCTTTATTTTGGCACAGCAGCACTTTTCAAGTGGCAGTGCTGGCTTCAGGCCCTCTGGATCTTCTTCATGACAAATGCAGGGAGAAATAAATGTGATTGCTTTTCTGGCTAAGCAAAGAACTTTATCCATTCTGAATTGCCTCCCTTGACCTGTCCTGCTTTATCAAATTGAAGAGCAGGGTAAAGACAGCCACACTTCACCTCCTGAGCAGCTGGGTTGTTTTCCAGAAGGGTGAGGGGTGGAAGATGAGCCCTGTCCCTCTGGAGGTGCTGTCTGCTGTCCCAGAGTGGTCCCTGTGTGGGAATATGGGACACAGACAAATCCCTGATATGTATCCAGGGCTGCTGAGTGCCCAATGCTGCTGCAAAGGTGCTGTAGATCATTGTAGGAGGGCTGTGGTCATGGGGAATTTTCTCCAGGAAAACTTCACACCCGATGTCAGTGTTGGAACCCTGGACACTGAGAATTTTAGACTTTGTGTGCTGTCAGGCACTAACCACTCCCCTGAGGCTGTGGAGAAGGCTTCCAAAATTGAATGACAGAACTGGGATCACTGGTGTGTAGCTTGACTAGAAGTGTGTAATATCACATGGTGGAAAGCTTAGAATTTTAGATTTTTGAATATAGTAATATATAGAAAGCAAGATGGAGCTTTTGTCTTCTTCATGGGTCTAGGTGGGATCTTGTTTAATCAGATAGAAAATGTCCCATTTCAGGTCACAGGTGTTTGGTTATTGGGTTAAAAGTAATAATAATTTAGTTGGCTTTTGTTAATGGGACAGTTTGGCTTTAAAAGGCTTTGTAGAGAGAGAGAGAGAGAGAGATAGATCTCCATTTTTACCTTGTTAGCTGGAAGTGCTGTAGAACTCACTATAATGTAGATAGGAATTAATAAACATCTGAGTCCAAACAAGAAACACCAACTCTCAAGCATTTAATCCCAACCCTGGCAAAAAGAAGATAAAACACGATAGTCAGGAAGGGAAAGAAAGAAATTCTGAGGAGCTACAGACTGTTCAAACCCTTCCCAGGCACTGGGAAGTCTGTGGAGCAACCTTGGAAGCCATGTCCAGGCACATGGAGAGTGACAAGGTTAACTAGGAATAACCTGTGCAGGTTTTTTTCCTGGTTAAACATTTCCCCAAGCACCTCTTGCAGTGAAACGAGAGGGTCTCCAATTGTAGCTAATTTGCTGAGACATGGGCTGGGAAAGCAGAGAGTGAAGTGGATGAGTTGTGGCTCCAAAGGGTGGAGATCAGTCACCTGAGGTTGAAATAGTTGCTGGGTAAGTGTTGTCTCCCTAGGAGATCAATACTGATGCCAATACTATAAATGTCTTTATTTGAAGCTGGATGATGAGAAACAGTTCACTCAGCAAATTCCTGTACAATAGAAAGCTGTTCTGTATCATTTCACTCTCTAAACCACAATGAAGCACTATTTAAACTGGTCTTTATTTTATAGGATTTGTTGTTGGGTTGATTTGTTTCTTTTCAAATCCCAAGTAATACTTGAAGACCTTTTTAGAGATTTTGAGTAAATATCAAAGTAAGAATGAAATGGCCACCCATCGTCTTCCTTATGCTGATCCATAGGTTTGGGGTTTTTTTCAGATTTATTTTATTTTAAAGTAAAGGATTTGAAGCCAAGCATACAGCCATAATCTCACTGCTGGCTACATAAAAATGTCAATGCCCTGGATGAATGCTCTTGAGATTTTAGTGGCTGGAAGGTGACTTCATAAATCCCTGCTTTATTAAGATGTTTCTTGAATGCCCACACAGTTATGTGAAAAGTAAAAGATGAGCACTTCCTACACAGGTTACACCAGGAATGAAGTTTCTTTCTCTGACCAAAAGGCACTTATGAAAGTTGTTTGCAGTGCTTTGAAAGGAAATATGAAAGCATTCATAGTTATTGTAGAGCTTGTGTGTGTGAAATTGTTTATTCTTTCACTCAGCTGAAGTTTCCTGGCTGACTTATTCCCAGTTCTTTCAATTCCCTTGCTCTTCCCAGGGCATCAAGTCACGGTTTGCAATTATCACTTGTGACCTATGCAAAAACACAAAGTTCCCCAGCTCCCCAAGTGATCCCTGCACTTCAGCTGGGTGAGAGCAACCATGGCAGAGCTCCGAAATAAAAATGCAGAGGAGAAAAAGACCATGACAGTGGAGCAAGGAAAAACAAAATAAAAGACATATCCCTCTCTGCCAAAGCATCCTGAGTGCTCCCCCCTGCCCTCCCGGTGTTGATGTGCTTTGCCTTCACTTCGTTTTGCACTGATGTTTTTCCTGCATTACCTGTTGGGAAAGGACAGCACAGAGAGCCTTTCCCAGGGTGTGTGGAGCTCCAGGAACTCATCGGGGCAGCAGTGCTGGGAATCAAACTGTGAAATTGCAGTTCCTGAGGGGCCCTGGGCACAGCCATGAGCTACTGGAGCTTTCCAGGGACACAGCACAACAAATGATGCTAAATCCCAGCAGCTGCCCCATATTTATTCTATAATTTATGCTCCAGGGGATGGGATCACAGAAAAAATTCCTTAAGGAAGTTTTTTTGGCGAAGTTCACATAATGACAATCTTTATTCCTATGAGCAGAGGTGTGGAAAGGATTGTTTTCCTGTTTTTAAATTTCTTATGGTTTCCTTGCTTCTGATTTCCTTCCTCTAAATCTTGAGTTTTTTAGACCAACAACGCAAGTAGTTTAAGCACATAGCAGTAGAGGAAATTGTTACAGAGCTACAATACATACAGGAATAGATTCTGCAAATAAATATATGGAATTGAGGGGATTCTGCTCTGACAAATGTGGGGGAACCCAGGCAGGGCCATATAAAATATTGCAGGCATGTGAAGCTGAATAATGAGCAGAACATGTAATGCACACTTTTCAAATTAATTTATATCCTAATTTTCAAAAATGTGGGGAAAATATAGTTCAGAAAATGCTGACTTCCAGTTTTTCCCACGGTGACTTTATCCTAATTATTGCTGGACGTGCTGGTTTTAGTGGTGCTGTTGAGGAAAGCACAAAGTTAGTGGAGAGTTTTCACATTTTTGTGTCCATCTCCTAGCAATAAAATGGCCCAAATTGCAAAAATATTCCATCTCAGGAGGCTTAAATCAGCATGCCAGGAAAAATGCTGAAGAATGGACAGAGAATGCAACAATATTTAAGGAATATCCATGCCTGAGTGACTGGTTTTGAGTAGCCATGTATTTTTTTCATTGATTTGGTATGTGACCCTAGTTGTGCCTTCCACATAGACATGTGCCAAATCTTTTTTCCTTTTGTGAATAATTTCACTGTTCTAAGAAATCTCAAATTCTATATAGTTATCTTCTAGGACATGTGATGCTGCTCTTGGAATTGTGGGCCTGAAATAAGAAAAAACAGGGAGGTTTTGATGAAATAATTCCTTCCAGGTTGTAACAGAAATTGCAAGCCATTTGTCCAAACACATTTTCAAATACAGGTAGGAGGTTGTCATGGTTAGGGAATCAATCGAATTTCTCTGTGTGCAATTGTGGATGTATTTGACAAAGTATTAACTGAATAATTGTCCTTGACATGAATCAAAATAGTGGAAAGGGAATTAAAAATCTTGAGAAATTACACCTTCAAATATTATGATACTTCAAAGAATTCTCATTGCAAACCTTTTCAGGGGAGCAAGAGGGAGCAAAGTTGCTGAGGCTATAAAAAGAAGTTGCCTGTCTCTGGAGGCCTGATGGATGACAAAGGCATTATAGGACTCAAGCAATGCAATTAAGGCAGTTATAAAAATCAAAATAAAGAACAGACTTTTAATTGTAAATGCAATTAACTACTGGAGCTAACCAATTCTAGGGATGAGGCAGAGCTGCTGTCACTTGTTGTCTTTACATTTACCCATTTTGTGCAGAGAGGAAGATTAAAGATTGTGATGAACTCTTATTGCAATCCATAACTCCTGGCCTAATAACATTGGGACACACTTGAAGGTGACAGGAGACGCCTGGCAGGCTGTGGTCAAAGCAGGATTTGAAATGGTGGAACTTTAATAGAGGAAAAGCCTTTAAATGGAAGGTCCATTAGAGCTTTTGTGGCGAAAAGTAAAACTGCAAAGCGTTTTAATTTGGTTTAAATGTTGCTGCCTCCGTGTACTTGAATTTATCTTGCAGATAGTTTTCACGTGGAAATTGCAGTTATAAGTTTCAGTAGCACAGGATGCAATTGAATGTACTCCATGTTTCACTGGTAATTGGTAAGTGGTATTTAGAATGTGTGGCTAGTGAATTATTTATGGAATTTTGTGCCAAAACTGAGTTTGTAGGAATGGCATGAGCTGGCTGGTTGGAGAAGACGCTGTTTTGTGAATAAACCTGTGAGATGCAGGTATTTTGCTGCTGTTGGGTTTTTTTTTTTCCAGCTGGAAATGAAGCAGCTGGAAGGATTAATTAGGATTGAAGCAGAGAAGGGGTTCTCTGCAGGAAGCACATAACAAAAGGCTTTCTTTTGAACACTGGGTGCTTTTGAAGTTCTTGATCAGAAGTAGATTTAAGCCCATAATTGCTCAGCTTTTGAGGAGCTTCTAGGCTTGAGATTTTCTGCATCTGGAGTGTTGTGGTACAGAGATACTTTACCTCAGTTATTAGCACAGTCAGACTCTGTGTTTAGCACTGATTGCCAGAGGTCTTCATCTCTTTGACTACGAGTACTGGAAAGTTGGGTTGCCCAGGATGCCTCACATAATTTTGCTCATTATACCACTGATGACAGTTCAGAGAGCAGAAGCAGTGGGGCATCATCAAAGCTTTGCTTTGTTATTGCAGTTTGATTGATGTGAAGTTTCTCCTTCACCCTAAGAAAGGCATCTCTCACCATGCTGGATTTCTCAATCCTCCAGAGTTCTGATGTGTTTGTGTGTACACTTGGGTGAAAGACTCTGCTCAGCAGAAGGAATCACAAACTTCAACAGCTCTTTTTTTTTAGTCTTTGGCATCCATTTCCCTTGCTATAAATCCAAATTTAAATGGTAGAGTCCCAGATACCCCTATTTGTGTTCCCTGTATCTTCACTGCTAGGGGTATATCCCATAGGTACTTTCCAGGTTGCTTTTTGGAGCTGCCAAAAAGGTTTTCAGCCCCCTTACCCCACTGCTGTCTCCATGGGAGAAAATCAGAGCTTTTTCACTCTGCTTTTGGGAATATGCAGGCATTATAGTGCAGAGAGTGCTTTAACCTTGTAAATGCAGGTTCCACCAGGGTGGGTCTTGTCTGTTTAGTGTCCAGCACAAGGGACAAGGTTCTTACTTGGAAATGAGGATGTGTAAAGTCACCTGAGCTGTGGGTTCCATCCACAAAAAGGGGCAGGGCATTGGAGAACTTCCTCTGGCAGTGCAGAACACCTGAAGGTGAACATCCCAGCTCCTAAATAAAATGAAGGGGCCTTCATGCCTCAAGGGATGGAGGAAAACCCACGAGTTGCCTGACAGGCTTAAATGTGATGAAAACCATCCACTGCAGGGGATATTAGTGTAAATCTTTGTCTGCCTGACAGATTTACATCTACTTGCTTCCATAAAACCCACTGTTAATGGCACAACACCTATTAAGCTGAGGTGTTTCTAGGTATACTCTATCATCCTATTTTACTGGAGAGTTTGCATTATTCCCAGCGTTTCAGTGCTTATATTAGGAGGCGATTCAGACTGAAAATATAGTCACTTTCTCTTGCTTCTCAAGGACAAGCTTTTGTTTCTGAGCAACCATTCAGGAAAGACAGGCAAAATATTGGAAATAATAAGGCTGAAAAATACTGTGCTGCAAAACAGATGAGATTTATTGAGACGTGTGTTTGGTTACTTGAAGGAGGCATTAATAAGGTGCCAGCCAGATTCTTATGTTGCTTTTCTGCCTTCTTTTCTGCTGTTTTGGGTGTTTTTTTTGCATGTCCCAGTATAGCAGTTGGAGAATTGAGAAGGATATCTATGGAAAATGGTTTGGTGTAAATGTCCATCACAATGATAGCAGTGTAAAGGAACAAGAATTCACTTCAACATAAAAATTCTAGGTGAAATAATTGAAAGTAAACTGGTAGGAATGTCATTCCCTTAGTGTTGGGGTGTTTTAGGGCATCCACACCATGAAGAGAAGCTGTGGCATCAGTTACCTGTGGAATTTATGATTAAACTGACACAGCTTTTGTTGGAAGTAGTCAAGGGAGAAGCAGAATTGGAGGGATCACTTTGCAAGGAATCAAGTCAGTGTCCTGGAGGCTGCTTCCCTGGTAATTCCATGAGGAAATATCAGTGCTCCTGAAGGAGTGATGTGCCAGTCTCTCCCTTCAGAAGTTTCCAAGCACCATGGGATACAGAAAGGGTTTGGAAAACCTTTTTTGTTTCTTTAGTACCAGACTTAAAAAGCAGCATCTCTTTTCTGAGGCTGCCAATATGCTCCTGGATTTCCTTGTGCTACTAATCCTGCATCCCATGCCACACAGCCAGAAAGCTGCATTGCACAGAAATGGATAAAAGACTCTCTAGTCTTTGAAGGGATAAAATATGCTGTGTCCCCCCGTCTGCCTCCAGCCAACTAAAAACAACAGAGCACGAGTTTTGTTTGTTTTGTTTTGGTTTTTATTTTTTCATTTCTGTAAGCACAGTTCAGTTATCCCCCCCGCAGAGGATAGGAAGCTGGAAAGAAACCCCATAAGGAAATGAGTGGATGTTGGAGAGCAGCAACAGCAATTTGGGGCAAAAGGAATTTCAAATTTAAGGAGCATGACAGCCTTTTCCCAGTACGTTTCTCCAATACAAAAAAAAAAAAGTTATGTTTTCTTTTCTCAAAAACTGAAGTTCAGATAACCTCTACAATAAAGTTCCACCTCTTGATTGAAAAAGAAAGCTCAGTGAGCATAAAAAATGTGTGTTCTGCACCAAGAGAGGCTTAAAGGTCAGCACCAAGATGAATGCAGTAACAACTGAGGCATTCTCACCTCGGCACAACCTGGCTGCTGCACGATTTAAGGTAAGATTCACACCCCCAGGGTGTAACGAAGCAGCAGCGTGGGTTCCTGCTGGAATCTGCTGGCCAAGGCAGTGCAGAAGAATTGACACCAACGATGTCACATCAGGGGAGAGATTTGCCAAATCTGTGTCTGAACTGCTCACCTGCCAAAACTGCATCGATCTGGGAGCATATGGAGAGAGGGAGCACATTGCCCAGTGCCAGCTCGTGGAAATATGTGGTGTGAAATGAGCTAACAGGGAGGTCCCACACACTGGGGAGATGTCTATTCTTCCCCTAGGGAATTTAGTCATTCTTCAAAATTGCAAGTGTCACTTGTAGCCAAGACCTTGGCAAAGATTATTTGCTTCAGTCTTCTATTAAAGCGAATCTAGATACTTAGGGGGTGTGCATTTCAAGCGTTCTTAATTTTAAAATCTGTTATTTGTGGATTCCTCAATTCTGTGACCTATTTCAGAGCCAGTCATAAAAGGGTGAAATCAAATCAGTTTTTTTTTGTTTGCTTGTTGTTTGTTTTTTTGGTGGTTTTGTTTTAATTTTTTTAAAAGAGAAATGGTAAATCTCCTACTCAGATTCCATGCCTCCAATGGCAAACTTTTGGAAGTTTGAACATTAAAAATCCATGGTCATTTCTGACATGACCTCTGTTTCAACTCGTTTTAGAAGGGCTAGTATTGGATAGAAAATATAAATAAAGTCACCCATCCTAGTCCATGTCAAATTGCAGCGTTTGTGGGCCCTACTTATGTGAGGGATCTGAGGACATGGAAGGGGAAGTTTGTACATTTGTACTAATCCTGCGACATTGAAGGGGCAGTCACTGCTTTTCTTATTTTTCAACAGATTTTTCTGTTTTCTGTGCCATTAGAATGAAATGTGAGATGCCTTTGTAGGTAATAATATTTAGCTCTTTTTGCTGGCAGAAATTCGTGTGCTCCACAGCCATGCCATCGTTATTTTGTTGTGAGTCCATTGCTAATAATTGTGCTGAATTTTACAAGGAGGGAGATTGAAGGATGGGAGGGAAACTGTCTCCAGAACAGCTAAAGGGACCAAGTGGCATTTAGTCACCATCTCCCCACTAATTCACACCTTCCCTTTGCTCTCCATGCTCCCTCTGACATTTTTGTACAAGCTGCCTATTCTTTATGGTAGTTATAAAGCAAATTATTTGCATAGCAATGCACGTTTCTCCTGGTATCTGCTCCCCTCCTGCTTGTACAAGGAGAGCAAAAGACTGATTCTGTTCTGACCTTTCAGTAAATTAACTTAGCTCACCTCTGTATGTTTGCCTTCCCTGCCACACATACCTGGTTACCTTTGCAATTACCTTCTTTGCTATTCACATTATTTCCCCTTAAATTGTGTGGGTCCCCAGAATCCTCTGCTGAGCCCATGCTACCTTGTGAAGAGAGATCCTTCTGAAGACAGGTTAGCTCAGAGAAAAACGTGTCCCAGCAGTTGTAGAGCTGGGATTACCTATTTGAACGTGAAATATTTGAAATATTTTCAGTCCGAGCTGCGCCATCCTTAGGGAAATAGTAAAAATGCCTTTGCTAGCAATTAACTGGGAACAGGTGTCTGTAACTTCACTGCCAGGACTTATCTTCCTTCATGAAAGGAAGGGGAGAAACAAGGAGAGGGAAGATGAAATATGTGTAAAGTAAAAAAGGAAAGAGTGGAAATCCTTTTTTTCTTCACTATGTAAGGCATGCCATGTTTTATCTCTTTGTGCTGCACTGCTGCCATCAAGAAGTTTGTATTTTGAAAGCAGAAAAGACTGCCTCTATGAAGTAGAAAAGATTTTTCATATCTGTTTGTATTTATAGTCCTGTGTGGATTACTTCAGGTCAGATTCTTTTTCCTAGTGTATTTTTGATTTGTGCAATTTGCCTGGTTTCTTTCTAGCACGGAGGGAAAGATTGTGGCAATTAAAAGGCAAATACCATTTGTCCTTTCAGGAAGAATTGCCAGCACCAGTAGCAGGGAGTTCTAGTGGATTGTGCTGTCAAAGGACTCAGCAAATCTGGGATTTAGTGCTTATGCTGCAACAGATTTCTCTGTGACCTTGAACAGGTCATTCAGTTTCTCTGTGCTTCAGATCCCACTTGTCAAACAGGGATAATGGTGTTTGCCTCTCCACAAGGTTGCTGTGAGGATAAATGCAATTAAATAATGCAGGATGCTTGGGTGCTATTGAAGCGATGCCACCAAAGGAAAGGAAGGGAATTAAACTTGGCATTAATTCTTCTCACAGTTACATTTGTTTAAATTGATAGTTGCCTTGCTGAATTTGTTAAGATTAATAGTGCATGGCAGAAAATCAACAAGGCTTGCTTGCCCCACAACTCGGGGGAGGCAAACAGCCTTGTCTGTCCCTGCTGTGTTTGCCCACAGATGTGATGCTGTTCCTGTTCCCTCCGGAGCTGGGATGGATTTGCACTGTGCAGAGGAGGAAAAGGGGCAGAACGAGCTGCAGGGCTCTTAAGCTGTCTCTCCATGTCCTCCTCTTCCCCCCTGCCCCAAGGCCATGGCAGCCAGGAAGCCACAATTTGCCCCAGTGTGGTGGAACCTCCCCATTGCTGTCTGACAGGATGTTGATACTGGCAGAGCAGGTTACTGCCTCTGAGGAAAAGCATTCTGTAGTGGGACACACCATTTATTCCCGCTATGGAATTGTTTATTTGCATAGTGTGGAAAACTGTAAGATTTATTTGCAGAGTTGGAATCCCTCAGGTATACTATAAATATAATTACAAGAACATATAAATATATTTATACCACGCTATCAGCGTTTTTGGCACTACAAATCTTATTTCCTTGACTGTGAAAATAAATGTTTTAGAAGAAAAATAAATAATTAATTTCTGCTCATGACTCAAGAGTTAAACACATAGGACATTGTCTTTTAGGTCAATCAATCCACTGTCCTTTGACACCAATGCAGTGGGACATTTCAAAAGATATTTCCTAGAAATATCTGATTTTGCAGAAATCAGTCTTTGCAGAAGGGTGGAGATAAAATATTCCTTCAGGAAGTACCTTTTTGCCTATAATCCCTAACTGCCATAAAAGTATTATATTTTCAGTTGCTCCCTTTGGTTAATATGTGGGACATGGGTTTTCCAAACTGAAGCTCAGACATTGTAGAATTCTGTGAGGTTGTTTTTTGTTTTGTTTTTTTCTTTTTTTTTTTTTGTTTGGTTTAGTCTTTCTGTTTTGTATTTTAAATTGTCCAGACAGTGAAATCATGTAGAAGGTTCTGTTGTCCTTGCACACATCGATTACTCCAGCCACAACCTAAGGTTGTCTAATCAGCTCTGATAAAATAAAAGTGAACACGACACCAGTGTTAACACTGAATTGATCATATTTTGGGACAGACTTTTGTCTGTCTTTGAGAAAGCTGGGATTTACCTTGGTCAAAGTTGTGTCTCTTCTTTGTGCATCTTTCTTGCTGCAACATGAAATCTGATTTATCTCTGGAGATTTTGTTTGGAACAGGGGATTTTCTATCCAAATGTGCTGTGATGTCCCAGATGTGGCTCTGATCTTGTTTGGGAGTCTGTCACCACACAAAATACACACACAGTGGATTGGTGGGTTTATAAAATTGAAGTTTCCCCAAACCAACTTTTTGTTTATTTATCAACTGAAGCCATAGAATTCTCACAGACTGCTTTGAGCCCAAGAACTGTGGCTAAATTAGGTCATCTTTAAAGAGAAACAAGAAAACAACTCCACAACAAAAGACCAGAACTTAAAACCTCAAAAAACCCCCTCTGATATTGATTCAAGGATCTGCAAAGAAAGAGAAGCTGCTTTAAACAGTCAGTTGTTGAGATTGATTTGGCTTGCAGCTTGAGATTCGAGTCTTATTTCTCATCTACATTTATCTGGTTTGAACTCAGAGCCTTGGACATTGTTCTTCCTTTTGTCTTTTAGGCTGAAGAGGACCCTGCTGTGATTTTTAGGTAACAACAGCAAAAGTTACCATGATCATCTCTGCCCCTGACTTCCTCTTTGAAAAGCAAAATAAATTAAATTAACCTATCCTGATCTTCTTCAAGACTGTTTCTTTTTGTGGCTCTCTGAACCTCTTTCAGTTGTTCCCCATCCTCCTGGAAGGCTCAGTGCCAGCTCACCAATATCTACGATTATATAGGAAACAGAACATCAAGTACAGAATGAAAATATCAATAATAGTTTAGTGCAGGTAACTCTAAGAGGTCAATTTAGCTGTAGGCAGGCTGAGCAGTGTATCTGGGTGAAGTGAGAACTGATCTGCCTGTTCCCAGTAAGTTTTGTGGCACTTGGGACACGTTTGATGGCAGTAATTCAGCTGTTAAATGCATATTTAATGGCTATTACAACCTAGCAACAGGACTGATACAAGAACAGATGCTTGTTCAATTTTCAGCAGTATGATTTCTCGTTGCCCAGCTCAAGTTTTACATCTATTTAGATACAACAGAAAATTAATTGCTGAATATCACTGTTTCTTACTAATATAAGGCCACTATATTATTATAGTAGTGATAGTAGTAGTATCCTGTCCAGCAAAATTTTGCAATCCGTTTGTTTTCAAAGGTTCATTTGATTAAAGCAGCTGCTTAAGTCTCACTGATTTCAGAAATTCCAGTGGAATCCCAACATTTGGTAAATGTTCTCAGTGGGAACACTTCCAGAAATCAGTTTTAAGTGCACATTTGTATTTTTTGTGCACACTACAGCCTCAGATTACCTGCTGATGTAAATGAGGGGGAAATGTTAGGTTAAGCCCACTTATAGCAGCAGGAAATCTGGTCTGGGATTTGCTGTGATGAGCAAAAATATGTGTATATACTGGAGCTCATTTTACAAAGCTGGCCCAGCATTGCTGCCCAGGGGTAGGAAAGCATAAATACCACAGCAGGGGTAGGGATGGAATGTTATTTGACCATGCTTGCTCTTTCAAAAAAATTCCTCCAGAGGAAAGAGCATAAATTGAACAAAGCTACATATTCTGGTACAGTGTACTTATTCTAGCAGGCAGAATAATCACACAGCTAATTTTGAGTTTTGCATGTTAGGTAGCAAACACCACTGCTCAATACCTTTAGTCAACAGATAAAACTGTTTGCTTCTAATTTTCCTCACATATTTCCAAGACGTTGTGCAAATAAAGAGGGTGTTCTGTGATTATGTCACAGCACAAAAGCACACCCAAATTTACCAGAATCAGTATTTGGGAAATACTGTTTGCTTAGCTCTGAAAATCAATGGTGCTATTTGAACAAAAGTGTAGTTTTAGAAAAGATAGAATGTTTCATAAGGCAGGCACTTAGATTTTGTGGGAGTTTTTTTTTTGCACAATTAGAATTGGATATACTGTCTAGTATTTCTAGTTATGCAGCTTTGGCTGGAATATAATTTCTTTTTTTGTTTGTTGAGTTTATTTCTTCAAAATACATGCCAGGAAGAGGGTGTTTTCTTTCTGGCTCATCTGCTGGTAAGCACATGGAACTATTTCCAATACAAAGAATCTGGATAAACAGAGGCTCTATGATAGCCAGGTGATTGTGGTATCAGCTGCAAATACTCTCAAGTATTGCTGGATGCCGGTTTAGGAGATGCACGTGGCTGCATTGTATCAGATTTTGGCCAAATTCCTCGAAACTTGTGGTGTATCCATTGCAAACCCCAGCCAGCACAGGCTGTGTGTGCTGCGGGCACAGAAGAGGCACGCTGCTGTCTGCAGCAGCATTTAATTTTTTCCTTTACGTTGTAAAGTTTTATGGAGCAGAGCTGTAGTACAGCAGCGCAGGGCCCATCCTGTCGGTGCTGCTGTAATTATTGAACTGAGAGCCCTGTTTGGGCAGGATGCTGTGGCTAATGGGCTGTGGCAGCTCAGCTGCCCTGCTGGGATTTGGCTGGCAGATGCTCCGTGGTGTGCAGAGCTTTGGGGAAGGCAGGGTAGGAGACAAACCCTCCCGTCTTCAGCCTTCTGGTGAACAGGGGAGGTCTTCACCCAGCCTGCTTCACCCTCCCCGCTCAGTGAGGTTCCAATTGCCAGGTTTAGAGCAGGTCCTGTCTCCCAGAGCAGAGGTGTGAGAAAGCCCATCTTCTTCCTTTGATTAATGCTAATAGGATTTGTGGCTGTAAAGCACCACGTGGGGAGCTGAGAGTCTGCCAATATAATTTTTTAAATCTTCTGTTGCTTTATATATTAACTTTCATAAGCAGACAACAATTCATTTTGCACAGTTGAAAGAATCTACACCAGCAGGGGGGTAGGAAGGTGTCTTCATCAAATTAAAGTCATTTACTGACACATGTAACCATCTCTCTGCACCATGAAATGTGTTAATGATGCAGAGTCTGTCAGCTCTGGGCCATCAGCTGGCAAAGATCAACACTCTTTGCTCTCTCCTGGTTTTACAGGACCTGGTGTGGAAGAAAATTTTCAAATCTGTCCCAGTGCCTGTTGGAGTGTGAGCCTTTGTGGCAAGGGCATCAGGCAGGGGTTTGCTACCTGCATGTGCTGTCTTGATGGAAATAAAGGTTTACAGTCTGGTCCCAAACCAAGTGAGATCCCCTCAAGGATGGTTTCTTGCAGTGCATTTCTTGCCAGTAATCTAATTTCTCGCTTTAATCTAAGTGACCTTGTGAGTTGTATCCAGAGGGTGACTCAATCCTGATATTAGAGGGTGCTGACGTTGGGATAACCATTCATATTTTTCTTTAAAAATCATTGAGACAATTGATGTGGAGATTATACCATCCTCAAATCCCTGCTCTATTGTTAACAAGTATAAAACTTTTGTTGAGTGCTCTGGGGTTCTCTTGTTTTGGTTTTTTCTTTTGCTTCATTACTAACAAGATACCCTTGAAACAAAACATTATTCAAGAATATTCAAAGAGTTGAATCTGCTGTAAGCATGTGTTCAATTAAAAGTAATTTATAATTTCTGGCTAGGAAACTAGGAATTTCCAATCAAGTTTTTAGACATTTCATAAGTTCCTACCTACCTTGAACTATCCTTAACTTGTCTTTAAGTGCAGGAAAGTAAATTGGTGCCAACAAATATCCCAGAGCCTTGTCATTTCACAGCCTGGTCTTCCATGTCGGTTGTGATGTGCTGCCATTATTCAAGAGGCAGATTAGGCAATCATCTTAATAAAATGTGAATAAGATGAATGCAGAAATATCAGGTGCTGCTGGAGCATACTTCACTAAGCAAAATATTTGCAGTTACTATTAAATAGGATGTAAGTCAATAGAGTACCTGAACAGAAGGAGCTGTATGCTGTTGTTCCAAGAAAATTTGGAGTAATCACCTTTATTATTAAAATGGATGGCTTCTTCTATATCTGAGTGCTCCCTTCTCCTCTGCTTTTCTCCCTCCTTGTAGTAAATGCCACCTAATTTATAGTGGTGTACCAAATTACTTGACCATCCAGGATATATTTACTGTGAAGAGGTATAAGTGATAGTAAGGGAGGAGGCAATTTGCCCTGTGGGTTTAGTTTTTGCATTTTTGCCCTTTCCCTTTTTTTGCTTTGTCATGTACTTCTTTCTAGGTATAACCCACAACTGAATGAGAGAGGCTGAGTGAATCTGTAAGATTTCCATATTATTCCTCTTTGGGAAGCAAGCACGTTAAATAACTCTTCCAGACCACATTTGTTCCCCTACAGCTGTTAGTGACTATTGTGGTGATGTGAGCTAGTCACAAATCCAGCAGCTGCCACCCTCAGAGAGACTGTGATTCCTGGCTTCTGGCCTGGAACTTGGAGTTTTCAACCTAAATGTCCACAGTCTGATGGTTCCTTGTGGGATTTTAAGGCGTCATGGGGCATCTCATGGGTGCACAGAACCCCCAGGTGAGGTGTTCTGCCCCACTGGCATTGCCAACAGGCACAGCAAGCGAGGCAGCCCTTCAAACACCTCCAAGAGCAGAGTGTGTGCTGTGTGTGCCTGGCAGGGAGTGAAGCCCCAGCTCTCTGCACCCACCAGCCACAGAAGGTGCCATGTGCAGCAAATCTGTCTCCACATGTGCCTGCTTCATGTCTGCTTTGTTCACACATGCCCCTCTGTGAAGGCAAAGGAATTTTTCTCTCCCTTTCTCTATTTTTAGTTGAAAATGGATGTTAAAAGGTGTGGTTGACTCTGCTTTTCTGTCCATTTTCCTTAGGCACATTGCCTTTGACTTCAATAAAATTCCTAGAACTGCAGCCTGTCAGTGTGACTTGTTATTGTATTTTAAAGGACAGAGACAAATCCAACCCTGGCTCACACTGACTTGAATTAACTCTTTTGTTAATCTGAGCTGGGCAAAGTTTACAAAGAAAAGTGTTTGTTTTCATTTCTTCTATCTAGGGATCTGTATTGCCTTTACTTGTTTAATTTTTATGTTTTTTAGCATCTAAGACTTACCAAAATACTTCATACTTATCTTGCTCTAGGTGACATTAACTGATTTGTGCTTGGATTTTTTGGTTTTGGGATTTTTTTTTCTGTTTCTTTTTGCGATTTTGTTTTTGTGTTTTTATGTCAGGTGAAACATTGCAAACATGCTAATTCTCCTCTCTGCATGGCTTCAAATTTTTACACACAAAGAAAAATAACCTACCTATAGGGTATGCCTAAACTACAGCTGAGTAGTGCTGAGGGTGCTGCCCCACCCACTATAAAAAGACAAGGAAAGTTTTACTTCGTGAGAAGTAAAGATCTTCAAGAAAGATTTACTTCATGACAGTTAAGAAATAACATCTTTATACTCATTTCCCCTGTTTCACCTTTTCCAGCATTCTGCATACCAAATTCTGAGCTTTGTGATTAAACAAAACACTTGTATTGAACCAGCTACCTCATTTTTTTAAGATTTGGAGTAAACTTTAATTATAGTTATACCCAGTTACACCCAAAGTATCTTCTTGGAAAGTGGCTTTTATTTATTGCCAGAAATTCAGCATTACTCAAGGTTTTACTATGATGATGTAATTTAATGTTTGACTGGCCCAAGTAAGAATAATGTGCTCATTTTGACTTTTTGGGGCTGAAAGGGGGAGCTTCCTTCCCTGTCTCCCCCTGTTCACACATTTAGGGCAGGTGCATTCTCTGCTGTTACAGACACTCAGCTCCAGGATTCTTCTGACAAAATTGTTGGGAGAGAAGAAAGGTTATTCCCTGCTTCCTGCTGTGTGTGGTTCTGAGAGCAGAACAGCTTTTCACATTTATTTCTGGATTTGCTGAGAAGCTGCTGGTGTTTCTAGCATTAATGGTTGCGAGCCTTATTTCAGATAATGGAAGAAATGTGGAGCATAACATTCAGGGTGCACTGGGGTGGGTCAGTGAGTCCACTAACACTGCTCTGTAATCCTGCCAGGAATCAGCAGCAGATTTGTCCCTCGGCCACAGTGTCTGTCACTGATAGTGCTGCCCTCTCCCTGCCTGTGCATCCTCCTGCTCCCCATTCAGCTCTCATGAAGCAGCTACAGGACTGGCAATGAGAAATCCATTCCCATATGTCACCTCTGAGATCTGGTCACTAACCATGTTAAACAGCTCACACAGGACGAGCAGGGCGTTGACAGTTTCCTTGGAATTTTTTTTTCTTTCTTTTTTTCCTGTTAAATCTCCAAAGTGCAAATTTCTCTAAACTCAAGTGTGTGTCTCAACTTGAAATACTTTACTGGCAGCTTTGTGCAGCAGTGGAACTCGGTACAGCTCAGCTCCTGGCATGGGTTCAGCAGGCAGACACTAAAAGGGCTGGAGCAGTTCTCCTGCTGGGCTTGTGAAGTATAGGAGAGAGATGCATTTGGGGTACATTTTGTGACAGCCTTCTCCAACCTGTATGGAGAATTTAGGGAAGACAGAAGCACAGTTCACAGTAGTGCATGGTGCAGAGGTGATGGGCAATGGGTTCAGCTTGAAACAAGGGGTTCAGACAGGATACACAATTTAGAAAATTTTTCCCCATGAAGGCAAAGAGCAGGTACCCAGAGCAGTCTCCAGCACTGGAATATTTCAAGAACAAAATTATTAAAGCTCTGAACAACCTGATCTGACTGTTCGGCTGCCCTTGGCCTCAGTGGGAGATTGAACTAGAGATATCCAATCTGAATTATCCTATAAATCACTTTTTGCTAGCAGAAAATGGCAGTAAATTTATGCAGTCAGCCTTGATTAAAAGAAGGAGATCAGGAATTAATTGATGGATGTCAAATAAGAGATAAAGCTTTATTGTTTAAATTGCTTTTTCTGTCAATGTTTGGACAGTTCACGACTGCAATAAGGAATTACAAATTCAATGATGTTGTAACAGAATAAACTTCTGTGGGAAGTGTCTGCTTGAAAGGCTGGGTCAAATCTTCCTTGGTCTGTGTTCCCTGCCAGTGTTCTGTGTCGTTTATGACCTTTCCCACAGTGATTCTGCTTTCACCTCCTGCACTTCTCTGTGTGCCTTTGACACTCGAGGAATGGAACTTAAAGCAGCCTCTGTGGAGTGCGAGTCACGAAATGCTGCACAAGGGCAGCACTACAACAGTAGATGGCACAAGTCTGATAGACTTTCACCTCTCAGCGCCTTCCTCCCCAAAGATTCTTATTTTTGTCTTTTTAATTGCTAACAAGACTTATTTAAAATTATATTAATCGGGAGCAGAGGAGAAATATGTTAATCTCATGTAATCCTCATTCTACTTTCTACAGCAGAGATGAGGAGAGGAATGCTGGCTGAATAATGGGTGCTTTAGACCAGGATTCAGTTTGTAAATAGAACTTTTTCAAACTGGGAAACGCTTTAAAAGTTAAGTGTGTTCTCTTTGAAACCTGGCCTTCCTCAGCTTAACTGGTCAAGCTATAGGAGAGCAGTGCTAGTAACTCAGTAAAACTTAAATTAAGTTTAATTAAATATCAATAAAGGGCTTTTACTACTGCTTAGAAAATCTTCTGGATCATGTGCCATTCAAGGCTTTTAATGACTCGTGACTCTTCAAAGAGAAAAAAAATGTTCTGTGCAAAAGTGTATTCAATATTCAAAATAAGGAAGAAACCTTTGTGTTATAGACAGCTGTGCATTATTTTCCATGGAAGTAATCCCTTGCTCAAATGTACCCAGGCACGTGGCTTAAAGGCTGACCAATGTATTCATTCTTGGGAACATCGACCTTTGAATGTAGATACAAACTCTGATTTGGATTGCTGATACAGAACATGGTTTTGGTTAAACTCTATAATAAAAAAAAATGACACAGAAGAGAGAGGAAATGCCGAAACCAGTTCATTTGGTACACATATTTAATGCTGTCAATCAAAACATATTTAACCTTTATAAGCACTTCTAACAGAGTTTTTTGTTGCCTCTCAATCTGAATTTATCTAAAAAGAGTTCGGGAGAAATGTCTCCATATCAGTGTTTGCTGGAGTGTTTAACAACAGTTGTTGTGCTCAACAGGAGGGAGCAGCATATTTTACTCTTTGTTTAATGATGACCTCATTCAGGCCTGAGGTTTTTAAGTGCTCCTACATTAGAAAAAAAAGTTAAATAACAAAGAAGGCACCGATATTGGCAAGATTACAGGCTGCTTCTCTAAACACCTTTAAGGAGAGGACTGGGTTGGTCAGTTGTGCCTCACATAATGTGTATCATTAAATGATTTCATGGGGTCAGCTTTGTAAGGTAAGGGTGAGAGAGATCAGTTTAATTTTGCTGAATTATCCCTTTACAAAAGTTACAAAAAGGGGAAGTGGGGTGGATCAAGAGCTGCTATAAAGCTGTGCTTGCTTTGAAGTGGCTGGAGTTGCAGCACTGCCATTACAACTCTCCTGCTAAATTTTGCTCACAAAATCCATTTCAGTATAGTGAAAGACTCTCTTGTTCTCTGTTTCCATGTGAGAACAAGACCATTTCAGTGCCCTGCAGGGGTTTTCAGCTGTCTGGTGAATCTTAGTGTGCATTTCTGAGGTGTGCCTAAACTCACACATCCCCTTTGGTGGGTGTTCTCCTGTAGAAACCATGTAAACTGTGATCCTTTCCCTTTCCCTCTATTTTTTGTCTGATGACTCTGCAAATCTAGTTTGTTTTCTTCCTTTTTTCTTCCTGTGGATGCTTTCTGAGATGTGCACATGGAAGCTGTTCTGCACCTTTAGATTGATGGATTGTGTCTCTGTAAATGATGCCTTCTCTTTTTGAGGGCCTGAGGGTAACTCAGTAGTAGAAAGATACCAAGTTTCTCTAAATAAAAGGAAATAAACTCAAATCCTATAAAAATCAGTGCTAGATCTGGTATGTGCAGGTGGGAAATGTGCATGTACATGTCTCAGTTGTATAAAAATGATAATGTTACCAAGAGTGCTAAGAATTAACACTGATGTTAGAAAGGAGGGGTTTTAGGTGGCATGTGCAATGTGTTCACTGTATTTCAGATTGTGAGCTTATTCTGAGTTTTACTCATCCCCCTGACCTCACTTGCACCTCATTTTTAGATTTTCAGAGGACTGTTGTATTCTTGGGTTTATTATTTTACTCTTCAGAGTGTGATGGGCACATTTTTTTCAGTGCCCTCTTTTCTTTTATTCCCAAAGTGGTAATTTTTTATTTTACACACCCCAAGTAGCAGCTAATTTCAATACTCCACCTCTCATGTTTGTATTCTTGTAGCAGTAATTTGTTTTGTGGGGGTGGAAACTGAGCTGTGGAAAGCCATGGCACGCTGACCCTGTTTGGTTTGATCCTTGCAGGGCTGTGTGATGGAAGGACACGCAGCCTGCTTGGACTGGAGGAGTGCCAGGAGCAGAACATCCTTCCCTTGTGTCTCTTGGCAGGCAGAATAGTCCGTCAGATAACAGCCCTGGTTCAAACACTTGATTTTTTTTTTTTTTTTTTGTTTGTTTGTTTGTTTGAGATGGGATTTGTTTTGCATAATCACTGATGTTGTTCGAAATCTACCAAAGACATCAAATTTTATCAGCTGTTAGCTCTAAGCTCAGTACTTCTGCATTGCATCTCTGAACTTGCAAACAGCTTGGCTGGGTTTTTGACTCTTGCCCCTTGATTTGTCTTGTGTTCACAGACAGAGGTTAAGATCTTTGGTCTGTAAATCCTTCCCAAGTGAAATGAGCTAACTGCATCGCTGTAAAACCTTAAAAATTCACCTGGCAGAGCACCTTCTGTCCAGGTCATTCGGAGGAGACTGTTTGGAATGTGTTGCCAGGCAGGTTGGGATTTCTTTGGGATGCCAAGCATCCCTTACAGAGCTTGCCTTTGAGCCACAATATGCCATGTATATAATATATGCTACGTAGCCTCTGCTGTGGCAGGTCAGAGCCAGAGGGATTTCTGAGTTTTCTGCTGCTGGGAATTATTGGCATAATCCCTGCTTTTAAAGCAGGGGGAATCTCCAGCCTTGTTGAGGTAGGGGATTTGGAAGATGGCTCTGGAAGAGGCTGGGGTGCCAAGAGTGGGATAAAAGGGAGCTCGTGAGCAGGGCTGAGTGCTTCTCCTGCCAGTGGTACCTGGGGGTCCTTCACTTCTGAACAGCACTGAAACAAAGTGCTGTCGCCAGATTGATTTATTAACAACATTTAATTAACTAAGAAGCAGAGAATTATGAACTGAGAATCAATGACCCCCTTGGATCCTAATGTGATTTTAGTCACATGAGCTGAACAGTTTTTTCCTCACAGCAGTCGCTTCCATTTTGATCTCTGCATTTTTGCAGAGTGATGGGACTCCAAATTGCTCAGTGCTTTTTGATGGCTCTGTTTAGAGTTTTATGCCAAAGCAGGCAGAGGATCTAGATTCTGAAAGGTAAACTAGACTACTGTGCTTTTAGTGATAGGAAAGCTTGCACAGAATAGGAACAGTATGTGTCTGCCATCAAATCCACTTTTTTTCCCCATTTTGCTCTCAAGGGAGGAGGTCTTTCTTTTCAATTCAATTTCCTAAAGTCATAGAATGTCCTGAGTTGGAAGGGACCTGCAAGGATCATCAAAGATCAACTTTTGGCCTTGCACTGACATATTTTCCTAACTTTCAACTGCATTTTAGAATGAACAAATTTATTTAAAAGACAACCCCAACCCTCCCCACACAGGGTAATTTTAAAAAGCTGAGTTTGCTGTGAGTTTTTTCTCATGCTATTTTTAACTTTTTAACTCTAAATTTTATGTGCCGTCTGGCACTTCTGATGTAAACTAAAATTATGGCTCCATTAAGTTAAATGCTGTAAATTCTTTTTAGGCTTGACTTAAATCACAAAGTCTATGCAGGGCTGTAGGAGGAATGGTTCTCTTTCATGTTTTCATAGGGATACTCCTTTATGTACTCTAATCAGTTCTTCAGTAAGTAAGAACTAGCCTAAAAGTTGGAGTAGTGTTCAGGCATTCACAGCAGTTATAAAATTAGCACAATAAGTATATTCCCAAGTGAAGAATAGTGAAATTTCCTATTGATCAAAAGAACGCTTCTGATTTTTTCCATCTGAGCTGAGTGTGCCATAAATGCTACCCACTGAGAGTTATACATAGTTCTATGCTTTCCTGTCTGTGGTAGAGGAAATCAAAAATTTGCTAAATTTTTAATGGTGTTTTTCTTGAAGATTTGAAAATCACAATGCCAATGGTGAGCCTCAGAGTCGTCACTGTTATCTCTTTTGAGTCTCAAGCTTTTGGGGGCTGAAAATATTTTCACGCTGAAACAGAGATTCCTACATGGTCTGTACATGGGGAGAGAGACAAACACTGAATTTTGTGAGGCTTTCACTGAACACCTGAGCTGGCAGTGTTGTGTTCAGTGTCCATCATTTGTGCCAACCTATTTATCCCAAGGGTGGAACACACTCTGTCAAAAAGGGCACAGGGCTTGCAACCAATGCCCCGTGGCCAGCTGTGCCCTGCTGTGCTCCCTGGCCTTGATCTCTCTTCTAATTGTGTCACTAAGAAAAGTCCCAGTGACTTGGGCTTTTGAGATCCACCCCCTTAACTGGAGCTCTTTCTCATTCTAGTGCAGAATTTAGCTGGAAGAGATGAGCCACTTAAAAAATTGAAAAGTGTTTTTATGGCGGTTTGTTTGACTGGGGTTTTTTTGCTTGTTGATTGTTTGGGGTTTTTTAATTCCAACAACTATGGGTAAGAGGGAATTTATAGATTCAAATCAAAAAGGGATTAATTTCCCTTCTGAGAGTGGATTGCAAGAGATCTGCTCTGAATGCACAAAGAATCATCCCTGGTCATAGGAGGGGCAAAACTGAAGCACAGGCTGTGAAGTTAGTTCATGCAAGCTGCTGTGAAATGTCCTAGGGCAGACAGTCCATACTGGTGTGATGATACATAAATCTGTATTTGGGTGTGCAAACCATCAGTGATGGCAGGAATGATACACTGAAGGAATTATTTTCTATATTGATTAGTCATAATTCAGTCTAAGCAATGGTAAGATAAAAGTTTTACCAGTGTAAAATATTTTGTTCAGTTGCACTTTAACTGTGTGAGAAGACTTTTCCTTGGAGTATTTGTTTCTTTCTATTGAAAGTGTTCCTTTAAAATCCTTCTGAAAATTCTTTGGGTTTGTTGGGGTTATTTTGGGTGGTTTTGGTTTTTTGTTTGTTTTGGGGAGGGGGGGTCTTTGGTTTTTTTTTTTTTTTGGTGGGGTTTGTTTGTTTGTTTTTTCGGGGGGGATGTGAAATAATAGAATAAAATATCTTAATTCTTGTGTTAATTAAATCACTGTCCAGTAGTTCTACATGGCAATGAAGCCAAATCCTTATGCCATGACTTTCAAATGTCAGTGCCTGCTGCTGCAGCTTGTAGACAAACAATTTCTTGATACACAAAAATCCTTCTGGGATGCAGTGAAGTTGGCTGATGTAAATTGAAAAGGGTTTAGATTTGCATGGAAAGATATTTATAAGATGTCCTATTCCAAAAGTGTTTGGAGACTAAAACTGCAAAAGGACACTGTGTTAAGTTAACTTAAACTGGACCAAAGTCCTTCATTGGCCTATCTGGTGATAAGAATGAATGTGCTCTTTGAGCTACACATAATATGCAGAAACATCTCGTTTATGGAAAGGGAAAGACTGGGTTCAGTGGCTCAGTTGACTTTCTATACTGGCATGTGGGTGGCATCAAAGAACACAATGCTGCCTTTTTTTTTTTTTTTTTCCCCATCTATTGATTAATTAAGGAGCTGAAAACATTGCAAAAGAAGCTTTAAGAATGTAGGTGATTGATTATGGGTAAATAGAAGATGCCCAAGACATCTCTTTTGATTGCACAGCATGCACTTGGGTTGTCTGTGCAGTTTGCCAGGGATGCACATTCCCTGACTGTGCCATGGTGCCACCTACACTTCAACGAGGTTTTGCATTGTCTGGCAAAGCCTGCAGGGGTGTTTTAATTCCTGAGCCAGGCTGCTGCTTGGTTTTGGCTGTGGGAGCTGCTCAGTGTGAGGTGTTTCAGTCATTTTAACAGGGTGTGTATTTTCCCTATTTCCCCACATTCTCCTCTCTTTTCTCAGCTGCTCTTCCCTCCTCCATGCATTCTGCTTGGAAGCATTTTTGTGATTTGTCCCCATCCTTCCCTTTCCCCACACATTACTGCAGGCTGCCAACAAGTGAGCTAGCTGCAAAGGAAAGCATATGGAAAACCTCGTGGAAATGGGGCATAATCTGAAGACCACAGCTTTAACAATAGTGCCAACAACATCTCCTGCTAAGAAGGAGATGTTTGCACTGGGGAGTGATCAGCTTTGGCTCTAGAACTACGAATAAATGAAATTCTCTGAGCTGGGACAAGAGTCTGAGCATGCAGGTCTCCTGATTTGCTGCTTTGTTTAGCTGAACTCAGCAAAATGCCTGCCTGAGGTTGACAAATCTGCAAGCTTAGTGTGCTACATACTGAAGGAATTGGAAGAATTTCTGGATTGTTCTAAAATTGCAGCCCTCTCTAATTAATAATGTGTTTCAGAAAGTTGTCCTTGGAATAATCGACTTGAGCTAGAACTCAGGTGATCTTGGCAAATGCAGGAGTTAGAAAACTTAAAAGACTTGTCTAAAGTACTTATTGCCATATTTACTCTTTCTTTTAAAAGTGGGAAATAAATACCTGGCTTGTGGCAATCCCAGTTTTAGAAAGTCATGCATTCTGCATGGTGCTCAAATCAAAATCAATCTCTGTCCTCAAACTTGGTGCGTTTCAGATTTATTTCCCCCTTCTCTTCTTCTTCAACTGACATGGTCATTTAGAGACACACAAAGTGATGAAAATGGGATTCATTACTGAGCATTGGCTGGGTTTTATTGATTTTTTTTTTTTGTTCATCTTTGTCAGTCTGTTTTCCTTTGTTTCACTTTTTGATGGGAACAAAGATACCCCTGATGTGACTTTTGCATGATAGCTTCAAACATGTCTTTTCCATGACTGCATCAATATAAAGCCTTGCATATAGTCTTCTATTTTTTAATTAAAAGTTGATAAACCAGAAATAGGATTTCCAAGGTTATCTTTATCTATTAACATTGTTTAAAAGGTAGGAAAATCTCTGGGAAACACTATTACAGGTACTCTGTCTGCAGGGTCAATTTACTGGAAAGGCTGAATGATCATTGTTTTGTAAATGATCTGCTAAATTTTTTTTCTTCTTATGTTGATAAACAGATGCAGAAAAAGCCTCAATTTAAATTTTATTTTTTTAAAGCTTTGTTGGAGTCTATAATTCATCAATTGGGTAATCAATGAACATCTCGTAGCTAAGCTTATCTAGATTTGTACCACAAACTCCTAATTTTTTCATAAAACAAACATTTTAGTGCCTAAGGTTTTTTTTTAAATCCATCTTGAGCTAGAAATTTGGGACCCCTCACCATCTTTCCTGTAGTTTATGTAATGCCTCTATTTTCAATTTCTAACTTCAATTTGAAAAGAAGCTTGTCTCTGAATTGACCAACTTAAAAGTTATTAAGGCATTAATGCTATAGCCAAGGATGTATTCAGAATGAAACCCAAATAAATTTACAGCTTAGTGCTCCTTTAGCTGTGATTTTAAATGCACTAAAAAGAAGTGGAAATGATGAGACTGCTCTTAAACTTTGTCCCTGCAGAAACTCAGTTGACTGGGGATGTGGGGAGTGGAAAAATGGTGTCAAAAGGGAACAGAAGAAAATGTCTAATGTGCCAGTGATGATGGGAACATGTACTTAGCTCAAAAAAGAGACAGCTTCAGTTGTCACTTCGGTGCAAAGTTCAGACTTTGGAGATAGTTGAAAAAAATGGGTAAAGCCCATTTTTCCCAGAGAAAATGGAGAAGTCAGATTTGGCTGGCAGTGAGAGTTCCATGGAGCTCAGTGCTCTGGCCTTGTCTATTTCCAGCCACTTAGATGTGGGAAATAAACTAATTGAATTTGCTGATGCCACAAAATCAAAAATTGAGGTCACTTCTGAACAGCAGGTAGAATTCAGAACTGATTTAGGTCTGTTGTTTAAGGGGCCTCAAAGAAAGCAAATGAAGAAATTGCATGTCTACAAGTGGAATGCAATACACATTTGGCTTCAAAATAAATTCCTGACTATGAATTAATGGGCTTGAACTCGAGTGAGAGAAAATTGAAAATGGCTTTGAGGTAATAGCTCATGCAAGGTGCTGTCAGGCCATGTGATAGGGTGCTGGTGCACATTAGAATGCCAAAGAGAAGATCCCTTAGAAATTTTAGCATTCAAATAAGAGCCTTAAGAGAATGAGCAAAGCTTCAGCAGTGCAATGCTGAGTGCATTGCCATGGATAAACTTTTCTTTGCTGGAAAGTCTCTGTGTTGCTGTTAGACACTGGGATGTTTAAGAACAAAGAGCCCAAATATTAATGGGGGGAGAAAAAACCTCTTCAGGGGCATCCTGAACTTGATTTTTTTACTTTTTTTTTTTTTTTTTGTAGTAATGTCCTAAATCTTACAAAATTCACAAAACTTCCTGGGTTGCTCATCACTATCCTTTGCTCTCTGGGTGCCCCATCAACACAATCACTATTGAATTAATGCCATTGAATTAATTGTCATGTTACAAATATTTTGCCCCTACTGCTTCAATCAGAAATATATATCAGAATATCACTGTTCTAGAAAATAGAAGTTGTCTTCAAGAGCTGGTGTAATCTTGATGGTTTGTTCTAGGGTCAGATATGCCCCAAGATAATCCATTAATTAAACATTTCTTTCTTATTTCCTTTCTGTTTGCTTGTCCAGTGATATTTACTTTAATGCCTGTATGACCACCACAGATTCAAACTGCCCTTTTTCACTTTCCTGTTCTGGGGGTAAATGAGAGGTTAAATCTCTTTTCTATTTTGTTTCTTTGTACATTTCTGGGTCTTTTTTGTGACCATGTGTGGCTGGAACTTCAGGCAGTGCTGCAGGTGAGGTTCCCCAGTGTATTGTGAATTGTGGCAATTTCTTTTCCTTTCTCTGAGATAACCATGAGATAGAAAAATGAAACTTTGTCAACTGCTGTAACTGCAACACTTAGAGCACTACTGGAAGAGCTGTCAAATGTTGTTTTGTGGCTCTTCAACCTGAGTTTGTTCCATTTGATGAGCTCCTGCTGTTTTGCTGGAGCTTGTGGTAACATGGTGACCTTTCGTTGTGATGTGAAACATCTGTGATGGAACAGAGATTAATTCTGTTCCAGTCCTTGTGCCCATCCTGCCTGCTTTGTGCAGAGCTCTCCCCACCCTGTGTTGATCACACCTGCAGCTTCATCTCACAAAACGCTTCTTGTTTTGGTGCCCAGGTAGTGGAAATATCAACAAATAATCTCTTTCCAGCTCTCTTTCTGATGATCCTCTTCTCACTAGTCTGGTATTCCTGTTCAGCCTGCGGGGTTTCTGACCTTCCTGTTGTTCTGGGCAGATTTAGGGCCAGGCTTAGCCAGGCTCACTGTTCCAAGGGCTCTGCAAGGACTCACACACTGTTGCTGCTTTTCCTTTGCCGTTATGTGGGAGAGAAGGAGGACGCAGGTAAAATTCAAATGCCACAGGTCTCTAAGAAAAGAGGGAATTGATATCTATCATAGCCTCTAATATCTGCCAGCAATGCACTTTGTAAGCTGTCAGGTGCTTCATCAAAGATTATATGGTGTTGGGAAAGTTACTTGTAAATTTTCAGCTTTTTTTACTTTTTTTTTTTTTTTTTTTTCCCTGCTCAGCGCTTGGGAAGCAAATATTTCAATTGGAGCTTTTAGCAGCAGGAACATCACAGGCTGCACATCATGTTCCTCACACACCCAGATCCCTTTCATCTGAGCAGCTCGGGTTCAGATTTTGTATGCAACGTTCAGCTCTTATCACAGTGAATAGAATCGAGTGTTTGTGTTGCTGATGAACAGCTCAGGCATGTCTGTTTTGAAGTAAATCCTGCGAGATCAAAGACATCTAGAATAAGTAATAGGCTCTTAAACTATGGTAATTAATTAACCCTTTGGGATATGGCAGGGCTGTCAGTAATTACCTGTGGCAAGCACAAATAATTGGAGCTGCTGCTCTGAAGTCTCAGAGTTGTACCTTGGTTCCAGTCGTGGCCCAGGGTCTCCTCTTTAATATGCATCAGGATAATACATTAGATTTCAGAAGCCTTTGCAGAATATCCTTTCCAGTTCTTAATTGCTTATTTTATTTTAACCTCAGCTATGGAAAGGGCTTCATCCCTATTTCCTGAAACTATCTTATGCTTCATCACTGTTTATATGATGGTTTTAGCCTTTAATTGAATTTCAAATGCCAGTGGCTCCATGTGACCTGATCTCCAACAGTGTGTTGCAATCTTTAAAATGCAATCCACTCTCGCAGAAATGAGGGAAAATTCTAAGTTAAAAAACAGACAAGAGTCTTTTCTTTTTCAGCTGGGAGCATGAAACTCAGTTATGTAGAGAAGGTAATTAAATATTGAGCATGTCAGAGAAAAGCTTGGAGTTTAATTTTTGTCTGGTCTTGGCCGAAGATATTTCTCTGTATGATTATTTGCTGTTCCCACTCCATTTCCAAGTATTTCTGTTTAGATGGGCAAATTCAGAGGCTGACAGGCTTTCCATCTCCACAGTGAACAGTGTATAATTCAAATTTGTGTGTGCTACTCGATAAGAGCAGTTCATCAGCCATCTCTGATACATTATTTGTAAACTTTTAACTGTCCATTCATATTTTGTTAGTTTTTCCTTTTGATATAAGTCATGTTTGTTCATAATAAGGGAATGAGAAGAGGGATTGCTATCTTTGCAAGCCTATCCCTGCTTCTCTCTGTTTGTTTGCAGTATTGGACTTGGGACACTCTCCCTTGGAGAAAAGAGGGAGAGCTGCAGCAGGGAATGTGAAGTGCCATGGATGAAACCAGAAACATTCTTCCCCTTTAAAAGTAAAAAATTCCAATCCACCCAGGGGGTGGAAAACAGGCTGGAAAACTGAGTGTGCTAGTTGCCATTGAGGGACTAAAGGCTTTGCAGATTTTTCTGTTGAATCAGTAGATGGCACAGCCTTATGATGATATAAAAATCAAGCTACTTTGAAATAGACTTGAATGCGATTATTTTACACATTCCTTTCACCTACTGCACTCTCCATGATTTCAGGGAGTGCATTTTGTTGGCATAGCAAGAGTGAGATGGGGACTGCAGGCAGCTTCTCCCTGCACAGCCCCTACCCTGCCCCAGGGAACAAGGAATACGTGGATTTCCTGTTTATTTTCTTCGAGATAGGTTGTGGGTTTGAAATGGGCTGCTGGGACAGCAAAGTGTGAGCATGCAATAACATTTCTACAGAGAAGACTGTTAACTTTTCCAGGAAGCTAAGACCAGGTCCTTTAAATTTTTTTTTTCTTTTGGCATTAAAACTATTTGTTTTGCCTAGTTCTTTGACTGTTAACACTGCTGCGTTTACTCTGTCCATTGGGCACAAGGGGAAGCTCAGCTGGTGTTGGTTAATATTCTAAAATATCCCCATCCATCACTCCTCTTCTGAAACTGATCCACCAAGGAGGAGTCAATGATTTTTTTCTATCTTGCAGGTAATTATGCTCTCAAGTACCAGTCACATCTAAGTTTCTGTCGCCCTGTGTCTGTAGATTGTTACTCTTTTTCCTTACACTACAACGTGCCATGCCCAGAGGTGTGACATTTACCTTTTGAAAGCAAATTAATGCTTCAGCTGTATGCTAAGATTAATGTACTTCTTGGATTGTAAACTGCTTTTTAATTCCTCTTGGAAGAGCTGCAAACACAGTTTTGCACAAATGCGTTTGTTTTTACTCTAGAGACACTAGTTAGTAATGTCACTACAAATGTTCTTGGGCTACTGTTAAGGAATGCTGCTTGCAAAGAATACTTTGAAGTACTCATTAAAAAAAAAAAGATGATGTTAGTTTAAAGGAGTAGACCGTGAGAGTATGTATAACCATTAATTCAGATTCAGTGCTGGGTATAGATGTATTCCATGCCAACCTTATGAGTAGTGCATAAATTCCCTTTAAAAAACACCAGCACTGCAAAGCTAAAGATGCATGCTGCCCAATATTTCCTTCTGGGAGAAGGCTTTCCATGTAAGTGGGAATTCTCAGGTGTCTATCCTCTACCTGCGCATAAGCAGGGTCCCTGAAGATGGGAAAAATTCTGTATCAAGTACAAAATACATCCTAGAATCGGAGATTTTTGTTTGACTCGAAGAGCTCTGAATTCTGAGGTTCCAGGCTGACAAAAGCTGCCTTTTGTCCACAAGAAGGATTCAGACAGAAATCAAGGACTGATCTACACAGAGTTGGTAATTTAAAGGTGTTAATGACCTGAAGAGAGGCTCTGCAGAGGCAGGAGCTGCTGTAAAACCTGAGTGTGAGAAAGCCGGGCAGGCACACATTTACAGAGGGCTGGTGACCCAGTGCCAGCTGCTGTGCTTTGTTCTTCCCTGGCATCACAGGGAGCTGCTGCTCCACCGGGCTGCAGGCCACAGAGTGCATCATAAATCAGGCTAAAGCATTTCAGCAATGCTTTAACTCTCGTGGAGTTTGAGGCTCTGCAAGCTGCTTTTCACAGCTGAGGAGTCATTAAAGTAGACTTGAAGCCGGTGTTGTTTTCTTTCTGTTGGTTCGTTCATTTGGTGGTTTTGTTGTTTGCGTTGTTTTGTTTGGTTTTTTTTTTTTTTTTGCCTGTAATTTTTCCTTGGAATTACAGAACCAGTGTGAGGATGGGTTTATGTGCACGAAATGAGAATGACTTCCCTGAGTGATCTTTTCTCTATAAGAGAATATAAAGTGATCCTTGGAAAAATTGTTGGGAACTTTATTTCCAGGCTGAAAATCAACGTGCTGGTGCCACCTCTCCTCCCACCTGTCAATATTGTGCTACCCTGATGTAATCTGTGAGAGCACTTGGGGAAAAATCTCAATTTTTGCCCTGCCTTTGAATCCTAAGAGAGGTTTCATTTCTTGCTTTGCTCCATGACAAGGAAGAAATCTTTTATTTATGAATGGCCCTTTTTTTTCCTATATTGTAGTCATACAAAAAACATAAAATCATAAAAATCACAAGATAGGGGTGGAGGTTTTGGGCTTAGGTATAAATTTACTTTTTCATGTGTTCTACTCCTGCACTAAAGTATGTTTAAATCCAAAATCATGTACTTCTGTCAGTACTCTTTGAGAGTGTGTTTTAATCTGTCTCTTTTCTTGGATGTCTTAGAAGATAAGGTTTAGGGCATGTCATAGTATGGGAACAGAAGGAATGTAATTCAGTGGTGTCAGAAAGGTAGCTTAAAATAACAGATATAAGAATAAAGTTATCCTAACAAAGGTGTTCAGGTGTTTAAGTACAAATGCTGTCTAAAAAACTGACTAATGGAGCAAAGGCTTCAGAAAGCACTTTTTTAGCTGTGTCTTGTCAATGGGGGAAGGTGACTAAAGGCAAACAGAGATGGACGTCAGATGCTTCAGCAGTGGATTTGTGGCCAAATTTCTGAATGCTGTTGTGCAGAAAAAGGATTTAATTTGTAGCCAGCTGCCTATTTGTTTTTCTAAATAAGTTTTTTTTTCCCTCTTGATAGTATCTGATGAAATGCAAGAACCTGACAAAACAATCTTCCATTTCGTCATTAGGAGTCAAAGGAATGTGCAAAGAAAATTATTTCTAAGTGTTAACGTGGGAAAAAAAACCCCAACATTGGGAACTCCTCAACACTGAGGAATTTGAGAAAATGTCTTTATTGTTTAAGTTAATAACTGCAGAAACTACTCATGAACATCAGAAATGTTGATGCACAGCAGGTTTGGTTTTTTTCCATATTCCATTTCCTTCTGGAGTCTACATAGAATAATTGTTGCCTGTTATTATTGTAAACCAAATCAAAATGGAACTAGAGTGCCAGTTTCCTGATTGGTAATTAATTAATGGATCTAATCAGGCAAAAGAAGTCCCAGCTCAAGAAAAGTCCAGACTACTCCTGAGGCCATTGTCAGCTTAACAAGGAACTTCTGGACTTTAATCAGCAGTAAAATAATATTCACTATTACAACATCTAAATTTTCTTGTTTAGAGAAAACAAAGGGAAACTACAAGGATGGAAAAAATTCTCTGTAGATATTTTGTTGGAGATAGAGAATGGTAAAATTGTGCTTCCTAATTTTGAATTTTTCTAAAATAAAATAAAGTTTAAAAGAGATTAGTAATACACTGCCTACATGACATATTTCTTTACCCTGTTGATTTCGAGGACATAATAAATAATTGGACTAATACTGCTCCACAAGTGTAAAGGTCATCTTTGAGTGCACCCACCTCCAAGTAAATGCAATCATTTCACTCTGAGTAGCTGCAGAATGTTTAATGGGAATTGGTCTTCAAGGATGCATTTGCCATCAGCTTTCAATTTGAAGGGTTCTTAAATCTGAAAAAGCAAGCAGTTTGCAAATTGATTTGGATGAGCCAGCTCTAAGTCAGTAGTTAGGAAATATTTATTTGATAGTTTTGGGAGCTTAGCTTTACCTGCAGTTTCATTTCCTGTTCTATCCTGGGGTGTTCCAATAGTGTGATTCACTGGTCCAACTGGTACTAAAGCATTCAGAAACCTGCTTTAACCTGGAGATTGATTTTGGTACCCCTTGCTGTATTAATTTCAGATTGTATTCCATAAGCCTAAATACTTCAAATTTGTATTTTCTTTTTTTTTTTTTCCTACCATAGTGTAAAATTGGTTCCCTCCCCCCTGCTGCCTTCTGTGACATTGTCAGAGATACATTTAAGATTATGATTTAAAACATAACTATCTCCTTCAGACAGCTTGACTGTAGGATAAAAACAGTTTACTGAGCCCTATTTATTTCATTAGAGTGTGCTGTTTCTCAGCTAATGAAGTGAACTAGCAAGAAATATTTTATATTTAAGGAAAGGTGGTTGCTAAGATCAGTGCAGACATTGACACGGGCTCAAATTAGGTTCCGAACAAGGAAGTCATCATCTCTGCAAAGCTCCTGCCTGCAGCCCTCACTCCTCCAGGAGGTCACACAGGGACAAGTGCCTCATTTTTTAGAGGGCTGATAATATTATGATCACTGATAATGTTTCTTGTTAGCTGAGATAAAATCGGCTCTTTGGCTTTGGGATAAACTGAGTTTGAAATTCAATCCTGATAAGCAGAGAGCTTTGCTGTGAGGCAGTGTGGGACTAACTGAGGGATGCTCAGAGGTGCAATATTTCCCCCTGATGTTGTTGCTTGTATTTGATGCTGTTTAAAATACCACTTGTATCTCTGACTTCCATCTGTGATATGAATTAATAATTACTGACCTAGATATTTTACTCTAGCATTCACTATTGTGGATACACCCGTTGAAAATTTCAGGTGGATTATTTCAGTATGGGTTTTCCTCTCTTTAGTGTTTTTGTTTGTTTCATTTTTTTCTCTAATTACCTTAGGTTTCTGTGGATGCCAATATGTCTCCAAATATTCTTCATTGCTCACAAACCTCCAAGTTTATTGAGAAATTTTGTTAAAAGCAAGTGATGTGCATCATAGAGTGAGTCAGGGATGCTGATTTTGTGAACCAAATGGTACTGATTTTAATTAGGCCAACAGAAAAAAAGTGGGGGTTTTTTTGGTGTTTTTTTTTGTTTAGTTGTTTTTTTTGTTTGTTTTTACTGTAAGGACTTCAGCATTTTAGCCAATTAGAATGAAAATGACTCTTCAAAATACCTGTGGGAATTTGAGGGGGAAGAGGAAGAGAGAGAGGTTTGGACTAACTCACGAACCTACCCTGAACTAATTTTCATTATTTGGTTTCCCCACAGTTTGTGGCTATTTCTGATAAAATTTTGATAAAGAATTCTACATTGAAACCATTCAGAAAATTCCCAAAATACAGTCTCATTATTTTAAAAGTTCTCATTTCAAAAATCCACGATCCTGAACTTTTTTCCTTGATGAATTTTGCCAACAAAATTCAAAATAGCATTCCTCTCAGGTTCACTGCCTTGTACAGTAAAACATTCACACTTTGTCTCTCCACCAACCACTTACACATCAACAAATTGCATCAAATCGTGACAAGTCTATATTTGAGTACAGATATAGACAAAATTATTTCAGGTGTGCAGTTTAATTATGCATGTGGGCCTCTCAGAGCGATTATTGACAATGTTTTATGATTGATAGTTTCTGCCTTGGGGTTTGTTGATTAGCTGTGATGGCTTGAAGAGTGATTTGAGCAGTTTTGTTTGTTCTTCCCTCAGATGGCTGCTCGAGTACTTCTGGTGTGACAGCTGACTTTGAAATTAGCCTCCCCAGATTTGCACAGCAGACACAGATTTGTCACAGGGGCCAGGGGAGCTGATTTCTTACATTATTGCTTCAGGGGAGGCAGGAATTCTCATGGCTTTGTGATTCTTCCTCTGTTTTTGGTGAGAAAAGCAGCGTTGCTCCAGTGCTGTCGTGAAGGAAACGGAAACTGGTGTTGGGATATGATGACACAGTGAAAACGGTGACATTTTAATTAAACTAGCTGGTAATTCTACCAGCCTGAGTGATAAGTATGAATGTGAGGTACATTTCTGGTGGTTACAGCATATGGGCTTCCCCTGAATGTTCAGGTGTGACTAAACAGGTTGGCTTTGAGAGATAATGCATCACAGACTGAAATTTCTTACAGCCTGGTACAGGCTGGTCCTTTAATGTCCTGTCTGTACAGATGTGATCAACGTGGGCAGGGTCCTAGGAGTCCTGAAACCAGAACAGGTGACAGCAGAGCCAGAGCTGCCAAGTTTTCCAACTATTTCTTGTCTCTTATTGTCCTAAAATATTTTGGAGAAGGTCCCTTTATTCTTTGAAACCATGGGCAAAATAAGGCTTAGTGTAGAGGATAAGGATATAATTTTTTTATATTATGACATCTGATCTCTATTAATTCAAGCAGTCTTGCTGGTCCTTTTCTCATGCTGAGAAACTGATTGACCTGAAGAAGCTGAAAAACACCAGGGCAGAATGGAAAATAATCCCTAAAGGTGTTTATTTGAACACTTTGCATCAAGGTGGTTTTGGTGCTTCACGATGAATTTAAGGAGAGGCTGGGCAAATTCATAGCAGAGAAATCCTCCAATATCAATTAAAAGTGCTTGACCACAAATTGGTGGAAGAGTGTTTTAATGAAATACCAATACATATCTTGCCTTTTCTCAGTTTTTTTAGGCTCTTTGGTTAGTGTCAAAGTGAGATATTGGGAATAAGTGGTCTTTGTTTGACACACTGGTGCTGCTCTGTAATTCATCAACACTTCAGCCTGCTTGTTTTGTAGGTTTTATTAAAAATGTTTTATTAAAAATAGTGTGGTCTTTTAACGAGAAATTTTACACTGGGGAGAAAAACCTTGCTCTCTAATCATGTCTATATTGACTCTGTTTGTGTGCTCTTTTAGTTTCAGCTCATTCCTTAATAATCACATTTTAATTTATTCCTTGTAGCTGGCATGTTGGCCATTTCCCAAAATGACCATTTTCAGTTGTCCCTAAATGCCTATAGATCAATCTTACTGCCCTTAATTTTGCCCCACTGTTATAAATATGAGATAGTCTTTGTAATCATGTTTCCTTTCAGTGGTAAAACACAAAAAGTCTGAAACAGATTTGGGATTTCTTATTTTCAATGGGGTGAGCAGCTTTGTGGGAGTTTGTCCACAAAAATGGAAAAAAATAGTGTATAAATTTCCACTCAGTGTCTCATCTATTGAGTACCTATTCAATGTTGGTTCATGCAGGAAAAGCAGAATGAATAATGCCTAGATGTCAAAAATGCCTATGAGGTTGTCCTGACCTATGCATATGTTTATCCAGGCCCTTTGCTTTTTTAAGGCTTTCTGGTGGGCATTATCCAGCAATTTAAACGTAAAAGCAAATTTAAAAGATTGTTCACTTCTCCTAGAAACCCAGTTTGCTGAACAGGAGCATTCCTGCTGTCAAGGAAGCCAGAATGTAATGTTTAAGTGGCAGCTTAATGATGATAAAAATGGACTTTTATCATCAAGCAGGGGATTTTCAGCTAAACCACAGCATTTCCACTCAATTGTGTTGCATTTAGTCCTTTTTAGTGATGCCCTTCCCCTGCCCTCTTTCTGACTTTATGACTGGAAGGTGCTGCAGGGAGCTTTGTTCCCTCTCTCCCCCAAGTCTGGCCCTAAGCATCAATCTCCTGCGGGTGAGGTGTCTGCTTTTAGCTCTGGGAAAAGTAAAAATTGGCCTCTTGGCTGAAGATTTCACAAGTTTTGCTAAGTTGAGGAATCCCTGAAAGTTTCCAGCCAGATTGACAGGCAAGAAAACGCTCAGTAGTTTGGCTCTCCTGTGCTAAAATGCTGTATTTTCCTAAAATGCTGCAGTGATGGAAAGCTTTATCATGTAAATAATGCATTGGTTTAGCTCACTTATTTGCTGTATCACTGCTTATGTGCTTAAGGAGTTATAATTTATATATATTTTTTAAATAGTCTTTGAAAACATCCAGGAAGTTTTAGCATGACCAGTGGGGTGGGTTTATGTCAGAAGTTACAATTTATATCTTGTGAAATCTGACTTAAAAACCTGAAATTATCTTTCTCCTTCCTGGGAGAAACTTGTATACCCTATAACTTGTAAGCAGAGAATGGCAGAATTTGATTTAACTTACACTTGTGCTGCAAATTTTATCCAAAATGATATTTAAAAAATTCTGCTTTAGCTACAAGCAAAGAAACCACCATTAGAAGGGAAAGTCTGAACACTGTATATGGAATAATTTATTTCCCTCCCTCCCCCACTTGATCTTGCTAAACCCAGCTTTGAATGAGAGGCAACTGCATGACCTAGAACAAAATTAGACAGTTTTAAATTTGAAGACAAGGAAGGCTTATCTTCATATTACTGTATTATAATTCCAAAATGGTAAAAGTTTGGGAAATTTTTTGACCTTTGGAAAGTCTGGAACTTTGCATGGAACTTAGTTTAGACTTCTCTCTTATAGTTACTCAAGCAAAGTAAGGGTGAATTAAAAATCAAACCTGACACTCTAAATCTAAATTTTGGCATCAAAAATAGTTTTATTTATTGCATTCAGTAGAATATAAATTAGAGTTTCTGAAAAATCTATGTATTTTTTCTTCAGATGTCAAGAAGCAAAGTAAGAGAGTATCACCAAACTTCACAAATTTGTGTTTTTCTTCAGCAGAGTCTCCTACCTAAAGACAAAACAGAAAGGTAATAAAAAGTAATTTATTGAATTATCAAAGTTGCTCTTCTCTGAGGAATTAAAATACACTCCAACTTTCCCCATCTACTTAGATGATGCTCTTTTAATTACATGTCAGTGGCTTGGAAAAGGGTGGGTGACGAATTGCACCCACAGGAATGCTTGGCACGTAATATTTTTTTTGGACTTTCAATTTGATGCAGTTCACTTGAGGCAATAAAGATGATATCTCTAGAAAAGGAGTGTATTACAGGCAACTTGATGTCGTGATTATTAATCTCCTGTCAATCTTAGGACTTTTTTGTGACAAACTAAATTTAAAAATAAATAAAATTTTAACAAAAATGAAACAAACCATGAAGAGTTATCTCAGGAGAGGTAATTGACCTTTGTGTTTCCATTATTAGATATCTGGTCAACCCTCAGTCTGATAAGCAGGCTCTATATAGATTTTTAAATTATTATTATTATACAGAAATGTGCTGAAAAGGAAATCTTTCAGTTGGAATACAAGGGTGCTGTACTGATCCATTACTTCATTCTTGCTTGCCCAAAAATTCCTACAAAAACGTGAGATGTAAAGCCTGATATGGGAGTTTCAAACTATTCCAGGTGTATTCACCTGCTGAGGGAGCCCTGGGTTTGGACATTGATTGGATTGTAGTGGATTTTTTTTTTCCATAATCATACAACTCAGTGCTTTGGGTGAAGAAAAATAGTCAGGCTGGGATTGGCAAATAGTAAGAAATGCTTCCCATTTCTTGTCTGTAATCCTCTCTGGTAGAGGTCTGCTGTTTCTTCAGCTTGTTTAATGTTGGTGACTTGCAGCCACATTACTGACAATAAACAAATTGCATTCCAAAACCAGGATTTACTGAAGATATTTTAAAAGCAGTGCTGTCAGGAAGGATGATCTAGAAAAGAAAATTGTCTTTCTCCAGCATCATTGGTGGGAGTTTCTGAGGACTGAGCTGTTTAGTGCAAGAAGGCAAAGCAGGATGATGAAATTGAGCTGTCATTTCCCATTACTGCAATGGGAGAGATGACCTGAGTCCCTGTACAAAGATAATTTTGTTTCACTCTTACCCTTGGCAAGGTTGATGACTGAAAGCCAGGCTTCACTTTTAGGTGAGGAGTCAATACAATGCAGGGGTGTGTGCTCTGGAATTAAATGCACAAGACAAATGAGGCTGAAGGGAGGAGAAAACCAGAAATCTTGTCACCCACTTGTGTCTCCCACTTCTATTGCTGGTTTCTTCTCTCTCTGTACTTTGGTCAGCAGGTATCATTGTAAATACAATAATGACAACAGCAGCAAGAAAAAAAACTCCATCCAAGACCCAAACCAGTTCCAAACCCTCTTAAAATAAAAAATCAGCCCTTCCCTCCCCACAGTGTGGCCAAGACTTTGGTGCTGTGGCTCTGCCAGGTTCTCAGGTAAGAGAACAGGAATCCAGTGATTCATGGCAGTGCAGGTGGTCCTTTGATTATTGCTTTTGGAAATGAAAGATATGGCCTGACTTTTTTTCTCCAGCTGCTGCCTGATATTAAGCTGTCAGCCTTGGAGTGCTCATTCAGCACAGGTTTTCAGTGAGGCACAGAAAGTCACAGCTCAGTGAAGATCCATCTTCAGTACCACAAGTGCTTGGGCCAAGGAAAAACTTTCACAGCAAATGAGGAGGGTCTCAGTCTGACCTTCCTTACATTGATTTTACAGGTTTATTGCCTCCTCTGGGGACACTTGTTAATATGCTGAGCTCAGCATCAGGTCAGACACTTCTTTTAGAGGATAATGATAGCTTTTTGTAGCTCCCTTTTTTTTGCCTTTTTTGTTGTGTCTGTTTTTTAATAAAAACAGGAAATTAACACTCCTATATTCCTTAATCCTCTTGAGGTTTAATTCAGTCCTCACCAGTGAATCTACTTTATTGGAGGTGATTATGATACAAATCCTGCAGGTCAGTGTTTGTCCTTTCTTGCTCATGCCTTGCAGAACATTTAGGGCAAAGATTCACACATCAGGTCTCTCTGATTAAATTCATTTACTTGCTCAGATGTTCCTTATGACTCTGAGAGTTAAATATATGCCAGAATAATCTTCTGATTATACCAAATATTAGTCCCAGATACCCAGGCAGGAAAGCAACTTTTAGAGGTGGTTCCTGTTTTAAAGAGTTCATGTCCTGATTTTGACTTGTGCAGGGGTATTGATCCCTATAAATCTAGGGGAAAAGTGATCCAATAATGAATTCTGTGGGCACAGAGCCCAGGAAGAGTCTCATTTAGGATAACATTTGATAATTTGAATTTGGAAGCAAAAGGTGGGGAAAAACACAGTAGCTCTTCATGAAGGAGGAGGCTGTGGGAGTCAAAACTTATCTGTTCACATTTTCTGTGGAAAAACACCTCAGAGATAAACAGGGCCAATTTTGATGGCTGCCTGGATGGAATTTTATTTTGATCTTTCCAGCCCTCTGCATGCCCTGTACTGGCAGTTCCACACAATCCTCAATTTTCTATCACCATGCCAATGCTGCCAGAGCATAGCAGATGTATTATTCCTGCCCTGTGCAGGTCTTAAAGCAATTTTCCCGTCCCAGTATGAATCCTCACTTGTATTGTTTTATTCCATAAAGGCTTTTACTTAACAGCAGAAAAGGGCTGTGTAATCTCTCTGCTCTCTAGCATAAATATTGGGTTTTTTTCCTGTTAATTTTTATAACAAATCTGTTCTTTGCACATCAGCTTGTAAATTGATAACAGCAATGTCTTTGAAAACAAAATCAAGGAGATATTAAATTCTGCTAAATATTCTACCGAATCCTGCAGACAGGGTGGTTTTTTGTTTTTTTTTTGTTATTAGAAAGCATCTCTCTGATCTTCAGAATGCTCAAAACAATTGTCATCTAAATACTTTGCTAATTTAATCGTATCCCCTGTGAGGGGGTGAGTTTGGGGTTTGTGTGTGTGTCGTTTTTTTCAATTTTATTCTACTCTACAATTTCCTTAACTTCTATTAGCAATAAATTGAGTTATGAGCACTGTAGCCTTCAGCTAGTGTGTGAATGATGACATCAGATTGGACTGAACTGTTTATTTCATTGTCTAGATAAATGTTAGGCTGGCATTGGGATCTAATAGGAAGGATAGTACACTAAATTCTGTCTGCTTAGTCCCTGTGAATGCATTTGTTTCTGCTAAGACAAACAGGTCACAGAATTGCTGCAACTTTATTATTTTAAAAGAAGGCAACTTTTGTAATTGAGGCCATAAAAATCAGATCTCTTTAAAACTCAGGGGACTTGGTGACTGGAATATCTGTGATTAACAATGGATGATCATTTATTGATGACAAAGTGGCTTGATGAATTTGACAAGAATATAAGAATATAGCCTCTGATTACTTTTTGTGCTGTATTTTTTTTTCTTGGGCTTTTTATTTTTTTCATGGTTGGGTCTTTTTGAAAATGTGGTTTTTGGGGGGGGGGGGGAAAAAAGGTTGGGTTTTTTTTTAAAAAGACTGCACAACTTAGCATTGATTCAGCATTATTGAAAGTCTTCCACAGACTGTGAAGGAGCCAGGATTTCACACACAAAGTTTAACAAAAGTTATGGAACACTCAAAGTTTATCCTAAGGCAAAGAAATCTCTCTTCAATGACCAAAATATTCATTAACACAGAATGAAAGCAGCAACTTCCTTCTTCCAGTCCTTCTAGAACTTCAGCTTGAGGAAATTCAGAGACCTGACAAGCCTGCAGCCTCATTCTCCAGCTGAATACAGTTTTTGATTAAATTGGTTGTGTGAGGCACATCTGCATTGCATGAATGAGAGATTAGGTGAGTGAAGGGATAACTGTGCAAAGGCTGTTGTTTGAGGTGACCAGACTGTCAGGTGATGGACACTGGAGTGTGATCAAAAGTTTTGTGAGTACTCTGAGAGCACATTTTGCAATTTACTTCAGCATTCTTTTGGGGGGTAAAGTTCGGGTGCAATTAGGCTGGTTTGTAAGATCAGGGATGTGTGTATTTGGAATGGATAACAGAAAAGGTTAGAGGAAAAGCTTACCTTAGTTGTGAAGTTAATAACCTTTTGTGAAGTCACGGTAAGACTAAATAATTATTGATTGCTGTGGTTTCAGACAGCCACGTGTATGTGATCATAAATTCACTGGGACATTGCTCAGAGCCAAACTGCCCTTAGATCTGGACAGCTGGAGCTGTGACTGTCAGCCTTATCCAGCTGCAGAATAACCAAGACCTCTGGCTGAATTTAGTCACGTTTCCTTTATTTAGTTGTAATTTCTTGCAGGCTTGCAGTCTGGCTATTACGTACAAGTGAAGAACATTTCTGGTTTTCTCCCTTCCTATTGCTACAGTGAAAGTTAAAAACAGAGATTATGATCATTCACTGAATGGTACTTGTAGGAGTAAGAAATTCTCAGCTACATCCTGCATTTTAAAGCGTGGCTGTTTGAATATCTGGTCATTCCTGTAGTTGTAAGTGTGAGGGAAAAACACTTTGTCCCCCACCATCAGCCATAAAACTCGCACAAAATTTTCAGCTTCAGTCATTTCTCAGTTAGAGTGAACTCAAAACAGGCTGGAAATTGGTTTTACATGGAAAAGCTCCTTGCTGTCTGAAATGTGCCTGTTTGCTGTAAAAGGACACAGACTTGCAGCTGCTGTTTCCAAGTTTCCAGGCGAACCAAGCAAAGCTCCACAAGGAACTCACGTGTGTGTCGAGGAGCTCAGTCTCAGACACCCCTTTTCTAAAGGCTTGTGTTCCTCACGTGTCTGTAAACACCAAGAAAAAGGGCTTTGCTCTCCCTGTGGCCCAGAAGCAGATTGGTTATGGGGCATTGGAGCAAAGAACACCCCACAGACAGCGTCCCACTGAGTATTCATTCATTTTGGATTTGCCAGGTGGTGCCTGGTGGTTGTTTTATGGTGGACTGCTCTGCTGTGGGACTGTCTGCTGTGGTTAATAAAAAGTGAAGAAGGCAGCCTGTTCTCTTCTTCATACCCTTTTCTGTGGCTTTTTTGGTTATCCAAACAGCTGGGAAACAACTTGCAGGGCTGTGTGGGGAAGGATGAGTATTTACTCAGTGATCAGAAGAATGAGGAAATCTGGTTCTGGCTATGCTGAACAAGACAGAAATAGCAGATCCTGGCAGGTCAGAAGGGAAGGTCAGGAAGAAGCAAAGCCTACAGGTAGAAAGAAATATTGACTTGAGAAATGTGTGCCCTCCACTGCCCCCCACCAATTCTTGCATAGCAATACTTGGAAAAATTTCTTCAATTCTGCTTGCAGCTCTTCTGAAAGAATCACCATTTTTTTTGTTTGACCAGGTACAGTTCAGTCATCTCAGTGAGGAAAGGAGTCTTGTTCAGTTATCAGGTGTTTACATGTAAAAAGCTGTGCTTATTGGGATTTAGGGATACTGACAAAATGGAAAAGTGTGGAAAAGACTGTGTCTTCCACAGTGATAAATTTACAATGACTCAAGGCCTTGTACCATTATTTTGGTTGAGGAAAAACTGCACAGAACTTTTTTATAGCCAATATCTCTGACAGTGAATATATAACCTCAGTTTGTGTGCATAACTTGTGAGTAACTGGATGAGTGAGTGAGAGGCACAGTTGTGCTTCTAGAATGAATTAAAAACCTGGCTGAGAGAGCAGTCATGGATTAAGAGCTCAAGATTTCTGAGAGTGTGGTTTGTGTGTCTTTGAAATTTAGTATTACTAATAATAATTAGTATTAGTATTACTAATAATAATACTAATAATATTACCTTGTAATAGTACCACAACTGCTAACCTACACAGGGAAAGTCAGTTAACTTCTGAATTTTTAATTTCTTCCTGTTTGCTTTCCTGGAACTTTTAGCTGAGTCTGTCATCAGGCTGAATCTGTGAGCCAGACTCTTGTATCAGATCACGTGTTGGTATTCACGTTTTCTTTTTTTATATATTTCTATATTTATGAGAGGCAGCTTGGAAATTTGACAGCTTCTCTTAATAGAGCTGTTTCTCCTAAAATCATTTGGTTTCAATCTAGAGAACTGATGCTTGCTGAAAGCTTAAGAAAAGGTTATAGTAAGGAGATCCTTTTATGTGTACAATCTCTAGATTTTCTCCTGTCTTAAGGGGGAATGTAAAGAAAAAAAAATCAGCATTCCACAGCCAATATATCCTTGTTTGGGTTGAGAAATTGAGAAAGATACTTTCCCAGCTTTGAAGTGAGCAGGATAATTTGTCTGTTTCTTTCTATAACACTTCCTATTCATTTCCTGCCTCTGTCTAACTGAAAAGGCTGTCTGTGATTGTGTGACCCTTAGGTGGAAGAAGACCAGGTTATCAAAAGACTCCAAATAGCGAAAATAAACAATCCCTAAGTCCTGGAATTAAGGCTTTCTTCTTCAGGTAGAACACCAACCCTGGATATTGCTCACAACATGTTACCTGGAGCACTGCAAGCCCCACACCTGCAGGCTGTGCCCGGAGCCCCAGTGGAAGGAGGGCACTGCCAGCTGCTCCTGCAGGAAAGGAAATCGCCCTCCAGCCTCTGACAGCTCCGTGGTGCTGGCCAGCAGCCCCTCAAAAACTGCTACCAGCAAATTTTTATGTACCAAAGGTATGCTGTTAGCAGACTCCTGTTTAGAAGATATCCTTTCTTTTGGTTAACCCAGAATTCATCTCTATAATTTTAAGCATCATTTACAAACTCTGGTATCCATATAAACACTCGCTTCCCTTTAAAGCTGGCAAATCACATTGGCTTTCTGAAATGGTTTTTGAAGCCATCCCAAACTCTGCTGTGCGTTATCAAATCCATTGTAATTAAAGCTCAGTTTCAGTTGATAGCCTCAAGCCTTAAGCTCCATAACTCAATTCTTCTCTCAACCATGTTGAACAGACTCTTGCTGAAATTTGAGCTTAATATAAATCTGAACAGAGATTTTTCTGAAGCTGTTCAGAGGGCGTTTCTTTGCAGTACTACCTACCTGGTACAATTTAAAAGTGGAAGGAATCTCATGCTCTTATATGACTGAAACAACTTTGCTAAAAAGAATATTTTACTCTGATATCCATAATGATTTGTGGCCCCGTCAATATTGTACTTTTTCAGAGAGGAAAACCACATAATCCTCTGTCAGGGGAGAGTTGAGGCTGAGTTTATTGTCAATAAGTAGTGGAATAACCTTTTCTAGAAACACAAAGGAAAAGGCATTTGGGACAAGCCAGCCTAGATTTACCAAGGACATGTCTTTCCTGACCAGCTTCATTTCCTCTCTAATGACACGAGTGGTGTGCTGACGAGGGGACAACCGTGTGCTGGTTCTCTTGCCTTTAGCAGGGTCTCTGGCAGGGTTTCCCACATTTGGTGAGATGTGGACTTGGCAAGTGAATGAGAAAATGGATGGAAACTGTCTGGGCACCTCAGAGGTTGTGATCAGTGGCACAAACTGATGGCTGAGCACTGGTGCCAGTTCGGTGTGAAGTCTCCATCATCAGTCTGAATGATGGGCTGGAGATGCACCCACAGAAAATTCACTGAATGAATTAATGGTGGGGGATAAATTTGGAGTGCTGGAGAGGGCAGGCTGATATTCAGAGCAAGCTGGAGATGCTGGAGGAAAGGGATGGACTGCAGGACATCAGCACAGGGAGGTGCCAGGTCCAGAGCCTGGGCTGGGTCACCCTGCAGGGCAGCATTGTCTGGACAGAGAAAAACCTTAGGAGAACAGGAGCTCTGGGCATAACAAGTTTATTTGTACCCTCGGAGTTCTGACTCCACTGTTAACCTTTTCAAACTCAAGCATAATAATAATAATATATCCTCAAACTTCAGCCTCTCTCTAAATAAGCACATGATCAGGATGGCAGCTGGTGAAATAACCGTGCATCAGTTCTTTAGCTTGTGGAATGGAAGAAGTTATATGTTGGAAATAAATGTACCTGCACAGCCTGTTTCTGCTGAGATTACTCACACACCAGTTACTGTGCTGATTCATTCTGTGGAATTATTTTCAGAATGTCAGAACTGAAGGGAAAAAATTGGGTTTTCTTCTGCAAGTAGAAGAAATTACAAACTGATGGGAGCTCTTGTAAGTTGTTTTTATAGAGTACATTTAAGGGCTAATTCTGCTCAGCAACCAGAGAGTGTCTCATGAATGCACTTCGGTCTTTTAGCAGTTTAAGAATGGTAAAATTCAATACGTGCTGGCTAATTCTTATTAAATTCTCTTAGTAGTTGTGAGCTGTTATGTCATTAGGTAAAAAAATACCTTAAACCTGAATTTATGCAAAATATTTGCCCCTATCATAAACATGTGCATTCTACTAATATTTTTTAATATTAGTGTTGTTTATTGTTAAACTACTCTTTTTCAATTAAGAGTTATTTTACTTAGAATGTGTGGAAATAGTTTTTAGGAAAGCAGGTGAAATGTTGACAGATCACATTCACATTTAGAAATGTTTTGCCAATCCAACTGATTACCATGGTTTGAAAGAGGGTCCTGGCCAGATTAATCCCTTGTAGTGCTTTCCTAATGTCAGTGGATTTACAGGAGGAAGGGGTAATTCTACAAATTTTATAATGCTGTTAATCAAAGGCCTGGCTGAGTGAGGCTTTCAGCATTAATGAATAAAAATTCCCTGTAAACCCAGAGGAGGTCAACCCACAAATCTGCAGCCCTGTTCAATCTGTAGTGACGACCCGTGCCATCTGCAGTGTCTCCCCCAAAAAAGCACCCTGGATTTCTCCTTTCACTGATTTGTGCCAGGATGTGCTCATTTTGTCAAGCAGAACTCTCAGTGCTGATAACTGGGTGGAGGCATGGCACAGGACCAGGCTGGAGGTGAGAATCTTTCAGGGGTGTCTGTAAAAGTTTATTTAGTTTTCCCTGTCTGAGGTTGAAAACAGCAGATTTCAGTACTTTGAATTCTGAGGGACAGGTACAGGAGCCTGGGGACTGGAACTAATCCTTTCTGACAAGCCTCTCGTTTCTGTCGTGTGTGGAAAGGGTTTGACAAATACGAGATACAGCCTGAAATGCCCATTTGATGACATTTGATAGATTACCCTTGGCAATATTCACCAATAAAAGTTGCCTTGCTAGAAGAGCATCACATGCTCTCAAACAAGCAAGTTGGTATCAGAGCAATAATTTTGTGCTGTGTGGAAAAGAACAGTTGTTCTCTGGAAACCTGATCAGCAAGACTTGAATTCTTTGGCAGAGGTGTTTTTATTTTTTCTTTCTTTCACAATTTTAAAAAAATTTATTATTCATCTCAGTGAAAGTCAAGGTTCTGAATGGAAAGGCATTGTAGGGGTGTGAACAGGAAGAAAACCACGGTGTGCTGCATCATCCCCAGCTGCACTCAGTGACCAAGATAATTTTCCTTTTTTTAATCTCCAGTTAAAATAATATCTCTCCACTAGCAGTTGCTAAAATTCTGTTAGCCTGAATAATACCTGTGTTTCCCACATGAGCTTTATTCAACACTTGGATGAGGCTGAGAACAGCCCCAGCAGTTAACAGCTCTATTTTGTACATAAATATACAATTTTTAAATTATGTATTCCTATATTTTCTCCCTGTCCCTTCCATTTAAGTACTTATAAACATGATTTTTAATTGGCTTCTGACAGCAAGTAAGGACAATTTGCAAACTATTTCACTTTATTTTTCTTGCACCAGGACACCTTGGTTTGAAACGTTGTTGAAAGCAGAATTCTAAATAGAAAGACTAAAGGGGCCCTTTCATCTCACAAAAGCTTCTGTAAATATAAATCAGTTTCATAAACATAAGTGTTTTTTCTAGTCTGTTACACCTGATGGTTTTTCTTCAGCAATGAAAATATAAATAGTTCAAAAAGTTGACAGCAGCAGGTGTCTTAGTTATTTAGGACTAAATGCCTCTTCCACTATGAGATCAAGGTTCCTCCCACATTTTCACATTTATTTTCCTGTTGCTCTTTTCAGATGCTCTTAAAAAATTAACTGGGTCACTCCAAGTCATGAGATTTATTGGAGTTGTGCATTGTTAATCACCACTTGTGCCACATTAATTCTACTCAGAACTCCTGTGATGAACGAAAATTTAGGGTTAATAATTTCCAAAGTTATATTTCAGATCTTGGTTTTAGTGCCTGCTGCCTGTAAGGGGAAAATTGAAATCCAGAACTAATGATAGGAGGGGTTTTTTTCAGATTTTAAGTTAAAGACACTACTCTGGTAGGATGAAAATTAATGTCAGAGTTAAATAAATAAAACCCAGTTTGCTATGTATTCTTATCAGATTATCACAGGCTTCCTAAACAATTGCCATTTTGATATTTGTGGAGAGAAGTGAACTGATTCATACAAGTGTCACCATATTTTTTTTGTATTATCTAAAATCTTCAGTGTCTTAATTTTCTCTGGCTCAATGATAGAGAGCTAGAGACACTTAATTTGTGTACATGGATTTGAAAATGTTTTTTCCAAAGCTTCTTTCAATATCCTTCATCCCTACCGAGCCTTATCTATTGCTCAGTAAAACCTGTGGAATATTGAGAGGTAGCATGTGCTGCATCAGGGAGGTCACTCCTGAGCACTGATCAGCCAGGCCCAACTAGAACTGTCTCCATTTCCTTTAAATTAATTGTTTTAAGGCCAAAAGTTTGAATAATTTTCACAGAGTAATCTGAATTACAGAAGAAGCAAATAAGTCCATAGGTTTGCCAAGTATGATTTATTTTCATATTTGTGGCGCTTAATGGTTTTTGTAAATTTCAATTTGTGTTAGATAATTTATATCAGCTTCAATTTACATCAAATTTGCAAGTACATGGGTGTCTCTTTATGGTTAAGGGAATTAATAATCTGAAATTACCAGCCACCCATATTAATCAAATGCCTTATTACAAGTAGAATGACTCTTATTATCATACATAGGAGATAAAAGAAATGCTAATTGCCTTGGTTTGGAGCAATTATTCAGTAGTTATCTAGACAACGACAGTGTAGGAACTATTATAGCTTCTTTATCTTTCAAGTAATGATGTTCACAGAAGCAGCCCTGCTTGTCTAAGGTGGGGTAACTCCAGTTAGTTGTGTGGTAGAAATATTTCACTAATTTTAGAAACATCTTAACTGGATGTGTTTGTGTGCACACAAATTATGCACGTAATGTAGGGAGCTATGAGTTTCTATAACCTACCAATTTTTCTCTAATATCTTGAACCATTAATAGAAAATGTTTATAGTTAGATTACAAATCCAAACATAGTTAATGTGGTTTTTTTCTGTCTTCACTTTCTTTGTGTGTGTTTCTAAGAGAGGAGCACTTTTCTCCAATATTTCTCCTTCTCCATTAGCAATGGTATACTAGTGGAAAATAACAAATTATAGTTAAATTAGCCTGATGTATGTTTACTCCTCTACATTAATGCTGCCTATCCCCCACACTCTGGGATTACTACCTGCTTGATTTAGTTGCTTTCAAACAACAAGGCCTGGTTCCTGCACAGTTCATCTCAAACCAGAATAACCCAATTTTCTCTAAAGGATTCTGGTAATGCACTAAGGTGACCATTTTCTACGTTAAAACCAGCTAATAATGGAACCATTTGTGGTGGTTTTCTGCATCAGGTGGATAAGTCATAATGGAAGTTCTTTCAGTGTTTGTAGTTACAAAATGTGTGTATGGCTGGATTATGTGTGCAGAGCACTGACACAACATGAGAAATCCAAAATGAAATAATGTCGTTCTCTTCTTAGTTAACCCTTTTATACAGAAACAAGAAAGTTTTGTTTTCTCTCTCTTCCCCCCCCTCCAAAGACAGGGTAAAAAAAGAAAAGCAACAAATGGATTACTCAAATTATGCTAATTATTTCTTCCAAATAGAACATTCTTTTTTCAAAAACACAACTAACAGTTTTGATTAGTCCAGACAATAAATGTGATTGTAAGTGGTTGTCTGAAGAAGAAATGGGTTTTATTCTGCAATTTCGTGTCTTAAAAAAAGCATTTTAATAAATTTTCTGATATCGTAGTTTTTCCTAACATACTTCCTTAAAAAAAGTTTTGACATAGACTGATGAATCTGTGCATTGACTACTTAACTCAAATACCCAGTAGTTTGAAAGCTTCTGATATTTGAATATGGACTTTTGTCTTTACTATTGCTTAGTCCTTGGGAGAATGAACCAATTGGGAAATCCTGGAACAGTGGCATCACTCTCTTTTCTAACATTAACCAGAACTCTCAGGTCAAGATGGCAAAAGAAAATACTGATGTTGGTTCTATTCCCTTGTTTTAGAAATACTTTTGTTTAATAATTTTTTCAGCCCAAAATTAAAACTTTCTAAAGGGCTGAATTACAGGTTTTGATAATGTAAGAAATCCAAATTTTGGACCATTTCTCCCTCCTCTTCCCCTCTGTCCAACATTAGATGTAAAGCTCTTGTATTGTGGAGCTCAGTCCATGGTTCACTCTGCCCCTCATTCTCTGTCTAGCACTATATTAAAGCTCCTGCTTGTTTCAGCCAATTTCTAAGATCAGTTGCAACAAGTGATCTTGTGAAGTTTTCATGTCTTTTAAAACACACTTTTCATCTTCAAACTGGAAGGGACAAATTATTTCTCCTGTGTGCCCATGAAATTGCTGTTGCTATTGCTGAGAGACCTTTTCTGCCAGCAGAGCTGTGTCAGGTTTGGAGCCCAATATGGCCCTGAACCCTTTGGGGCATCCCAGTTCAGGACTGAGCCATAAAATCCAGTGAAACACAAGGATGAGACATTTTTTGCTTTCCTACAGTGAATGTAACTTGGTAAAGGCTGAAGATTTACACAAAGTTGATCACAAACTGAGCTGGGGCAGTTCTCAGTGTATGCACTTTGAGCCTGTAGGAAAACATCCTCATTTAGGAGCAGGTTAGGAGAGGTGGTACATGCTCATGAACAATTGGAGTTGAAATGACGTATATTCACTAGCTGAATTTTGTAAGAGTATGGACACTGATGGATTCAAATCACAGAATAGTCCCTAAACCCCTCAGCTGTCTCTAATGCCCTTCAATTTCCTGTATTTGAAGGGGATAGATTGCAAATTAATTTCCTGTATTTGAAGGGGATAGATTGCAAATTATTTCCATACTTTGAATTTCCTTGCACCTGTATGAATGAAACACCCAGAGCTGCTTTTTGTTTCCTCACAGGTCAGAGAAAATATCTTCCCCAGACTCTGCGAACCATTTTTTTAAACTCAAAAACAAACCTTCAAATCTTTGATTTTCTGTTTCTGGCCTACTAAAACAGCTGTTGATTGGATTTAGGAAAGAATTTTTATTAGAGGAACCAATATCAATAAAAGCCTTGATGGGAAGAGGGAGGGAGAAGGCTTAAATTGGTTGGAGTACAAGAGCTGTGGTGATGCATTATGCAGTAATGCCTGGTGATAGACCCAGAGTGCCAGACTGTCACCCCTGCTTGAGGGCTGGCTGCACTGGCCATGCCTCACCTGACAAAAGGGATTTCGTGTTTCATTTAAAGCTCTGCTCCAGCAACAGAAAAGGGTGCTTAATACTGCATTAGTGAGGGAGCACAGAGCATCCAGCTCAATAAAATAGATTTTTTTTCCCCCCTTACTTTACAAATAAGATGAGAAAGTAGATAATGTGTCATTTGCAGCTTTTGCGATGTGAATAGAAAATCTGTTCCAGCAAATGTCGGCTCTACGTTTTACTTCTTAAATGAAATGGAACAGACTGAGAATTTCTCATTATTTAAAAAAAATTCTTCCAAAAGTGTTGATGGTGAAAATGATCCCAAGTTATTCTGAAGGTTTAAAGCACTGCTGATAATGACAGAACACGAGGTGTTTGCAGCCAGTCATTGTTCTGATGCACCAGGAGGGAATGATTTCACAGTACAGGATAATGAGGAAAGAATGAAGGATTTCAGAGTTGAAACCTCCTGTTTGTTGTGAGAAGAAAGCTGATGAAAATTGAGCTGTCCCTTTACTGAGTGTGATGTTTGCAGTTATAATTTGACTACTAGTGTACCACTGCAGGTCACACCTCCAACACTATCAAAGTTAGTAAAGATGATTTTCTGCTGACACCAATGTGAATTGATGCAGTTCATCAGGCAAAGAAGTGCTCTAAATCAAGAGCAGAAACTTATTTTGGTGTCACATTCACACATATATAATATATATGGCAAGGCTGTCTGTCTTATAAAATGTCTGTCCCATTATGCAAGAACGTGTGAAAATTCCAACCCGACCAAAGATTCAGCACTATTATTTAAAACTGGACAATTTTTGGACAATTTAATCACAGATTATAACTTCTCTTCAAATACTGTATAAGTTACATGCATTAATTTTATGGTATTTTTGTAAGTTTAGAAGAGGGTAAGCATTTAAGATGGGGTAATACATATGGGTATAATCTCATAGGATTTATTTATAAGCAAAAGGGTTATCCCCCTTTGGGAAGCATTCTCATTTACGTGTTCCATGGTGACTAACTTGGATCAAAGACCTTTTCCGTGGTGAGTTTCTCCCTCCCCAGCCAGGGTTCATAATCACAGAAAATTAATGTCAGATTTTGTGAAGTCCTCTCGGAGATGAAAAGTAAAAGACTTCTCACCTTCAGGGAAACACAAAATACTCACGTTTTCACACCTTTTATAAACTCCTTTGTGTCAGGAACTGCAAAAATATATTTGTCTGTTTGTTCAGAAAGCTTTTCTTTCTCCAGGCAGTGTCTTGTGTATTTCTGCAGGTTTTGTGATGTGATAACAGAAGTTGCAGCAGTACAGAATAAAAAATAGAATATAGGGGCAGATACTTTATACAGGTGTCATTTTTTTCATTTTTTAATTCTTTTGTCTACCAGCCTTATATTTAAGCAGGGCATATTTTTGGGAGCACGAGTGGGATTTAGATTTCTAATCCTATGTATGAATCTGCCCTGATTCTATTTACATTTTCATTGCCTTTTGTAATTTTTTCTTTCTTTTGTGCAGAGACACACGTGCATATGTATCTTTTTTTTTGCTTCTCGCTGTTTGCTTGACACAAATTTTATTGGTGTAAGAAGCTTAGAAAATATCTTTTGCTTAAATTTTTCACCTCTTGCATTCCAAATACAAAGACACTTCATATTTGTGATGCAGAAGTCAGAAGTAGGTAGAGATGGGGACCTGACCATTTCCTGCAGGACATAAATCCTGTGGTCATTCTGGCCTTAGCACAGGTCCCTCTGGTGACCACGGTTTGGAAACCAGAAGCAGAAGGCTTTAATTGATATTTGTGTGTTCAGTGACCATTGTTCTTTCGTTTGGCACCTGCAGCCACTGACTGGGAACACAATGCAACTGAGATTCAACAAAGGATGCTAAGATGTGGTGTTAAAATGAAATATTCTGAAGGCACATTTGCACTTCTAGGATAATCACTTATTAGACTTTTTTTCTTCCTAGAGTCCCAAGTTCCTGATAGCTGTGGGAAATTCAGTGAGCTCATGGAACTCCTTACTACATTTCTCTCGTTTCTTAGAAATTGTGCTTTTATCCACCAAATGTTACAAAATGTTTTCTCTCTTGCACTCCATTATCTGTGTTTACAAGCAGATGCTGCAGTTCAGAATAGCCTGAGGTGCAATTTCCTTGGAAAAAAACCCACCTGTGTTGTCCTTTAAAGTTTGGTAAATGGTGCTGTACAAAGCTATTTCCAGTTTTCCTGCCTGAATTTACATCTTGGAATCGTAAAGCAAAGACATAAATATCACACCAATGGGGCACATAATATTCATAAAATTATTGCTGTCATACTGAGATTGCTCACAGACTCATCCTCTGAGTGCTCTCTTGCTTGTTGTTTGATGTATTGCTGGATCACTAAGTTTTGCTTTCCAAAACAACTTGTCAGGTACATCAATATTCCTATACCTGGTTACATTTTTTTCCTCACTGTATATTGACTGCAAGCTTTTTTAATTTATGTATAGGAGATTTTGGACAAAACCTCTTCACAGTTTCTTTCATGTGTTAATTTCTTGTTTTCCTATAATGCTGCAGAATTGGTATCTGGAGGTGTCTGGCATGTATTCATGTATTCTTTTCGTTTTGTTTCTTACTATTCTTTCACTTTTTAAATCTTTCTACCTCTTGTTTCTGTGAATAGCCAGTAAAAACCGCACCCCAAACTCGAGAACAAAATGTTACATAAATATTTAAAATATTCTTGTATTGAGCAGTAAAAAGGAAATCAAAGTTGAATGGAAAGGAAGCAAAGCAGAGCTTAGGCTGTTTTAATCATGGGGGGAAGTGTCACTTTGGAAATGAAATATTCTGAGGTTTCAGCGCTAGAGATAATTATTTAGAGAAAAAAAGTTAGCTATTTTTAAAGAATACTTTTACTGATCAGTAAAGGAGAGCTCAGGAATGTCACTACCTGGACTGGGAAAATGAGGTGATTATTCCATGCTATTTTTGGAGCAGTAGGTTCTCCAGGGTCCTGAATTCTTGATAAAAAGTGGGCCTTGATGAATAGCAGATGCTCCAGTGAGGACGCAGGCTGTTTTGGGAGACCTTTGAGTGTGCTTGCCCATAGTGCAGAACCTCAGATTCATGGTAGGAATGGAACTCTGCCGAGATACAAACCCATCTCTCTGTCTAAGGGACAATTTGGGACGTGCTCAGCTCAGCACCTCCTGGTGTTGGCCCCAAGTGCAGAGCTGCCTTTGTGCCTCATGCCTGGCCAAAACCATCCCCAGCCCCTTTCTGCAGCACTGTCACTCAGTGTCCCCACCCCTCGGACCTTGGAGAGCCTCTGTCCCACTGTTGTGAGGAGAGGAACAGAAATTTGGGTGTTTTTTTGGAGTCCTCCATCAGCCTCATGCTCTGCCCTCCCACTCTGACCTCTGTACACAGGAATGCTGCTGGCTGGCCTCAGGCAGCACTGCAGACCCAAACCACATCCCAAAGTTCTTTAGGGACAGGATGCTTGGCCACAGTGAACCTGGGAACAGACTGAGTCCCTCTGTTTGCTGCAGACACCATGAGCTCCTCACAGCATTGTGTCCTCTGTGGCTGCATCCCCTAAGGCCTCTCAGCTCACACAGATGGCAAAAAGGGAAAGGATTTTCTGGCTGATTGCTCCTGAATTTCCTCTCCCATTGTGCAGTTGCCTGTGGATCCAAACATGCAGAGCCAGACCTATTGCATTCCTCAGGACACACTTTGCTTTCTTCCTTCAGGGGATCATTAGGGCTCACCCAACCCAAGCCATCTTGGACTTTGAAACAAACACTGAGACATCACCCACCTCATCTTTCCCTCTCTTTGTTCAAGGGGGGAGATGCAGCATAAATCATAAAATGTCTTTCCTAAACCCTTGGCAGTTATTTCCAAGAATCACTGAAGGTGCTCTTGTTGGTGGCCCCGCTCGGTCTTGAGATGTTTTTGTGCAGGATTTACTTACACATCTTACACGGTGTGGAAAGAGAAATCAGGTGGGTTTAGATGCAGAGGAGTCTGAAAATGATCCAGGGGATCTGAATGTAGACTCAGGCTGAACAGATCCTGGCACTGATGGCATCTAGAATGAAGACTCATCATTCAGATCCTGGTTTGCAGTTTGATCTGTAGATTTCTCAACACTGAAGTGCTCCTATGACCTCCAAAGTCTTAAAGTGTTGACAGTCAAAAGAGTCTGTGAAATTATTCCATCTGTGGTTGGTTGGGATGATTCTAGGCAAGCAAGCAGTATAATCACACATTTGAAAGTTATTCATGATTTCTGCATTCTTGAGCTCTTTTAGCTGTCTCTTTTTGAATCTTTTTCATTGTGGAGTGATGCTGTGCACGGCATAAGAATTGTGTGGTGCATGAAATGGCGAGAGGGAAGCCAGGGCTCTGTTCCCAGTGGTGCTGTTGTCACCTTGAACAAGGAAAACCTCTTCTTGTGTCCCTTCACACAATTTTCCCTTGCAAATTCGACCTGAAAATTGTCTGGAGCTTTGCTGCTGTTGTAATTAGGAATGATTTTCAGGATTCTGGTGCACCAACTCATCAAATAATGCTTTACTCTATGAATACTGGGGGCTTCTTTAGCCTCCCTTCTATGTTCTGAAAGAAATTTATTTGGTGGCCAAATTTGTTAAAGACATGCAGCATCAGCTTTGGTTTGGCAATGATATAACAGATAGGATACGGTGTGTTTCCAAATATAGAATTAACTTGGGTTTGGTTGATTATTTTCCATAGCTGGAAGATTTTTTCCTATGGTCAGGCACAAATTTTTCCCACTTACAGGATAAATTGCTATTATAAATATATTGTAATTGGATTAAATCACATTGATGCTTTCTAATGCACTTTTGGATAGGGCAGTAGAGTAGAAATGAAGTCCATTGAAATATTTATTCTGACAATACACAAATGCTTTTTTCCTTCTTAAAACCTTAGATATTTAAGACAAATTATTGCAAACATCCTCTTCTTTCACAAAACATTTATACCAAGACTGTCAAAACAATAATAAAAAAAGAAATCTGTTCCACCAAAACCAGTCTATCCTTACAAAAATTTGGGCTTGAGAAGACACTTTTTCAGAGAAATAAATAGCCTGAGGTGGGGTTTTCTAATGCAGTTTATACTCAAGTTGCCCATAGCCTATCATGGAATGTGTGAACTTGAATTTTCCTTTTGAACAATAAGAACATGTGAGCAGGTCCAGTCAAAATGAGATTCCATGAAAGGGTGATTGTTTTCAGCAGCGAGACTTGCACCAGAAATAGTCTCCAAATGATCATGGTTTTCTCATGGTTTGCAAAACTTAAAGTCTTCAAGAAGCAGACTGAAGATAAATAAACAACCAGGAATGTAAATATCAGGATAGAAGGGCAGAACCACAACTGATCCAGATCTATTTAAACTTCATTGATTTTTTTTTTCCCGGGCTGAGGATGTGGACCACTATATTTAACATCCATTAGCGGTGTATTTAAACGAAACTAAATAAAACTTGTAAACATGATTATAGTTTCTAAAATTTCAGACCCCTCAGCATTTTCTTATTTTTATGCATTTGATGCACCTCTGTTTTATTAATGCCCTTCCTGTGGTATTTTAATACACTTCAGGGTACTGCTGAAGGGAAAGGCAGCTGCCTTTTTAAAGAATTCCAGAAAATCTGAACAGATTTAAGGCTTCACAGCACTGCCTAAAACTACAAACAGCATTTCTGTTGCAAAGCTCGAAGTTACAGATTTCTCAGCTATATGATGAAATTTTTAACACTTAGATGATTTGCTGGCAGCAAAGGTTAAAAAAGAACTTTCTCTCTGGATCAGCCTAAGACCTGAAGGACACTTTTTGTGCTGTTCCTCAGAACATCTGGCACTTCCACAGCCAACAAATTGGACTGAATGGTAGCATTATAATTTTCCATTACAGTTGAATCACATTTTTGAAACTTATCCATAAATTTAGCTATCAAATCCATACTCAAGCACACAAATAAGGGTGACCTGATGTTCAGGACAGGAACAGATGACTGGAGGCCAGATTTGGTTTACATATACTGAACAATTTATGAGTTTTGATTAGCATTGTGATGTATCTTAATCAATCAGTACTTAGGGTATGTGGGGTTAGTCATAAACTCTGAAGTTTAACCAGGAGGGTGAATAACAATTCTTCCAAGTCAGTCTCAGAGGGGAATATCAGAAAAAAGAGTCTGGATGCAGCCTATGAAAAAGCTGAATTTTCTCATCTCTAGCAAGACACTTTGCAGACTGAAAAATCTGCAAAAAGGAAACTGCTATATACAAGTTTGTTAGCTTAAGGAATGGCAAAAGTGAAAAGGGAGCAGAATGAATGGTGATAATGAAAAGAAATAAAAGGGAAATATTTGATAGCTGGAGGGGTAATTAAGGTATAGGGCCATCCAAGGATGAGGGAATTATGTGCACAAAAAACTGACTGGAAAAGAAACCATGTGCAATACAAAGAAACCTAAACTACTAAGATAAGTTTTCTCAAAGTGTAAGGGATAGGATTGGGGGAAAAAATAGAGGCAGATCACTGAAAGATGATTTGGTTTCATTCCCACTATATCCATGGATTTTTTTGGTACTGTTTATAGCAATGACAAGTTTTTGCAGCCTCTGCAGTCCTTGAATGAGTTTGTGTCAGATATTATGTACTTGCAAACAGGAGAGCTGTAAACCCAGACGGGCAGCAGAGGGGAAAAAAAAATAATGTTTAAATAACAGGATGGATCTGGGGCTCAGCAGAGGTTCTGAAGCTCCTGACAGATGGGTTTTCAGGTACAGTTTCCAAATCCCTCAAAAAGCTAAAGATTTGTGTTCATTGTGAGCCAGGAGAATGGAGAGAGTGCTGGTGGATCTTAGGGACAAGGAGCTCGAGGATGAGCTTCAGCTCCTCAAGGTGCATTCAGCTGTGTAACCCATCAGAAAATTCTAGAGAACAGCTCAGATATGAGTATGAGGGCAAGAATAGTGACTGTAACAGTAAATAGAATTTCTCTGTAACATTTGGCTTCTATCTTTTTTTTTTTTTTTTTTTCACTTACCAATAAATTATTTGTAATTCTCCAGGTCATGAGTTAATCAGATGTTGTCAAATGACTTGACATTTGACACAGTTCTGAGATAGGTTTGTGCAAAATAAATAGCAATTCTTTAGGTGGCAGATGCTGTGCATTATGAAGGAGCACAAAGCTGAGGCACGTGGTTGGCTCAGCAAAGGTCCATGAGCTGTCCTGGTTTCTCCACTCATAATATAGTTCAGACCATAATTCAGTGGCAGATTTACCTTTGCCATTGCAGAAATACTTTTCTTTGTATAAACGTTTATGTAATTAATATGAAACTTAATAATTCTAATTTGTGAAGCTTATAATCAAGTCCTGTATGTATTTTACTTCTGTGCTACTATGCATTTGTACCCAGAATGTGTTTAGATTTAGCAAATTCCATACAAAATTGATATAAAAGCACTGAGTACATATTCATGCACGATAGGGAAACAACTAAAATTTATAAGCATGATATTGTCATTTATTGCAGGTTCTTCATGGGCTTTTCCATCTTCCTCTTTTCTTCTTTTTTTCTGGGTGGGCATTCTCTGTAAGCACTTCTCTACTCAGAGAAGTTGACAATCACGGCAAAATTAATTCCCTGAATAAATTCCTGCTTGAATTCTGAGGCGTTAATAACTTTATTTTGCAGTAGTTATCTCAAAACTACGTTGCTTTGCTTGTGAGAATTTGCCCACGGGGGTGAAAAATTCTGATACAGCTGAAGCAATTTTGGCAGTGCATCTCCTTTGGAGATAACGTGCATGAAGTTCCTGCTTTGTAGCAGCTGCTGTGGGAGCCAGCAGTGGCCAGGACAGGGGGTTTCAAGGCAGAGGCTTTTGGGAGCAGAACACCAAATAATTTTCGTGCTTGGGTTTGTTTTGAGCAGTGAGGAACAAAACATTGGCAGCAATTGCCATCAGAACTTTTATAGACTGGAAAACTTGTCCCAAAAGTAAAAAAAAAAACAAATTTCTACTTTTTCAAGGCTTTTATTTTTCCTATTGTCTAGCTGCCTACCTTGTTACAGCGCCTATCTTTCTTATTAATATAAAATTTACAATACCTTGACCTGCAGTAGCTATTATTTTAAACCCTAAATATCCTGATTTTTCAGTGCATGTTAATTTCTCGCTTATCATGGCAAAATCACAGCAAGTAAAGCCTAAATAAGAAAGAGACTCCAAAATTCCGTTGGGGAATATTCTACTTAATTCTGAATAAATCTTAATTTTCAACTTGTTTAATAATATTGTTTGGCTTCTTTTTGCATACTTAAATAGTGTTTGTTGATAAAAGATATTTGATGACTTGTCTCCTGTTAAACTCTTGTAGAAGGTTCTTCATTCATCCATTACTCACTATTCAGAGTCAAATTATAAGCGTATTTTTATTAAAATTTCATTCATTTTTTTTCTGGCATTATGAAATCAGGATTGCTTATGTTTATGGGGTGCTTTCATGGGGGGATGGGGGGGAAAAAGGCATCTTTTCCTGATTGCTTCATGTTCAGAAAAAATTCTTATAAAGAAAGAGTTCATCAAAACTTCAATCTGGGCACTTCTCATGGGTTGTCCACTCAGCCCTCGAGGGAAGCCTGGAAACCTGGAGATGGGTCAGGCTTTGCAGACTCCCAGGTCTGGGATTTGCTGTGCTGAGCAGGTTTTTCTCTCCTGCCTTGCTTTGTGTGAAGCTTTTTGCTCGATATAAAGCAAAGCCTGGCTGAAGCTGTGCTGGGGTGATCTCCCACTGAATGATTCCCAGGTTCAGGGCATGTGACAATCGGGTCCCCGCTTTACAATTGTTTCTCACTAATTGCCTCTCACACACACACTGTTGTTTCCAGCTCTCAATTTATCTCTCCCCTTTGTGTTAATTTGCCATTTTCCTTCCTGTTGCTGCACAACAGAAAGCAGAGCAGGCTGTTCACGGGCTTGGCTGGCTGCAAACCCAAATGTTGTGTTCGGCAGGGGCTGCCTGTGATGCCTCTCAGCATCTTTATCTGCAAAGCACATCACGGACAGGGGTGCTGCTGCCACTGCCTGCCATGTTATTAATGCTGCTCTAATTAGGCCAATCAGTTTTAATTAGCACGCTGTCATGTAACAATCTCATAAAATACTTTGTGTAGGAAAATTGATCTGGCTCTAATGCTAATTAGTTTGCTAGGCTCCCTACCTTATAAATGGGAATTGATTGCTTCCCTTCAACCCTTCCTTCTTTCCTATTCAATAATTCTCCCATAAACTCTGTATTCTCTTTTTTTTTCCCCTCACGTGACTTTTTTTTTGTTGTCCCTGTGTCTCTCTCAATTAATTCTGACCATAACTCCCTCTCTAGTGTAACCTGAAAAGAATTGGGCTTTATCACTTGTCAGAGAGAGCCTTCCTCAGTTAATTTTTTTTTTTTCTCTCAGGAATTTGCCAGATCAGAGGCCTGAAATGCTCAGGACTGTTTCAGAACCAAAGCTGACAAGGTTAGGCCCAGGTCAACCCAGTTGTAAATCAAAGGCAGTAAGGACCTAAGGCTGCACCTTGAATTGAAGATTTATAAAGACAGCAGCATTAACATTAAAAAAGAAGTATTTTATTGGGTCTCACGTGGGATTTGTTTACTGCTAGTAAACTGCAGAAGAGTGAAACAATTAGATTAATAAATGGGAGAGTGAGCAACAAGATAAATCAACTACTCCTCAGTGCTCTTAAAAGCTCCTTGAAATTGGGATTAATTTGGTTAATTGTGAATATATCGATGCCTAGAAAAGTATGAAAATTCTGGCTATGAAAATTTAAAATGTTGTTCTGGTTCAGTTATGCTTTCAGGTTTTTAATAGAAAGGAAATTAAGAGACAGAGACAAAAGTGCCTGCCGAAATTTTGTTCACTGTTGTTCTTCCTTGTAAACAGGTATTCTATGAATAGAACCTATGTGGGATATTTGAAAGAAAAATGCAACAAAATTAAACTACAATCAAATAAGAATAACTATCTAAAAAACCCTGAACGATTACATGAAAATTTTGTTTTTTCATCTGCCTTTATATTTTTGATGGCATATTGGCTAAAACTGGTATGGGATTAGGTGCATAAGTAGATATTATAAGTAGCAATGGATGTGGAATTGATGCAAGCAATCTGCTGTGCCCTGTTGGTTTTCTGAATGGCTGTTCATGCTTTGGTGTCCCCAGGCACTTTGCTTTTTTTCTCCACTCTGGGAATGGTGTTTGGGACTCAACACTGATATTTGACAATCACACAGCAGGTACATGCTCAGGTGTGCAGGGAAAATGTCTTTGCAGTGTCCCAGGCTTGTATTCATCATTCTTGGCCTGTGTTTAATAAGAGTGGCCATCATGCAGCCAGTGCTTGCAAAGACAAACCTCTCCAGCTTGGCTGTACCTGCACTTCCCTAAATCCGTCTCCAGAGCACCTTTTTAGTGCTTTGGACATGCACACATCACAGTCCATCTCTTCTCCTGGCCAGCTCAATATTTGTTTCTGCTGCTGCAGTGCAGATGATGGGAATGAAGCAGGAGAAGGATCTCTGGTTATTGAGTGATCAGTCATTGTCCATTTTTGCTCATGGTGACATTTGTCATGTTCAAAGGTGAAGTTTTCCTCCTGCTTCTTGATGAAATAAAAATCTAAAGGCTGGTATAATTTGATGAATGAATCTGTGTCAGAGAAATACTCAGAGACATTATGTAGGATGTCAAATTATATTTTTATGCAATTTATTAATTTTGGGAATAGATGCTTTCTTAGTCCTGAACTAATTCTCATTTCATTAGAAGAACTTTTTTTTCTTTTTAACTTGTGGCTACCTGCTAAGAAAGGTTGCTTATGCTTTAAACTCTATGAAAGTCATGTCAAATGTCAGTACGTGTGAATAAGTCTTTCCTAACTTCCTGAAACATTTCCATCTCTTTAAAAAGAAGGAATTCTAATTTATTTTACTGGAGACACTTATAAAATGTGGTCTCACTGGCAGCTGAAAAGAAAGGAGCCATTTGAACTTGGTTAAAATATATTTTTATCATTTGTAGTAAATTGGGCCCTGAAATTATTTCTCTGTTAATTCCTGTCTGATCAGCATCATGCTTCTTTCCTTGTTCCAGCAACGTTGTTGAAACAGCAATTAGGATTATTCCTTGCTAGTGTGGTATGTCCAAACCAGTTTTTTACTTTGGTTACATCAATATTTTGATTTCCCTTCCATCAGGACCCATCTCAGTTTCCTGCAAGATCTGAGGAGTGGTGATCAATTCCCAGCACACTCTTTCTCTGGATATTCCAATCCCTTTAAGGGAGGTGCTGAAAATACTCTGGTTTATTTCAATCTGCAAATGAAGTAATGACACTAAGGATGAGAAATAGTTGTAAAAGGGGAAGGCCAGGATGAGAATCTCCTTATTCAGTTCAGTTTACAACTAAAGTCTCTCACACCTGGTTTGTCCTGCAGGAAAAGCTTCACTTGTCTAACCACAGGCTGACAGAAATCTCTGAGCAATGGAAAATTTGCCAGAACAGACATATAAATGAAACTTCTCAGCAATTACCTACAGCTTCTAATATTAAACTTGCCTGTATTTTGACATTGATGAAGTCTTGGTTCCTTTAAAAGCCTTTTAATATAGATAAAACCTATTAAGCTTAAAAAAAAAAACTTTAAAACCTTTGAATATAGGAAAAATTAAAGTCATCTCACTGCTTCTTGTAGATCTCAGACCACGGCTTCAGAGATGGTCTTTTACCCAGGTGCTAGAGGAGATAAATTCATGCATTTGCCCATCCAGTGCTTCCCATCCTGAACCCTTTTGCTCGGGGTGTTGCTGTATCCTCTCCAACATCTGCCACAGTTCATCCCAAAGCTGTCCCAGCACTGTGAGGAATAACTCAGAGAGGTCAGGGTTTGCCAAGTGCTGCCAAGCACAACTCTTCTATCTGTGTGGAAAAAAAAAAAAAAACAAACCAGGATTAAAGTCAGGCACCACTCTGAGGGAACTGACAGGAAATTTTGATTTTGACCACAGGATATCATTAAAAATATTTTCCCTGCTGTGCCATATGAGGCTTAATTAAATATTTGTTCAAACAGCCTGAGCTTCTCCAAATGAAAGGATGTAGTATGAATACATTAGTATAATTTGGATACCTGAGCCTCTGAAATCTTCCAGTTATCAGGAGTAAAAAAAGGAATTGTCCTTTTGGGGGCATGAAGGCATTTGGGGGGCCTGTCCTGAGGTCACTAGAGCATTCCTGGATTATACAGGAATTGCATAAATTTGTGGTCTCTGTGCTGTCCCTTATTTCTCTACTGGGGTGAACCCAGGCTAACATTTGGACAATTTCAGAATTCTGGTTTGGAAATCTGTGTTGTGGAGGCATCTCCCAGTACAGGGGAGAAGGATTCTCTTCTCCTAATGGTCTTGTGCTCCACATGATTTCCCAGAAGGATTTTCTTTGTGTGATTCTACTCTGTCACTAAAAAAGGAGTTTCCCCAGATACACTGGGGTACCCGTGGGTTCTATGTAGTGTAGGATAGAAGTCGTGGATTTAAGTCACCTCTCACGCAAAAAGAGCAAAGAGAGAAAACATTGAAAGAAGAAAAAGGTAGCCTAGAGACACATTAAAATATATATGTGTTCACACACTTCTAAAAAAATAAAAGTGGACCAGGAGGAAGCAGGAATTTTATGTATTTTTAATTTTTTAATAGAAGAATACTGTCCTGAATTTCAGAATACTATTCTGAATTTTAAGGTGCTCAGAGTTTGTGAAGCTTTTGGTTGGTGATTCAACATCTTAATTTGCATAAGAGTGTGGTTTTTCACAATTATTTTATTTGAAAACGTGTCATAGCAAAACAAATTAATATCCCCATTGAAATAATGTACCCTTTTGTCTGGGTTTTCTTCTCTAAAGTATCTTATTCACCCTTTTAATGCAGAGAATGAGATCATTATGAAGTGAAATGGAGATTTTATTGATCCTAAAGCATGTTTGCTTAGGACAGGGCAGCATAAAAAGAGAAGAAAACTTGGGCTAATGTTCAACAACAAAGCTGATGTGGCTACCAAGATGTGGTGAGTGACTCTGAATATTTATCTTAGATTGAGGAGGATGCTAAATTCTCCTAACTTGAAAATAATCTGTGAGTGTTATGTGCCAGAAATTCTTTTAGCTCCAGAGTGACTGTTTGCAGTGTTTGCTGTGTGCACTCTCCAAAATCTATCTGATTTTGATATCTAATGTACACAGCAAAAATCCCACTGCCAGCTGGCAAAAAATGAGTGCAATGTCATTAGGGGGTCACGTTTAGAGTTATGATATAGCTGTGGACTGTGGCTTTATCAGAGCATGAAGGGGTTTGTACAGAACCTTCAACACCAGAACAGCTGAGAGCAAATGAATTTTCTGCCTTGGTGATGTCTGGCTGGGCCATTGCTGAGGTCATAATTCTACCAGTCAATAAGATATTTATAATTTTTGAGACCAAACATGGAGCAGAGCAGAACAGTCCCACATTTGGGGGTTCAGATTGGTCCTTGGATACAAAAATGCTGGGGGGAAAGGGACAGAGCCTCTTCCATGCCTGGAGCTCGTGCCCTGCCCAGGTCTGAATCCATCAGCAGGGACACTGAATGTGCCCAGGAAAGGCAAACAAATGGCAATTTTATGAAAGAAAGAGGAGACAAAAGAGAATCGATTCAAAACCAGCATCTGAACAAACGGGAACAAGCTGACTACTTCATTTTGGAGAAAAGTCTGTGGCTGTTTCCCCAGCTGCAGGAGGGAGCTGAGTGCCTCAAATGCAGGAGAGCAGGTTATAGAATGTACAGAAGAAAGGGGCAAATGGGATTGAATTGCTGCTTTGGAAAGAGCCAAACATTTCTGTTGTTACTGCAGCAGGGAGGCCGGGGAGCAGGCACACTGCTCTGCCCTGCTGCTGCTTTTGTTTCATCTCTCCTTCCAAGAAGGGAGGATTGCTGTTAGGAGCAGTATTGGAGGGGAAATGATGCCTTGGGTTTTAGCTTTTATATTTTTCAGATTCTCTGCTGCTTGGTGTGTAACTCTGAAACTTCATATTAGGTGTTAGTAAGTTCTCTTTACGGGATATTTAGACAAAACAATTCCTACCCAGCTAGAGAATCAAGGACAACTCTACCCAAAAAGTAAAAACAGCCAAGGGAAGGGGGCAAGCCATGGGGCTGAGACTTCATGGCCTGGGGCTGTGGTTGGACAACTGACCCCAATGTGTGGATGAACCAAAACTTATAAAAGTGTAAAAATTCGTGACCGGGATCCATCTTGGATTTGATTTGGGTGCAGCCCCAGCCAGGCTCTTGCACTGCCCAAGGTGTATCCTTTCAATAAATATCTATTTTATTCCTTTTGCTCAGGCTAGTCTCTGTTCCAGGTCAGCCTTTCCAGGCATCAGTATCAGTAGCTGCTCTAGTTGACACATAAATTGTGTTTTCATTTTTTCCAGTTCTGATTCAACATGGTGGTGCTGGGAAAGGCCTTGAGCAAAGGAGAGGGGAAACTTTGGAGGCACAGTTTCTTGCTGGGAAGTGACCTGCAGGCTTTTTTGGGGAAGTTGTTCAGTACAGATGGCCTTTTCCATCTGAAATCACCTGCTGTGGAGGCAAAGACCTCCAGATATACTCTGTAGCTTCCAGCTCGTGCCTGAAATCAGCTAATCTTTTTCCAGGGTTTCCCAGAGCATGGAAATTTACATTCAGTAAGTTCAGAAAGACACTGATTTAATGAGAGGGCAAATCTTAGGTTGTAACTCCGGGTTGCAGAATTTTTTTCCCCATGGTTTTAGTGCAAGTTGTTTTCTTCCCCAGCAGCATATTCTGGTCTCTAGGAAATAATGTTCTCTGTCAATTGAGTTAACTTCTCATGGGCTGTCCTGCTGAATATATATAAAAAAAAGGATCATTGGTCAGAACAAGAAAGATCCTGCCTAAAGATTTGGTTTTCAGCCTTTTTTTTATTATTATTTTTTATTTTTTATTGAGCCTGATTTAAAACAGGTTGTAACAGAGAAACTCAGAGGGTGAAAAAGTGCTGAACAGAGACAGCAATGAGTAGCCAGGGCAAATTAGTCTTAATTTGACCTAATTAAGGCTTAAAACTAGTCTTTTCACAATAGCCCCTATGTCATGAAATATCAGTCTCAAAGGTCTCATTTTTGAACAGCTGAAATTGTTCTAGTGTAACAATGGGGGTTAGTATAGGCAATTACATTGCTCCATAAAGATGAAAAATTGTCTTTTGAAGAGGTAATTCAGATATTCTTGAGTGACAAGTGCCATCAAAGAGCTTTTTTCGCTCCAGCATGGGATCCACTCAACCCAAGTGTTGGCAGTGTCCTGGTGCATGGCAAACAGCCCCTGGCAGGTTCTGTAATTTTGACCACAAACTGACTGAAGATGTTTTCTCCCTGGAGTCCTGCATGTCCAGCACCCTCCATGAACATTAAACTCAGCCAGTGAACAAGAGAGATTTCACTGTTTTACAGCTCAGTGGACCTCAGACCAGCAGCCTTCTCTTAGCACATTCAAAATTCTCCCCAGGTCTCTAATGGTACAAAGAAAATGAGCAGAGTGGCATCTTTTCCTCCATGCTTGCATAATTTACTCTTATTCAATGTTCTCTTTGAGCATTCATATCCCTTTCCTTCTTTCCATTTTGGGTTTAGTCAGTTGGAACTTTTATTTAATCAGGTACACTAATCCTTGGAGGCTTTTCTTTTTACATCAAGGTAGTCTCACACTGAAACTGACTTTCATTGAATTTTGTATTTGTTGAATGTTAAAAGTAAAGATTACTAAGATCTTAATATAACTATTTATTACTTTAGCTAAAAATTTACTTATCACTTTTACCATTATAGTTAAGGCATGGATGTGTTACCAGTAATTAACTGGATTTAAGTAGATAAAGATAAGTAGGTACTGTATATTTGTATTTCCCAATAGGTTAAAACCACTATTTTGTATAGTTCTTCCCCAATAAATATCACACAGATAAATTTAAATGTTTATATGCAGGCATTCTGACTGCCATTAGTCCCCAAAATGATAAATGCCCAGAGGTACTGGCAACAAAATGCCAAAGTTATAAAGGACATTATTCTTATGAAAGCATGTTTGGAAGAACAGATTAAATTGTTTCCCCATGTATATAATTGGAAAAAGAGTCTGCATCTATTATTACTTTCAAATAACATCTTTTCCTTCCTATTTGTTGGATGATCTGCTAGTTTTGCTGCCTAGGAAGATAGAACATTAAAAGCACTTCTGTTATCTATGAGAGAAGTTATTTCCGAGTTTACATTTTCTTTAGGCCAATGCCAGGATGTGAGATGTGTACAAAACCACACCTGTGTACTGGAATTTACCTGGCTAAAGAGAAATATAGGAGAAGAGAGAGCACCTAAACTAAAATGTGTATGACTGAGGTTCACATTCCTTTCGGCTGCTTTACTTTATTTTTACCTCTGTTTCTTCCCCCTCCCCAGCATTAGATTTATGAGGCACTGTAAGCTTTTCTGACTGCTTCTGAAAAGGATTCATGGCCACTCGTGCTCGCAGCATCCAACAAATCACTCATTTCACAACGCTCATTTCTTTCATCTGATGGGAATTCTTCATTTTGTGCACGCCCCTCGCATTTCATTACAGCAATTTGAAGGGTTTTGCATACCAGTCTCAAAAGAAAAAATATTTTATGTGTTGTTGGTGGTCCTCTTTTTTTTTTTTTTTTTTTTTTTTGTCACCACTGCATGAAAAATAGTGAAAGGCAACTGCACATTAAACTGAAGGCTAATTTACAGGTTCTGGTTTTTTGGAATAGTTGATTTTTACCTTGAGAAGGACAGACTTAACTGACCTGATGATTTCCCTTGTGGCTCTCTTTTCTCTGCTTCTGTGATTGAATGAATATTTGTGGGGGGAAATGCATTTTGATACTTCTGATCAGATGTTTTGCATTCAGCAATTTTGGTTTTTTTATTGATAATCTTTGCTGTTTAGCCAAATGTCATCTATTTTGTTTCATGGGGAAGATTGTCAAATGTAAGCTCTGGATGTTGGAGGCATTGGGGTTTCCACAGTGCCAGGTGACGAATAGATGCATTTAAAATACTACTTATGGATACAAAATTGTGTTTTTCTTTGAGAAAACAGGACAGATATTCAATTTATCCCTTGGGCTCCTCTCTGTCTCGATTTGGGAAGACCACAGCCTTTCCTGTGTCTCCTTATGTGGGGAGATGGGAGACCCCTAAAGATTTACATATCCTGGAATATTCCTCACTATTTAATACTCCTCCTACTCTCCTTGTTAAAAACCAGATAATATTACCTTGCATTTTTATTTGAAGCAGACACACAAAATTTTTTCTCTTCAGCCTCCTGGATGTGACTCAATTGCTCAGCTTGCTTATTCCTTCTCTGGGACAATGACACCTCCAACAGTGGATGAAAGTCCAGCCTAGAGGAATTTCTCATCCCCACCAATGGCCTGGGGAGAGGATGCAAGAAATTCATCATCTCTCTCCCCTGACAACTCCATTTCCCCCAGTCAACAGAAATAATTGTTACACCCCTGTTTTCTTTCAATCACCCAACTTTGATCAGGTGTTTGTGTCTCTGCTTGTGACCTTAAGTTTGAAACCATCCCTGAAGGTACCAGATTTCGGAGTTGCAGCTGCAATCCTTGTGGTTGTTAGTCTGGGATCGTAGCAAGACGTGAGAGGTCATCCATCTCAGCCCCCACAGCAGCAGGTTGTTTTTTGTCATGTACCCTTTGGACACAGGGGCTTTGTGGAACTCTTTTTAAAAAGAGTTCCTCGAGGGGGGTCTTCACCATTTCTACTGACAGACTTCTGTGTCTCACTGTGAGAAATTGCTCAATGCTGATCTTGTAGGGTTTTTCCTTGTTTTTATTTTATATAATTGATCTTAATTCATAGTAACCCTTTGCTTTTTCAGTGCTTTACTGGTAAACAGGTGTCTTATGACCCAAATTGTTATAAGCCAGTTCTCTTTATTTTCAGTTTTCTCCTACATTGCCTTTTCAAGCTCTTTTTAATTGCACACTGGGCTCATGTCGTATTTTTTTTTCACCTTCTTCAGGTCCCCTGTCCAGGAGTCCTATCCCTGCTCCACCAGGGGCTCTCAAACAGCAGCACTGGGTGCTCAGGGCTTGCCCAGAGTGCTCCCTAAGCATCTGAGTTGTGTGGGGCAGGAAGCTCCTACTTCTCTTTCTCTGCTTAATTCCAAACTTATCTGAAATTTGTTCCCTGATGTCCTAGATCATATTTATTTTAGCAAATCTACTTCACCAGTGCTCTGTGGTTTCTATTTTTTTTTTTAATTTACCTTCTAATCAGGCATATCAATATATTCTACAAGGAATAGCTTTTCCAGGATCCATGCAATATATTATTGATATACCTTGATACTTGTGGTCCCCTGCAAGGCAAAAGAAATAGAGGAAGAAAAGGACTACCTGTCTAAGATGTAATACTGCTAATTTCATTCATATGCATGAGAAAAATGACCTTGGGAAGGTTGTGAAGGTTTTTATTTGGGGCTGGGTGATGGTTTGACACTAAATGAGCCAGTAAGGAATCTTTCTTTCAGTGACTCTCTAAAAGCCCCATTAATTCTACTTTTAGAGACAGAAATTTCTAAATCTTCCAGCCCATATGTTTAGCTTACGACCTCATTTATTATCAGACACAACAGGGCTATTTAATATTCTTTTACTGTGTGGTACATATGTGAAAACTGCTATTGCTGGAGAGATGAGATGGTGTTGTATGCCAACAGAGCTTCACTTTTATAGGAATTCTCTAAGTACTCTGCAGTAACCAGTGCATGAGGAAGTTTGGACTTAAAATCATGATGAAGAATAATGAAAAACTTTTCCTCCACATGCAGATCTACCAGGAGGAATTTTTTTTTTTTTTGGTGGACACAGTTATATTATATTGTCATTAAGAAGCTGCTGAATCAGACATTTCTGACATTTTTGCAACATGATTAAGCTTATGCCGTAATTAAAGAAATCTGCCATTTTTTTTTGCAGATATTGCACTAATGTTTCTGAGACATGTGTCCCCAATCTGTTCCTGAATCACATTCTTGTACAAATGCAAGTCCCAGGTGTGCTTCTACACTGGTGTTTTTAATTGCATTTTATTTGCTGTGCTCCAGAATTATCATTTTGCTCTCATCAACACTTATGGTTAATTGAATACACAAAAACTAAATTCATTAAGATCAAAGCACTAAGTGTGGGGCTTGTTCCCTGCCTTCATTTCTATGGTACTTAAAACCTTTAGGTTAAACATTTGTTGACAAGAGTTCTGAGTGTATCTTCTGGAGCAAACTGTGTTTCTCTTTTGCCTTGAAAGGCATTTCGTTTCTCTCAAGATCAGGTCATGAGATCCTTGTGCCTGACAAGTAGGAAATTAAGACAGTGGTATTTATAATTGGAATGTGAAGTTCATAGCAGGTGACATAGGAAGGAAGTGTGGAAAAGGAATCCTGCCCCTTGACTTGTGTTTGAAGGGTAAAATAAATGTAGTTTTCCAGCTGTGAGGGGTCCCCTTGAAAGCAGTGATGCTACTTAAGGTAGAAAACACCAAAACAAGCAGAATATGATGCAAAATTTGCAAGCTGAAACACTGGTAAAAGTAAGATGAGTTACACCAAAACTCAATGTTCATGTGCCAGTGTTATAATACAAAATATTTCAAATTATTCTGATTTGCTTTCCTGCCTGGAATGTTGACTTGTGAGTGGAGCTGAATTAAACTCTGTTGCATACAAGAGGTTGCAATTCCCCAGATCTTTGTGGGATGCTTGGTTGCAGTTGTCCTTGCTGGACCAGTGGCTACTTAAAGATGTTGGATTTCTCTGCTGATTCCAATCCAGGTGTTTTCAAGGTGGTAATCTGGGGGTTATGCACAGCAGTGGGTACTTGAGAGTCTGTGGCCATTTATGCTTTAGGATGTCCTGGAAAATAATTTGGTGAATGACAGGTCTGGAGCAATGGCAATGTGTGTGAGCAGTCAGCTGGGAAAAAAGAGTGTGGTTACAGGAATTATAAATGAGAACAACTGACTTGAGGAGAACAAAATGAGCTAAAAATACAGCCCAGGAATAAATGGTCAGAAATAAAGGCAGCCAGTTTGGACTTGATAATAGTTTTGTCTTCAGTAAACACTCGTAAGCTCATGCTCCCAAAGGAGAGAAAATAATACAAAAGTGAAATCTAAACCAAGAGAGTCACCCATCCATCCTGGATGGATCTCAGAACGCTGTGGCTGCCTGGGAATGGGAAAAGAAAAAAGGAGCCACAGGGGAGGTTTGGTATCTTGGCTGCTGAGGGCAAAACAGAACTCGCAGCTCTCTGGGTACAAGAGATGAGAGTTCTGCTGCACACAGAGAAAAGGAACCTAACAAAGACACGGGGCTGCAGATAAGAGGGAGAGCTGCCAGGATGAAAGGAGGCAGCTATTTGGCTGTGGTACAGACTTGCTTTTGATTGCCACTGAAGAACATCCCCTGACTGGAACATAAGTTCTTTCTGTGACATCACCACACCTCTTGCTGGGGCTGAATGCTATCCTCACCTCCCAGCTGTGCTGTGAGGGACCAGTGCCATGTCCTTTATGCAAGCCTGCCCACTTTGGCTTTAAGAGGAAAACTACTTTGTCTTTGGCAGGTACTGAACAAGGTTTCACAGGCCTTGGACAAATTGAACATTATTTGAAACCATGCAGTCATCTGCTGGCTGCTGTTCCTCATGTCTGTTCCTCTTGTGATTATTGAAGTCCTTCTTATAAACTTCTTCCCAGTGCCTGTGGTTTGTTACTGGATCAGACTGGAGAACTTGAATACCTGTAGTTATGTTTTACAAAAGCTGCAGTTCAGCTGCAAGAGCTGTAACTGATGAAGTCCCTCACAGTGAACTTCTCAGAAAATATTTTAATCCAATTTCACTGGATTAGCAGTGTGTATACAAAGCAGCAGGTGATCTACTGGCTGTAATGGACTATTTATTTCCTGTTGCTCAAGTTCACAGGGACATTCTGAGGTTCCTTTCAGCCTGATTTATCTTTTAGTCTTGAGTTTTATAATCATACTTCCATATAGGACATACTCCTCAGCCGGGTATCACTGGAAAGGAGAAGCAGGCAGGAGAAGAGAGAAGCAGGAACATTTTTTTAATTCTGATGGCTTAAAGTCGACCTTCTTCAAGCTAGCTCATCTTCCTAAAAGCAGTACTGCTTGTACTGAATTAGAAACTCATTAACACATCAGTCACATTAAAAAACAAGCCCAAACAACTCAGGAACAAATTGTTCTTTGGGGCATCTCCCAGCAAGTCAAGAAACTCCCATAACTCATCCTAGTGACAGGCACTGTTGACCTTGTTTAGCAAATATAAACTGATTTCACCCAAGCACTTTGCCAAAGAACTTAACAAATAACCTGCAATAACGTCTCTCTAGATTTAAATATGTGGGTAAAGACAAAAAAAGTTGTACAAATGCTACAAAAGCCTGTCAGAAAAACCAATATAAAGCCTTTGAATAATTGCTTCTGTTCTAGGTCTTTGTTCTCTTAAAAAGCGTCGAGCACGTGTGCACAAACACCCACAGTCTTGTCCAGGAGGACAATAGGAGCACAAAAGCTGAACACAAACCAAGCCCCTACAGGAGTGCAGAGCAGGGCAAGATCATTAAAACAGCCTGAGCCATTTGTACTGCCTTCTTTTATGAGGCACAAAGGCAGTTCATTCCTTTGGGCTGCAGAGACAAAGGCTAACAGCATCATCTGTCAGGGTGCCCTTGGCCGTGGGGTGTGTTTGCACCTGCAGCCTGCCAAGCCCTGACTCAGCCCAGATTTCAGACTTCAGCCTCTGCCTCTGGCAGCAAATGAAGGAGCCTGTGAAGGGATGTTTGCAAAGGGCCAAATGCTGTGCCAAGAGCATCTCTTGTACGTCCATCATTACAGCTCCTGGGTGTTATGGGATAAATATTGTATGGGAAATGTTGAAAGGAATAGAGACACTTCCATAAATAACAGCTTGGTTTTTAAAACTGCTTCTCCCTCCATCAAAAAACCCCACCCACAAAACAAAAAAAAAGAAACCAACAAAAAACATCAAAAAGCAAAATGGAGGAAACAAGCAAAAAAACCTGAAGAGATGTAGTTGCCTGAGGCAAGAATTTAGGAGGTCTTGCCTTGTTTGGACCAGAGGACGAGCAAGGGAAGGAATTGAGGTAATTTCACACAGTTACACCGCTGTTTGGGCAGGTGATCTGGATGTGGATGACATTTTAAAGCCTATGGTGCTGCAATTCTCTGGTAACTTGCCCTAGGAGTTGGATGCTGGTTTTGGTGGTTGATATTTGTGCACTGAATATAGTCTGTTGTACCATCTTGTGTCTTTAGGAGTCCCAGTCATGAGACAGCACAGCCAGAGGAGTCTTTGCTTTAACAGAATTACCCAGAAATTGCTTTGGGGTTGTCTGTCCTCACAGTTTTGACTTTGTAAAGTAGATCCAGTGCAGGACCCTGTTATTCTGAGACCAGACAGCTGAGCTTGGGTATTGATGTTATATGAATATGACACCTAATATAAAACACTTTCATAGTGGTTTTGTTATTCCTGGCACAACAAATGATTGCTGGAACATCACTGAAAAAATTTAATTTCAGTAAGTAGTCTCTAGTTCACTTTTCCTGTGAAAAGCTGGAATCAATCCATCACCCTTTTATCAAAATCTAACACCCCCAAAAATTAAATGTAAAGTTGCTACTGGATACAAAGGTGTTCACACACTCTACCCGCAGACCTTGGTGTTACTTGGTGTTAACTGCATTAACATATCAACAATAATTCAATCAGGGTAAAGAGCCTGTCTGGATTTTAAACACCAGTCACTCTCCTGAAGAAATCAGACACCTCATTCCAGACTGTCCAGGGCAAAGGGCATTAAAACCTTCCTGTTCCATTCATCTCGCTATTCCTTTGTTTATTGAGCAATCAGTTGGCTTTTTTTGTAGCTCAGGAGAACTGGATCTGTGCAAACAGGGAAGGGAGTGCAGGTTGAGGCTTCAAGCACGGACTGGAGTTAAGTGGGAAAAGTAGGAGTGGTTATTGAGCTTATCTGGGATGTTAGAGGGAGTTTGGGAGAGGACAGCTCTGGTTGTGATTTCAGGAGAGTGACTCAGGCCCTGGGCTACTGGATTGATGAGGAGCAGAGCTGTGGAGGGATTTGAGAGCAAACAACAAACAATTAACCATCCAAATACCTTATAAAAATCTGTTCTTCAGTCTCCTGCATGGAGAATGAAGGTGACAGGGCCTGTGTGGAACATCTCTGTCCTCAGGAAAAATATTGGATTCTGTCACAGTAGGAAGCAGTGCTGGAGTTAAACCTTCCCAGGGATGTCACCCCCTGTTTTCCTTCCTTCCAGCCAATGCCTGTTGATCCATTTCTTCTGGCACCCCGTTTTAATGATCCCTGGAGCAGGAGAAGAGCAGCCATGTAGTAACTTGAGTTTCAGCATAGAATTGAAAAAGATTTTTTTTTTTTCTTAGATAATGCTTTGAGCCCTATTTTATACAGTCTAAGAAAAGCTTTGGAAGCTACCAGGCAGTTTAAAAGCAGTGAAAGAGCATCTTGAGAGAGGTCAGCACAGGAGGTGTGTGCCTGGAGGACAGTTTCTTGCAGCTGCCCCTGGAGAAGCCTCAGTGGGTAGGAAGCAGATGGCTCAGCTCTGCCAACACCCCAAAAATCTCCTGAAACACCAGATTATTGAGGCAATGAGGTTCTGGCTAGCTAACTACATCTGAGATGCTCATGGGCATGGCTCTCTTTCAGACCTACAAGACAAAATCGAATTTTAATCCTTGAAAGAAAATTTTGTAGTGGAAGTGTGTGAAAATGGGGACTGCAACGTAGATGAATGTTTGCTAATAGCAGTGGAATATTGGATTTGGGAATGTAGGAGGGCTTTTCTAGCTTTAAAGACCCATAGTATTTGTAAAATGACTTTATTAAAAAAATCAGTGGGTGTTATGCAGGGACTCTGCTAAATATGAATAATTTAAAGCAGTGAATAATTAAAACCTGTCTGGGAAGAGTTATATAGGTAATTTAAATTTCAGGTATGCACAGAAGGAAATGTGAACACAGAACAATTTGGGATTGCCTATTAGATTTGCATTGTTCAAGTGAGTCCTGGTCTGAACCATGAGCACTGCACTGTGTGCCACCATGAGCAGCAAATCCCAAAGTAATATGAAAATGTGCATTACTCCTGCACTTAATGGACTTTCTCTTCAAAGAAGATGAAGTGACTTTGAAATGGGAACTGCAAGTTCACTCCAGCTCCTGGGAAAACCACTCTGCCTTTCTTTTGATGTAAAGGTCATTGCAAATTGGGAAGTTTAATTCATGTCCTGCATGTTTTGTGCCACCAGTCATAGTCCCTAGCTGATAAATAAGAAGAAAAGTGAATTTGTTCTTGAAGAGAGGGAGTGAAGAGTATAAAATTGGCAAGGTGCTTCTCTCGGGGAGGGTTTAACCACACCTTCAGTTGCAGTGAGTTTTTTATCTATTTTGCAGCAGATGTATTTGTAAGCTACTCATTATTTAGTATAAAGAATGACAACATATTTGGTGAGGGATCAAAGGGATGACACTGGATGCAGAATTGCCATTTCTGGGTTGATGGATCACCTACAACAATAGGCTGCTACATTTGGGTGTAGTAACTCAAGAAATAAAATTATTCTTGCCCATGTGAAGCGAATGAACTTGATTTGTTTCTGCACCTCAAGCATTACAGTAACTGGTTTTGCATTAAAAGGTCAGAAACAAATGAAATTCCTGTAACAGATCCATGTTTGCAAGTCATCAACTGAAGGAAAAGGTGGAAGAGAGAGAGTGGCATGGTAAAGAAAATAAATTTCAGACATTTCCATTGCACATGAACACGAGATTTGCTTTCAGAAGCTCCAGTCCTGCATACAGGATTGTTTTGGTAAGGACAGTACCCAGGAAGTGGCTACAATATCTGTATGCCAGACACGAGTAAATGAAGCTTTAATGTTTTCTGGTGCTGCTGTTTGCTTTTCCACGTGGCACGTGCATCATCTCTGGCATTTTTTTTCCTGCCAATTGTGTGAAATTCATATCTGTAATACACAGAAGCATGCAGGAGTGAGAGGGTGTGTGAAGAGAAAAAGTAAGAATTTACTTGTGTAATGATGTTTAGCTATAAAAGATACTTTTACTTGAAAATGGGTTAAGAGGAGGTTGGTTTGGTGGTGGATGGATTTTTAAAAATATGTATTTCTATTTTTTTATTTTAGTGGTAGCAGTTTTCCTTTCTTCTAACAACAAAATCCTCCAGTTCAGGGCAGAACACTCCTTTCTGAATTTAGAAACTCATCAACTCCATCATGTTTGTTACAAGTAGTGTGGCTTTGGGATTTATTTTCTGGCTATAGCTCACTTACATTTACCCTACAGGAGTACTTTCACTGAGATGTGCCCCTTTATGTTTCAGTAGTGGAAATCAAAAGATTTACAGGAGTTTATGTGCCACTGCCATGCCTTTCTTCTTCTTGTCTCAAAACCAGGGAAGGAATGGGGAATTCTTCTGTCTGACAGAGAACTGTGCATGGCTGAGGGAGAAGCTGAGTTAGTGCTGAGAGATGCAGCAAGAACAACTAAAGCACAAAGAGGAAGAATAATTCATCTTCTACTCCCTGCTTTCTAATTTGTTTATTAAATATATGTTCTTCCAGGTGTATTTCCCTTTTGGAATAATTCAGAATTGTAGGAGGACTCACACAGTTATGTTTCCCTGAAGCAGTGTCAATGTTTCTGGACTTATCTGTCGAAAATAACAGGTCAAGGTTGTAAAAGAATAAGATTTTGAATGGAATTTTGAACAAAACTGAAGGGAATGTTCTGAAGAAACATAATTCACACTTAGGTCTTTTGTTTCTTTGTTTTCTGTTGAATTAAAAACTAGGTTTCAGAATGTGTTTGCACTAGATTGAAAAAAAAAAATTTGTGAGAGCTGCATTTATAATGAAAATGCCTATTTTAACCATAAAAAAAGTCTATAAAACATTCACTTTTATCCTTCACATGAGGTACTGCAGCCCCCTGGACTGCATTCAGTATGCAGCACAAATCAAATTTCTAGACAACCGGGTCTGTGTTCCTATTTCTCTCGTTATAATGCAGTGATTCATTTTCCATTAATTTTCACACAGATTATACTTCCTTGAATATTAACAAGAACGGAGTTAGAATCAAAACCTAATCCAGAACTCGCAGCAAATAAAAATAACTAGCTTTTTGTCTTAGTGCCATTGATCTTTTGAGTCAATAGCTATCTGGCAGAATAAATTCCCCGTGAATTCAGGCACCTACAGCAGGGGCAGCTCTGCCCTTGGTGTTCTCACCTCTCCCCACATTGGCAGTGACAGGAAAGGAGCAGGAGGGAATAACTCATCCGAACCTCTTTGGGCAGAGCAATTAGGCTGTAATTTCGGGTGACACAGAAAAGCCGATTTCTCCCTGGTGGCAGCCCAAAGCCCCGGGGCAGAGGCAGTCATTGCAGGCTGCTCCTGTGCCAGGTGAGTGCACACCCTGCTGCCAGCACAGCAGCCCCGAGAGGCTCCGCTCAGGGGAGGGACCTGAATGTCTCTGCCTGCACCACTCACACGGTTGAAAACAATGGTTTGGCCTTCTGAGCAGGTAAAGATGGCACAAACAAACCAAAACAGCACACCAAAACAACTAAGTTTACTAGCTTTACATGTTATTGCTTCTGTAACGAGAATAAGACTAGAAAACATTACATATGACAGTAAAACAGACATTTTATAGTAAATTTCCCCAGGTGGCAAAGATGTTTTTGTTTCCTTAGAATTCAAAAATTCCAGATAAGACATTTTCCCTCAGGAAATGAAAATATTTTTCTTTTAAGCCAAACATCAAACCATTTCACTTGGGAAGTCAAACTTCTTTCCAGTTGTAAGATTCCTGTTCAGGCCCTGTTATGCCAGGACACATTAGAATATCACTTCCCCATATGTGAGCACTATAATTTCCTGCTCACACCCCTGTTTACTCAATTCCATATATATGAGTAACTAGATATTTTATTTTGATAGTGATCAATAACCCTCCATTGCTTTAATGTAATTTTAAACCAACCACGAGAGGCAAAAAATGCACTGCTTAAATTCCAAGCACATCAGTCGAGCTCCTTCCCACAAGAAAACTGAGCTCTTGTAGTTAGCAGAGCAGGTGCTCCTGTGCAGCTGTGTTCCTGCAGGGTTGTAGGCAGGAGAGGGATGTGTATTAGATATAAATTTATTTATTCCATAGCAAATTGAAGCAGCTGCTGGGATCTGTTTGTAGGGGTAAAGGTGTGTGCTTTATTATGGTGCCCAATGCTGTTTCAAGTACCATGGCTGATGCTGTGCATCAGAAGAGCCTGGATGATTTGTTATGCCAATTTTCAACAAAGAACATGATTAATTCAACCAGAGAAAATTGGAATTTTCTGTTGTTTGTAGCTGGAAAGGGCAGCACTAAAATCAGGACAGTTGTAACAGGTTAGTTCCACTCTGTGTCCTGGCAGAAGTGTAGGTTCAGGTTCTCCCATAAAAAGAGAGGAACTGAACTGATTTCTCTGCTGTTCTAAATCATGATATTAATGATCCAAGGACAAGAATGGCACTGGGAATTGTGTTTGCAGGGGTAGAAGAATAAATTGAAAACTCCACTTTGGTACCTAAAGCAAGAAACTTGTGCAGCTGAGATGCACAGTGCTGGTAAAGTCTTTATAAATTTGATCAGGGGATGAGGAAGTGTAAATGGCACAAACAGATCAAAGAGAATTTCCCTAAGTTTTGGGAGCTGCTATGTGAACATGAACTAATAAAAACTAGCATGAACATACCTATGAGCAGAACTTTAATTTAAAAAGGGCTGAGCAAGACCAAGAAGATGCACTTAGGCATCAAGGTCGCTTTCATTTGAGAAGTTCTCCACGTTTGCCTGGGCACTGGGGAAATAAGAGCAGCCAGTGGAAAGGGAAAATAAAGAAGTGCTCGCAAGCCCAGGTGGGCAGGCACCCAGTGGCAGAGAGGTGGCAAAGAGCAGCAAGGTGTTTGCCAATAATGCAATGCAAAGCTTGTATCACACCGAGCAAAGGCCGAGATTATTGGCATTTGGAATGCATTCATCACCAGTATCCACCTGGGGGAAGGCAGCATCAATAGTACTTGCCCTTGCTTGATTTAGAGTCTTCTCTGGTGACTGGAGCTTGGCTGCTCTCTCCCCTCCCTGAATTCCAGCCTATTGCAGCTCAGTTATAAGATTCTGAGCAGTCTCCCCAACTGTATGAGTATCTTGCCTCAATATTGAAAGAAAAAAAGAAGTCTCTTTGGAACGTGCTATATTGCAAAACTCCACAGCTGAACGTTCCTCTTATTTTGTTTGGATTTGGCACTGTTCATCAAAATGCAGCTGCTTATTTTTTATTGCTTAGATTTGATCACACGTTGTTCTGAATTTTTTATTTTAATTTATTGAAAGATGATAGTACAGGAGAAGTTTCATACTTTTTTTTTTTTTCCCTGTCAAGATACACACACCTGGAGGAATTAATTTCTTTTCTCATATAGGAAAGCTGTCTGATACCTTGTGTCTTTGCCGTGCAGTGGAATTCACTCCCAGTTTCTACCTCAGAGGACAAGCAAAGTTGAAAGTCTGGACCTGTTCATTATGCATGCTGTCATTGTGCTTTTTAAAATTAAGCTGAAGTCCTGAAAGCAGGTGGAAGTAACAAGCACATTGATTCAATTTGTATCTCTAAGTTGCTCAGACTATGCTGAAAATCCTTAGGAATTCCTTCTGTGTTACTGCAGGCCTGGGAGGAACACTGAGGGCAATTTTCAGTGCCTTCCCCAGGTCCCCAGCACCTGCTGCTTTCCAGATATTAACCAAAATTTCTGTTTGCAGGTCCCCTCCTGTCAGGCATCATGAGCTGTGCTCACCAAGTTGTGCCCAACAACAAACATATTTCGATTTTGTTATGCATCTGTTGTCTGATATCAAAAGATAGAAACCCTTGCAGCAGTGTTAAAATTGTAAGATAAAAAAAGTAGTTCTTTGTTGGGAGGTCCCAGGTGCATCCGTAGTTATGGGCTATGGGCACACTCAGTATCGGGTTTCTACAGTTTTTATAAGTTTAACAAATGATCATATCTAACAAACATTGTTCAATTAGAAGAGCAGTTGATTAGGTAATTTTTCCCCCAGATACTGCCTCACTGGAGCTGGGCCAGGGCTTCTTTGCCCCACTTCTTGTTGTTTCTCCTCAGATTAGAAAACAAAACATTCTTCCTGTACTTCCTCTTCTTGAAAATAAGACTAAAAGGTATTTCAGGAAGGTGTTAGAAGATTGGCTTATTACTCTAAAATCTAAGAGAAAGGATAGGAAAAATACCAAGAGCTGTATTAACCACATATTAATAGTCTACAAAGCTACGAAAAACGTGTAAAAGCTGAAATCTTCAGGCATCACATCCACTTGCTGTGCACAAGATGAGAGCTGGGGGCCAGGCTTGCTGTGTCCAGGGGGTGAACAGCTTCTGAAGGGCTCTGTGCAGCTTCTGTGCTCACTGGAGTCCCACAGCAGCTCCTGGGAAGCCTCCCCTTGCCCTGAGGGATGCCCGTGCTGGCCCCACGCTGAGCAAACCTGCAGGTGTGCCCCTCCTGCTGCCCCTGCCCACCCATCCCAATAGCAAGGGATGCAGCAACAAAGCCTGTGCTTCTCTTTGCTCCCCCTGAACATCTGCTCCAGCGTTTCTAGCACAGCATGGAGGAGCATCATCCTGGCTTGAGGGCTGTTCTGGCTCTCACAGCATCAGGAATCCCAACCATCCATGTGCTCCCTCTGGAGAGCAAACCCACGGCAGGTGTGGCACTCACAGCCCGGGCTGTGCTCAGCTCACACCATCGTAGCTGCAGATCTGGGGAGCTGTACAGGTATTTATTGCCCCGTGGAGGAGCCAGCTGGCCTAATCACTCTGGGCTCTGTGATTCATGTGCAGAATAGTAACTGGTGTCAGCCAGAAAAGAAACATCCGGAGCTTTGAGCAAATTTCCATTAAAATAAGTCTTTTTGTATTATGACATTTATTTCATGAAACATTAACTTCATTTTCTGCAGACTGTTTTAACATTTTGAGTTAAAGGTTTTCTCTCACTTTTGCATTACTAGATAACTATAATAATGCAGGGCATATCATAAAGTTTGCAGAGAGCTGTACGTCTGAAACTGTTGCAGTTCAAAAATAGAAATGAAACAAAGTCCAAAGAGAAAACTGTCAGTGAAAATTGGTAGCAATTGGATATGTATGTAAATTACAAAAACTAATCTACCAAGATTCATAGGGCAAATAACTCCAGCTACTATTACTTGGCACCAAATAAAAACATTTCATTGAAAGTGCAGCTGCTAGAGAAATGAACTGATAAACATAAATTGAACATAAATGGCTGCAGGCAAACTGGAGTAGCAAACAGAAAAGGGACAGGGAAAACAATGTTGTTTGTATACATTTGTGTGTGCCTGTGTACAGAGTGTTACACTCATGTAAACATCTCAGAGTCTCAGACATGGAGGGGATTGTCAAGGACCCCCAGCCCAGAAAGTTTCCCAGGTGGAAAACCCTCAGTCAGTCTCCCCAGGAATGGAGCCACTCCCTGGCTGCAGGTCGGGAAGTGTGTCCAGAACAGGGAGATGCTGACCATGGCCAGTGATAAAAGGGATGGAATGATAAAATCAGACTCTGAATTTCATACCTTGCTGACCGATAAATTTAATACATTAGGCTACTGTATGAGAACTTATGTAAAGTCTCAGGCCAAAACCTGATATAATATTTAGGAATTTAAATATTAAATTACTCCATTATTCCCAATAGTAAGGCTGAAAACTGAGGTTATACCTTATCCCTCCTCCCCTCCCTTCCTTGTCTCAGAGTCCCAGCAAGGTATGTCTTTCAATTAATTCCTTTCCCTAAGGACACCCATTAATGAACTCCAAACCCACATATCAATTAGTGAACACCAAAAACCCATATAAAGCCATGTAGATGCACATGCACAGATAAACTTCCCTCCTCCTTCCAGGCACAGAAATGCCTTCAGTCATTCTCTGCACTTTCATGGGAACCACACTACAGATGTGGTATTTAAGAGTGACTGTGGCTAACGTTTATTAGACTTGAACTGTATTGTGGGTAATTGTCCAGTAATAACCTTTGGTAAATTATATGAAGCCTTTACTTTACTTAACAGGGAACGCAGGCTCCCCAAACTCTAATATTATCATCATTCAAGATAATGAGCAACACAAACCATTCTATTACCAATCTAAAAGCAATAAATGTCAAAGTAAAGAACTATGCAATATTCTGGCCTGGAAGAACAAAGGACAAAAGTAATGATAATGCCTTTTTATATTTGCAGTCTATTATATCATGCATAACAAATGACCCTGTAATTGTAGACAGTGTTATTTTAACAGGTTGTAAAGGGAAAATGGTGGGGGTGGAAAGGGAGTGTTTTGAATGCTGCCCCGAAAAATGCTGTAGGGCTGGTAAATTGGAATGCCTGATGATTTATTTGAATTTTATCCTGGCAACTCGTGCTGGATGATTCTGAAGCTGTTTTGTTTATCACCACGGTCGTCTGGTGCAATGTGACACCAGATCCTTGCTTGCAGCACCGATGGCTTCACCAGTGACTTGGTGACAGCCCCAGCCCTCCTCTGACACGAGCATAAGCAGGAGCAACGAGACCATTCCAAACACAGGTGATTGATTAGTGGAAATTGCTAATTTGGGCATTTACAGACCATTCAGAGGTCACACAGCATTTGGGCATTCATTCTTTATGAGTTGCTACAAATAAGAGATTCTCTCTCTACTGCTCCACATGTGATGCTGTAGTTCTGGTGCTCCTGGGTTTGTAGGGGTGACTTCGTTTTGGGCTATAATGGTTTAATTTTCATTTGTAAACAAAAGCAGAAGCTAGTAAGCTATTTGATCAGCATTCGGAGCAATTTTTAAAAGTTGGGGGAGGAACAAAATCTCTGGAAACTCAGGAAGCCAATGGCTCAGCTGCCCCTGTGTAAAAGTAGGATAATTCTGACTTTCACCTTATATTCATTGCCTGTTTTGAGAAAGGCATTTTAATCAAAAAATGCTGTCGCTTAGCTCACACACTCTTTATGCCAGTGTGTCTGCAAAGCAAGCCATTCACTAAAAGAAATATTTCAATGGCTCTACTCTCTGTGGTTGAAAGAACTGATTCATGCAGCTTTGATGAAGGCAATTAGCACACGTGGCAATTATGCTTTAGATCTCAATCACCAGTATGCACAGCCAAATTCTGAGAGCAGGTACCCAACTCTGAAATAAATTCATCCATCCTGCTCTTCCTACACTTGTGGACACGATGAGTAGGGTTTAGCTGAAAGGGGAAAAGTTGAGAGTTCTTGGTGCAGAAATGAAGTCTTTGCCACTTTTTATGGGGCTTCTATGACTTCTTTGGGCAAGATGTAAAAATATTATATTAAACTGAACTCACCTTGCTTGTATTTCCGTTGTTAATCTGGTTTAACAAGTTGCCTTTGTCATATGATTGTTGTTCATAAGGTCACATTGCCACCTCCAAAATGCATCTACAGTGTTTGTTAGAGAGAAAACAGGCCCCCAGAGCAAAGCTGAAAAATTTAGGTTATTTGTACTGCTGCTTAAGAGAAGTGACAGGAAAAACCCGGGCAGCAAGCAGTTATTTTACATAACTTTCTTTTTTCAAGGAAAACAAATGATGAAACTTCTGAATATTTGCATTTTCCCCATCAGCATACATCCCAAACCTGTCAATGAGTGGCAGGGGGTGGAAGTGCCTGTCACATCTCTGCTTTTGGAAAAGATCAGAACCCTGATGGTACAGCCATACTGCAGTTTCCATAGCAGATCTCAGACAAGATGTTCCCCAGGAGAGTTTTTTGATATCAGCATTTTTCAGGTAAGTTTCAGGATGACGATCACAGCTTGTGTTGTGCTTTATTTTTGCTCCTTCCTCCCCATATCTAAATGTGTGTTATGCATTTATCTACACGTTCATCTGTTTCTGTTTGTCTGCAATTTTATGTGGTAGCATCTGTGAGTGGTGGTTTTGTATAATAACATGAATAGAAGTGAAATCAACAGTTGGGTTTAAGGTCTGTGTTCAGCAAGAAGAGGAGTTTTGGATGGCTCTAACTATGGATTAACTGCTACATAGCTGATGTGTGAAGAGGGATTTGGTTAAATAATTCTTCTAGATATCAGGATTATTGTCCTCTTTTCCTGGGATACTGCAGGAAAGAAACTTAGCTCCTTTCAGTCTGAAATAAAAAACAAGAACTCATCATATATTCAACAGAATTAACAGAATTGCATTTTGGCTCACTGTCCCCATCCCAAATGGCATTTGGTTGCTTATCAGACTTTGTCAAGTTCAGGAACAGCTCAGGAAAGAACATATGTGAATCCACCCTCAGAGAAAAGTGTAAATGTTAATGCTGCCACTGAGCTGGGAGCAAGATAAATGACAATGTCCAAGATAGTCAGGAGAAAATAATTAGAGAAATTGTATGGAATTACTTATATATTGAGTTTTAATTCCCAAACTGAGTGGGAGGCCACGGGAATGCTCCAAGTATCAGCCTGAAGGCAGAAGTGTAACCACAAAGGCTTATTCCAAATGGATGGAGTATGTTGGCATGGTGGGGAGATTTAGATCTACCTCAACAGGTTTGGATGCAGGCTGGCACACACCTACCAAATCCAGCACCTGGGGGCCCAGCACATTCTGAGATATGTTCAGTGCTCCTCCACCAGCAATGAAGGAGCTAAAAGTTGAAGAAAACTTGAAATGAATTGAAGAAAGCCCAGACAAACTTCCCAGTGAGCTGCTCTGCCTCTCTTATCCTCAGGCAAATGGCAATGCACTGTAATGGAGAGTATTTTTACTGGCATTTTGCACATTCATGGAGGGTTCTGAGGCATTTTCTGCACCTTGGGGATGGAGATCACGTGTTAGAAGGGATTTGCATGGAATGATAGTGCAGGGTCTTTTGGAGCTTCCACAATTTCAAATAATCTTGTCACATATACTCTGGAAGGAAGTGCTAATTAAAAGTATAAAAGAGCATATGTGGTATTTGTGAAGCTGCTATCCAGAGCTGGATTGCTGCATCTGTTCTGCCTTGCAATTAGTCATAGTTAAATCAGAAAATAAGATATCTGAGCTCTGCACTTCTAAAACTGCAAATCCCTCCCCCACAAAAAGCAGGAACAGTGCACCTGTAATGCAGTAAAATATCAGCCCATAAGCAGAATGTAGGGGTTCTTTGTATTCAAGTGTTACTAAAATTTATTACAAGAAGTTATTTTTAAAAAAAATTATATTATTAGTGGAAAACCACTATTAATATTAGGAAAAAAGTAGTCTGAAATAAAGGGGATTTTTCTGTGTTGGTTTTGTGACTTGTAGCCCATCTTGCACCTTAGCTTAGAACTTATGATTTAATGTAACTTATGGTGGTGCAATGATTTTCCATGGCATCCAAAATCAGCACTCTCCACTAATCTACCCACAGAAGCCACAGGAGTAGAAAGGAGGAGAAAATCAACATTGGTACAGCATTTTCTTAATGGCTCTTCACAGTTTTGAAATATGAAAGGACAATAATGCTGATTTTTTTTTTTTTTCATTTTAGCCTTTTAGTTGCTCTGTATTTACTGTGGGTTTGACAATTCTTGGTGCTTATTTTTGCTTGTAGGATTCCCTCTTTCTGAATTTATGAAAAATTTATTTATGAAAAAATTTCTTTTCTAAATCAGGAAGACAGGCAATTCTACCACAGATGGGGTTTATCCTCAGGGAAAACAGGTGACCGTCCTAGAAAGTGTGTGAATTTCCCATTTCCAGTACATTTTATTACTAGGCAGTATTCCAGTTGCACGTGTGTAAAATACACTTTTAGAACCCCTAAACAAATAGATGGGAAAGTACCTATACAACAGTGGTTTTTATTATTAATGTGTAATTTAGCACTAAATATACCAGATATTATCTTCTTTTTCAGCTGTTATTAGAGGCTTATGTGATGCTCTTCATCAATAATGTTCCAGAGCCCAGTACTTATAATTAGAGCTGGGTGAATTATTCATCCCAAACAATATTTATCACAGATTTATGCTCTCAGTTTCCTGGAAGAACACCACTTGTTTTTCTGCTTTTTGGGTAGGACAGCCTGCTGCTTTCCAAGGGCTCTCAATTTCGGGGTTACAAGGTCCACCTATGAATTTTATATCCCAAGTTTTTTGGTTTTTTTTCAGAGATGATGGGGGATGCTGTTCCCTCAGGGGCAGCACTGAAGAGTTACTCCTCATTATCTGCCTGGTAACTGCTGAAGCAAAAGGAGAGGTTTCTGAAGGTGTGACCTTTCTCTGGAGGGAAATATCTTATTTCAGAGTAGCTCCCAACAAATTGATTTGTCATTCATGCACGGTTGTGGTTCACTGGTGCTCTTTTGTTCTGGGCCAACCAAGCCTCCTGAATATTATTCACTGTGGTCTGGGCACCTCCTTTTGAGGTCAGCCAAGCTTTTTTTGGCTCTGGCTTGCAGAGTGTGTGTAAACTCATCTGACCTGAGCTGTTGGGAGGTGTTAATATGGTCTGGCAGCTTGCCTGCTGGATGCCTTGGGGTGGGAAACTGTGGCTTTCCCTGGATCCACTCACTCGTGCCCAGAGTTGAGTGCAGGCTGCAGCACTGATCTATCCCGGGATTTATCCCTGCAGGTCAGCTCAGCTCCCCTCAGCCACTTCTTCCTCCCCACTAGGATGGGGTGGAGAGCTGTAAGGGTAAAAGGGAGAAAATTCCTGAGCTGGGATCAGGACAGCCTAATAGGGAAAGCAAAGCAAGGAATTCATTCATCTCTTCCCGTGGGCAGGCAGGTTCAGCCATCCCCAGGAGAGCAGAGCTCCCTCACATGGAATGCTGCCTTGGGATCAAAAATGCCAAGCTCTGGACATCATCTCCTCCTTCTTCCTCCAGGTTTTGTTGCTCAGCATCACCCCAGAAGGTTCTGGGACATCGCTGTGGTGATGTGGGGTCAGCTGTCCTGGCAGGATGGTGCGGGAAACAGAAAAAGCCTCGTTGTAGTGTGAGAAATCACACAAACACCCCAAACACCCCTGGGTTACCAGCACAGGGATAACCACAAATCCAAACTGCAGCCCCACACAAATTACCAGGGAGAGAAAACATCCTGCTCTCATTGCTGTTCTGCTCAGCCATCTTATCTCCAACCCTGTGGTGCACTTTAAGTGGTTGGTCATTGTCTCTCCTCTTTTTTTCTTTTTTTTTTTTTTTTGGTGTGGCAGGGGTTTCAAACGGGAGGAATTTCTGGGGATTGGTTCCATGGTGCCTGCAGGAAAGTTACTCCTGTGCTCAAGCTGTGAATCTTGAGCATTCTCTCAAATAAAAGGGAAATGAGATTTCCTTAGAGAGGAGATAAGAAAGTCCCAGCTTCTGTGTTTGTAGGCATAAATTTACAGAAAGAGTGTAGTGTAGTTCAAACAGTTCAAACACACAGAGTATTGTAAAGAAAATAGAAAGAACCAAGTCTTTAAGAAAATTGCTCTTTGGTGGGTGCTGACTGTATTCCTGTGATTTGTGAATATATTTTTCTTGCAACTCTCTTCACAGATTGTCACAAAGTGGGTGAAATGGGTTTTGGTGCTGATAAAATGATAGGGATTTTTAAATAGTTTTTTCTTTTTTTATATCTTATGTAAAATCCATGTAAATTTGTCAGCTTGTACATCTTTCTTAATCATCCATTTCTTGTATCCAATCTCTCAGTTGCCAACAATAAGCAAGCTAGTCTGGCATTTTCATTTATGTATAAATTTTTTTTAGTTCAAAAATTTGTAGGAATTATTTTGTTTTAAATATAAAGTTGTCTGGGATTTGTTTGGCTGGTTTGCTTTTGTATTGTTTCTCCCCTACCTAGCAAAGACCAAGATCCTAAGAGATGGGTAAATAGATCCTAAATATAAAAATATTAATAAAGGGGCAAATTTATCTGATTATTTACAGACTGCTTTACTCCTGGTAATTTGAGTAAAATGGATAAAATTGATTCTAATTGCAGTAAGGAAGGGAAAATCACTCTGTGCTTAAAATTTGAGTGGTTTCTGTTTCATACCATCAAAAAGACAGCATTGTCACCCATGTGATGCACAACATTCATGTTGTCCCAGGAAGTTTATATATTATTTAAGATTTATTCAGACTCTTATTAACAAAGGTTTTATGACCTGCCTGGTGGAAGCCATGGAGATGCTGCCAGATGAATGTGGAGAATATATTTCCCCAGGAACTATAAAAAATGTTGTACCTGCAGATGATTTTACCTCTGTCTGTGAGCACCTGTGGTTACAGCAATGCCATGTTTGCATTCTCCAGCCAAATCCAGACTTGCAGGTTCTGTTTCTTGCAAGAACTACAGATAACCAGAAAAAGAGTACGAAGGGACAGCAGGAATTCTGAGGAAAAGTGAGTGAAATATTTTTTTCCTTTTACAGAACATATAGTGGTATTCAAATACCTGAAATATTAGGGGGAAAAAAGGTTTAATCTGCATTTCAATGGAATCTAACCTAATTAATATCCATGGAAATCCCATCTCCTACCATCCTGCAGAGAGATTTTAATTTCAGTTAATGCCTCTATGTGTTGCTGTAATCTAAAAAATAAGGAAAAAAGTGTAAATCCCCAAATCACAATTGTCTGTCCTCTGGCTCACAGTGACTCCCTGGAGGTATTTCAAATGCAAATTATTTCAGCAATTGAGCTTCTGTGAGCATATTACTGCTAAAACTACTGTAATGGGGCAGGACAGCATGTCCCTATTAATATTATGAGATTTTTGGGGGGTTTCTGTTTTATTTGTTTGTTTATTTGTTTGTTTGGTTGTTTTTTTGTGGGTTTTGGTTTTGTTTTTGTTTTTTTTTTTTTTTTTTGCATTTTGTTTTGGTTTTTTTTGTTTGGTTGGTTTTGGTTTTGGTTTTTTCCCTTCATTAAAGACATGCCTCAGTGTCTCTACCTGCACTCTGTGAAGTTAAAAAAATTCCCTCGTGTCAGAATACGAGTTAAGTCATCTGTCTTCAAAACTCTTTTTCACGTCTTCAGATTTCCTTTCTCTCCTTCATCCTAACTCCTTCCATTGCCTTAAGAAAAAAATCATCTGAAGTGCTTAGGAAACTATATTTCCTCAGAAATTACAGGTTTTCCTTGGTTCTTCTCTCTGTTTTCTTTACTAAACTCTTTAAAATAAATATTTTATCTGAAATAAGGAATAAGAAATGGGGAAGATGTGACCTAGTTTCCTTCTTCTCCTTACGAGATGTTTTCAACAATTCTTGAGAGGATTTCCTCAAATGTCCTTTGCAATATTATTCTTCTTTCCTTCCCACGATCTCTTTTGTTTTAATATTCATGAAGGAGCTGGAGCTGGGTGAGATGTGGCTCTGTCACTTCACGGTGAGAGGGGCTCGGTGTGAGGAAGAGCATCCTCTCAGAAGGCAGAAATAGAGAGTGTGCGTGGGAGGATGAAGGGAGTCTTTCAGAGACAGGAAAATCTGGCTTTTCTGCAAACACCAAAAATGAGATATCATGGAGTGGAATGCTTTAAGAAGGCAGATTGTCTGATCTTCTCACATGCCCTCCTACATCCTTCAGATTTTACTGAAATAATTCTGATTTTTTTTTTTTTTTAAGTGAAATTGAAGTTAGGAACAAAGTTAGTAAAGACTCATTTACATTTAACTAGGTCTAGTGATTTCAACCAGCTCTCAGTTAAATACAGGTTAAATTCACATGACTAAATGGACTTTTGTTCACAGGACACTCATATTGGCCCATAGACAGACATTTCATTTGCTTCTCACATGAATTTTAAATATTTTCAAGTATGAAGTTATCTTCGAAATATTACATTTTTTATTTGGAATAGTGGTACCATTTACAGTAATTTTGATCATCACTACCTAAACAGCTTTTTATTTCTTTCAAGTTTGTTAAAATATTAAGCATATCATCAGTTCCCTAATCCTAATTTAAGTTATAAAAGGAATTGGTGTTCTAAATCTCTTAGACTAGTTTATCTTTCACTGTAACAAGTACAATAATTGACATTTTCAAGTTTGACTGATGACCTGAGGACCCCTCCTTGCAGGGAGTGGTTGGCCTGGGGGATTTTGTTTGGGAAGACCCCAGGAATTCTGTAGGCACCCAGCTGCTCTGCAAAGGTAATTCTGGTAGCTGCTGTTAAATTATAGAGAATTATTTCTGACAAAATGGGAATGCTTGGAAGTTGAGTCATAAGTATAAGTCTCTCCTCTGGGAAAGAGATAATTTTTTTCAGAATAACAGAGAAAATATAAGAAATTTAAAAGCAGAATTTTTCACAAAGTACTTCTTATTTCTTTTTTTTCTTTACTTCATATTACAGGAAAAAAATCCTAATGGCACTATAGAACATGCATCTGAGGAAAGACAGATTTCACCTTAGCAGAAGGCAGCCAGTATTTCTGATAAAATGTAGAATTTATATTTAATTTAATTTGCCTGTTTTATTAGAGCATTAAAGAAAATAACATTTATTTATTAATATTAACTTAGGCCCTCACCTTAAAAATAACTTGCCATGGCAAATTTGCTTTAAAATGCAATCAAAATGGATGTGATGTAAGGTTTTTGTTCCCCTCCTGAAGCTTCCCCACCATTCAATGTCTCAACCAGAGAAATTTGTTTCATGCAGGCTCAGTAGTGGCATCAAAAATGAGAAGTGCTGACAAACAGAGCTCTGTTTGCAGCCAGCAGCATTTGGGGCTTATTTTTTTCTCTTTTTTTTTCTCCTTTTAAATGCAAGTGCTGAAGTTTACTGCACTGCTGAGGGAAATCTGAGACATGACATTTCTGCTGTATGAAGAATTTACCCTTAATCCATGGTTTGTGCCAGACCATCAGTGGTACATAGCACTGAGGAGAAGTGGGTATAATAATTAGCAAGGCTTAATTTGGCACTGAGACTTGCTGGCTATTTGAACTTAAAAAGTAAAATTTTTGTTTTGTTAAAGAGGAAATTTCTGAGCCTTCCATAAATAAAGCATTGTTGAAAATGTCAGCTTCTGATCACTGGTGTACAGTGAAACCACTTTATCTTTCAGCTTCAGTATTCTCTGGAACCTGATTGATTTTATATTGCTTTTCTGCCTGAACATGGGTTCCATCTTCCCAGATGAAAACCTGATATCTTTTCTTCATGGAGGTCTGGACACATGATGAAATTTGAAGAGAAAATGTCATTTTCTGCCTGCTGAAGGTGTGATGAGATGTGCTGGCTAGGCAGGCCTGGGAGCCAGTGCAGGATCAGAGACATCAATGCTAAACTGCAGTGTAAGAATTGATAAATTCAGAAATCTCATGGATCGTTCTTGTTGCAAATATCACCTTGATTGGGTTGGTTTTGTGGTAGAGCAAGAGCAGGTGTGCCTTGAGGGGTTGTGTTGTTTTACAGGGAATTGTCCTGTCTCAAGGAAACTGGCAGTGATTGTGGCTTTTAGATGCTTCTCTCTAAAAATTGTTCCAGCATATTTCATCCTTTAAAATGGCAATTAATAATTAATTTTTTTTTCAAGTGAAGGACTCACCCAATGGAAGATATAGTAACCTCTGTCCCTGTGTATGAAGTACTGAAAATTTAGTTCTAGGAGCAATAAACCCCGGGCTTGTTTGAATTGTAAAAACACAAGCTGGAAACTGCTGACTTCAGTGTGAGGAAGAGTTCAATAGAAAAAGTTCAGCTCTAGCTCATATAAGGTTTGCACTGTCTGCATTACCCCAATAACCTTGCCAGCATTATGATTTTTTTTTAACCTTCTCTCTATAAAGACCTTAACAATATATAAAATAAACACCAGCAATAGCCTTCACTGCATTTTCCAAAGGGAGTTTTGTTACAAATTTTTGTCTGTGTTTTCTTGAACTCTTGTGCATTTTTAAGCTGTTTTGTGATGCATTTTGGCCTCTGTTGAGTCTCCTATTCACCTCCAAATTGCAGTGGCTGTTCCCACATTTTCCTCATGTCCTGACACAGAGGAGGAACTGGGGTGTCTCTGCAGCCTGGGCAGACTGTCAGCCACTTGGAAAAATGCCTCTTGGCTCAGCTGCAGCCTGCTGAGAGCCAAGCAGGCTGAGGCACTCATCCTGAGACAGAAATCACTGCCTCTCTGAATGGGAGATTACAAGAAAATCCTCTATGTATAGTACGGGGGGCATAAATGTATATATTCATCTACAAACCTATCTATAAATAGATGTAAAATGACAGCTGGAAAGTACTTAAAGATGAAATGCAGACAAACTGTGACCCTGCAGAAGGCCAAGGGCCCTGTGCCAGGAGCTGGAAGGGATCAGCATCTCAGCATCCCTTGCCTGGTGAGGCTGGGAGCAGCAGCTCAGCCTCTGACCCTGGTCAGAGCCCAGTGGTGTCCCCTGGTCACCTCCTGGCCCAGGAGTGGCTCTCCCTGTCACGGAGAGCTGAGGAGCAGAAGTTTGTGGAGATGGTTTTGTCCGTGCACTCGCTTTGTTGCTAAGATCTCAGGGCATCAAAAGCCACAATGAATCCAGTCTATTCTCAGAAACTGAACATAATGTGTCTTTTATAACGTTCTGCTGCTTGGAGCACTCAGCCAGCTCTTCCAAATTCAGTGTGTGCCTCGCCAGTCAACAGTCTCACAGAAATTCAGTGCTCTAGATGAGGCAGGCTGAGCAGAATAATGTATATATATTTTTATTATTACACAATCACCTGCAAGCTGTTCAGTGCTTATAGGCTTTTGCTCATGTGTGGTTTTTTTCGGAGGTCTGAGTGGTATTTTATAAAAATCATATCAGGTCCCTGGACATTATAGAATATAAAGATGTAAAAACTGGGCCGATGCTAAAATTATATTAACCAAATAATTTAGAATGCAAAAGCTGTTTCCATGAAACTCTCTTCTCACAGTGGCAACACCAGGTCTGGTCTATTTGGCAGAAAGAGGAAATTTAAAGAGGAGATGATCAGGAACAGACAACAGCTGGGTAAATATTGTGCTTATCTTGAACTTGGATTTATGTTTAGAAACAATATTAATAAACAGAGATGATATCCAATACTATCAATTATTAAAAGGCAATTAAAGTTTTAAAAGTCTGAAAATGTTGGCTACTTTTGTTTGATTCAGTTCTAATAGCATTGCACTGCTTGTTGTTTAATCCTGGTTCTTTTAGCTTTTACATTTTTGTACCCAAAAGAGACCAATATTTTACCTCATTTTTTCATCAGCAGAAAAGAGAACAGAGAGGAAAAGGAGGGAGTGTTTTTTTCAGAAACTTAGAACTGTGAATCCCTCAAAATGGGACTCTGAGGAGTTGGGCAGTCTCTTTTTGTTAAAACAAACATGTAATTTTAAGCTTAGCCATTGTAATAGCTTTATTCTCATGAGAACTGAATTGATTAATTAAAAAACACTTGTGAATGGAAAGAAGTAGGAGAGGAAACATCTCCTATCTAAAACAGCCACGGTGACTATAAGGGATGATATTTGGAGTGGTTGTGGTTCATGGAGTAAGGGAGGACTGTGAAGGCAGCTTGGAATGTATTTGTTCTTTTAAGACACAGCTGACAAAAAGAAATTCAAGTAGAGCTCGACAGGCTGGGTCTAGTTATACTCATTTTTAGCTCAGTCATTTGCATCAAACTGCATTGCAGCACATTCAAACAAAGTGGAAACAAAAGCCACTGAATTTTCTGCATCCCAGCAGAGCAGAAGGAAGCCAGAAAGCGTCATTTGTGCCCTATGGTAGCTCTGAAATCTTTTTCTTATTCAGATTAGTAGCTCTGCTGCTGTTCCAGAACACTTTTCTGTGAGAGGATGGTGGAGGTGGTGAGGGAGAAAGATGCTTCCATGCAATGCCAGACTAATAAAAAAAAATTAAAATATCTCATGACAAGCATCACACTGGTGCTGTTCTCCTGTGCACCTGCAGCTTTCATGTGCACCCACAGACTGGGCTGGGCCTTACCAGCCCTGAGTAAATTGGAATTAGGGTTTCCTATGGAATCTGAGCACTCCTCAGCTGCTCTATTCCCCTTTGTTTTCACAAATTCCAGAGGGTTTTGTTGCTTGGCTTTGAGAAATTGCTTCAAGGGGGAACTGTACAGCGAATTCAGTTTCCCAGGGAGTGTCACAAGCAACAATACAACTTGCAGAATATCTAAATTGCATCTCCAGCATTCCTGGTGATGCATTGAAATTTTTCCACCTTGCACTAAAATCTGTTCTAAAGAAGAATGTGCACGTGGGCATACATACATGCATGCCCCTAATCTATCCCTGTTTATTAAAAAATATTTCAACATTAAAATTTAAATAAAAAAAGCTTCTTAAACCTCTGCCACAATTATACTTTAATATCACGTAGTATTTGCCAAATCAGTTAAAGGATTAATTTATTCCTAATATTTTTAAAGCCTGTTTATGAATTGAATTTCCTCTGGACTAATTAAACAATGATTACCACCAGCAGTGCACTCAGCATGAGGTTTGTTGTTTCTCCTTCAACCACTTGCTTTTAGGTTTTTTTGTGAAGGGTGTAGAAAGGAAATACTGCAAATGGAGCTAATTTGATGTTTCTAGAAGAGCAGCCTTTTGTAAGATGCTTTAATTACATGGCAGAGCAGCTTCTATAAAGACCTATTTGGCTAAGTAGGGCTCCTTAACTCCAAACAGGGGGGAAAAAATCACAAAATGCCTACTCAAGTGAGCATAAGAACAAGGAAGACAATCTTAACAAGGCCTGGGAGGCAGATCATTAGCTGGAATTCCTGCATCAGTAAATGTATCTGCCACACAACTTCAGCATCTCTGAGGTTCTGTGCAAGCCCCATCCTGGAAATGTGCTCGTGGGGGTTTTTTGTTGTGTACAGTGCTTTTGCTTTGTTTTCAAGTCTCTAAAAGGAAAAAAAAAGCTGCACCTTTCAGTCACATTATTCTTCATGTTTCTTGCAAATGATGTCTTAATTCTATCTCCTTGCAATATTTTTCTGGGTCTCTGTTTTTTATCTTTCAAAATATGCAGAGCAGAAAGCAGGGAGAAGAAAGTGAGAGTTGGTGAGGTGATGGAGGAACCTTCAGAAAATTACATTCCTTTTCCATTTAAACTTTTATCCTGTGTGAAGAATGTCAGTGTTGCACAGCAAAACAATATTTGGGTCACAGATTGATTTGTATTTTGTGGAGTTTTGCAGTAAGAGAATTCTCACTTCCAGTGTCTCATGCAAGATGAGTGCTGTAAAATTGGACTTTGCAAGCATTGTAGGCACTAAAAAAAATTTAAGGGATTTTGGTTTTTTTTTTTTTTTTTTTTTTTAATTTAAGGTGGATTGCTATTTGAGCAAATTTGATCTCAGGCTGCCCCTTGGAAGCAGTAGTTCAGGTTCTTATTTAATTTCTTAGCTCTTTTGTTGGCTTTCTCTTTTCCCATTAGCAAAAACAGTACCCTCAAGACCAAAGCAGAATGTAAACAAACTCCATTGCATATTCCAAATATTATTTCCCGCTTACCATTTAGATTAGGTTTTCTTGTGTGTGTAATTGCAAAGAGTGGTAAAGCACTGGCACAAAGAATTAAATATAAGAGGAAAAGCCACGTAGAAGGTTCATATATGGAAAGTCTTACACAGCACTCTGACATGCACAGCTGTGGGCCTCTGATCAATAACAATCTCTTTTCAAAGAATCTGAAGTTAACATCTGATCTTATTCCTCAGTAGAACACCAAAAGGAGGAAGCAAAATGAAGGAATTGCCTCCCAGGTGCTGTTTTGATACCCTACATGTGAACATCTCCTTGGTAAGGCCATCCAAATTAGACAGGAACAACACAAATCTATATGAACTTGATAAATGCTGCAGTTATATATTGATTTTTACAGCAGGCATTTTACACTCTGTTAATGGCTGTGGTTGAAAGAGCTTAACTCACAATTTCTGGCCAACTGTAATTCATGTGCCAGCATTTCTTTGGTGATTGACTCTTGCCTGTAATTATGGTTTACATCCTTCTTTTACACCCCTGGTTTAGTAGGTGTCTGCATGATCTGGTTACATGATACAGGTGAGTACAGAACTGAAAATTCCTCCTTTTCCAGCCCTGCAGCCCTGTGTGCCTCACCTGCACTTCCACATTTTGCTGAAAGTCTCATCAGGAGGGAATTGCCTCACTCTGCAGAATTCTTCAAAAGATGAATCCTGACCTCTGAATTTGCTCGTTGTAGCTCAGATGTAGGAGGAGATATATGAGAAAGGTAGGAATATTGCATTATTTTTCAAATGATTTTCACTGACTTTAGCATCCTTGAAAATGTTCTGACCTCAACTGATCATCTGGGCTTTTTCTATAGCAATGGGAGATGACAGAGAAGGCACTCCTCATTCTTTTTCAGTGGTGGAAGGGTCCTAAATGAGCAGCTCTCACCAGACTTTTCCTCAGTCACCCTGGATAAATCTTTTTCAGGAAAATATTGATGGGGAGGAAGTGGATGGGGGAATAGGAGAAAGAGGAGCAAATGTTTAAGGTACAGTGTCCTTTCACTGATTCTCTTAGCTGAAGAAGATATTTCCATCAGCATCCTATAAATATCTCAGGTCTCTGGAAGTGACAGGATGAATCCCAGCCAGAGGAGGATTTTGGTTTTCTGTCTGTGTAGAATTGGCAGCTTTTGCCTCCCTAATAGAGATTAGGAAGCAGTGAGCTCCTCAACATCATCCCTAGCACACCTCTGCCAAAAGTGAAGCTTGCAGAGTGATTCTAAAGCACAGCTCAGAACAGGAATTGGTCACCTGAGAGGGACACTCACAAGAATAATACAGAGAGCAACCTGTATCCTCACAGGTGAAAAAAAGCACCTATTCAGGCAAATGATCCTTGGAAATTTCTGACTCCCAGCTCACGCAGAGCTGACTTCTTAAGAGCACAGGACACGTAGATTTTCAGTGCTTAAGAGTTCTCAGCAGGTTTTTATCATTTTGAGGAACTGCATGAAATTATGCTGATCAATACTTTTGCATTTTGTAAGAGAATTGCACAAAGAAACTCAGCATATAGGTGCCTTGTAAAAAAAAATCTTGTTTCCTTGAAACAAGACTGCAGATATATAAAATGTGAGACATCATTAGAATCTTTAAAAAGATTGAATGAAGAAAATACTGAGAACAAAAACATTTAGAAGCTTAGCTTCAGGAATAGTGGAGAATAAAGGAACACAGCGAAACTGTAGGAACTTCAGAATTCATTCTTTTTTTTTTTTTTTTTTTTTAATTGAGAGAATCTTTACTAAGGAAATATGTGCAAAGTATGCAAGTACAGCAGTCAGTGTTCTGTTTGCAGTACCATCACAGCTGTAGTTTTCATGACAGAAATTAATCAAGAGACTGTGTGGCAACTGCAAAGAGCAGGGAAAAATCTATTCAAGAGGGAGGAATTCGATAAAATTATAATGCACTTCATAACCTTAGTTGTTAAGGTACTCAAAAATTCATTACCTGCTCTGCTGGAAAAACTTTACAAGGAACAGCATAGGCTTTGTAACTGTTGGGTAGAGATTTGACCTACTTGGACAGGGTCATAGAAATTGGAATTTTTTTAGTATGCTTGCAGGATCCTTTCACCAAATAAAAGGAACAGGAATACAATCAGGCTTTGACAAAATTAAGTAATAAGTTGGATAAAGTTTGTTTTATTGCTTAATGTCTTCAATTAGAGTTTGATCATCTGTAGGCCTGAAAATGTTAAGTGAGAGCAAGAGCATCATCTGTTCAAATACTTGCACTTTAAATTTTCAAAACAGACACGGAAAACATTCATCATCTTCTTATTTTCAAAGGGTTTTTCCATATAAATGCTATGGTGCTGTGAAAAATTGGGAAGGACTTTGTCATGTATTGACCTAAAACTAGAACTTCTTTGGGATGCACTTGCAAACAAAAAAAAAAAAAAAAATTCCACTTCTAGTGCATTTACCCTATAAAGTTGAAGAGTCTTTTAGGTATGATATTAAATTTATTAGGACATATTTGTACCCAGTGGGTCTGTTTCAACTTTGTAAATGCCACCAAAAGTGTAACAATCCATCTTTTCAACTACAGGTGAGAACCTAACTAGATACAGCAGGATACCGTGGAAAAGGAATATGAGATCAGGGAATGTGTGGGTTACACATCATAGAATGTATAGAATATATGCATATATATATATATGTGTGTGTGTGTGTGTGCTTATTTATACTTAAATATACGTCCATATATACACACACGTATAACTTCTGAAATTTTGTGGGCTGTTCATGTATTTGCATTTTTCTCTTTGTGGGTCTAACAGCAACATCCCTTGAGCTGAGTATTTAGCACCTAATTAACAAAAGACTGAATTGCAGCTCTGGCACAATCCTCGTCCACCTTGGATGTCTCTACGATGAAAGAGTGGTAACAAAAATCACCTTTTGATTTCCATGGAGGGAACGTGCAGCTGTCTGAAATGGTAATTCTGCAGGAGGAAGCTGTTGGTTCCTTTCTGGGGTGTGGGTTCAATGCCATCCATCTCTGAGCAGGGCTTGGACACGACACCATAATGCATTGACCCTTCATTCCCTCAGTGATTGCTGCAGGAAAAATTGCAGGAGCTTTGATAGGTTTTGCTTGTTGCAGGTTAAAGATCAATGTTCAATGGACACACAAGGCAGGGAGACAAGCTTCTCTTTTATTCCCATTAATTTTAGGAGAGGGCTGTCTGCAAGTGAGTTATTTGGCTCATTCGAGGATCTACGACACTGCAGCAGAACTCCAGAACTCCTTAAGGAGTGGAGAACTCAGATTCATTTCTGGATTTATTATTATTATTTTTTTAATGTGATCAAAACCCACCCGAATTTGTTTCCTTCAGTTCTGTCAGCAAGTATTGCTCATGCTGTCTGTCCCTTTCCCTGCTGGCAGCATTCTCCACAGATCCCATGGGGTGCACAGGTCTCACATTTCCATCAGCTGCTGTGCTCTGCAGCACTTGTTTGCCAGGCTGTGGGAAAACCACCCACAATAAATAAAGGTTGCACGCTTCACCTACAAAAACACTAATAAAGATCACAGCTCTAAGTGAGGAGGGAAATTTACCCTTGCATCTGAAGTAGGTGAATTGAGCTGAATTTTCTCTGCTAACTGCAGCTGTGGCTCACCTTTCCATCTTCATAAATTTTCTTTATTTTTGTTCCCCTCGTACACAATAACTACTTTGCTCATTTTCAACCCTTCAAAAAGTTAAAAGCATTTTTCTTCACTTTTCTTTTAAAACAATAGCTTCAGTTCCTACATGCGTTCTCTTTTTATCTCTGTAATTTTTCTTACATTACTATTTCATAAACTCTTTCAGATATATCTTAATCAGTTTTTGTTGCTAACTTAGTTTTGAAAGTGATCCAACATTTGTAGCTCCAGTGAAGTAAAGCACAAATTTCTCCTTAAACACTCTGAAAATGTGTTCCACTATTGCTCACAAAGTAGGAGACTTTTACATTTCTACTTTTTTTTTCCTTTCCAGATTTATATTGATTTATATTTTTAAGGGTAAATTATATGCCTGTGTTTTGAGGGATTTTGCTTTACAAAATGGTCTCTCATTTCTAGCTACGTGTAAGATGTAATTGCAAAGTTAGAGAGGTTGAGTTTTTGGGGTTTTTTGGCTGGTTTGGTTTGTACAGTTGCTTTTAATGACAGGTAGGAAAAAAATGCACCAGCATTATGGTCAGTCTGGGAAAAGAGAAGAGCTACATTTTCTGTCATAGGTGATGTGAATTTGGTGATACACAGCACAGTTAGCCAGGAGCAAGGAGCAAAAACTGAGAGAGAAAAATACAAATGAAAGAGAGAAGCTGGGATCTCGAGTAAATTATTTAGCTTTCCTCCAGGCCCATGAAACAAAGCCCAGTGCCAATTCTCAGACACTGCCCTGAAGTCAGTGCAACAACTCTTGATGTACAATCACCTCAATCATTCGAGAAATAGAGAGCAATAATGTTATTTCATCTGCCTTGAAGTCTGCCAGGCTCTTTCCAGCCTGCAGGTTTCCACCAAACAGAATTTCACCCTCCAAGGATAATTCAGAGCCCCATAGTACTGGTGGCTTTAGGTTCTAATTATTTGCTTGCTCCCAGATATTTTCTGTGGTACCTGTTATGTACAATTGTGTAGCTGGTTGGATGGAGGATTCCACACATCTCATGGTGCATCATCTGTCTGCCTAAACATCTCCCAAATTAGCTATCACCTTCACTATATCTAGGTTTAGGTGTTCTGGCAAGTAAATTATTTGATAATTAGGTAACATTGCCCATCAAAACCCATGTTTTTCAAAAAATTGAAGTTCCACTCACACTAGGTGATAGCATTTGGAAAAGTGCTTTGATGGAAGCAACATGTTACATTAATTTTTCTGTGTCAATCCAACAGGGATCACAACTGGAAGATGTTTTTTGTGCTCTATCCCAACATCTCTTGTGCTCCATCCCAAGACTTTTCTCACTCTCCATCTCTTCCCTCTCCCATGAAATCACAGAATCACACAGAATGTGAAACTGCACCTTGGTGAGACCCAGTTTTGCCCTTGGAGTCCACTTCAGCCTTTTCATCAAAATGAATCTCTTCAGGTAGGACAATTTTTAAAACAGAGTAGGTGGGGGCCACTTCCCTCAAGATATTTCTCTTTGGTGAGCTCATAAATCCAAATCAAATCAGGTTAATCAGCTGTATAGGACAGTCTTTATGGGCTGAGCACAAAACTTTGAAATCACTTTTTTGGAGGCAGAACAACTCTTTGGTTGTTCTGCTGACAAATACTTATGTACTAGACATATAAACAGGTTATTCTGTATTCATTCTGATGGGTTAAATGCCACTAGCACATGTATATTTATTGTGTCAGTGTCACACATCTGCCTCTCTGGAGAACAGCTGAACTCAATACCACAGGGGTCAGTGTCATTGTATTTCCCACCCAGCACAAAATTATCTGGGCAGAGGTTTCTCCCAGATACCTTTTCTTACTTTTTCGTTTAAAAAAAAAAAAACAAACAGAAAACCCCCCAAACATATATATATATATATATATTTCTGAGCATAAAACACCTCTTTTACTGGCAGATACTGCTTTATTGCTTTATTTTTTGAGGAAGTTTCAAAACAAGGACAGTATTTTCACATCCAAGCAACATACAAATTTCTTCCCAGGTTTTTCCCCCTGGGCAGTGAGAGATTTTGCACACCATTCTGGCCAGCAGCAGCCAGGGTTATCAAAGTGAAGCCTTCCATGAAAAAGCACTAAAATGTTTGTGCTGCAGCATGAAACTAAAGGAAGTCTATATTATTTTCAGGAGACGCTCTCAGAACTAAACATTTCACCTCAGGTGCCATTTCTCTCCTGTCGACCTCTGTGGAATGAAAATTACAGAGTCTGACAAAGCCAAAGATTTGCTGGCTGACAGATGCTAACTTTAGTTTAGCTTCTACTTCTAATTTAATTTTTTTTCCTCATGTCTCTAGTCTTTTCCTCTGTGACTTTAGCGTGAGCTATTTTTTCCTTCCTTGGTCATTCCAAGGAATTCCAAGGTCAGAATGAGAGAGGATCTCCAATAGCACATTTTATTTTTTCTTAATTATTGCTTGTCTGAAAAGATCAGGACCAAGTGCCCATTTTCAAAACAGAAAGGAAAAGGATTTGATGGAGCTATAAGACCTGAAAACCACAAGGTTTGTTTTGATATGTTCCATGATTTTTCTTAAAGCTCCTACCTCAGCCTGATCATGCACTCAGCTGATGGAGAGCTGGGTCTCCACTGAACATCAGAAAGCAATTTTAACTGCTCCATGTAAGACTTCACTTCCTTGCTCCTAGTTGGACTTGAGCACTGCTTTTTCTACTTGCAAATGTCTGTCAATTTGGACATCTAGGCATGTTTAGAAACGCCCCTCTTATACTCTGAATTCCTCTCCCCTTCTGGACCTTCTCATATCTCTCTTTATCCCTTTGTCCATATTTTTCTCTCTTTTATACCCAGTCTACACTACAACCCTCCTTTCCACCCTACGATTTCCTCCTCTGCCCATTTTTGTTCCAAACAGATCTCATTGTGAGCATTTCCTCCTCCTCCTTCCCAGCACTCCCTCTTTCATCCCACATTTAAAGGATTTATGTAGGATGAGGCTCTGTCTGCTTTCATTCATGCTGGCAGAGAGTGGCCTTCCTTCCAAGAGGCAGCTTTGCTTCAATTTACAACATTGAAAAAGCAACTTCAATGATTTTGAGCCTTCCAATTATATCAGAGATGGCTGGTTTTTCAACCTTTCCACTTGAAGTGCTGATTCACTTAACTTTTTGAAGTTTTTTTTTTCCTTCATCTTTCTAGCATTTCGCTCTTGTTGTATTTCTTTTTTAGTGATCCTTCTCTTCGATCTCCACTGAAGCACTGGGTAATGCTGGTAGAAAACATGAAATATCCAAAATCATGGTCACCAGGGAGCAGAGATCAGTGCCTGCCCCTCCTCTTCTTCTCTTGAGGAAGTTGCAGACTCTGCTGAGGTCTCTCCTCAGCCTCCTCCTCCTCCTCTCCAGGCTGAGCAGACCAAGTGACCTTTGCAAAATGTAGATATAAATATAGAAAGAAATTCACCATCAAAAGAAACGTCTCCAGGTTTAACATTCTGCTTGTGTGCTTTGTTATTGCGACAGCTTTTTCCTATCAACTGGGAAATCTTATTGTTGTGGAAACTGGAAAAAATAAAAAGCAAATATTTTGCTTGAAAATGAGCTCCTGTGTGTGCACACAAATCTAATTGATAAACTCTGGCATTAATTTCTGTAATTGCAAAGGTGTGTTTTATAAAAGAAAAATCTTTAACTGTTATCTTGATAGTACATTCCTGTAGAGAAGAGAGAAAATTGTAGTCTGATTTAAAAAAAAAAACATAAGGCATTAAACTGCTTTTTTGGTTTGTTTGCATTTCTTTTTCAGTAGGCTAATGTAGGCTGGAGAGAAAACAAAATGGAGTAGGAAATCCTCTCAAAGTACTAAAAGACAAGGGCACATTGTATAATGTAAGGTCTTATTTTGTGATTACAGAATATAATTTTTTATTAGCATAGTTTCTGACTCTTTTCTCCCATAAGTGCTTTTAGTTGGATTAGTAAACCAGTGCTCTGATCCCATCTGCTGTTTTTATTTCTATTGTCATATATCCCACAGGCAGTTAGAACATCCCTCTGACACGAATATCACAAATTACATGTAAGCTTTTGCACGTGGCAGTCTGAAATTGGCTGCCAGCCAAAAATATGCTTTAAATCTCATCAGTAGCTGCAACACCTTGATGACAGTGTTTCTTATCCTGCTTTATTTCTTCAAGTATTTCACATACAATTCAGCTCAATGCATCTTTGAAGAAAGACCATGATTTTTATTTTTTTTTAAATAGACCTCCTTTTGGAAATGCAGAGTTTCTAAATCTTTAGCCCTTAAGGTCAGCACATATCTCATTTTCACTAAGTGGAGCAAGTGTCCATGAGGAACTTCCCTTAAAAACTTAAAAACAAAGTTAGCAGAATGTGCATTTTCACAGGCCTAATTAGTCCTTACACCTTCCTTGCATTGAAGAGCAAGCAAGCAAAATTTTCCCTACGTCATAGAATGATGATACAATTTGGTATAAATATTATCATATGTAACATATGTATTAATGTTGAGGATTGTTCTAAGTAAATTTACTTTTCTGTCAATCTTACAAAGTCAAATTTTCCCTATAGTAGAGAATATTAAAGCTACTTTGTACTGCCTTTTCTGACAGTTTTTCACAGACTGTCCCTGCCCATGGCACAGGGGTTGGACCTGGATGATCTTTAAGGCCCCTTCCAACCCAGGACGTTCCACAATGACTCCATGAACTTTTGTGATCTTTCTGTTCTTTAAAGATCTTTCAGATATCCTGTTTCCTGGTTTTTCACATGTTCAACTCATCTGCAGGAGAATGAGGGAAGGATTTTCCTCGTTCATGGAGCACATCTTGACATGAATTTATTTTACACCATTCTATGGTTCAGAGGTCTTCTGTATGACAGGCATGCAGGCAAGTATTAGGTGTCATCCCCAGGGTTCAGATTGTGTTCCCCAGGGTTTATTTATTATAAAGTTTAAGGTTTTTGCTTTAGGGGTTAAAAAAAAAATCATAAGGGAATGTGGCTGTTTGGAAAATTCCAGTCCCACAGCCTGAGCATTGTCATTTTCAGTTTTGTACTTAATGACAACATTAGCAATTTTCCTGAAGTAGAACTTTGCAGGTCTGTCTCTTTCCTGGTGTACTTTGGAATCTTCAAATTTAGTCTATAAACAGTTGGGTTTAAGAGAAAGATCAGCAATATTTAGGCAGTCCTAAAATGTAATATTAAATAGAAAACATGAATAATGAATGCACCCTTCAGATTCAAAGTTCTTTTGGGTGTATTACTAGTTAACAGCAGATAACTAGTGCAATATGAAGCACAACTCTTATGCTTTCCCTTAAGATTAATTAACTTTATAGCATATTAATCAAACAATTTGGGGAGCAAAATCAGAGCACATATTCCTGTGTGGTTCTCAGACATCTCATTTGTTTAATGGAGCCATTTGGATAATTAAGATCAGTACCAGTAATTTAGCTAAAGTGCAATCTTTAAAGATTATCTGGCAATTTACTTATGTTTGTCTCAGCTTTTTTTTTGTCTTGTTTTTCTCCCTGGTTATTTATATACATTGCTTGGTAGTTTTTTAAACTACTCTTCTGTAGCAATGGAAATATACATTTATATCGATAAAACTATTTTAGATTGTTTGTATTCAAGGAAGTCCCACAAAACAAGTAGTTAAGAGGAGGTCCTATTTGATATTTTGGAAAAACTGCCTTGTTTGTCTTCATTTTCATCCCCAAAAATCCAGAATTTTTATCAGTGCTGGACAGCACTTAGATGAGAATCTACCATCCTTTACATTTTTTTTGTGCTGTAAGACGAGAGGAGTGCTGTGCATTTTTTGCATTAAAAAAAAATTAAAAATTAAAAAATTAAATTTCATTTCAGTGAAATTATTTCCATTACTTGTGGGAATGAAGTTTTGTAAACTTGCCCTTTCCAACCAGAAGACTATGCCTGACTAGTATTAGTAGATTTGAAAACTATATGAAAATGTTCTGTGTGAATTGAGCATTAAAATTAAATTGAAATGCATGATTTCTCTATTTGCTAAAATAAAATGCATGAACAGTCTAATAAGGAATATCTTAGAAATGTTTGTACTAAGCATCTTTGGCACTTCAATGAAATGATTGAAAAAGCCCCTGCTGTTTGAAGTATGGCACATTAATAAATTAGAGAGAATAAAAAGTATTACAGTTCATGTAATGCACTATTCAGGCACACTCTGGTATTACATTGCTGCCTTCATCATTCAAAATTAGGAAGCAGACCTTGCAAGGTGAAAATTTGAGGCAATATATGCAAATCTGTTATTGTAGTTCACAAATTCAGCAGCTATTCAAGCTAATGGATCCATAAAAATTCCATAAAAGTCCATATTATCTTGAGGTTTGCTGCAATTCTGACTATTTGAACAGAAGTGTTTTTAGTGGGCTGTTGTTAAATATGTTGCACCCAGCTGTTTGTTTGCCTTTCCAAGGTGGAGGAATTGTTTGCACTGCTACAAAGAAGGAAAGGAAATTGTGGAATACTTCAGGTAAATCGTCATGTTATGTCAGTAGCTGATATTCCCGGATTTTGCACTCCTTAAATATCTGAATGTGCAATCTTTACACCAGTACTACTTAATAATTTATTATTGCTAGGAGTGATGACACTCTGGGTAGATTTCTCTGGGACTTTTATTCATGGCAGTCACTTTTTCCCCAAGCAACAGTAAGTGCTGGCAAGATCAGTGCTTTTATATTTTAAGCCCAACGTGACTCAGGTGGGATATTGGGCAGCTCTGAGTGATGTTTTCATGTTTTTCAGAGAAGGGAGCCAGTGACTTACACAGAGCTCACACTGCAGGCAAGAGGCAATAACCCCAAATTCAGCTGGTGACTGGGGATGTGCATTTAGGCTGTTAAATGAGAAAAAAAGAGAGATCAAGCTCAGCACTGGGGGTGCTGCAACGTTGGGCTGCAAAGCATCAGTCACTGCAGAAGTGGTAAAGATAAAAGTGACAGCAATTCTCTGTCTCCCCATGTATGCTCGAGACTGGACAATGACATAAGTGGGGTGTTACAGCTGCACCGCTGATTTTTGGAAAAATATCATTATTTTCATTTAAAACCACTGTATTCACAATTTTTTTTGAGCTCAGCAAGATAAAATAGGATTTCTGAAGTAATTTTTTCTCTTCTTTAATAAAACTCAACCAAGGTGTAACATGAGAGGCACAATTCACTTGCCTCACCTCCCAATTGCTTTGTCTGTCAGTGTGTATTGATTTGCATGCCTTGACACATAAAACTCGGGTTTTTAAACATTTTAATTGAGTATCTTATCCTTTTAAGGGATCTCACTGATGTTCTTTAGGCAAAAGTAAAAATGCAAATAAGAACAATACTAGTACTCTAGAATATTGTTTCACTTTATCCATTTGCAAATGTCATGCCCAGCATTGAACATAATTGTTTAATGAAGTTGTGATGTCTTTTTAACAGTAAGGCTTAAAGAGATAATTAAAAATTATGGACTTTGGTGAGACAGCTGTCTCTAGGTTTTCTGTTTGAATCATGGAGGGAGCCTTGGCTCTCCAGAGAGAAGATTCAAAGAAGTTGAAGCACCAGAGTGCTGAGTTGCCTGAGGGGAGGAGGAGGGAAAGAAAAGGAGTCTGTAAATGGATTACTTGTGAACATCCTGAAGTGTTTCAGTGTCCTCTGCTGCTGTTTATATATCTGATTGTCTTTGAGAATATCTGGAACTTGGGTGCCACCCTGATACCTCTCAGATGAGAAATTGCAACTACTGCAATTCCACTTTCATCAGGGTGGGAAACCTGGTTTATTTGTTAACCAAAGACAAGGATTTTTGTCAGATTTCCCAAGAATGAAAGTCAATATCCTTCCCCAGTACTTAATCCATTTCATTTTGGAAGCATTATATGAGGTTAGTTTTGCACAAATCACATTGTGGGTTTGGTAGGAAAGGTTTCATATGGTTACAGTGAGGAAAAGAAATGCAAATATGAGTCCATGATTTGCTGATGGTTATTAATTCCCCTGCCTTTCAGTGGCATAGCTAGAGAATTGGGTTAAGCTCCTGGGCATGAGCACAGCAGGTTTCTGTATTTATTCTGTATAATCTATTTTTTCCCTTTCTTCTTAATCTTTGTTTACTTGCCAGGCTTTCTTTCGTGGCCTCCTTTCTACCACTGCATGCTGAGTTCTGCTCTCTCACGTTGTTTACTGTAGCTCAAACATGAAAGGACAATGAAATGGACATTTTAATCAATTAACTGTAGCCTGATCAAAGATTCTTTCTTCCTTATTGTTGCTGTTGTTGTTTAAAGTGTTTTTATTTACAACATCCAGTGGGGCTTTTGATTCATACGGTGTGACAAAGTCACTGCCTCGCATAGAACAGTGAGCTGGGAATCTAAAAACTGCTTTTGATCAAGGCCTTGCTTTAATCAGGGATGGTGTCAGAGCTCTGAGCAGCTCAGCTTTGCTCGTGGGCTCATGCTGAAGGCAGAAGGGGAGAGTTTTGGCACAGCAAAACATTCCCTGAGCAGAGAGCAAGGGGAAAGAGACTGGATGTTACACACGATGCTCTGCTCAGTGTTTTCCTCTTAGAAGAGAAAAACAAACACCTTCAAGCTCAATTCTTGTCAAGGGTATAAAGGAGGGTATTATTCACACAAAGTCATTATCACCTGTTTGGGAATATTCTGAGTTGGAAGGGACCCCCCCAGGATTATCAAATCCACCTCTCAAGTGACTGGTCCATACAGAGACTGAACCCACAACCCTGGAAGTGTTAAAAACAGGCTCTAACAAACCCTGCCTCAGAATTGGAATTTTTAAGTGCTGGGGTTTCTTTTAGTGTTTTTCCTTTTAGGGTGCTGCTTCCCTCAGCTGCCTTTTCTACCTTTCAGTATTACGCACAACAAAGTGAGGAAAAACTTGCATCCCACAGCCCACCCAAACATTTGTGTGGGCAAATTTGTTGGCTTTTTAAAAGAAAACATGACCTGAATATGCAGAGTCAATAATAACCATGTATTCCTTCTGATCCTAACATTTCGAAGACAAATAAAATTCATTTTCAGATTTCTACATATATGTAAATACATGCAAGTAAAAAAATGAGTCTGTTTTGTTTCCTGCATTTTTTTCACAGTCTATCTTCCCCCGTGGCAGTGGCTAATGAAAAAGATTATTTTATTAATTAAACATTCACAACAATGCAGTTTGTTGCTGGCAGCCACTTGTTTGTAATAATCTTCTGTGCATCATAACCTTCTATCTTCGTATTTAATTGCTTTTTCCTTTCCCTTCCTCTGGAGCACTCTTTGAAAATCTCTCCTGACCTTTCACGCTGCTTTTGCATTTTGTGTAATTTCGGTTAAGAAATGTTTAATTACAAAAATAATCACTTCTGCTTTTAATCTGTTTATATTTTTCTGTCTTGCTCTTCTGCTGTAATTCCTGATGATTCCAATGATGCCTGTGCTAAGGGGAGAAATTCTCTCTCCCAATTCTTAGGACTCTTAGGTCAGCCTTTAGTCTAACACGAGTTTCAATCAAGTCACCAGCCAAGGAAAATTCATCTTAAGTAAGAGAGAGTGTCAGGTTTGGGGCCACAGAGTTTACACACAGGTCAGAAACAAGAAAATGACCCCACTTGAAATATCAGACAAGGCTTCACCTTGTTATCATCAGGTACAAGGAAGGGGTGAACCTGTAGGGAAAAGCAGTACTGTGATTTAGGGCCAGCAGATCCTGAGTGCCATGCAGGCACTGTCTCATCCACACCCCTCCCTGGTGGGATGGGGAGGAGAATGGGGGGAAAAAATGTGAAACCCATGGGTTGAGATAAGAACAGATTAATAATTGAAATAAAAGAAAAGAAAGTAGCAGCAATAATGACGATGATGATGATGATGATAATGAAAATGGAGACAAGAAAAAGAGAGAAGTAAACACTAATTAAACAGGATAGTCCAATGCCCTGCCCAGCCTCAAGTAGGGACTGTCCCCTCTCAGAGGAGGCTGCTCACAGCCTTTAGCAAAGCAGATCCATTTGTAGGTACTTTGCTACAAAACTCATGACAAAGCTGCCAGAGCTTAAGCCAAATATAGTTCAGCTTTTCTTTTACATGGAAACAAGCTTCATTTACAGGTTTGGTATCTCTGCTAGTTCTTTTTTTTTTTTTTTTTTTTTTTTAAGGCAATTTTGTATTTTCCTTGTGAATTTATTGAGAACCTAACATATTGCATTCAGCCAAGCACAGATTTTTTGCCCCAAGATAACCACATGAAACAAAAGTTTAAAAGGAGCATTTTTACAGATGTGGCCTTGAATAGTTATCAAAACCTTCCAGTTCCCAATCAGCAAAAAACTGCTGACTCAATGGGTTTTCTGCAGATGTATAGACGTCTTCCTTCCTTCCTTCCTTCCTTCCTTCCTTCCTTCCTTCCTTCCTTCCTTCCTTCCTTCCTTCCTTCCTTCCTTCCTTCCTTCCTTCCTTCCTTCCTTCCTTCCTTCCTTCCTTCCTTCCTTCCTTCCTTCCTTCCTTCCTTCCTTCCTTCCTTCCTTCCTTCCTTCCTTCCTTCCTTCCTTCCTTCCTTCCTTCCTTCCTTCCTTCCTTCCTTCCTTCCTTCTTTCCTTCCTTCCTTCCCTCCTTCCTTCCCTCCTTCCTTCCATCCCCCCTCCCTCCCTCCCTTTTTGGTGGGGGTTTTTTTATTTGTTTTTGTTTGTTGTTTTTTTTTTTATATCTCTTTCGTTCTGAGCTGCCTCTGTTTTTCAAGAACTTGCACTTTCTGTATAATTTTACAAAGTTTGTTTAACATTCTCCAGTGTCAATCCCTGACTTATCAGACAGAAAATATGGACGAGCACTACGGGGCTGCTGATCCCTCCTCTGTATTGCAATCTCTGGTCTAACCCAGTGTGGAGAGCCTGTGATGAATCTTTAAGTGAGCTTTAGCTAATTGATCACCTCTTGAGCACAACTACAGAGCAATGGAGCAGGGAATTTTGGGTCCTTCAGGGAAGATGGTTCTTTACACCTCTTGTCAAGGCTGTGGCTAAATGTGACAAATTAGTTCTCACTTTTGCAGTTCATTTACAGATTTGCCTGATCACAGACAAAATATTTCTGAGAATTTTATTTAGGAACACTTGGGTTACAATGTCAATAGGCAGAGTTGCTTGTAGTGCATTATGCTAACCAAGGTTATTCTCTCACATACAAAAAAAAAGAAGAGTTTGGAAAAAAAGTTTATTACAAAGCACAATAAACTAGTTGCCCTTAGCAAAAAAAAAAAAAAAAAAAGAAATGGGAAAAGAAGTCATAATCCCCTTGTGAAGTTATTAGCTTCCAATAATTTAGTTTTGTAGAAATGCATTTTCACAATGTGCAGCGCCACTGAGCATGTATTTTATCTTTGTTTAGCACAGAGAACGGACTGCATTCCATTGGAGATCACATCTCAGGCAGTGTAAAAGTGACTATGGAGCAGCATGATTGGTGTGGGGAGTGTTGATGATTTTGGGAGCACTCATTTCCCCAGGGGAAGACCTGCCTACTTCTGAGTGCAGCCTTCACTAAAAAGGTGAGTGTTGAAAATTACTGTCAGCAGATAAAACAGTGAAAAAGTGCCAGGGAAGGGAAATCCTCCAGGTCTGTGAAGCTGCAGCCTCTTCAGGGGTAAATATTTGGGAGGCACCTGCCAGGTGGACACACAAGAGATTACTTAGGGACACAAAACTGTCTTTTGTGTGCCCAGGGATCTTCTAAACTATTGAATTATATTCCACACAAGATTGGTAAGGATTTGCACCAGTGGTGAGTATTTAATTTTGCTAGATCACGGCCTGATTTTCACACGGGATTGTTTAGTAGTGAAGAAGTTAAATTAAATGAGTACTTCACATTTTGCATGTTCAATTAACAATTTAGGTAAAAAATGAGGCTATAAACTCCCTGGTATGGTTAAATAAACTTGTCCTTTGTCCAGTGTTGCCAAAAAGGAGAATACTTCCACAGGAAAAAGAAAAGGTCACAATACAATTTATTAGGAATTCCCAAGCTTCATCCAATTTGTTGGCTAAGCACTCATATTCTTTTAAAGATTTACAGTGATTTATTTTCAGTGTCAGTAACAGCATCATCGTTACTGGAAGGTCCAACTGTACCAAATGTTACTTTAATAAATCATCAACACTGAAAATCGATACTCCAATGAATTGAATCAAATGAAACCATTTCTACTGCACAGTTTCACCCCAAAAGTCAAAACCTCTGCTGTCCAAGTTCATAAAATTCCCATCGTCTGGTTAGACCAGAGCTCCCCAGACTCAATGTCAAACAAACCTTATCTGTTGATGGATTTATTTTTCTTTATGGCAGCCCATCAATGTGTCTGTGGTGATATATTATGGCATTTGCTTCCTCTGAAGTGACATGAACTGCTGCTTTATTTCATGTCCTGAAAAGACACCACAAGTTAGGTCTGACCTGCCTTCTTCTCCTTGTAGAGTCCTGCATTTCTGTTCTGAAGGATCTCTGTCCTTCTCTACCTCCTTTGAAACCTGCTCTTGCAGAAAAAATGATAGCTCTATTCATTCTTATCGAGTTTGCTCATTGGCCAAGTACAAGGCATAATAAGTGTGTACATTTGTAAAGACATAGTTGTCATCTATGCCAGGATGTTTATACTGTCATGCTGGAGTTGCTGGTAGGATTTATTTTTTAATTTTCACTACATTTTTTGCCTGGAAGTCTCCTGGTACTTCTGGTAATTTTTTTTCCAGCTGGCATTACTAATGATGAAAAAAAATTTCTTGTATCCGAGAAACAATACATTGGTAGACTTTCTGTCACAACTGCCAAAAACAAGGAGAGAAAATGAGTTATTTGTAGAATCACAGAATGGGCAATGCAATTATGCCATTATTTTAATGATCAAGGATGTTCTACCTGAATGAAGAAAATCCAGACAGCATTTCTTTTATAAACTCAATCTTTCTCTTTTAAATGTTTCATTTTCATCTACTATGAAAAGAAACAAGAGGATTTATCCCACCCTGAAGATGAAGCTACAGGTAGAAAGACCAATTTTCTGCTCTCATGTGATCAGTTTCCCAGCTTCAGTTTTAATTTGGTAGGAAATGCCAAAAAATTTTGGAGCAATTTGCACTAATTCAGCTGTAATCAGAAATACTGTTTTTTGGCTGATTTCAATGCTTGTGTGCTTGCTTGTTGGTGCTGAAAAGAGGCTGGTTTTGTTAGCTAATGTTGATAAATATATTTTAGCAGCTTTTCTTCCTTGTACTCAGGTGTCATCTCTTGCAATGTTCTTAAATATAAATGTTTGAAAGCTCTCGTGTTCTGTTGAGGAGCTGCTGCCACTGGGGAGAGCAGGAGAAACTTTTCCCTCTCTGTGCTCTGATGGTGTTGCTCACACAGCACATTTGGGATTTTCCCCTCTTCTGTGTGTTTTGCCTCCTCACCGACTGCAGCAGTGTGGATTTTTTTGAGTTCATACCCGTTTTCCTAATTGGTGTGACGTTTAGGATTGAATTCCATCCTTTCACCTCACAGTTGTGAAGTTGAGAAGCGTGGCTGAGCCTTTCCTGTCTTGCAGAAACTTAGGGAAAAACGCACCAGGTTTGTGTCAGGATCAGAGAATCTGTTCTGTGTCCTTGTCACAGATTGTATCTCTCCCTGTCAGGACAGGGATGCTTGGAGCATCTGCAGATCCCAGGACTCTTCTCTGCCTTTTTCCCTCTCTGGTGCCAAACCTCCCTGTTCTGGTGCACTGAAGTTTTCCTGTGTCCATGTCCCTCCTGCTCCTGCCTGTCTTGCTGCCTTCTGGCCATGCTGTGATGGAAAGGGCTGCCTCAGGGCTCTCAGAACTTTAAAGGAGGCATTGGGAGGTGTTAGAGCCTTGCAGATTTATGGAGTTGCTGCTGGACATCAGAAGTCTGTGAACTTTATGAAGTTTGCCTCGGGGATGTGTGGATTTAAGGGCTCTGAAGGATTTGGAGATATAAAAATGCTTTTAATAACTGGGTAACTCACCTTTAGATCTTCAAAAATAAAAAACTATTAAAAAATCATCATTCTGGGCAACTACAGTAGATAAGACAAAATTAGACCTGTCTTCCCAAAGTTTTATTTGAAATGTGGGATGTCACTCTGCACCACAGTTCCTAGCAAGAGGTAGATTTATTCCAGGTAATTCTTAATAGGACAAGGTTGATGTACATTAGAAATTATTTTTGGAAAAAGATTTTGAGATTCTTACATCTTATTAAATATTTAACTACTGTGGTTTGTTTTTTTTTTTTTTGTTTTAACTGATATCTGGAGTACTTCTTTTAGCTCTGATATTCCCTAGGGTGGCAACTCATCTCAGCGACTGTCCAGTGACCAGTCAGGGCAGAAATCACTGAGTTATCCTTGGTGTTAATTGAGTTTCCAGGTTAGTTCAGCAGCTCAGCTCAGAGAATGAAGGACATAAATTGCTCAGGTGTCTGAGGACTGCAGGACTCTTGCAAATCAAGGCTTGAGAGAGGTGCAGTGTTGGGTTAAGGCAGTGGCTCAGTGGGCACAGTCACAGCAGCTCGTGTTTATATCACAGCTGCTTCCACTCCTGGCTCTGTGCTCGTGCTGCTGAAATCTTCTTCTGAGCAAAGGTTTGATTGAGAGGGTCATTATTCAAAAATGTAATGAAGTCAGGGGCGTGAAGGAGCAGAGGTCATTTAGATGTCATTAGTTACATGCTATTAAATGGAGATTAGCTTGTGCTCATTATGGATGGAGCAAAGCAGTCCTGGCTCTTTCTTCTGGCTGTATTGGGCAAAAGAAACAAATATAATCAAAGCAAATGAGTTGTTAGTGATTAATTATAAGAATTTGGTTAAGATGGCGTTGTTGAGCATGGTGCCTGGAAACTCAGTCAAAGCAGAGAGGTTTGTCACCCTGGAGAAATAAATGGAGTTTCAGTTTTTGACAGCAATGCTTTTATAGGCTCCAAGGTAAAAGAGATCCTGTTTCTAAGCCACATTAAAAAAATGTTGATAATATGGGATTCTAATACCAACCTGAAGAAGTTTATTTGTTGCCTCAGAAATTCCACAGCAAAAATAGCAAATCGGACAGCACAGGAAATGATGTAAAAACCCCTAACTTCAAAATCCAAAACACCACACTCATAGCCTTCAAATGAACACTGTTTTGTGATTTCCTCACAGATTGAAAAGGAAATCCTGTAGTCAGTTATGATCAAAGGCATCTCAGATCTGCTCTGGCTCTCTCCAATAAGTAGCTGGTTTAATTTCCCTGCTCCAATTCCAGCACGGGCCACAGTGATAAAATAATGACAAAGCCGTGCTTGAGGGATTGTATCACCCAGAGCTTTCCTCTCCTTTTTCTTGAGCACTTATTAATGTATAAGCAGGCTTTCCTTATTATCCCAAGGCAGATTGGTTTCTGTAAGAACCTGTGATGAGAGACCTTCAAAAAGCCTGCTGAGATTCACATTCGGTTTTACCTAATATATTTGAATTTCAGTGGTTTTATAAAAAAGAGTTGCAAGACAAACATTCTATATATTAATTTAAAATTCAGATTTTCCTTGTGGGGAAAGAAGCAGGGAGAAAAGCAGGAGGAAAGGTGACCTTAAAGAAGGTGTTTGAAAAACCAGGTGCATGACAATAAATTTATATTTTGAAATTTTGAAAGTGCAAATTAGAGATGTATTTCTTTGTATGGGATGAGGTTAATGGCTCTCTGAAAAAGTGCTGCAGGGGCTGTCTACTTTTAACCAACAGTTCTTAAAATGGTAAAATATTAAAGCTTTTTACACAATTAAAACTTAAAAATACCATAAGGCTTACTTCCTTTTGTTTTTCTCCTTTCTTGAAAAAGAAATTAATTCTTGTTATTTTATTCTATTATTCTTTTCCACCCCCTCATTTTAAATAAATTTTTCTTCAGCGTGGCCTGTAGCAAGACTAGTCAAGATCCCTAATAAATGATAAAAAGGATCAGTTGAGTAAAAGGTTCAGTTGCACTTTCTTATTTCCTTACCCTGTGCTTTTAATTTCAGAAATTAGCAGCAATGCCTACTAAACCCCACGTAGTCTTTTCCTATCTGTTTGACACAAGATATTTTGGAATCTCTCTAAAGGCAGGGGGTTAAACTGGGCTCTTGAGATGATCTTTTTCTAGGTTTTGTAGTCTGGAGGAAAGTTAATTTATGAATTTTGCTATAGATGTCTCACCTCTTCCAAGTGTAATATTTTTTCAGTGACATTAATTCACCAAAACTGTGTTTTGTAAGCCAGTTATGAATAATTTGTAAAACTTTCATCTTCACTTGAAATATGTGAGTTCACCCGCTACCTGCACTTGTCACATTCCAGGGTGCACTTATTAAATAATAAGTCCCAGGAATAAATGTAGTAACAAAATGGCTTTATTAGAAGTTGGTGACAATGAACAAGGAGGAGCAGAAGTGTTTTCTCTCTTTTCCGTGGAGGCAGAGAAGCTTTAACTTGTTGGGACCTTCTCTAAATCATTTCATTGTGAAAGAACAGCATCAGATCTCCTGCACTTCGTCAAACCTGCCTCTCCCATTTCTGATGTCCACAATATTTATGGGAGGGTCTCCTATTTTCACGGCCTCTATGAATCATTTTTAATTACTTGTACTTATGCAGAAACAGCAATTTAGGTCTTGTGGAACCTAATCTTTTCCAGCAGATTTAGCTAGTTCTCTGCAATGCTGGTATAGCTAATTTACACATGGCTGAGCTCTGAAACAATTTGTTCTGTAGGAAGGGAGATTCTCCAAATAGGAATAAATTTAGTTAACGATAATAATATTTCACGATAATTTGAAAAATAATGGCTTTGGGGTTTGATTACCATTTATATGTGCATTAATTTACAATAGTTCAAAAGACACTACTCTCTGGTAGCAATTAATTTTTAACTTTTTCATGGCAAAGATCTACACACAATGCAAAAAACGAGAGAGGCCTGTAAGATCTCAGAAAAGCACTAAGAGTCACAGTATGCACATGTCTAATGCAAGTCTGCTTTAATAAAGCTATAATTACATGTTAATTATTTATACATTAGATTGTTTATCCTCATATTTTATCAGCATTCTCAGGTGTCCCTGCCTAGGAGCTGCAGTTCTTTCAGTGGCTGACAAAACTTCAGGCAGTGAAGTGCTGCAGTGCAGGATTGCATTTAAGTCAGAGTTGGTGAGATGATGCTTTTAGGTGGAGGAGGAGGTTTTTGATACCTCACAGTACCCAAATTTGTGAATTTTAAAGCTTCTCTGACACCCTAGAAGTAAAGCCAATACATTACCAAGGAGCAAGTACTGAAGTGTAGATTTAACCCTGCAGGTTTCTTCATCACACCATGGTTCATTCTGAAGTATTAAAAAAAAAAAATATCTCTCAGAGATTCCCTCCCCCCACCCATGGAGGAGTCCTCCTGTTGAACAAGTCTTTTAAACACATTTTTCCTCAATGTGCACAGAGAAAACTCATCCCCAAAATCCTCTGGAGTGTTCTAAACAGCGGCCCAGTGTAATCAGAATGTTTTGTTCTGAGACCTGCTGAATCACACGAGGTGATTTAGCCCTTACAAACTGCACTGAACACCTGGAAGGAGTGAGTGACTTTTATAGCACAGCCCAAATCAAGCTCTGTTCATTCAGCTGGGTTTTCTCTCCTGCACTGCTTTTTCTTTTAAAATTATAGTATGAGAAAGAGGATGTGACACTGTCATTGTGGCTTACCCTGTTTTTCTGTACAGTCAGCACTCAAACCACTATATTTTGTAACATTATTAATCCCCAGAGTTGATTCTCAGAGTGTAATACTGTATAATGATTACACCTCTTTTATGGCTAGTGTGCAGTCTCTAGGCTACCTTATTTTTTATGCAGGTTATTAAAAAAGAAAAGCAAAATAATATGTTAGATACTGAGCTTTATTTAAAATCTGCTTTTCCAAGTTTTCCTCTGTTATTGTTTATATTTATTCTCTGCCATGTCAGGCTCACACAGAAGTGTCACAAAAATATTACATTGCATAAAATAACAGCAATGCCCTTTTAATTATAGCTAGAAATTGAAACCCCTGAAAAGAGTTTCTTGACTCCAGATTTTGGAGGGGGCAGGAGGGCAGAGGTGGGAAAGCCCTGGCAATCAAACCTGTTTATTCAGTTGATTAATGAGCAAACAAGTATTTTCATGAATATAGTGTGTTAATTCCCAGGCAAGCATGCGAGTGAGGGATCTTTCCACAGCCTGTAAAATAGCACCTGGTTTTTGCAGACACCCAGTGGTTCCACAGTAAACTCTTCATTCACCTTCCACTGGGCCTTCTCACAGATTTAATATTTCTTCTTCTTTCCCATGCCACAGCTACCATTTACTGCTATTTCCTGTGAGAATTTCCTTCTCCTTCTGGAAGAGGCCTGGGAGTGATTCTTTCCATGATATTAAACAGACAAATCTTTCAGATGTAGGGATAGGTGCATGTGCAGTTCTGACTTGTGCTCTGATCCACAGTGCAGCTGCAGGGACAATTCTGAACCCCAAATAAATCCCAAATCCTGAATCCCAAATAAACTGAGTTATTTATTCCTCTGCATCTATTCTTCTGCATCCTTCCTGGCCAAGCTTTGTTCTAACAGAGACAGATGGACGTTTATGGAATGTTTCAGATCTGCACTGCTCCTTCTACCTTAAATTTTACGAACCTCTGCTGACTTTTAATTTCTTGACAAGCAGGCTGTTGTAAACAGCTCATATTTTATGCATCTATGAAATGTAATCACGAGTTTTATGATGTTATTGATTGATGGCCTTCACCACTTCAGCAGGGAGGGTTGGAAGATTCGAGACTTGGCAGGAATGGGTGGCTGCTTTGTGATATTTGGTGTCTTTGCAAGATGCTTTATGTCTCCAAAGGGATTTTTGAAAAGAAATTAATTGGTCTGTTCCTCAATAAGTTTCCAGTGAACATAGCAGACTCAGCCTCCAAAGGTGGCCTTCTAGGAAAGGTGTCAGAGCAAAGTTTCAGACCCCTTTGCCACATTTTTATTACATGGTTATTTCTCTCTGTCGTTTTCTTTAGATAGTACCAAATTTCGGCTGACTGCCATAGACATCACCTGTCTAGGAAAATCCACAAGAATTCTAAAACCTTTGTCCATGTCCTAAAGGATGCTAAAAATGCAGTCCCAAAAAGCAGAATTCTATATAGGCTCAGATGCAGGCTAACTTCTGCAGTGATTTGCACTATTTTTAAAGCATAGGAGGGAACTTCCCTTTTTATACAGATAATTCACAGGCTGTGTATCTAAAAAATCTGATAATTTGAGGGTGGTCGTATAAACAACTTCATGGCTGTTTAGAATGAGAGCTGGTTGGAAATACTTGAAAATTCCATTTATTTTATCTTTGAAAAAGCAAGGTAAAAAAAAAAATCACTGACTGCTTTTCTATTATGATCAGTTTTGGCACATATAGATGGCAGAGGGTGTAAATAAGTGTATTTTTATCTGCAGTTGAGCAAAGCACAGACACACAGCACCCTCCTGTCTCTCTTTCCTCACCTCCCTCCCTCCTCTCTGCCCTCTCTTCCCCCCATCTCTCTCTCTCCTAACTGAGCCCTTCCAGTACCTGAAGGGAGCCTTCCAAAAATATGGAGAAGAGCTATGTACAAGGGCCTGGAGTGACAGGACAAGGGGGAATGGCTTCAAATTGAAAGAAGGTTTAGATTAGATGACAGGAGGATATTTTTTACTGAGAGAGGGTGGGCAGGCCCTGGCACAGGGTGCCCAGAGCAGCTGGATCCCTGGCTCCCTGGATCCCTGGAAGTGTCCAAGGCCAGGCTGGACGGGGCTTGGAACAACCTGGGACAGTGTGAGGTGTCCCTGCCCATGGCAGGGGGTGGCACTGGATGAGCTTTAAAATCCCTCCCAACCAATGTTTCTTTTTTTAATTTCCAAAGAGAATATTTCTTCATCGTGAAAACTGACAACCCAGCCCATCCAATTCCACCAGGGCTCCTGGTTACTTAAAGGATGTCTTAAATTCCCAGGTGGGCTTTCTGAGGCTGTGTCATCACTTGCATCACTGAAATGCAAGAATGACAACGATTAAATCCTGTTGCAAACCTCTGTGACATTTGGGTGGGGGTGTGTGTTTTTGTTTTTTGGATCTGGGGGTTTTATTCATTTATTAACTTTGTAGAACTGTTTGCATTGTATTTAATATGTGTTTTATGCAATGCAATGCAAATATGTAATTTATCTTGTGTTGCATTGAATATGTAGAAGTATTTAATGTGGAATGCAGTTTGTTTTGTGGAGTCAGTCTATTTTTTAAACGTTGCTGAAGGTGCCTCCAGGCATTGGTTATGTGCCTCTCATGTAAATAATGTGCTGTCCTGCTGCTCAAGTGACTCTTCCTACACGGATTAATGTATTTCACTAGAGAGGGAGGAAATGCTAAATTCACTGCCCTCAGGGTAACTAAGGAGAGGTATTTAGGATGGCAGAGTGGTTACAAATAATGCAGTAGTTGGGTACCAACACCATGTTTCTCCTCTCAGCTGAAGTATAACAAGCTGACATTTTTTTCTCCCTAATTACTTTCCTACATTCCTTCACCATATAAACCCAGCAATCATTACTTTTCAGAGATTCTAGTTTTGCTGTGCAGACCCCTTTTAAAGTGATTTTACTGAGGAAAAAAAAGAAGGTTCAAGCTGGCCTATGACTACAACTGCTTCCTCAAAAAACACCTTCATTCTGTGGCAGAGTCTATTGTTCTGTCAGAAAGCTTAACTCTCTTCAGAAAGATTTATGCTGAACTGCAGGTGTCCTTTTCTCTTTTTGTTTGTCATGATATAGATGCATTCTCTTTGCAAAGGAGGTTCAATTACTATTGAGTTTCTACAATATTTTGTTTCCATTTATATTTTTTTCAGCCCTTCCTATTTTTTTTTCTTCCATTTTCCCCATTCCTATCTTGAAAATAGATAGGAGTAGAAGTGCAGCTTCAAGATTAGATGAACAAAAGCAGTTCTCACTCTTCTACAGAAAAACTGTCTTTAGCTGAGCCCCAATTTGGCAACTTTGGGATATAAATGACAGTAGATTAAAAACATTGGGTCTCTGTGCCCTTTTCATTCCATTAAGAGCTAACATGTGTATAATTACCAAAGCAAATGTGCAGCAGGCAATCATGTAAATACCAATAAAGGTTTCTTAGTGGCAAAGCTGATTTCATGTAAATAACTCCTCTTAATTTGTTTTAATTAAAAAACCCCAAAAAACTAATTGCAGAGCAGCTTAGGTTGATCAGCATGTTCAGATGAATGCTGGTATAGGTCAGCCATAAATAAAAAAAATAAATAAATGAGGAAATAATCTATGTAAAGAGATTTTTTTAAAAAATAAAGTCAGATAAGAAAATTTGATTTAGAATAGCAGCACTGAATGAATGTTGCTGGATTCATCCCAGGCACTTTGAAAGTGAAGGATAGATTAAAATAGTTTAATTGGAAATAAAAGGAGAAAAAAACACAACAAAGCAACAAACTCCCTCCCTTCCTCCCTCCCTCCTTCCATTCCCTCCCCAAAAGTATCCATCATGTGCTCCTCTTGCTCCTGGGGACATGAAGCAAAAGTTTGGTCTGAGTAAAACAAATTTTCAGATATTTAAAAGAAATAGCAGCAACGTAGTGGTAAGTTTGACCTAGTGGTGATTTGATTATCATCTAGAAAAATATGGAAAAACTGACTTTTCCTGTTACTCAGACATGGAAAAGACTTTTTTTCAAGAGAGGATTTCATAACAGAATGGACTAGAATTAAGTGAATTTTCTAATTTCTAATCTTCTTAAAATAATTCCAATATTTAAAAATACTTTGAAAATCAAAGAGTAGCAGGACCATCACTTGTAAGGAAAAACAATACAGAGTGAAGAGATCAAGGCAGGATTTCTCCCCGTAGGAACAGTTCACAGAAGGTAAGAATTTTCTTATTTTTAAATCCGATTATTTTCCTTCTGTTCTTTGAAGGTAAGATTTATGTGATCATATCCTTTCAAGTGATTTTAAGCCAAATTTGACAAAGGATTTGAAATCTCAAAGCATTCATAAAAATAAAAATAGGGGGTGGCAAGGAAGAAGGGAGAAGATAATGGTTAGCTCTGAATTTAATGCCATTGTTAAAAATGAGAAAATCTACCACTGCTCTATTGTGAATATTGTCCTTTTTTTACAGACTGTAAAGAGAAGATGAAATAAAACAGCATGCTGCAAAAATCAATACTAAAACTTGTATATTTATGGGGTAAGTATCACAAATTTTTAAGAAGGTCCATGTGGTTTTGGTGCAGCAATTTTTTTGATATGAGTTAATTTCTACAAAGAAGTGGAACAAATTCAACAGCTCTTAGAAGCTGAAAGCTTCTCAGTCCACCTATAACACTCACAGAGGTGAAAAGGTATAGAAATGTCATGTTCAAATTTTTGCTTTATTTTGGCTCAAGCCAGGCATTTTCCTGGAGTTCCCTAAATGCCTCAGCTGCCTCACTAGCACCAATGGGAATTTAATTTTTCACTGGGGATAGAAAAGTTTGAACTGTACAACACAAATTGTCTCTGTAGCTCCACGAGTAGAGATGTAAACAAAATATCTGAAATTGCTGGCAGGATATCACCAAAGAAAATTCTGGCTTTATTTTAGAGTTAAAAAGAGGAAGTTTAGCATTTCATGGGGGAGATAATGTCCTAAAAATCTGACTATTCAAAATTCAGCAGTAGGTCAAGACCCTCCATCTCTACCAAACCTCAGAAAAGAAAAGCAGCTGGGCATAGCCCAGGAAAAAGTGTTATTAATGAGTTAATGAGTTTTATTTCTCATCAACCTATTCTGATGTGATTTGTAATAAATTAAATTTATCTCCCCAAGCTGAGTTTTGCCAGTGACAATAAATGGTGAGTGATCTGTCCTTGCCCTTATCTGGACAGATGAGCCATGTTATTATATTGTATTATATTATATATGTCATTGTGACATCTCTCACCTGTCCAGCTGAGGATGGGGGTGACAGGGCAGCTTTTCTGCGTGTCCAGTCAGAGTCAAAACACCACAGTCTAGAAAACTGTAGCTGAAGCTGTGCTGTTTAAATTATTATAAGAAAAAAAGGTTTCAATCGAGGCCACTCTTTCAGTGACAGAAGATGAAACAGTTTACTGGTTGATAGCTTTTCCCCAGATATTATTATGCTCAGCCATACATCACTCTGCTGCATTTTCACAGGGAGACATTGATTTAAGCATGACTTGGGAGGTAGAAGGATGTTCAGCAGAGTGATTGCTCTGGTGGAGTCGTGGGCTGTGCTCAGGTGCTATGGGAAAACATACAACTTGTTAAACACATTATGGATTTACTCACTTCTGGGGATATGTCACTGCCAGTGAGTTCAGACAGCCTCTTCTTTTAAAGGTGTAGCCCCTGGTCTTGTACCCAAAAAGGTTCTGGTGCTCAGATTTGTGTCTGTGATCAGGTGCACATGCACACAATACTTTTGCATTCCTTCATCCACATGAAAAAAAAGGAAAGGAAGTTTACTTGTAGTACCTCTGAATCCGAGGCAGTTCAGTGGGAGAGACTGAGAGTTCCACTCCGCTGCCTCGTACGTTCAATTGGTTTTCTCTTGGAAAATGAAGTCACACAAAAGCACAGCAGGGCAGATCTTCTGTGCTTCATAAGCTCTGCTTTACCTGTAGCAGAATCCTATTTACAGGCAGCAATGGATTGAAAAGAGTATCAGGCTGAGATCAGCACCTTCAGTGCTTACACACAGCCTGGCCTCCTGCCTGATAGATAAAGTACCAGTTTTCCTTGGAGGTTCAATAAGGAGGACTGAAATTGATGTCTTTACCCCTGTGGTAGGTGCTGGTATGTTCAGCTGAAAATATAAAATATGGTTCCTTATCCTAGAAAGCAATAGAGTAGATCCAGCTGCCCCAGACTTCAGTAGCAGCATTTTATTTATGCAGCTGTAAAACACATTCATGTCTTTAAATGTGTCCTCTGGAAGCCTAAATACAAATATTTGGAGAATACTGGGAGTGTGCTGAGGAGTTAGAGGTAAAATGGTTGTGAGCTATGCTGACCTAAAATTCAGAGTTGATCATGCTCTCAGCTTTGGGGTGAAGTGTTGCTCAACGGGGGAGTGGATGATAGGACAAGGTTTGGTTTTGCTGGCAGAATTTTCCCATCAACCTTGCCCCAAATCCTTTGCAAGAAATGTTCTGTTTTTCTAAAAGCCTGGAGTTAGCAAGTCAGTGTGCTGAGAGCAGGAATGTATTGTGGGCCTCAGTGAAATGAGCCTTTTGACTATGAGGATCAGCTTTTACTTAAAATAGCATCATTGTCATTCCATAGGAGGGGGAAATAACAGCTGAGTCTCAAGAAAAATAAACAGCCATCAGCATGTTCTGCAAACAGAGATGAGAAATGTCCATTACAATCACTGTAAACATCCTGTGCATGTATAGGGTTGCAATACAAGCAAAACGGTGTAAATGCTAAACCCCTGGTCCAGATGGAAAAAAATCAATCTCAGCTTTCCCCCGTGGGTGTATTGCTGTTGTGAGTGTTGTCCCCAGGTGCCTCTCACCTTTCAGAGCTTGTTTGTGTGGGGAAAGGCAGACGAGCCCCATTGTGGGCATTAAAAAACGCCAGGGGTGGGATCTATCTCACCCATCTGAGCCAGCTGTGGGTAGAAAGGCAGTTCTGGTTTAAGGTTTTACAAGTCAGGTATTCTAAGAGCTGATAACCACTTACCTAAAACATTTGTTGGCATTCAGTTTGTTCTCAAGAATACAGAAAAAGCAAAGTGTGAATAAAACACAGAGAAAAGTGAGTTTAAGAGGGATGCCAGCATGGAGACCTCTGAAAACATCACTGTCCTCCAAACACTGGCATTTTTTGTGCCATACACACCTCTAAATACACGAAATACATCTGCTGATGCAGTATTTTACTGGTTGTGCAATATTTCAGCAACTGGCAGATACAAACTGAGGAAAAGAATATCAATACACCCCTGAGACAAACACACTTGTGCCCACAGGGTTTTTTTATCGACCCTCGTCATTAGAATTTGGCCAAGCATAAGGGGCTGTGAGTCCAGTACCAGCACTTCAGGCTTTTACCCATTGTGAACAGGCTTTAAATAAAATCAGATTTAGTCTCCTGTTCAGTTTTAAAGGTCTTTTTCCTTTGCAGCTGATGACAGGCTGTAACTGTCTCTTCCCTGATGCATTGAAGTTGCCTCCTTGCTGTGGTTTTTCCTGTGGGACCACTAGAGAAATCAATCTTTTCCCCAAATCCTGGTCCTTATTTATGTCCTCTTGTTGGATAACTATTATATCTGTGTCTGACAATGCACATTTCTATGTTTGATTTTGTTCATTTTTAATTTTAACAGTGGCTTGCAGTTTTCTAACTGCTGTGTGTGAACTTGTTTAGGTTCCTTCTCACAGTGTTCCCCAATTTAGGAACAAAAAGAATGGAAAATACTTTTCAGAAAATATAATTATGTTGTCATTGAATGTACAGGACAACTATGATTCTGGTTTTTGTTTTCTTTGACAAGATAAAAAAGCCCTAACCCCAAGCTCATGTTCTAAGTGCTGAAATTTAGAGAAAAAATGTTTCTAGATTAATGTCTTATTTATGACTTTAAATGCAACAGAATCACTTTAAAATGAGGTGTGTCAAATAGAGGGAAGAAATCATTAAATCACTTTTTAAATCACTTCATTAAACCACTGACAGTGAGTTCAGCTCCAGTATACGAGTTTTTATATATATATGTATGTTTATATGTATATTTATATATGTATGGTCTTTTTCCTGTAAACTTCCTCTATAATGAATGGGCAGAAACAAACATATTTAGAATGTGGTCTTCCTGATCATTTTCTGCTTCAAGATGAGATGAATCATTTGTTATAAGCACTGATTTCTCCCCACTGAGAAAGAAGTATGTATATTCTCTATATAGCAAAATAAGTGTAAAATATTCAAATACAGGTGTCTTCATTTCCACCATGTAGAGCTAAAAAGAATCCTATTCTCACATGCTGCAAAACTTAGGAAAAAAATATTCCTGTAAATTGTTATAAGCCCACTAGTGTTGCAAGGCTTGCAAATCTTTCAGCACGAGCAAGAGCTCAATTTGAGTGTCAAGTCCCTTATTTTATAGTCTGAATGGGAATGACACGCTCCTGAAAGCCTGTCCCTCTCTGCAGCTGCTGAGCCCACCAGAAAACTGAACTGAGCTGCTCTGACTCCTCTGAAAGGAATGTGCAAAGAACAACTTTAACACCAGCAGCTGTTTGTGAAGTGCTGGGTTTGCTCTGCATCAGGAGGGGACCAGTGATGTGAGAGTGGATGTCTTGGCTGGGTTCAACAATAAAACATCCTTGTGTTAATTTGGATGGACAGGTTCTGCCAGGGTTCACAGTCTCAGCTCATTTCCAGGACTTTGAGAGGGTTTCAGCCTCGTCCTCAATTGATCATTTTTACTCTATTGAAATCAATGATTCATCACCAGTTGCTCTCTTGTGATACATTACTTTTTTTCCATCTCTTTAAAAACCTATGATTTCATCTTGTTCAAAATCACTTCAGAAAGGCTATATAATTTATCTGGTTTTATTACTCAAGAATTTTGCCTCTTTTCTTCATGGAAGAGCCATACTGGAAAAATTCTCTCGTCTCCAAGTGCTCCTTCACATCCCCCTGTGAATGTGCTCCAGTCTTCAGAGAGGTTTTATATGTTGGCCCAGCACCAGAATACAATCAAAGAGCACGAGGGAAGCAATGAATAAAACTGTGAAGGGCTCATAGCCAAACCAACACAGGGAGGTGGGAATATCGAGATGATGGTGATCTGGATCTGAAAGTCAATGACTGCTGGAGATTGCTCATTCCTAACCTTTGACATCTATATCTGCTTTTCTTCCTGTTCTTGAAAAACCTCTGCAGCATAACAGAGCAAAAAGGCATTTTGTGTTATAAATTTAGTCCAGACTCTTTCATTCCTCAGGTTGCCTGCACTTCACAAAGGGAAACAAACAAATCAAACCCCAGAACCCATCAAATTCTGTTATCTACAGGCACAATTATTATTAAAATTAGGTTGCTTATTAAAAAGCAGCACACAGTATTGATACTTTTCGTTTTGCTTTGACAGACTTGTCCAATTTATATTGAAGATTAAGGACATGTGTATATCTGTCCCATCAGAAATACTTTCCATCAAATTTATTTATATGGCACTGACAAATACTGCAAGTCATTTCAACATTCATTAATATTGTTTTCTAGAGGGTTTTTTATTTTATTTACTCATTAAAAGAATTGTGATGCCATATTTGTAATTTTAGAGATAATAATCTTGTCTAGATACATTTACATTATGAGCTATAGAATTCCATTTCTCTGTGACAACGCCTCAGGTATAAGATATTTTTGTTCTGACAGTAATTTTTTTTTCTCAAATTTCACTCAGAACTTCCCACAGTTATTTTAAACTAGTCAGTTCATGAGAATCTGAATAAATGCATTTTTACAACAGTACCTAGATCAACCTGTCACTATTTTTTGAGCTGTTTTAGCTTTTAAACTCAGTAATATTTTTCTCTTTGAGTTGCTATGTTTCTCCCAGGCAATCTTAGTTTCACTGCCTCATTCTTGCTACCTTTTGATAGCAACTGAAATGTTGTACTACAACCCTAAAGAAAATATAACCAAGGAGGAAACCTGTAATTTTATTCTAATCTACAATAATTCAATACTGAAAATCCATACTTTCATCAAAAGAATCACAATGTGCTAATAAGACTGCAAGAATCCTCTGCTGAAATAGGTGTGGGAATCCTTCCTGTAAAGGGTCTCTTCTGCTAATATTTCACTTATTCTTTCAGAATGTGTCACTTCACTGGAGCTGGAAAAACATAAATCAGGTAGAAGCAGTGGCACTGAAGCCACATTCCTATTTGCTGTAGCAATCAGAAATATTTTCCACAATTAATTAATTACTTAATTAATAACACCTTTGCAGCTTTCTTCAGTAGGAAAGTAACTTCACCTTTCTTACACCACTTTAATGAACAACTCCAGAATAAAAATTTAGGCAAGATATGGTTTTGGTTTATTTAAAGGTGCTACCTGTTCTGTGAACGAGATCAGTCAGGGTCTCTCCCTGGTCTTTTCTCAGATTAAATTCAAGACAGACTTGCAGGAAACCCCAGTGAACACAGTGTCTGCATTCCCAGCAACTCTTTCTCTGAAAGCACAAGGAGGGCAGACTGGAGCATTTTGAATAAGACAAAGTCCATCATATATTTTATCAAAATTCTTTCAGCTTCTAATGGCTTAAACCAGTATTATACTTGAATTTTGCAACAGATTTTTTCCCCCATTCCAAGAGAAAGTCAGGAGCTTGTTCCTTCTGCTCTGTTTTCACTAAAAACTTTTAAAGATCTCTTATGGTGAAGAGTCACTACCTTAATCTGCATTTGGCTGATTAAGGGCACCTCAAAGCATGTGAGAGTGTTAGCCACCAATCTTACCAAATATAAATGTTTAAAATCATTGGCCTGCATTAGGAGCTTTGTGAGATTTCTGTCTTACACTGTGGTCTCACACTTTTGTAAATATTTCTCTTGTTTTCATTTCAGACAGGATTGCTTCTGTATCAAGTTGGAGGCTGTATTCCCACTCACTGTTTTCTTGGGTAATTTTTTCCTAACAGTAAGTTTTGCTTGTTTCTGATGTATTCTTATTTATTTTAAGCTCGTGGAGTGGTCTGCACTGACTTTGCTGTCAAGAGATTTCATCTGTGTGTGAATTCTTCACTCTCCTTTCATAAACTTGATTTATGGTTTGCCTTTGAACCTGTTCATTTTGCCTTGTACTAAATGTGAATTTGAGACAGAGCTGTACTAATTTGTCATCTTTTGCTACATAAAGTTTTCTCCTCCGTGCTTGTCCCTTTTCATGCATTCTGAAATGTACAGCTTAGACTAAGACTGACTAACAACTGACTGTTGATTTCCTTTTAGTATTTTTAATATTTAAAATTTACTTGGACTCTTTGCAGAGCTAAAAATTTGGCCTCCCTAAGGCCTTTTCCCACCATGCACTTAGGAGCTGGACTTGATGAACCTTTTGTGTCCCTTCCAGCTCTGAATACTCTGTGATAATTGGGAAAATCAGTTGCTAAAAAATAATTTAGAAATTAAAGCCACCTGTTTGGCATAGCCCTGCTTATTATATGGGAGTATAAATGTAGTCAAAAGGAGGTGATTGGTAATTAATTCCATTAAAAAGAAATCTGGGTCTTGAGGCTGTGATATTAAATGCTCTTTATATCCTTGTGATGGGTTGTAGAGGCAGTTCTCTTTCTAACCTGAATTTCTTTCAAGGGTGTGTTCCATTGGGTTAACCTCTGTCTTGAGGAAATTTTTGGCATGATTTGATTTTTAATTACTTATTTGGATGGGTTTTTCTGTGAGGCTTCTTGCTTGGCTAATAGTCAGATATGAAGTTAAGTCATAGCCACACATGAGATTTGAACTGTAAGACAGAGCAGCCCAGAGGTTCATATTACCTTTAATACATTTAATTTAGCAAGATTTTACAGAAATGCTTTTGGAGCAATGTAGGTTTTATCATTAAAGAAATAATAACTTTTTTTTTAAGGGTCATTGATATGCCCTTCCCTTGTCCCACACGACATTTGCTCAGGTGTTGCTTTCAGAAGCTGTTTTACAGTTTGGCTTGTGGACCTACATAATCATCAGATATACCCTGGAGAATGGAGGATTGCCAAGAAATAGATGAGCAATGGAAAGTAAAAGCAGGGAAAGAAGGATATGAAGGGAAGTCCAAAGCGAGAAATTTTCCAGTGCAGAATGCAAGAGGGAGAAAGATTAAAAGAATAAAAATTAGTCATTATATCTTTGAAAGCTTTTCTGGGATCAAAAATTTCATGTAACAGAAAGATATTGAAATTGGAAGAGCTTTTTTTATTAGGATACTCTCCTAGTTTTATGTGGGACAGTGCTAATTTTCTTGATAGTATCTGGTACATGGGCAATTCCATAACCCTGGAAACAAATCTTTCCAAATGGTCTCTGAACAGGCAAGAAATATTGCTTAATTCATCTTAAAATTAGATATAATTATCAATATTGTAAAACTTTGTACTCTGCTGCAAAACATTTTATAGAAATAGAAGTCCTTGAGAAAGGTTTGCACTGTAAGCAGATAAGCAATTAAGGAAAAAGAGTTTGTTACCATAATAGCTTCTTATTGACCCTTTTATTGAACATAAGAATCTCAGAAGTACCTTATATTTTCAGGGTATTTTACAGAGTTATAAAGCAGAGGAAGTGATACAAAAAACTGTTTTTCACATTTAGTTGAAAAAACGACACATTCAGCTTCTGAAGAGCAGTTTTCTTTTTTGCTGTCTTAAATTTCTTCTTTGTGCCTTTTGAAAGCCAGCAAATATAGAGAAAACAAAATTTAAAAAGTATTTATTTGCAGTAAATACCTCCCTATCTCTGTTCAGATTCTCCCTTCTGTGTATGAAGACAGCAAGCAGATGTTTCTTCTACTGGTCAAAAAGTTATTGTGACGGTTCTAAGGGCTTCTTGGTGAATTCTTGTGTCCTAATGGGGCTGAAGGGGAGATTTTTAATAGTTACAGCCTTGGCTGGAAGAGGCAGCAGAGCTAAAACCAGACTCAAAACAGTGATAGGAAGTTCCTCACAGCAGCTTGTCCTTAAATCCAAGGGGAGACTGTTCTTGAACAGCCAGGACAGCGCTGTGCACGTCCTTTAATATGCACATCATCACATTGATGCTCTTGAGAAGCATGAAGCTCTCTGCTCCTGCATTCAGTAACCAGGCACTGTTGTCCCACCACTGCTGAAGAACATGTAGAAAAACCCCCAAAAGTGTCTTTTCACCGACTAATTCCTATTAAAGAATCCAGAACTTCCAGGCAGCCTTCTCTGAAGCCTGGCAAGCCTGTGCTTTTGGTGCTGCATACCCCGAGTTAGGAGAGCATTCTGACTCTTTAATTTTGGGTTTTGCCCTGGTCTAGCACAGCAGTGGTTGCCCTTTCCTTAGCTGGAATAACTGTGTTGGGATTTTCAGCTGCACCAGGGGAGCCTCTGGGGAGCAAAAACACGTTTGTGTGTTTGGACAGAAATTTCTGCAAGGTACGGGGACAAAGCTGATGGGATCTGACAGTGCCCAGTGGGGACATAATAATTCATGGACAGCAGTAGATTTGGAGTTTGGTCACAGCATAATCAAAGGGTGTCCAAAACCATCCATCCATCCCTGTGACAGTCCCCTGGAGTTGCTTCCCTTCACCTTTGTTAATCACATGCAAAGGATCGGGCTGGGACAAGCAGATCTTTGCTGGCCACAAACTGATGCCTTCAAGGTTTACACTGCAGCAGCTTCTGTAGAAAATCTGTTAAGCTCATTCTCAGATTCTCTTTATTGGTATGTAGTTAATTGCTATCTGGATTAGCATTTTTTTTCAGTTAAATCAATTAACTCAATCATTAACACTCAGTGTTGGGTTTGAAGGGCATTATGATATTCTTGCAGCCTGCACATTTTAAACATCTGAACAACACTGATTGTGAGTGGTTCAGGTGCAGACGGGGATTTCTTTTTCCCTGGTTTAGCTTTATCCTTTTTTTAATTAGGGTCATGTATCTTATGTATGTTTTGTAAATAGGATAGGAAGGCTGCCTGTGTGTGCCAGTCCTACTGCAGCAGGACCACAGTAAAGGAGGATTTAATGGTGACAGCAACAAGGAAAAGAGATTCTGACCCTTCTTAAAGTTTTACTGTCATTACTGATGGTGAATAAGAAGAGGAGATAGGTGGGGTAAGATCAAATTTGCAGAGGGGAAAGTTTACAACAAAAGTAGTAAAAGAAAAATGCAAGAAAGGCCTTTTTACCGAAATCCTCCATCTTGTGAAGGGTGATACTTGCCTGTTTATACATACAACTTAATTTTGCTGAGGAGTCAAGTGTCTCTGGACGGGTTTGCCCCTCTTGAGCCATGTTAGGATGGTGGAGGCACACGTGTACATGCATGCTATACAAATATTAGATTACTATATGAAAGAATCTGAATTCTGCCAACAGTGTGACAACACAGATTACAAACTTTGTGGTGAATCTTTATTTTTTCTCTATTGAACAAATTCCCTTTACCTGCACTCACAATTCTTGATGGCAGTACTCGAAGATGTTCTGAGCTTCTGCTTCCTATAATTGACTAAGAGATGACAAATAGAGTATCTCCAAGGAAGACCCAATTTAAAGGCCACATGAGTGCAAGGTCTTCAGCCCAGTACAATATTATAATAAATTTTACTCCTTGTCTCTACTGAGAATACCCAGCAGCCTTTTCAAGTTTTTTTTAACCCTTCCAAAGTACAAAATTGGTAAGGCACATGCCAGGCTTAGGGTTGTTCTGGCTTGGGTTTAGCAGTTCCATGGATTCTGCTGCTGTCTCGCTCCAATCCTGGCTGACAAATCTTTAGTCATAACACCAATTCTCCCTCCTTGACTATTATTTCAGAAGATGATTTAAGGAAGCACTTAATAGCTTTAAGAAGGACAATAAATGATCCCAGTGGAACTGGTATGCAAATATTTTTTTTAGTACATTGCTGAATCAGGTTTGAAAGTCTTATTTCTAACCTCAGTGGTAGAACCACAATTTTCCTGCTGTTAACCACTTTCCCAAAGAGGGCTCATTTAGGAACAACTAATGCTTTCCCAATAACCTACAAGGCACTCCAGCTGAACATTTCTGCCCTTAGTAAATATGCTATTCAGTTGCTAAGAAGAGTAATGAATCCTTAAGTGTACATAAGAATGATTTATTGCATAATGTGAATTTACAGCCCATTACGGGAAATAATTACATTCCACTAATTACAAAACTTAATAGTCACTCCAGCCTAGGAAACAGCAGTGTGAGCAAGCAGATTTGCAGCCATGCATTCAAAAGAATGAACTACATGAGAAGCAGTTAGCTGAAAATCAGTTTACCATTTAATCCCAGCTCAATTCAGAGATCTAATTCATAACAAAGTTGTTTTGAATTTTTTTTTTCCCCATGGTCAACTTTTCTAAAAATTTGGAGGAAATGGGATCATTAAAGAGAATGAGTAGAAGCATATTAAGAAAGTTGATCAGTCTTCAGATTCACCATATTTTTGATAGAAAGGGAAAGGAAGAAAAAAAAGACTTTTGCCCATGGTGTGTGTGGGTTTTGTTATGAGTTTGTAATAATTGGCTTCCCTCTATAGAGTGCACACACACTCCTGTGTCAGGCACTGCTGTTCACACTGGGCAGGCTTGGGCAGGGCTTGGTTCTCTCCTTTGAGCTGTGGAAATGATGGATACCTGCCAGAATGGATTTTGTAAATGTGCAGAACAAAGGGTAACAAGTCTGCTTGGAGATTTCCAGCTGAAATGTAGCCAGTATTTATCTTACTCTTGGAAACCTGGTTCACCTGTCAGCATCTTGACAAGGCTGCACAGGGTGGTGTGAGCTGCAGGCTCCACGAGTGAGATATGGAATTTAGGAGACAGATTTTCAAGCAGGATCTGTTAAAATAAACAGGAAAATTGCCAAGGACAATTTTAGTTTGATAGAATGACATCTAATAGGAAGTGGAGCCTGTTAATTGATATAAAGGTTTTAATGCTTAGTAAAGTGAATGTGATGAAAAAAAGCAAAGCCACCCATTATGAGGAGTGGTCTGTTTAACCTTCAGTGACTCTTGTGAGTTTTAAGGATAACTTCTCAGCAGATTATTTGTTTTGTCCTGGACTTGGGAAAGTAAAACCATCTTTCACTGACCAAAAATTTAACAAGATTCAGATAGGGACAGCAGGTTGTCAGCAAATTGTCAATCAGTGTGCAAATAGTGGAGAATGGGTTGCAAAACTGCTGTCTTTGGATGCATGCATTTTGCAGAAGATGTTAAATGATAATACTGTCCAAAGCTGATGAATTTTCTTGGAGAATGAGAAAACTTCAAGAGCACAATCAGTTGCCCAAGGGCTTATTTAAACACAAGTGCAACTTTTGCCTCCATAACTTAACAAATTCTCATCAGTGTGAAACTGGCAAAGCAATGTTTGGGCTACTAATGGATACCAGATACATTCACAGGTTTGAAAAATATGCTTTTGATCTTATCGAGACATGGGAGAAATGTAGTCCTTTTGTAAGTATAGAACACACAAAATATTTTTATGTATTTGTAGCCAAAGGCATTGTTTCAAAACATAAATCCCTTGACAAGTTTCATTGGGTTTGCAAACAGATGATCAGGGATTAAGATTTTTTTTTCTTCTTAAAAATACTGTAAATTTAAGGTTTTACTAAAGGGTTTTTTTTTTCCTTCCTCATTTCAAAACAATATTATTTCAGAATGAAAATATATGTCATTAAATGCCATTTGGCCTCAGCTCTAGCCAAGCTAGTTGATGCAAATTACTTTCATCTCTCTCTCTCATCTGGTGCTTTCCTAACTTGCTTGACATTAAATTATCAATGAAGTAGGAATGCCAAAAATTGCCTAATTTGCCTACCTTTAATTTTTTGCTAATTAGTCCAATTCCATCAGGTCCTAGGATTTATTGCTCCTATATGGAAAATGGATTCATTTTCTTTTCTACCTGCTAATCTGCATACAGATGGAGATAGCTGCAGTTTTCTTTCTGTGCATTTTTGATGTTGGAAAATTATTTAAAGGAGCTTTTAAAAAATGGGAAAAGCAAAAATGATGCATAGAAGCCAGGAGGGAATTCAGTTATATGATGATATTTGCATGTCTGCATAGGAAGTTCAAGCCTAAGGTTATCTTTTTCAGTCCATAAATTTCCCAGGATTACAAACACAAGGCTGAGGTTGTTCATTTTTACTTCTGTTTACAAACTAGTTGCAGCAAATTGCAATAGACTTGAATAAATATGTTCATTGCTGTTGATTGAAATAAATATTTGCAAACCAAGGAGGTCAGATCCTGAGTTTTTTTAAACAGCTAGAGTACAAATGGTTCAGCAGTTCAGGACTACTCAACACTTTAAAACACACTTCCTGTAATGACAAGCAGCCTAAATGTTGTTTCTGTGTCCTAAATGTGTGGCTATCACTTACATCAAGGTGTTTTTGGCATGAAAGGTTAAATAGGAAGATTGTTACAACATTAGGTAACCTTGCCACTGACTTTCTTTTGGAACTGAAAAATAGATTTTACTCCAACTGCAGCAAAAGCTGCTCACCTCATTGATGGATGCATCCAGTCAACAGCTGGGGAATGATACAGTGAAGGACCATTCACATGATTTAGCTGATATATGAGCACTGCCCTGAAATTTATGGCTGACAGAGAAAGGACTGAGCAGGCTCTGAGACAGCCAGGATTTAAGTTCATGGTTTGTCTGTTGTTATCACAGCAGGATGCTGCTAATGTCAGCCTGCCACTCATGTTCTGTAGCCTTGGTACTCGTGTATTTTGGAATATTTGGGCTTGGTCACATCCTGTGCCATTGGAACTGCAGAGATCACGTGCCTTAAATATAGTCTTTATTTATTATGTAGGCTCAGTTTCTCCTCAGCAAGAGCTTCTCTTCAGATTCTTTAACTTAATATCCATTTATATTATTAGCAAATATGAAAAAAGTTTCTTATATAACATGTATCCAAGGTAAATATCCAAGGTTAAAATGGAATATTGCTGTGGTAAAGAAGGATGTATAATTTACCAATGAAAGAATTGTAGAGGAGCTTGAAGTTAAGCTGCCCATAAATCTCTTTGCCCCAAGACCCATTCTGTGGACTCCTTATTTATTAAACAATCAGTATATATTCCAAGCTATGCTATTTGCACAACTCAGCAGATTTTCCTTTACCCTTTGCTAAGGTCACAAACTCAGTGAAACTGAACCTTCAGCAGACCCTGAGCAAGATCGTTGTTGGTGTTCATTCAACCTTAATTTAAGGCTGGATGTGATGATTACGAGCTGGTTTCATATCTGCTGCCAGGCAGCATCCCCTGTGTGTGTGTGTGTGTGTGTGTGTGCAGGGATCCAACCCTCCCTGTGCCACGATGATTTGAGCAAATTATACAGTAAAACACTTCCTGCAGGCACTGTGTGCACAAACGAGGAGTGCAAAGCTTTTTTTAAACTTGCTAATGCACCCAGCAGCTAACTGTGAATAATGATTTGCCAGGCTGAACGTTGATATGCTCCTCACCTCCTGATGAAATGCTGGACGGGCTTTGCCAGCCAGGCAGTTGTCAATCAAATGGGGATGTGTCAGTCCCCTTGGCTCCTCACAACAGGCTGGTCCTCTGCTGCTGCTGAATTACCATCTCTGCTGGCTTTTTCTTACAGTTCTGCGTTTTCACAGAAGTATTTTCCCTCTTGAATTTTGTTTAGCTGCCCTTTCTTGCAGGTACTTTGCTCTTGCATCCTGAAGTGTTTGTATCCAAGCTATTGATTATTACCAGGGAGACCTCGACAGCATTCCAGCAGAAGCTGACAAGCAGATGATGGATTGTTCTCATTAAACACTGATACTCATATTTTAAACAGTGCCCCGAACTTTCAAGGATTCAAAGTAGGATTCAAAGTTAGAAGAGTGGAAGACTGGAAAGATTAAAGCTTTCCATGGCCCAGAACTAAGTAAGTCGTGAATTCTCCACCAATGTCTATGAGGGCTTTGGGGCTCCTTGCCTTTGACTTCTCTAGAAAGGGAAAGTCTGAGATCCTTTTATTGTTGTGTAAAGTCTGGTTTTTATATGTAACAACAGAGAAGCAACTTCCAGTCAGGTTTAAACTTGCAAGTTTCCTCCTGTTGTGAATTAAATTCTCTTATTAGCTGGGTTTTTAATCCCATATTGGAGTCCTAGCATAAATATATTCTAAATGATTAACAGTAATTTCTTTAGCAAGGGTCAGGATACTTAAATCATTAATTTTATAGAAGGGGAAAAAGTGGATCTAACCTTGAATGTAGTTTTACATGCAGCACTTAAACTAGAACTCTGACTATGCATGACAGTGCCAGGAGCTGGATCATGCTTTTATCAATTATCCTAGTTACTACTGAAAAAAATGTCAGCATTACATCTGGCATCAGATTTTTCATTTTCTTTTCTAAGAACTGATAACCTAAGGGCTTTGAAAAGGCCTAATAATTTTAAATTTTTATTCTGCCATGGTAATCTGATACCACTTCTTGCACTTTGTTGCTGCACTATTCCTGAGGCATTCTGCTAAACCACTGCAGCTGGCTTTTGGACAGAGTAAGTTTTAATGAATGTTTATTTTAGACACAATGCCAAAAGAGGAAAAGAAAAAAAGGCGATTTTGTCTCGGTCTTTGAAAGGAAATCCACTAACTGGGGCTTTTTTCCTTCCTGGTTTACTGCTGAATTTAGATCTTTGTCAGTCATTATGGAGCAGTCCTGTTTCATAAAGCAGCCACTCGGTGCCACTGGCTCGCCAAAGGGGCAAACGAGGCTCTGATGTGGAACAGGACAGTCTGTGAGCTCTGTGTGGCAGCAGCTCGGCGTTTGCAGGGACACATGCCAGGGTCCTGAAGAGAGAAGCTCCCTGCAAATCTGCCAAGGTGTGTGCTGCTTCAGTGGCCACCTGCACGCAGCTCAGATCAGCCTTGGGTGCCTGCAGAGCACCTGGTCAGGGTGGGGCCCTCAGTGCCTTCCATTGCTCATGGATTTTCAGGTGCAGTCACTGGCTGGAGTTTATAAACACATCCTGGTAACTCTGACTCATGGAGGCATTGACAGCTCCGTGTTTAGAGCCCAGGAAAATCTCAGCCTTTATCCTCCTGAAAGATTTTTTCATCTGTGCACCATTACCTGCCAGGTAAGACTGTGACATCTCTCTTTGTTCCCCTGAGATCTGCTTTCCTCTTCAAAGAACACGAGGGAAGGGGTTCTGGGGATGTGCTTTGAATGCCACACTTCATCAAGGCATCATGCTTTGATAATCTTTGTCCCAGCACCTTTTTTCAAGTGAGGGGTGATCAGGCTCCTGCCAGAGCCCCTGTTCATCACCAGGCATCCCTCAGCAGGCAGCCCAGCCGTGACACGGAGCAAATAACAGCTTGCCACCTCTTCAGAGGCAGAGTCACCTTGGAGGATCTGTGCCACCTTTATTTTTCTCCCTCAAAAAGGCTGTTTAGTGCATCTAAGCCTGCTATGTATTTCCTTTTTTTTTTTCCCCCTGAGTGACTAGCAAGATGCAATTTGGTTTTACTTACACTGCTGTCAAAAATGGAAATGGTTTGGATGCAAATTTTAACCTTAAATTGACTCGAAACAAGAAGAAACTGTACAGAAGAGGATCAGCAAACACAGAGAAACAAACATAGTCTCTCTTTTTTTATAGATGACTGCCCTAGTATTATATGTGATCAAGTATGTCATTTATTCAGACTTATAGATCAGTAATATATAATTTATTCACACTACCCATATATTAGTAAATGCTAACTTCCATTTATTTACTAAATTATTCCTTTCCACTTGTGATTTGCATCAAATTTTATCTGAGACTTTGACTTTAATCAGGAAGGCCTAAAGATAGAAATCTAAAATTGCAATTAAAGCTTGCAGTTTAACAAGGGTCTGACATTTTTTGTAGGCATGATATTACTGGGGAAAAAAAATTAAGAAAAAGGAAAAAAGCCAGCAGCTTATTTTAAAACTGTTATTTTTAATTAATGAGCTATCTTTCCATGGTCCAAATTATCCTGGATTATGGGACTGCTAGTTCTCACTCCTCATTTAGAGCCCTACCTTTTGAGGAAAACAGTTCTGCCTAATTCTCAATACCTCAGAAATTTCTCTACTTTAAATTACTCTCTGAACTGATTTACTTTAATGAACTGACATGGGGAAAATAAAACTCCACCTTCAAAGCAAGTCTGTCTGCCAAGATGATATGGCTGGGAAAACCTGGTTTTATCTCTTCAAACAGTTTAACTTACTCACATTAGAAACCTCTGCTTTACTGGTTCAAAAATCTGGTCAGCAAATACTACCTCAATTATTTTATTTAAATTCTAGAAAATGTAATGAGTAACAGATAGAGAAGCAAAGGTCTTATTAGTTTTTAAATTATGCTGGTACATTTCTCTGATGTCAAAGAAATTATTTTGTTTAAATTAGATTCAATTGAAATATTAAACAAACATTATTATATAAATGTTAAATGTTTCCTTAACAAAGCTTTCCTCAGAAATAGATCCCACGTTGCATCTTCCACATTAATATTAAACCTTTGCATGTGCAGTGTCTCCCAAAATCTTCACCATTTTCAGCCCAGAGGCATCCACTTCGGGAGAATTTTGATTCTGAAGAATGATTGATCTTCTCCATAAGAAATTAATTTATTTAAAACAAAATGAAACAAACAAACAGAAAAACAAACAAAACATCCCCAACAACAGACTACTACTCTGTTTCTCTGTTTAAATTTAATGCACATGGAGACCAAGGTACATAAACACCATGTGAGAGGTGCTGATGCTTTTATAAAAAATTTAGGTGAACATTAACACGGCCATAAATATGATAATAATGATGGTGATTATTATAGTAATAGTAATAATAATAATAGTTTCTGGGAATGGTTTGTGCTGTAGTCACTCTGCAGAGATCACTGCAATAAAACAAGGAGTTGTAGGAATTACTGAGCTCTTCATTATTATCGTTCCAATGGCTCCCCAATGTGCACTTGGAAAAAACCCTCAAACACTGTGAGAAGTTAATGTGAGCACACTGCTACCTTTCCCCAAAGGTTAATAATTCATCTCTGCCCATATGAGGTACCAGAACGCCCTAATCTATGCTAAACTAAGGAATTTCACTTTAAATCTACTTTTCTTTCCAGAAAAGCCTCTTGGTAAAAGCACACTGGCTAAACTGCAGGCTACATTATTTTCCCAGCTCAGTCACTGTGGTGAGACAGGGCAGAAGGAAAAATCCTGGAGGAATTCCTCCAAAGGGAAAAATATTCCAAGTGAAAATGACAGAGAAGGAAAATTTACAAAAAGCCAACTTTCTTTGCCAGCACTGACCACACAACTTTGGCTCTTTGCAAGTTCAGGACCTTCCTGAGTTTTTCTGCAAGCTTAATTTAGCAGCTTCTTTTGTGGTTAAGGTGAAGTCAAAAGAGGTCACATTTAAGCTGAGGAAGCTCACTTGCAAAAATTCTGCTGCTTTTATGCAGTGACATCTTTTTTGGCAATTTAGTCTCATCATCCCCAAGGCCTGCAGGACACTGGACCATGAGTAAGATCGAAATAAATGGAATAATTCAATATCCTCAGCCTTAAACATTCAAAGATCATGACTTGTCTCCCTCCCCAATGCTCTCTGCATAGCACAAATTAAGTTGGTTTTTTAAACCTGGTGATTTTTTTTTCCCAGATAAATATGTGAATCCCTCTATTTCCTTTCACAGAAACGTATTTCAAAAATGTTCTCAGCTCATTGATCTGGAAACATTTTTTTTTAATTTATTAAAATATGCCAGTAGAGATCCTCACAAGCATATGAGCATTCCAGGAGGCAGAATAATTTTAACTCTGAGGCATTGCCACATCATTCCTGGAATGACTTCTACGTATTCTCCACAATATCCTGAAATCCAAAGGATTTGCCTGGCTTTTATTTTCCCTTTGAAGCTGTAAATATCAGGTTAAATGATTCTTATGCTGAATTCTGTGTGCCTTTCCCCATTCATGGGAATAGGGAAAAGCATCCATGCCTGGAGATGAGCAGGATTTTGGGGCACAGTCCCTTGGCTATTTGCTGCTCAGCCTTGGGATAGACTTTGCAAGAAAAAAAAAAGCTGCTTTTACCAAGAAGTTTATAAAAGCAGGAGGGAGATTTAACCAGCTAAGCTCAGAAGAACATGATAACAACAGAGCAGCTGGTGGTTATTAAAGGATTTATGACAAGGTTATGTAGCATATTAAAGGTGTTCAGCACAAATTTCTGTTTCTTCCTCATCTCTTAGGTTTCTCCTAGCTCCAGCAGCAAGCAGGCAATAGGTAGAGTATTATATCCTTGCAAAGAAATCCCACAAACCAGAAAAAATATTCAGGATGAACTAGGAAAAGAACAATCCAATTCTCTGTAAAAAACATTCCTTCTCCTATAATGAATATTGCACACAATTTTATCCGGCTCTTACTTGGTATACTTTGCTACTAATAATTTCAGTTCTATCAAAAATTGAGGGTTTTCTTCTTTTTTTAAGGATCTGTGAGACTTAAAATGACCCAAAAATGTAGAGTTGGCACACTCAGAGTATGGGAATGACATATCTGCAATCTTCCTTTTGGTGTTGATATAGCCTGAAGTGCAGTCCCTTTTCTAATTAGGTGGTGTCACTTCATGTCACTCCTCACAGCTGCACTCATTTTGCAGTATAATCAGAAATACACAAAAAATTGGGGAATCAGGGTCAATGAAATCTGTTTGGGTTCTGTTCTAAATGCAAAACTAAAGGAAATTTTCAATCTGCTGGGCAGAGCTCAGCAGAGCTGAAACTGAGCAATCCATAACCTCACTTCATTCCTAAAGAGTTTTGGTGGCTTGGAGGCTTCTGCTCCTTCCTCTCTGCAAGTCTCTTCTGAAGAACCAAACTATCCTTTTCTCCTCTCAGGAACTTTTCTATTGCTAGCAATTCGTATTCAAATGTTCTTGCTTTCCAAAGCTCATTTCTTTTCCCCTATCCTTAATTTTTGACTGAAGGCGTAGAGTTGTGATTCTTTAACTTTGGGATTTTGTGGCAAAGAGATGCTGGTTTGTACATCCCAAAAAAGAATCAAACCCAATGCTCTGAGAGGCTGGAAGTGCTAAGAAAAGAGTTCCTGATGGAACTTGGTGAGGTCCAAGCAGCTCCCACTAAAATGTGTGTGTAGTAAGTGGGCTAATTACCTCTTATATACACAACTGTCCCATTTTAGCATTATTTGGAGCCCAGTGAACAAAAGCAGATGCATTGCATGGAAAGCCTGGCTCTGGCAGGAGGATAAAGAGGATGGACTGATAGATCTCCACAACTTCACAAATCTAGGGTTCCCTGACTCTTGCTCAGTCAGTTCCATTTGTTGCAGTGGAGTTGTTATGATATAGCAGTTTTTGTGCAAAATAAAATCTATAGATGTGTCTGTACTGCACAGCAGGCAGTATGGAGGAGGAATCACCAGCAATATAAAATTGTTATTGAAAAAATAAAATTAAAAAAGCTACTAAATTTATGAAATTAGCAAAATATCTGCTGCCCAGCAGGTTAATACTGGAGAACATAAAACCTTGCAGTTCTGCTGTTCAGTGTCACTAAGGCCTGGTATTACTCTTTGGAGAGAAATTACAGTTGCAAAAATGGATATGGTAAATAGGAAACTAATTGCTGACCACCCATTTTCAGGAAGGAAAATTAGGTAAGTGTATAAACAACTGTGGTTTTAATACAGAATAAACTGCTATATAATATTTCTAATATACATATATATAAATTAATGTATAGTGCTTCAGCAAGGTTATTAGTATGGCAATTGTAGTACAGTAATCTAATGTACAATGGCTCTGTTCAGTCTCTGTTTTAATTTCCAGTGGAGAACTTTACTGGGAAAAAAGATACTGGTATTTTCTTTAAGCAGTGCACTATTTAGTCCTGTAGATTTGGAGATTTCTTCAATATTCTAGGCTACCTTTCTTCATTGCATATACAAGAATTCTGTTCGTTATGAGCATTGACAGAACAGCTGCATTTTGCTATTTCCACAGAAAGAAAAAGATAAAGAAATCAGTTTTGTCTCTAATTTTGGCTGAGAGGTGGTTTCTAGTCTTTTATTTTCATGGAACTCTTTTTTCAGACTGTGCTGGGTCTTCTGCTCCAGTGAGTTTAGTGGCTGATGCAGGGTAGATTTCCTGAGATTTTTGTTTGAAAGGCACCCAAAATGCTTGCATTTAAAAAAAAAATCAGATTATTCTGTTACAGTGATCACTATCAGGCTTAGTCACATCACTTAGACCTAATGGTATTGTCTGAGCATAGCTCAGCTGAATTGCAGGTCATAAATTCTTACTGTGCCATACAACTTGTTTATTGATGCCTGTGTTTAAAAAAGTGATGGGAACAAATAACCCAGTAAACAACACCAAAAGGAAGGAAAAAATCTTTCCTCAGATTACCAACTTTGCTACTCTTTTTCTTATGAAATGTTTTTTTTTTGTTTTCCCATTTGTAAGTCAGGATAATGACTGAAATGTGCTTTCAATTTTTTAAAGTTGTTAAAAACATAAACTTTAACTCGTGCATTCCTATCACATTTGACCTGACACAAGAATTCAAAATATTAAAGGATACATCTCAGTTGAGAGTGTAAGTTATTTGGATGTAACAAACCATCTAATAACTTTTGCAGTGCTTGTAAGGTGAGAATGGCATCCAATTTGAGCAGCTGTTGGGAGAAAGGTGGCAAATTTTGTCTCACTGACATGAAATGCTTTAGCACAAAGGAAAAACAGCACTAAAACTGCAAGAGAAAGAGATAAATTGAGAACTATAACAACAGAAAAAAAAGTGAATTTTCTCTCTATTTACTGCAGGTGCTGTGTTTGACAACCCAGCTGCTGGAAGATGTTCTTTCTGAGGTAATCCTTTCCTAACCTTGATTAGGGAAGTGACACATCCTGCTCTGAATACATTTATTTAATTTTGTCTCTGTGTCAAGCACAGGCCAGATGCTTTTAATAGGAAACAATAGAGAAATAGAAAATGAGCCCACAGCTTTACACTCTTAAATCTGCTTCTATCAGGCTGCCCTGAGAAATGAAGAGTAGATGGAACTGCTGAGGAGTTTTAAGGATCAGTGCAGGCCTTTTGTCCCAATTCCTTTTAGCTGAGGTCATGGTCATGCATCCTGCCCCAGTGTCTGCTGACAAAGCAGCACCAGCCCTCTCTTAATGAGGAGCTTTGCCCCATTTCTTTCCTTTTGGTCACCACCCCAGCAGATCCAGCAGATTATGAGTGCTCTCTTCATGTTTAAATGCTTGACTGAAAAGCTCTTGCTAATATTGGCTAATTTTCACTCATCAGCCTAGAGGAGAAGGGGAAGAAAGGGAGGAAGGAAATTCCCCCTTGCTCCAGAACAGGAGGCTGTACTGACCCCCAGCAAGAGGCACTCCTAGAGCCCCATTTTATATGCAAATTATTCTAAATGACAAATATCAAAGTACTGCCTGCATGCAGCAGTCATCACTGGGTTTTCCTGGACTCTTCTCTTCCCTTCTGGTTTTAGGAATGGCTGGAAAGCTTTTGAAGATGGCACAGTCCCCCCTCCACTCCTCCCCCATTTTGGAGGTAAGTTGTAGGAGAAAATAAAGACCAAAAAGATGAAATTACCAAAGTGGCCTAAAGAGATAAATATGGGTTTAAAAATGAAATTCCCAGGGTCACAGTTCAATATCTTAACCATTCCTTGTTGTTTTCCTCATGTACAGATCCCTTTACTAGGCAACCTCTATGGAATAAAGAAATGTCATTTTCATTGGCATCAAAAACAAATGTCTAGCCCATGGCAACATAAATGACTTGATAAAAACTGTTCCCTGTGTCAGGGACAGAGTTACAGTAGGAAAGTGGATATTTCACCTCATAATTTGTAGCATTATTTTTGTTCACTCCAAATTTCCTTAGACTCCTGTAAATTATGATTTCTCATGCACACTTTAAATAAACAAAGTACAGTAATTATTTTGAACTATTTATTTTACTCTGAAAAAAATCAGTTTACATCCATTTTCAATATTTCCAGCTTTGCTCCACTTGTAACACCTGTTTCCTAGAGTTCTCACCATGTTTTTCCACCATGACAGAATGCCAGTACAATTTATGGAATTAATCTGGAAACCTATTTGTCTTTATTTTGTTTCAATATTACAGTTTTGTGTTCTGTTAGTTCGTCAATATTACTTCATTTCTGAAAGTATGGGGAAATATTTTTAAAGTACTATAGATAATTGTTCTTTCAGTGTGTACTATACATTAACGTTTAATGGCAAGCACTGATTTTTATGACAGGAAACATTTCCAAAAGGTGCCTTTTTTACTTATCTTTATAACTTCTTGCAAAAGGCAACTGCAATGAAAATGAAATGCATATGTGAGACACAAAATTCAGCATAAATTTTTTTCTGATCTTTTCTGGTCCACGGTAAGTGATTGAATTAATTTGCTTCCACAACATCATTTTGAACAATACTTTGGTATGAACAAAATTACCTTGTCTAAACATATGTGCCACCACGTTCAAAATGCTTTGAATGTTTACTCAATCTTGTACATCTTTATTTTACACTGCAATTTAAAAGATAGATCGTCCTTCTGCCTCACCCGAACAGGGTATGTTTATTATCCAGAACTTTGCAAGTTCCAGTTGTTTTTCAGAGACATTTCAGTGACACTACTATAAAGAAAAAAGGGAATAAAGGACGTGTACTCATTAACCAATAGTCATCTTACAAATGAAATTTCTGCCTTTTAGAGTTATGTGAAAAAATAAAATTCAAGACTGCAGAGGAAATGAAGAACTTCATCTTATTTTGGCAAACATATTACTGCATGCTCATATAAATGTTTTCATTATCATATAGTGTAACAAAGGAACCACTGGAGAAGTTTCCTGTGCTTACAGTTTCAGTCTGGCTTTTTCCTAACTTTAGAAGTTTCATAAAGCTTGAGCCATAAATTATAGAGAGCTGGCAAACGATTAAAGCATTTAAGATAATTATTGCTTGTGTATCATAGAATAGTCAGTAACAGCCAACATTAGTTTATTATCAAATATCATAAGTGGTTAATCCTTTGTACTTTTCCCATTCCTCCTTATAAACTGCTGACATGTATTTCCTTATAAAGTCTATCAGCTGATAAGTAACAGACCAAATATTGACCAAATTTGTAACACAAATATTTTGTGTTCAAGTTTCATTTCTATGAAATCCGATTTCTTATTTATCATAAAGAAAGCATAATTGTCCACATAGTGGACAGTTACATATGCAATATATGTTTTTATTCCAGCAAGCATGACATGTTTTATTATAGGAAGTCAAACACACAGACTTTGTATCAAAAATTAATGAACCTTTCTGTTTTGTTTTCTCAGGAAGTTATTTTACCTTCAAGTGCATGGGAACTTTGTGCATTTGCACAAAGTATAAGGAAGGAAGCAAAGAGAAAAAAATCTCGCTGTATGTGGGCAAAATTTCTTTCCTGTAGCAGAGCTGCTGGCATTCCTCTGCAGCCCTGAAAGGAGAAGAGATTGGAAATGCTGTCACTGAAGTGAGCAGATGGTGTCAATAATGACTGACACCCGCTGGAGCTGTACAAACACGGGCATCCTCATCTTCTCCTGGCAGGCAGCCTGCATTGTTATCCACACACACAAGCCACGAAGTGGGAAAGGACCAAGCTGGGTTAGACATGGCGTGCCCAAAACTGGTCCCTTCCTTTCAAACCCTTCTGTCGTGCCTTGTTTTACAGAAGTGAGGGGGAGAAGATGGAAAGGAGTGCTGCCACTGCTTTCAAAAATGACGTGACACAAAGGTAAGTGCACTGACTGGACACTTTGTCTGGCTCTTTGTAAATCTCTGAAGACTGCCACGCTCAAACCAGTCGTGTGCAAGTGGATAAGCAGAAATTATAAATTAGCATCACTGCTTCATGCTTCTAATCAGTGTCATGCTTCCAATAAACAGGAAGGTGCTTAAAACCCACTGATGTTACTTGACCCATTCTCTTTACAGCTCGTTTGCCTCATACTCTAAATGTCAGATTTCCATACAGAAATCAAGCAGCCTCTTTCCATGGAAACCTTTCAAGGCCATGCAACGAGTGAATCCATAGAAAGCACAGAAAGCTATTCCAGATGATGGTAATGTGGAGTTTAGTTCATGCATGCCACTGAAAAAAAATGCTATTTAGTAGTTATTGAAATTGAACTTAAGCAACGCAGTCATTGGAAAGTAGTTTAGGAAGGGCATCTGCTGAGTGGAATTAATTTAAAAATGGATCCACTGAGGATGTTTTTAAATATATTTTCTCATATCCCCCTGATATCCTGACTGACACACAGGTTCTGACTGCTAAATAAAATTTCCTCCCCTGCCACAAGTTTATAGAAAAGCTGCATCCTATTTTGATAAAATTAAGTTAATGATGACATGAAAACCTTGAAAAGACTAGAGTTCAGTGCACTGATTTCCATTATTAAGACACTTCTCTGTAACTATCATATGCCTGGTTTCCCAGCCCCACAAGCAGCCTTGCTCTTTCAGAAAACTCACGTGTGTCAGCAGGCAGACTCACAGCTCAGCACAAGATTAGGACATCCTGAGGCAGAATTTAGGACAGTCCCTGTGTGTGTACATGCAGCTCCTGAAGCTGTGCTGCAGTCAGGGATGAAGCTGAGTTCAGATTTTTGTGCAGCAGTAACACATAGGATATATCTTGACAGGACAATTGAAAATGCAGACAGGAATTTCTTTGCTCATACCTATTTTTGTACTGTTTAGTGCATTCTATTTAATAAGCACCCAGACCAAGGATCTATGGTTAAATTCTCCAGTATTCTTGGCTCTGTGGAAGTCTGAGAAACAGTGTAAAATTAAATACTATGAAATGGAACACAATACTTCAGTCCTGATTGTCATTTTGAAAAACCATAAATGACTTCATAACAGACCAATGGGATGTTTCAGACATTCAGATTCATTTACTTCCATGGTGAACAACTGAAGAAGAGCTGAATTTGACACTGAGGGTTTGTATTCATACACTTAAATAACTATTGTCTCTGTTTTGAGTAGGCACAGTGATGGTTTCTCCTGATTGCCAAAATAAATTGATTTCTATCAGAAAAAAAGCATTGCCTGAAGCAGTGCTCATTGCAAAATGCATTTCTATAAAAACCTGCAAAACTGTTCTCCTGTCTTTCCTTTCCTTTAACAATGGTATTATTACACTTCAGAATCACAATCTCTTACTGTTACTGGATTATAAACACTTTGTGCTATATTAATTATTTAATATTATTTATTTTTATTTGACAGAACATAAGACAATTCTCAAAGCATAAAAGCTTTCAAGCTACTTGAATGATATGCTACTCTGGAAAATTTCCTTCATTAATAACCCAAATAACAAAAATGGTATTTGAGAATGATCAGTCTGTTTCCTTCTCTACCTACTGGTACCATGAATTAGGTTTTATATAGAAATAAATCTCCTTTTTATAGGAATTGAAGAATTAAATAGGGGAAATTATGGTAAGGAAATCAAGAATCAGAAAAAGAAAAAGTCTTGAGTAAGTTCTCATGGATACCCCTTAAATATTTAACTAAACATAAATTTGGGTTAGTAAACATTAGAAAATGTAAGGATATATTATGCAGATCTCATCAGTACTTCAACAGTCTTTGAGGAATAAGTAGAATTATCATTTTCCAGTTAAAATAACACAGTAGACCAATGCAGTAATGACATAAAAGACCAAGGCAAATAAAAATTATTAAGGAGTTCCTAAATGTATATAATATAATAGTATATATGGGTAACAAGGCCCTGCTCTAGATTAGATTAGATTAGATTAGATTAGATTAGATTAGATTAGATTAGATATGGTGTAAAATGGTGCTTCAGCAGTCTGGATCAGCTCAGTCCTCTGCACAAAATGGTTTTGGAACCGTGAAATCGATGCAGAACCAAAGAACGTCCCCATTGAGATGCTCGTTTCTACTTGTAGCAAGTGCTGCATAGGTAAGTGAAAATTACAAGCTCTAGGTTCATAATCCCTTGAAACAAATTAAATATTCATCCTAGGAAAGATTCAGTATGTGTGACAGCCTCTGGCTGAGATGGGCCCATCCAAAGTGTTTCTCCTCTTCCCTTTGCTGTCAAGCAAAATGTTGGCACGTAAGGAATTTCTCCCTTTGGGCAAGATCTTCCCACCCACGACTTTTCTCTCCATTTCTTATCTCTGAGATTGCTAAAAGCTGCCCTAGCAGGGATTCTGGGGTAGCAGGTATTAAATCTGTCTGAGTTTTCTCCTGGCTTTTTCAAGGTTTCTCTTTTCCTGTCTGTCACCTTCACCACTGGGAGTGGTGACATAACCCAGAGCTGTCCTCATGTGCTGCCCTTTGCCTCCTCCCACCCCTCTCCTGATTAACATTTGGGTTTATATATGCCACTGGAAATGAGTTCACTCTGATCATTACACTGCAGTTGATCTGATGCATAGTAAATATTTCTCAGAGCTTTCTTTGGTTTAATACAGGGGTTTGATTTCTTTTATTTATTTCCCTCCAAACTTTTCACTGTGCACACATTGTGCTCTCCTCGGTCCAGAATTTTGAAGCACAGAGCTTTCATGTTTCATAAGAGCTTCCTGAGTTTTATTTTGAACCTTGTTGTTTTGATAGTTCTTTATTCTGTCAGCAATGACTGTAATAGGGATGGTACTCAGGGGAGAGGGGGGTTTGTGCTGCAAAAAAGTCAGTATTTTTTCTGAGATCCCTTCTGCTGGGGTTATGTCTTAATCTAAAAAGACTTGTCTTACCACACATTCTGTCAATCATCCAAAAGATAAGATCTATATTCAGTCTTCATTCAGTCCCTAGGAGAAACCAGACAAGACATGCCAACAAAATAAATGTAGGAATTGGCCTGAAAAAAGATAGGAAATCCATAGATTCCAATTGTTTTTCTTCTTCTGTAGAGCTGGGCCTTCTGTATGCAATAAGATAGATGCTTACAGTTTTCCCTCTGATTAATGGAGACAAATATGGAATTACTGTGTTCCACCATCCCTTAACAATGTAGAAGCGTCCCAAAATGAGATTATACTGTTCCTGTAACTAAGGAATTGGGAGTAGATGGTAAACATAAAATTTCAAACATTAACTTTCATCATGAAATAGAAAAGGAATTATCAGTGCCCTGGAGGATGGACAGCAAGGGTGGTTTCACTAAAAGCTGTGGTGAAGTCACTTTTGCTTATCTTCTGTTCACCCTACACTGAGTATGGCAGGCACAGGGATTTCATCCAGTCCTACACAGGAAATGACTTCTGCAGCCAGACAGACACAAGGCCAAGGTGCTCCATAGCTTGCCATTCCAGAAAATCCAACAGATCCACTCGGTTCTTTGTGTTTTAGCTCCTGACAAATTAGTACTTTATTGTGTTGCCTCCATACACATGCAGAGCACCTCTTCCTTCCTAAAACACAGGTAATTTAGAAAATATTAATTAATAATTCATACATTATCAAAATAAAATTTAACCATGACAAAAAAAGGTTAATATTCCCCAGGTGGCCACAGCCAAATCTATCCAGGATTTGAGTGATTTCAAATTAGATGTGTGAATCAACTCCAGCTTCCTAAATTAAGACAATGGAGAAAGGAAATGCCTGAAGGCTGCAAACTGAGGGGAAAGGATTTAGCTCAGTAAACTTTTGAAAATCTGCCTCAAAGTGGAAAAGCCATTACAAGGAACCAGCAACAAGCACAGCAGATCATATTCCCATCATCATTTTCTGTGCACTGAGCAGGTAATACCTTTTTAAAGTGATCTCTGAATGGGTCTGTAGTTGCCAGAGGACACAGAAGTTATTGCTTTGGTCATGTTTGACTGGGGCTGCTTTTTCCTTTATTCTTTCTGGAGGGTCTCACAGGTTTATTCTGTAAAACTGCTTTCCTTTATGGCCTTCCAGGAGAGGACTGGGGTCTTTCTGTCTGAACTTCTCTTCTTGAATATTTGTCTCAATGAAAAGCATATCAATAGCTGTCATATTATTTCTACATCTAATTAATTTCGGGCCTGTAGTTATGGATCCATGCATTCTCACTAGAAGATAAATGACAAATTTACTGAGCTAGCAAAAGAGTCAGGAGCTGAAAGGGAGTGGAAAACAAGCAAACAAACACAAACCAAATTTCAATAGAGATGGCAGTGATCTGTAGGTTAAAAAGAAGAAATAAAGTAGACACTTTCAAATAGGATGTTGAAATCAAAACCTCTGGACTGCCATCTATGGAGATTATGTTGATCAGCAATGGGCTCAGCAAATCATCCTAGTTTATCTTCAGTCTGTAAACTGAATTGGATAAAATGTCATTGTCTTTAAAACAGATGGTGGCTTCCAACCATTTCAAACCATAAGCACAGGGTTTAGAGGCTAACCTATTAAAATTCAGAGGTGCTAAATATGTTCTGTAGGGAGTGATGGATGTTTAAGCCTTGATTTTCTGGTTATTTTTCAGTTTACATATTGACAAGTTTCAGAACACAAAATAAAGACATTTTGTATATATAGCCAGATTTGTTTTAGCCCCTGGCTGTCTGTGTACATGATCCCCATTGAAGGCAATCTCATTTTTCTGAGCTACTCCCTCCTCCAGAACTTCAGGCCTGCTTTAGCAGTGCTGCTAATCCCTGCCTCCTGTAAAAACAGCATCTCCCAGGGGAATTTGAATTACGGGAAGGAGCAAATACTGCTGCTGCTTGGCCAACTGTGCAGAGACACAGAGTGATTTTTAAAATGATTACTGCTGATATCAAGTGTAGAATAACTGCACTGCTTATCACCTAAATTACTTTTAGCTCATACTCCAGGTCATCTAAATCTAATACTGCTTTGTCTTTTGTGTCTCAAACCTGTAACTTCAAGAATGTGGGGCTTTCATTGGTCTAATCTGTTCTGCCTAGTGAAAGAAACAGCTTTCTCATAGGAGGTGAGCTTCTGAAAAAGCAAACCAATATTTGGGTTCTAAGATATTGATGCCACCTTCAAACCCGAATGTCATGATGGTATGGCCTTGCAATTACACATGCTCAGACTCTCTAAACTCCCTGATTCTCAAAACTTCGAGTTCCCAGACATGACCTTCACCAAGGTGAATGTGAATGGAACACAGTTTGTCTCTGTGCATTACTCGTATCAAAAATGCACAAATTTTCTGCTTGTTAGAGATATAATACCCCATGTACCTTTCTGTTCCAGTGGAGGTCACTCAGTCAGCTCTGTTTGGTCACACTTTGAACTGAAAGAAATCAGATTTTTTCAGACAAAGACTTTCTCCAACATTTTTATATTTTGAAGTGGTGAGTTCTTCTGAGTTTATCATCTTTTCACTGTTTATGGTTGTTTACTTCTCTTTACCTTTTAAGAACAACCAGAAGAGAACTGTTCTACTTTTGATTGCAGTGCCTCAAACAACAGCACTATCAGGTTCTCACAGAAGGCACCAACCAGGCGGTTTTTTTTCAAAGTTGAAGTTAGTTGTTAGCACAAGTTTTTATCCTTTTTTTAGTGCTTTTAAACAGCAGAGAGTGATGGAGACAGACAGAAAGACTGCAAAACAGCAAAAGGCCATCGTGCCCTCCAAAGTGACCTTCACAGGTAGACTCCTAACACCAAATATTTCCTTCAATGTTCATCTCAACTGCTAAACAAACAACTAAAATTGGCAGCAGATTTTAAAATAGTTGCTGGTGACTTATTCAGTTATTTAAACTGGTTATTTGGTCTACATACTTGTTTAAAGCTTGTTTGCTTTCAAATAAAATGAACACAAAATGAAAGCTAATCGTTTTTAAATTCTTTTCAGACAAAAAACCATCAAACTGGAAGAGTTAAAGTTTTCTTAAAGATATTCTGCACTGACTCAGATGTATAAAATAAATTTGCATAAAAAAGGATGGGTTTTCTTGAGAGCTTTCTAAGCATACAAAATCATGGCATTCACAAAGTACAAACAAACTTCAACTTTCATGATAAAGAAATATTATTTCTACTGCCAACCTGTACATCACCATTCAATTAAAAATAATCTGCAATGATGAATCTTTCCTGTTTTACAGAAGAAGAAATAGAAATTAGATTTCACTCAGCAGAAAGTCTGGACTAAAACTTGCTCCCAACTCATCCTACTCTGATTGCTGGACACATTGGGAATTAGAATTAGTGTTTGCACTCTGTGTCGTTTAGAAGTGTGGGCAAAGTGACTGGCAGAACACAAGAAAGGCAGAGGAGACGCATAAATAAAAAGCAAGTCTTTTCTGATGTGACACTGTGGTGGTGGCACTTGCAGAGCAAGCCTCTCTTTACAAAACTCAGATCATCTCCAGGTCATTGTCACACTTGCAAAACCTCTGAGCTTGGGTGACTTTTCACAGCTTTTGTGCTCGCCCATCTGTCAGTGCCTCCCTGTGCTCCTGCCCTGCCGGGGATGAAGGGCCCCGAGCAGCAGGGCCAGGAGCGGGGCTGCTCTCCCAGGAGTCCCCTTTGTGCAGAAGGGGCAGCTCCAGGGGATTCTGTGGAGACACGCAGCACAGCCGGGAGCGTTCCTGCCGTGCCTCTGCCCCGGCTCTACCTTTTGGGGGCTGGAGAAGCATTAAACACACACACACACAAAATAAAAAATAAGGCGACTCATGCCATGCACAGAAATGTTGTATTTGGTGGAAAGACTAATTGCCATTTAACTTTCCAGCCCACGCACATTGTAATAAGCTCACAAAATAAATAAGGAGCTCCACAATAAACTCCAGGAGCTGCTTGCTGGTGGGAGGAAAGCTAAAATATATTTACAAACAATTCCATGGGTGAAGGTACGGGTGTGAAATGGGTCTTGATGTCTCTAATAGCTTCAAGCAGCGGGTTTGCTGCAGAGCCCAGACAGCTCGGCTCCCGAAACAGGTAAGTGGGTCTGCACAAACCCGAACTTTGGGGTAAAACAGCAGGTTCGAGGGGGATTATTCAAGGTAGGAGGATCGGGAAGGCCGTGCCGTCCCGGCTTTTCAGCCGATGGGTACCGAGAGGGGCAGGGAGAGGCAACGGGGGAATTCCTCGGTAACCCACGGCCAGAGGGGCAGCGAGGGGCTGGCTCGGGAAAGGATCGGCCGGAGGGCAGCGGGCAGGAATGTGGTGGAGGCACAGCGGCGTGGCAAGGAACGAACAGGGAGAAGCGGGAGCTGCTCTGCGGTCGGGCAGAGCGCTGCCAATAGGGTCACAGAGGGCCAGCTGCAAGTGCTTTGTGTTCCCGGCTGCCAGGAGAGGGAAAGCGCTCGGGTTTGGCTCCTACAGCCCCAGCCCGGCCAGCGTGGGGCTGGAGGGTGTGCTGGGGTGTCTGGGCACTGCAGGGGAACGGGGACAGGTTTGGTGTGATGGACAGGGACAGGGTCTGGTGTGTCCTGTAAGGCACAGGGACAGGGTTTGGTGTGCCATGTAAGGCACAGGGACAGGGTTTGGTGTGTCCTGTAAGGCACAGGGACAGGGTTTGGTGTGTCCTGTAAGGTACAGGGACAGGTTTGGTGTGTCCTGTAAGGCACAGGGACAGGGTTTGGTGTGCCATGTAAGGCACAGGGACAGGTTTGGTGTGTCCTGTAAGGCACAGGGACAGGGTTTGGTGTGTCCTGTAAGGCACAGGGACAGGGTTTGGTGTGCCCTGTAAGGCACAGGGACAGGTTTGGTGTGCCATGTAAGGCACAGGGACAGGTTTGGTGTGTCATGTAAGGCACAGGGACAGGGTTTGGTGTGTCATATAAGGGACAATGTGTCACCAAAGCCTGGCCTGGTTGCCGAAGGGATTTTGTTTGAGTCACTGGGGAGGTGAGTGAGTTTGCAAAGAATTTGGTGGCTGTGGGTGGGTGATATCCCACATGTGGTGGGAGCAAGGTGGCAGAGTGGGACCTTCCAGGAATTGGTCACAAAGGGATCTCAGGTATGTGAAAGATGTGAAAGAAGGGATGAGGAGAAGCTGAGGGTACAGGCAAGGATAATGGCACAGTTTTTACAACACCCGATGGGGAAGTGCAGGGAGCCCCAGGACAGTGACTGGGAAGGAATGAATGTGCCATTTGTAAAACAGGACATTAGAAATGAATTGTTAAGGGTGTCAGGATCTGCTGTTGTGCCTGTGCTTTAAGTGTTGTGTTTCCTGGTAGACATGGGAACTTCTCTGTCTGATTTGAATTTTTTGCCAAAGGGGGAACAATTGTTGAGATGTTCTTTTGCTAAAGATGAGTAGGTGCATTTGATTCAAGCACTCTTGTTGAGTGTAGGTGTGTGCATGGGAATTACCACAGTGTGTGTTATACCTATAGCTGCCTCTGCCATTCCCTTCAAACATTGCACAGGGCTGGGAGAGGCCAGGAAGAATGAGACATGAGCAGTCAGCTGGCTTATGTCCACTGACTTGTTTTGTACTTTTTCTCTGTGGAACAATATTCATCGTTTTGGGTTTTTTAGTCCAGTTTAAGACTCTGTACTGATTGTGTGCAGCAAAACTGAATGGCTGCCATGAGCCAGGTGAGTTCTGGGCCTGCTCAGATCCTGCTGCTGAGGAGCCAACTCCTCGAGGAGAAGATGGATGGAGGGACCAGGCTGGGAGGGAAGCTATGGGAGAGTCTGCTCTGAATCTCTGTCCCTGCCAGCCTGGTTCTGATGTGCTGCTCTGGGATGGTGCAGGCTGAGAGATGGTTCTGATGTGCTGCTCTGGGATGGTGCAGTATGAGATGGTTCTGATGTGCTGCTCTGGGATGGTGCAGTATGAGATGGTTCTGATGTGCTGCTCTGGGATGGTGCAGTATGAGATGGTTCTGATGTGCTGATCTGGGATGGTGCAGGGTCAGAGATGGTTCTGATGTGCTGCTCTGGGATGGTGCAGGCTGAGAGATGGTTCTGATGTGCTGCTCTGGGATGGTGCAGGCTGAGAGATGGTTCTGATGTGCTGCTCTGGGATGGTGCAGTATGAGATGGTTCTGATGTGCTGCTCTGGGATGGTGCAGTATGAGATGGTTCTGATGTGCTGCTCTGGGATGGTGCAGGCTCAGAGATGGTTCTGATGTGCTGCTCTGGGATGGTGCAGTATGGGATGGTTCTGATGTGCTGTTCTGGGATGGTGCAGGGTCAGAGATGGTTCTGATGTGCTGTTCTGGGATGGTGCAGTATGAGATGGTTCTGATGTGCTGTTCTGGGATGGTGCAGGCTCAGAGATGGTTCTGATGTGCTGCTCTGGGATGGTGCAGGCTGCATCCCCCTGGGAGCTGAGGGTGCAGAACCCCAGGGGCTGCTTGAGGTCATTTGGGGTTTCTCGAGGTCGTTGGAGGCCCTGGTAGGGGTTTCTTGAAGTCATTGGGGTACTTTGAGGTTATTGCATTTCCTGGTGGGGGTTACCTGGGGGAACCCCAGGGGGGTTATGGGGCAGGGTTATGTCTCAGGTTACAATAAGAAATGAAACTAAAAATATGAATTCTATCACATCTCCATAGGCTGTTAAAGCAGTGCTCTTTGTCTCTTCCATGACTCATCTCTGATAACTCTCTCCAAGGGCTCTCTCTATGTCAATGGCCACCAGATCTCACTGCATGGCTCACAAATGACGTCATCCCATTGTGAGATGCCCCGCCCAGGGGGAGGAGCCAAGCAGCCCTGCCTGGATATAAACTGAGACTTGGAACACCACGGGGCCTTTTCTACTGGATTCCCAGGGGTACACAGCCACTACTGGACCTTCAGAGGAAGAGCAGACCCTTCTGCAGGATCACTGCCTCAACAGAACCACATCTGTCACCTCTGGAGGACTGCAGCCACCACTGAATGGAACTGCTACCACCCCCCTGACCAACAGGATGCCAGGTTGTATCCTGACTCTGTCAGTGTTTCTGTGCTATGGCATTTATTTTAATTTTCTTATCAAATTGTAGTTCTGACTTGGGATCTCACACTGGTTTATTTTGAGACTAGTACATATTTTGGCACCCAGTGTGGGGCCAGTCCTGAACAAAGTCAGAATTACAATTTGGTAGTACAGAAACCTCCTATTCGCCATGATGCTCAACATGCTTACATGGGTCTTGTACCTTGCTCTCTTTATTTTTCTGCACAGGGGATTTACCTGCCTGTTATAATGCTCCTGTTGAGACCAGGCAATGGTGTGAAAATTGCTTTATTGGTTTATTGTGTCTGTTGCCTGATAAGCTCTGAGGCAGTGAACATCATTTGGAACATACATTCAGTTTTGTTTGCTTGTTCTAGGCTGGGCTGCCACGTCTGGGTTCTCCTCAACAATCACACCCAGCCCCTGGCAGGAAGAGCAGAGAGTGGTTCCTTCCAGCCTTTCAGACCTGGCACAGCAGTGTTTGAAAATGCTGAGTTCCCTCTGGGTGTCAAGGATGGCATAATCTTGTTGTCTGTTCTTTGTCTTCTCTGCACAGCCTGCACCGTGTGCACCATGAACAGAACAGGGCTGAGTGTGGCACAGCAGCTTCTCCAGGAGCAGAGAAGCAGCAAATCAGCAGGAACCGTGGCTACAGAGACTGACAGAGAGAAAAGGAACCAAAACCAAACAGGAACCGTGGCTACAGAGACTGACAGAGAGAAAAGGAACCAAAACCAAACAGGAACCGTGGCTGCACAGACTGACAGAGAGAAAAGGAACCAAAACCAAGCAGGAACCGTGGCTGCACAGACTGACAGAGAGAAAAGGAACCAAAACCAAGCAGGAACCGTGGCTGCACAGACTGACAGAGAGAAAAGGAACCAAAACCAAACAGGAACCGTGGCTACAGAGACTGACAAAGAGAAAAGGAACCAAAAGAGCAGCCAATGCTTCCACACAAACCATCACTGAGCCAGGACAGTCCAAGCCAGCAGCAGCTGCCCCCGTTCAGAAGAAGAAATCAAAGAGCAAATCTGTCCTCATAGTGACCAAGGAGGAGGTGGCTGGACCCTCCCACCCAGCAGAAGGGACAGAACCAGAGATCATCCATCACTCCCTGTCCCTGGGTGAGCTGTGGAGGGACTTCACTCGCCAGATAAACAAGTCCATCCTGAGCTGGCTGCTGCACATCTGGGACACCACAGCCAATGACACCATTCTGGATGGAAGAGGGGCCAGGCAGCTGGGATCCCTGCCCTGGGATGTGCTCGCTGACCAGGGGATTGGGAGAACCCAGGAAAGGCTCAGCCTGTGGCAGTGAGTGCTGGTGAGTGTAAGGGATGGATACCTTTGTGAAGAAGAGCTCCAGGTGCACCAAGGGAAATGGAGCACAGTGGAACAAGGTATTTGATGCCTGAGGGAATTGCCTGTGCTGGAGATCGTTTTTCCCTAAGAACCCTGATGGTGTGCAGTGCGTGTTGCAGGTGTGGCTGAGATTTGCACAGCTTGGAGCAGAGATTTCCTCCCGTCACCTGGAGATGGGGGAAGGACAGCACAAGGTGGGAGCACTGGCCAGCAAACTGGGAATTTCCCAGGACAGTCACTGCCCCTTTATGCACCCATTGTCATCCTTGGAAACATCTGGCTGAGCCCTGCGGAGCTGGGAAGAGGAAACTGAGGAGGGCCGTCAGAAATGGAGAAAGGAGCTTAAGGAAGGAATTCACCACATCTCACCAGAACCAACCAGAGTCTCTGCCTTAGGAGCAGATGTCCCCAGCCAAGGAGAGAGGACACTCCACAAGGTAAACTCTGCTTTTTCCTTCAGGAACATGGGATGGAAAACCCACCTCCTCCTTGGCAGCCCAGGTACGTGGACTGAAAAGAGGAACATCTACCAGGAGATGTTCATTTAGTGTCACCTCTGCTCTGGTCTCTCATGGACAGAACTCTGGACTGTATAGGAATGAAAATATGACTGAATCTCTTAAAGAGACCTCAGGAACATATTTATTTTATTTATATTTACATATTTATATTTACAGGAGGAGACCAACGTGTACCAAGACCAGGAATAGAGGGACCCTGGCTCTAGCCGGGTGGAGGAAAGGGACAGTCGGATCTGTTGGACTGTGTGGATCCCATGGGCTGGCACATCTGACCCACAGAGATATTCCAGCTGTGGGGGACACTGGTGCTCAGTGTACCCCGATGCCACCAAGGTATGTGGGAGCAGAATCCATTTCTGTTGCTGACAGGAGGATCCCAGCAGCTGCAGTGAGTTTAACTGGGAACGAGTGGCACCAACACCCCAGCGTGACTGGCCCAGAGGCCCCTGCCTCCTCAGCATGGAGGAGCTCAGAAATGGGTATTTCAGAGACCCAAAAGGACAGCGCTGGGCTTTTGGGATGGCTGCTGCAAAGACAGAAGACATCAGACAACTGAATGCTCTGGCTGCTCTCTCAGATGACCCCTCTGCTGTGGGACTGCTGAGAGCTGAAGGACAGCAGGTACCAGCCAGCACACAACAGTGCACCATCAGCAATTCTTCATCATAATACAATTTTGCTGTAGAACATTTCAAAAAGGCCAAAGTGGTTTGTTTATTTTTTCCACTTACTGAAAACAAAATAAAAACCTAAATAAAACTTCTCTCAACTTGTCTCTGTGATTCATTCCCTTCCATGAGTTGATTTCAGAACTGGGGAGCTGTACTAAATATGTTGGATTATTTTCAGAGTAGTACAGGTTACTTCAGGTCATTTAATTCCCTGTGAGGGGTTATTTGAGGTCATTTGAGGCCCCAGTTGGGGTTACTTTAGGTCACAGGGGTCATTTGAGGTCATTTGAGGTCCTGATCGGGGTTACTTCAGGTCATTGGGGTTATTTCAGGTCACAGGGGTTACTTGAGGTCATTTGAGAATTTTTGGATTTCTCCAGGGGTTACTTTAGGTCATTTGAGACCCTCTTCGGGGTCATTTGAGTTCATGGTCGGGGTTACTTCAGGTCATTGGGGTCATTTGAGTTCATGATCGGGGTTACTTCAGGTCATTGGGGTTATTTCAGGTCACAGGGGTTACTTGAGGTCATTTGAGAATTTTTGGATTTCTCCAGGGGTTACTTTAGGTCATTTGAGACCCTCATCGGGGTCATTTGAGTTCATGGTCGGGGTTACTTCAGGTCATTGGGGTCATTTGAGTTCATGATCGGGGTTACTTCAGGTCATTGGGGTTATTTCAGGTCACAGGGGTTACTTGAGGTCATTTGAGAATTTTTGGATTTCTCCAGGGGTTACTTTAGGTCATTTGAGACCCTCATCGGGGTCATTTGAGTTCATGGTCGGGGTTACTTCAGGTCATTGGGGTCATTTGAGTTCATGATCGGGGTTACTTCAGGTCATTGGGGTTATTTCAGGTCACAGGGGTTACTTGAGGTCATTTGAGAATTTTTGGATTTCTCCAGGGGTTACTTTAGGTCATTTGAGACCCTCTTCGGGGTCATTTGAGTTCATGGTCGGGGTTACTTCAGGTCATTGGGGTCATTTGAGTTCATGATCGGGGTTACTTCAGGTCATTGGGGTTATTTCAGGTCACAGGGGTTACTTGAGGTCATTTGAGAATTTTTGGATTTCTCCAGGGGTTACTTTAGGTCATTTGAGACCCTCATCGGGGTCATTTGAGTTCATGGTCGGGGTTACTTCAGGTCATTGGGGTCATTTGAGTTCATGATCGGGGTTACTTCAGGTCATTGGGGTTATTTCAGGTCACAGGGGTTACTTGAGGTCATTTGAGAATTTTTGGATTTCTCCAGGGGTTACTTTAGGTCATTTGAGACCCTCTTCGGGGTCATTTGAGTTCATGGTCGGGGTTACTTCAGGTCATTGGGGTCATTTGAGTTCATGATCGGGGTTACTTCAGGTCATTGGGGTTATTTCAGGTCACAGGGGTTACTTGAGGTCATTTGAGAATTTTTGGATTTCTCCAGGGGTTACTTTAGGTCATTTGAGACCCTCTTCGGGGTCATTTGAGTTCATGGTCGGGGTTACTTCAGGTCATTGGGGTCATTTGAGTTCATGATCGGGGTTACTTCAGGTCATTGGGGTTATTTCAGGTCACAGGGGTTACTTGAGGTCATTTGAGAATTTTTGGATTTCTCCAGGGGTTACTTTAGGTCATTTGAGACCCTCTTCGGGGTCATTTGAGTTCATGGTCGGGGTTACTTCAGGTCATTGGGGTCATTTGAGTTCATGATCGGGGTTACTTCAGGTCATTGGGGTTATTTCAGGTCACAGGGGTTACTTGGAGGTCATTTGAGAATTTTTGGATTTCTCCAGGGGTTACTTTAGGTCATTTGAGACCCTCTTCGGGGTCATTTGAGTTCATGGTCGGGGTTACTTCAGGTCATTGGGGTCATTTGAGTTCATGATCGGGGGTTACTTCAGGTCATTGGGGTTATTTCAGGTCACAGGGGTTACTTGAGGTCATTTGGAGAATTTTTGGATTTCTCCAGGGGTTACTTTAGGTCATTTGAGACCCTCTTCGGGGTCATTTGAGTTCATGGTCGGGGTTACTTCAGGTCATTGGGGTCATTTGAGTTCATGATCGGGGTTACTTCAGGTCATTGGGGTTTCAAGGGGTTATTTGAGGTCATTTGAGTCTTTGTTAATTGATCCAGGGGTTACTTGAGGTCATTGGAGGCCCTGCTAGAGATACTTGATTTCATTTGGAATTACTGGAATGGGAAGCCCAGTTAGCACAGATCTGCTTTTGGACTTTGCTGTCCATAACGTCCAGCCAGGCCTGCAGGGACAGCAGCCAGGACAGCTGGACACCAGTGGACTCATCACACTCGGGTCAAGGTCTCTAAAGTGCCAGGGATTTGGAGTTCTGGGCTGGAAGACCTCAGATATGAGTAGCCATGGGCAAGGACCTCCCGTGATTAATGGGTTAATCCAAACTGCCTGTGTCTGCTTTATTCCCTGGATTTACTTGCCACACCTGGTATAGAAGTGGAGAGTCAGGAGGGAGTGTTTCAGATGTTCCAGGCTGTTAAAAAGGGTTAAGTTAATAACCAGGGTTTGTAAAGTGAGAAATGAGAAGAGGAGGGATTGAGAGGAAAGCTCGTGCATTTACAATTTGATGGGTGAGGGGATGGGTGTGAATGTCTCTACTGACCTCAAGCAGCAGGTTTGTTGCAGAGCCCAGCCAGTGGTGGACTCTCTCCCTTTAGTCCAGTAAAGCTGCAGGACTCCTCTATCTCCTTTTTGGACATAAACCTCTGGCATTTGTGGATTTTCCTGACACTGGAAATTGCTATACCTGCTATTCTCAAGTACTTGTGGAGGCAATGGAAATACTAGATTTCTTGAGAACTGCTCCTATTTGTTGATTTCTCATAAAAAAAATTTCCATGCTCAAATTGTAGCAGAGCCCCAAACATTTTTTTATCCATGAGAAACATCTCTCTCGAGATGGAACCTATTGGAGTTCATGGAGCTGCAGGTATTCCCCTCATTCACCTCGTCTCTGCTGGCACAGGCAGGAACCTGGATCCATCTCAGCAGCCTTTCCTTGCCATCCCTGCAGAGCCCACAGGCATCCTGGATCACTCTGCTGCTCTGCCCTGCCACAGCCACTTCATCACAGCTGCCACTGGAACAGTGAGTGCAGCTGTGACATTCCCCTCCCAGGCAGGGGAATATTTGTCCTCTCCCCTCGTCACCCCTTCCACAGAAATTCCTCACGTGTTGAGGCAATGGCAGTCACGGGGGGTTTGCTGCTGAAAGTCTCAAACGTTTGTTTTCTGCTTGCTCCTTGCAATATCTGAGGTGCTGGTGCCTGGCAAAGCTGTGCCTTTGTACCATCAAGCATTCTGCAAGATAGTCCAAAAACACCCTGGAGAGAAAAAAACCTACCCAAATATCCAAATTCCCAGGATTTTTAACTTGCTATTAATCCATGTGACTCCTTCTCAATGAGACCATTAGATCCTGAGAAACAAACCTGCATTAATCTTGCATCTTCTAATTCTGGCAATTTCAGCTTTTGCTGCTGCTCTGAGTTGGACACACAGGCTGGGACTCACTTTCTCCTTTTGAGTTCACAATTCTTTCTCACTTATATCTTTATAAAGGTACATTTATAACTACATGGATTGGCACTGTGAGTTTTGCAGCACATTTCTGAGGTAATGTGCTCTGTCCATAGATTACAGATTTCAGAATCACACAATCAAGGCTAGGCACTGAACCAAAAATTTATCCCAAAGGCAAGATGCTGGATTTCTTGAGGTTGAGAATTGATGAGGAATGGCCCTGCATCCCTGATTTTTTTCTTGTGGTTTGGGGGAAAAATAAAATTTATCCTGATAGATTAGAAACATTCAAGGGTTAATTTGATTTAATTCAGTACTTGAGTATAATATTCACTTACAAATCCAGGAGGAATATTTATCTGTATTGAAGGATATGTAAAAGTGATCATAACTTACTGGAGATAAAGAGTTTTGAAGAGCCCCTCCACAGTTCAATCCTGAATCATTGCTGGAAAGCATGGCCATGAACATCCCTACAAAGACAGGCTGAGAAAGGTGGGAGTTTTCATTGAGCAGCACTCACCATGCTTGGCTAGGGGAGTCACTACATAGAGGAAAATACTCACGGGTATTTTATTCATTTCAATTTTTAAAGAACTAAAATGAGGCCTTTTTCCTTTTATTTGGCACTTGTATGATGGATGATCTATCTTCAGACAGCTAAATTTCAGGTCCATATCTTATTAATAGAGATAGACTTTAAATTCAATATTTTAAACTGCTCTAAGCAGCATTTCTGTCTCTCTTTTGATTACTTGAGAGCTTGATTTTTAGTCGTAGACTACTAAAAGTGCATTTCACTGAACAGTGTTAGAAATTGGGTCAAATAAATAAAACCTATGACATGACTTTTCAGGATGGTTTACATGTACCATAAGAAATATAAATCTGTTGTGATTTATGCCATAAATGCTTTTACAGTTAACTACCAGTAATGCAACTAAAGCAAATGCAAAACCTTGAGATTTGAGTCCTAAGGAGTTAGAAATTATTGATTAAATTTTTTCTGTACAAGTCTCCCAAACAATTATTGTAGGTCATTTTGATGTTGGCCACATAAAAGAGTGCTGGAATTCCTTATTTCTTACACAAATTATACTGATTGCATCTGCCCTGACATAATCCACAATTCCTTTATTGCTTTCTTTACTGAGCTTTCCTCTCCAGTTTCTTACATTCTTACTTTTCTTACCATTATTTCACAATCTTTGCTTTGGGTGTTTGGATGTTTTGTTGGTTTGGGGTAGTTTTTTCTTGCTTTGGGGTTTTTGGTGGGGTTTTTTTGGAGGGGTTGCATGGGACAGGGGAGCTGCTGAGCATTCTCTTCCAAGAGGTTTTGCCTACAGCAAGGGCAGTTATTATTGTGCATTTTAAGAGTGGGAAGGGCTCATAAACCACAAATACACATTCATCATCATCATCATCATCAAATGCAAATAATATACAAATAGTCAATATTTACCCGAGTACAATTTGACAGAGGGGAGGTTGGGAATGGGATGCAGTTTAACTCAAGCTTTAATAATGTTCCCAGCTGAGGCCACA